>CM076650.1:22301523-22350931 GCA_038496675.1 Rachycentron canadum | reverse complement strand
TATATATATATATATATATATATATACATGTATATATATATATATATATATATATATATATTAATAGGGAATCCACGCACCTTTGTAATAATGGTCTCTACTGAGGCTTCTCCTGATGCCTGTCCTGACACCTGAAAGTCAAGACTTGTATTAGTCCTATTTATCCAAATCAAAAAACATATTTAGCATAACCAGCTTGTGTATTTGTGTTCACTTGTGTAATTCTATGTGTGACCTGATTCTGAAGTCAACAAACAAAAACAGATTAGTTTAGTGTAAATTAGTTGGTTAAAGTAAAGGTAAGCAGTATACACCACATTGCATCTTCATTTATATGTTACCTCTTGTATCTCTGTGCTATGGGAAAATACGTTGAGCTCATCTAAAACAGCCACAGTAAGCTCTATAGCATTCAGGGAGGTCCCCAGAGTCGTCTCCAGTGTCTTCCAGTGTGTTGGCTTCAAACATGGGTTACGTAGATCAGTGATCACGGGCAGCTGAAGGAAAACATATTAATACCATTTAGATGTCACAAATCAGCCATATACATGATTTAATGTGTTACAATTTCAAAGTAGCTTTGTAATACATTATTTTGTTATTCATGTCACAAACTACACACATTAATGTCAATCACTACAAAACACCTTCTCCTACTCACCCTCTGCTTCATGACTTCCACCTTGGCCTTCAGACTTGGCACTACATTGTTTAATTGCAGGCCCTTCTCCAGCTGGTTGACATATTTGCTGTATTTGGTCACCTGTGAGCTGAACTGCTCCAGGTCCAATTGCTCAAGTGTGCTCTAGAAAGAAGAGGACACAAGGAAGAGAAGAGAAGAAGAGTTGCTTACGTGTGTGTATGTTGTATTGTACGCTTGTTCAGGTTGACACAACCACAATGCAGTTGTGTTAGGTGCACCTCACCTCCTGCCACCCTTTTTGGAGAGAGTCCCATTCCTCTAGAGAGTCCCACAGCAGCTGCATCAGCCTGAACTTTGTGGTTAACTCCTCCAGCAAGTCAAACTTGGTAACCTCTAGCTTTATGTAGAGAGGGAAAACTAGTTGAGTTTGCATTGGATTTACAGGCTTGTTTGCTGGTAATACTGTAATATAGTCTTTTTGCAAACACAAATTAATTTTATGACTTGCTGTGTTATATGGGAAAATAATTTTGTAATTACAGATAGTATCTGAAGATTCACCTTAAATTTCTTCTGGTAGGATGTGTAGGTGGAAGCCTGGGCCTGCAGCTCGTCTATAGAAATCTGGATCTCACCCAGTAGCCGACGCACTTGGGAAGTATCCGCATTGATGTCTAAGATTTGTGAATCCTCCACAAAAAGAAGACAAACACAAACAAGACAAACAAGTAAAAATGGAGCAAAGATCTGTATAGACCTCACTTGACTAATGAGGCTCAACATGAAAACACCATAGATTCACAGACTATTTTAATGATAAAATAATAATAATAGTAATTATTATTATTAATATTATTATAAAATAATACTTTAATAAAGGTTTTACATTTACCTGTGACTTAAGCTTGACTTTCTTGACCTCACTGTTCAGCTTTTTTATGTCCTTGCTTAAGGAAGAGCAAAACATATCCATCCTGGCATTCCTCCCTTCCATTGCATTGTCAAAGATCACGTGCAGGGAATTAATAGAAGGCTGCAAGGTGGCAAAAACAGCCAGATCCTCAGGTAGCGTGGGAACTGAGTACATGTTAATCAGATTGTACATCTGACACACTGTTTCCTGCTCCTCCTGTATCACCGATGTCTGGTAAGAGTGGGAAAAGAAAAACAGAAAATAGTAGTGTATGCAGGATAGAGTCAAACAGGAACGAGAACCAAGTAGAAGAGGCGGGAAAGGAGACAGAAGAAAAGAAATGGAGCTGTGCTGATGACTTTATACTGTGAAAATAACTTATCTTGTTTAGCTAAAACATGACTGTTAAGTAACAGCTATTAGCATGAAATTCATGTCTTACCCTCTCCTGTATCTCAGCAAGGGATATGAGTGAGTTGGCTAACTCCACTGTAGTAGAGGGATTGAACTCGAGTTTAAACTGGGCTTCACAAGTCTCTGCAATGATAGCCTCTAGTTTACTCTTAGCTAGCTGACCGAGCATCTCGTTGATGACCTGGAGCAAAGATTCAGAGCAAATAAATGATTCTTACAATGTGTGTCTTCCATCACATCACTCACTGGGGCACTGGACATTGCTTATATTTCCATTTCAATGAGCGTTAATTCACACAGAGACCTCGTTGCACTCTTGTTTGAATCACTTTTTCATCATGGTCAAAAAATGTGATATATATTTTAAAGTGAGTTACAGACATATATGTCTGTGTGTGCAGCATCTGTGCACTCATATGTTTGTTCTCACCTCCAGACAGCAAAGGGGAGAAGACAAAAGCCTCTCTTTGAGCTTTGTTTTGTCCACCAGCAGTAAACCAAGATGTCTCTTCTGTTGAATGGATAAGGCCTCTTTATGCCCATTGTGGTATAACTCCAGTGCCTCTTCAAAGAAGGACACACCTGTAAAATGAAGTCAACAGTCATCAGTCTAAAACAACCACACTGCTTACTTTGCATACTGTGCCCTTTAACTACAACTTGTGTTTGATTGCTTATTGTTTATCTTTCAGGTTTTATTTTCCGTTTCATGACCGGCTTTTTAACATTTTCTGCTTTTCAATCTACAATGGGTTTTCATTTGCCACAATTTCACAAGATGGAGGAAAAAAAGGACATAAATGAACCATAAGGTACATTCACATTCATGAGCTACCCTCTTCCCTTTCGTATTATCTGATATTATATCTTTTCCAACTTTCTTTCCCAATATGTTTCCCACCTACTCACAAGTGTACAAATAAAATGTTTATTCCATATTATTCACTTCAATAAAAGTTGGAAAAAAAAAAATTATTGTTACTAAAACTGTGTAACATACGATTTAATATAAATTAGTCTATACATTTATTAACACCTATACTTCATTTGAATTATAGATACCTATAAAATATAAGTAGTCGTTCCTGAGTAAAGTGAATACTGTCATAAAATGATGAAGGGTCTGATTTTCTGAAAGCAGCATGTTTTCACATCACATTCAAGTTTGCTGCCAGTGTTTAATGCACCTACAAGGAAATGTTTCAACTCTCGATTGCATTACAATGTAATAATGAAAAGGTGTCATACCACTGACAAAAAGTGATTGCAAGTGGATTATCATGTTGAAAAAGAAAACAAACTTCAAACCCAAAAACAAAAACATCCTCTTTGGATTGATGATTCATCAAAGTAATATCCCTGGTTTAAGTGCTTTTGCTCATAACTTGTCAGCGTTGTAAATGTTTTTAAGTATGCAAAATATGCTTCCGATACCAGTACGTCTGTTAACAAAGGTATCTTTCTTTATCAAAACAACAAAGAACCCAGCACTATTCTCAACTGAACTGCTCTTTGTGTTGTGAGTGGGAGTTGAGTTACAAAAATAATGTCTATATTGATGTACTATACATCACCATGATCCTGTTGCCGCATCGCATCCAGATCCAGACTCTCACTCTCCTTATAGAACAGTCGAAAACGCTCATAGGTGTATGAGTACACTTTTGCTGCATCAAAGGCAAACTGCAGTGATTCCTGGGGGGGAACAAATAAGGCCCATACATACACAGTACTGTACAATCTCCAGAGATACAAAACAAGGTGAAGTAAAAACCAACCTTGATGTTTTGGATGATGTTTTGGAGGTGGTCATCAGTCTCCATGATGAAATCCAAACTGGGGCCATCTTTATATTTCTTAGATAGTTCCTGGAAGTTAACAAACCCACACAAAAAAACACACCATATATTACAGGTTTATTACAGTGTAAAATCTAGTAGTACTTCATATCAACATTAACAACTGGGTCATCGTCACTATCCATGTTTGTTTTTACTACCTCATAATCATCAGGCTGTGTCAGTGAGTCAAAATCAGGATGTGCTGTGAATGTATTAACTGACATCACTGTCTTCTCAAACTGCTCAATGACCCCTGCAATAGTCTCCTGAAAAATAAGAAATGCAAGGATAAACACACAAACACATTTTGTTTAAGAGTGCACTGTAGACATGAATTTAATGGGAAATAAATAACTTAAAGTACAACAATTCAAAACAATTTGAGAAACAAACCTGAAAGTTTTCCTCAGAGGGTTTGTAGGTCAAAGCATTTGCCTCCAGTGTCAACTCAGAGATGAAGATAGGCTGCATGTGGGGAGTTTCTGATTCAGCAAACTAATAAAAACACACAGACCAAGCAAAACCAAACTGAATACTGGTCTGTGTCTGCTTGAATTGATGATGTGTGGAGGATACGGTAATTACAGTGGTTTAACTGGTGAAAACACTGAAATAATGCCCAACCTTATTGTCTTTCTCTTGATCAGCAGGGTCAGTGGGAGTGTTGAGAGAGTGTTGAGAGTGCTGGTTCCAGCTCTGAATGATGGCATGACTGGGCGTATTAAGTACCTGCTCCTGGAGTATAGCCAGTAGTTTGCCCACAGCGTTCACAAACAAGGAGTGCATCGTGTTGACAACCAGATAGTCAACAAGACGGATGAAGCTGGGTAGATGAGAGACAGGGCTCACATGAGAGACGTGTCTGATTAATAACATTTAGACTTGTCATTGTAGGAAAAGCACAGGGGATACTAATTACATTAATGATGGCTCTGTTGTATTCAACTGCTTAGCAATTAGAATTTGAATTAGAAATCAGTGGTTCAGTCATGACGTTTTTAATTATTTACACCTGCATTTTCAAATTATAACATGTAACAATATATACTTATTTTATTAAAAAATGAGAGGGGTATGTCTACAAGTACACAAATAGTAAAGGAGACCAGAAAATAAGAAAAATAGAAACAGCATGAAAGGTAAGCAAATTCAAGGCCACTCAAACCCACCAGACAAGGCGACTAGAGAGAAAAGTCTTGTCGATGAGCTTAATAATTTTCTTGCCCTTCTGATGAGCTGTGTTAAACAGAGAGTTATCAACCATTTAATGCTGTAATCGATGGATATAAGTTCCAGTGTGCTCATATACACTGTTTGCACATACCTGTGTATTTATATATGGATCGAGGTTCCGTAAGGTAGGTGTGACAGGCGCAAAGCATTACCTCCTTTACCAATTCTTGAAACTTCTCCAAGTCATTAAAAATCTGACAAAATTAATCAATTAATGAGGATGCACATAATGTCATACAAAGTTCTTGTATTGACACATAGTACATCTAGAACAATTTTTGAACGAATGAACAATTGTACCTCTTGTTGTTGTTTGAACATGGTGTCCTGGAACTCCTGAAGCGTGTAAGTGTGTTTTTTCTCCATGTGAAACAAGCCTGTATCACTGATTTGGTAACACATTTTCTTGATATCTATCAGTGCAGCACTCAGACACTGTATGACATTTGCACATGTTAATAACCACATTATTCAATACCACTGACATTAGTTAGGAGATCATTCAAGAAAGATTTTGTGATGATTTATATGCAGTCACATACCTGACTAACAATAAACGATTTGGTTTTAAGGGACTTCACGGCCAAACGAATCTTCTTGGCCCGAATTGTGGTGCGCCAGATATAGAATGTTTTCCATTTTTTGAAGAGGGCAAAGAAGGGGATGCGACTCATCTTGCAGTAGTTGTTGTAGTCTTCTTCCCAACACTCGAGTGTTGTAAAGTTATACTCGTTTTCACATACAGATAACACACCTTCATGGTTGATCATCAAAATCTCATCATCGTTGTACTTATAAATCCTAACTTTGTCCAGGTGTCCACCAGCCTTAATAGAAAAGGGCCGTCTGGGGGGACTATCGGTTGATACCACATTTTGGGACAACTGAGGAGTTGAGGAACAGTTAGGCACACAAGGAAAGATTAACATTCTGCTGCAAGTAGCCAATTTATAGGAAATGAATAATGAATTTTTGACTTTAACAAAAGCTGTGCCAATCACTTGTGCTTAATTTCCCAAGACAATTTTGATAAATGCTTAATTTTGTCACTTTTGGCTGGGAAATAAGTAGCCTAAAAACCTGATAAAGTTTTACCAGTAGTCATGCACTATCCTTTTCTAAATACTGTTTATTTTGTTTTCATTCATGTCTGTCACTGACCTTTGTAGTGGATTGTAGAGGAGGTAGGTGGACAGGCAAGTTTACTCTGCGCCTGTATGGCTGCTTTATTTGCTGAGGTGAAGGTGTCTGAATGTACCAGCCAGGAAAAAACATCCGCTCACGGGCTTTTAAGTGGTCAAGACTAGGTTTTTTGCGTTTCACATGTCTCTTTAGCACAGCCTACATCAAGGGGGGAAAAAGGTCAAAAATCCACATCTGCAAACATAAATTACTTTAAATCTGAGCCATGGCTAATATACATCACATAGTAAGAAAAGCACTAAATTCTGTGTGCAATAGATGGTATTTTATGTTGTCTGTTTGATTACAGTTTGCCAAGTTTTACCTCTGGGTCTTGAACATGGACTGGGGGCCTTGGCAGGATGGCAGGCCTCTGTAGTTCAGGAAGCTCATGACACTGCTCTGGATTGTATATGGGTGGAATTTAAGTTTACTACTTAAATGTAATTAAAGCGTTGACTTAGCAAAACGTATTGATTATACAGTGTGCTTATTTTCATCATTTTCATAAAAGGGACTATATTAGCTGGACCTACCACTGGACTTTTCCCTGCTCTGGACAAGTTGGCCCGGCAGAGTGGCCCCTGGAGCAACACCGGCCATGGCGTGTGTCCTCAGGCCCTGAGGGCAGTGAATGAAGGACAGCAGGACAGGGGACGGGTAGCACTAGTAGGACATTAACATGGTAACGTCAGCTAGAAGTAAGGACACTGTGTTTTAGGAAAGACGAAATACCACACTAAAGACAACTTGTATTATTTAGCAACACGGCTAACTTTCAAGTCAAGTTTTGAGAAGCCATTGGCCTCATTTGTGATCACATGACATTATTTACATTTTTTTTTTCTACAAGTAGAGCCGTCTGCAAACAACACACCAACAGTTGTGTTCATGAGGATAATATTAGCTGGCTAAGTTGGCCTTAACTGAAACGCTGGTTAACCACCAACGTTTGACGTTTGACGTTGGTTAACTTCGATTTTCAACGGTAACATTAGCAAACTTTGACAACATTGTCTTATTGAATAAACGCCGTCTTCGACAGGTATGAAAACACACCTACCGTAATCCAGATACTCAACCCCGAAGTGTTTTTAGTGCAGATATAACGTTACGGCTTCACATGACCATCTGTAATGCGCTGCCGGAGTCGTTGGGCTGGAGCCGAGGTTTACGGTTTCCTAGCAACAGAATTCTTTCCCTGAACGCAAGGCAACCAAACAAGAGCGCGTGGAACTTAGTATTTTCTCATTCAGAAAGTCACATTGACACGTCTCACGAAATACAAAGTGTTTGAACCCAATTAACCCATATACTTATAATAAAGACCAATTTTCATATTTCGAAGGTATTTATTTTGTAATTAGAAAAAGGTTCATTTTACATACTAAGCATAACACGTCTTTTCATCCTCACAAATTAAATACACTAGAAAACAATTATGTACCAACAATAATGTAAAAAAAAATATGAAACATGCTGTAGCCATTTAGTCACCGGAGCACTGACAACAGTGTTGCTGTCTTATGCCTTGGGTCAAAATGTTAATGACAAATTCAAAAAATGAACAAAGTGCTCTTAACACATGGCTACATTATTTGTCCTACAGCCCAGTGATGAGTAATTATGATACAGACTCTGGGTCAAGCGTCACTGCTTTCCTCCTTTGCGATGCCAGTATACTCAGCTGTTGAAAAAACACAAGAGATAAATAACTTAATAATCAGATGTGCGTATCTCTCCATGTAAAATGTCACCACATTCACACACTGAACACAGTTACCCATACCTGTTGTGAAGCAGTAGCTGCCCTTTGTTCAGCTTGTGTCAGTCGTCTCTGGAGACGACTCGTCTTCTCTTGATTCTCTGCAAGCTGCCTCTCGTACTACACAAACAAACATACCGATTTGTTAAATGTATAAGTCAGACAATGGACCGTGAAAATGATCCATTACAGGCAAAGTCCAAGAATCACAGATGTCTGTGTCAGCTCTCATCATTCTTGTCCCTAGTATTTTTTTGCAACTAAATATGTATCATTTTTCATAAACATGTAGTACAAAGTGCTTCCATAGTATGGACCTTATAAAGTTAAACATTTCCCAACTCCCCACCAATGTTGCTTGATTTTGATTTGCACCTAATGCTAATTTTTTGAGTTTCCAGTAAAAGGCCTGCTTTTCTTATCTGTGTGTCTGAGCGCAACTCCAACAGCGGCCTGACATTTAGTCTAACATTAGACAAATAAGCCTGAACAGGGGGCAACTCCTCCCATCAGGAAGAAGACCAGAATTTTTCAGGATAAGTTAGCATTTTATCTTAGTATCTATATCTTCGTGTGCATCTTATACACACCTCAGAAATGGTATTATGGTCAGTTTCAAGCTGCATCTCCAGCTCATGCGTACGTTGCTTCTGCCGATTCAGCTCTGCCCTGAAACAAATATTGAAAAAAAAACAAACAAACAAACATACAAAAAAAAGAACGATTAGAGCCAAGTTGTCTCTCACAGAGACAAAAAACATTTATAAAGGTTTATTATCAAATGCGTCAGTATGTTCAATATTTTCAATAGATCTCAGCATGGTGCAGCTGTCGCTGAGGGCAAAACAAGTGGTAAGGCAATTTTTGTTTCAACTGAATTTATTGTGTTCCATCTTCGCTGCTGCTTAACCTTTGATTCAGTGTTTGTGATAAAAGTAAAAAAAAAAAGTGAGGTATAAAATAAAGTGAGGTAGGAGGATTTATTTTCTTCTTTAATAAAGACAGTTCAGGTGAATGCTGTATTAAATATATATAAATATATTAAATTTAAGTAGTATCATATTGGGAGAAAGAATTTCTGTTGTCTGTCAGTTACTCACTAGTTTCCAGTGGACTGGTTAACACTGTACGTCTCATTTTGCAGGGATTATTTAACCAGAAAATGTTTGCTCAGCCTGCTTGCTCTTTTGAGCACCATATTTATCTGCACAAGAAAGATAGAGTAAATCCACATTATGTTGTTAGAGTTTTTTTCATTTACGTTCCCTGACTATTTCAAGATTCTCAGCTCATGTTTTGTATCTTTCTTTTCTTGCTTTAGTGATGTTAAATCTACCTTTAAGGGTTCTTACTTGAGGCCTGTGATTTTAGTCTCAAAGGCCTGGACCAGATTCTTGGCCTCTTCCTTCCAGCGCTGAGTGCTTTTCTGCTGTGCTGTAAGGAGGCGTGTCAGATCAGCACTGGTGCTTCGGCTGCTCTCCTCCAGCTCCCTCACCCGTGCATCAAGTCCTTGCTCCTTTAGACTGTACTCCTGCTCCATCTGTGACACCTGGAGGAGGGCAGCAGAGTGAGGAGGTTTGTGGACATAAGGTTGTGCTGCTGATCAAAGACTCATTTAAAGGGATAAAGAAGACTCACATATCCAGCCTTGTGTGAACTAATAAAAATCAATTCTACATTACCAGTCAGCAACATCACTTTATGAAAGCATGACTTGTGTGTGAACCACGTATTTTATGGTGGTATCTTTCTCTGTTTTTAACTTCTGCCAACTTTCCCACCACCTTCTATGCAAGCATTTCTTCCACTTAATGGCTCTCCTGCTGTTGATCCAAATGGTTGTCTGACAAACACTTCATATCAGCAGGCTGAACAAATACATTTTTCCCTGTCATTTGTGGCTTCGGAGGGAGTCTGAGAAAATAACACTGATGATGATGTCATCAGGGTCATTTCAGCTTCGCTTGGAGACAACAAATGTTTAACAGAAAACCTGTCTTGCAAACTGAAGAGTAGAGTTTTGAAAGATCTCTGCACTTAACACACAGGATCTAACAAAAGAGGATATTGAGTTTCATCAGGAGAATTGTGAGATGCAGGGGTTCTGAAAGTTAACGCACACTTAGAGCTAAAAGTCAGGATGTCCAGGCCTCTGCTGCAGCAATTACAACCATCAAATGGTTGATCAATTTGGTCCAAATTGAAAATATTTCAGGAATTGTTTAATGGATTTTGGTACAGACGATCGAGGTCCTCCACTGGTCACTCTGACTCGGTCTTTACCTCTGGTGCCATGAAGTTGGCCTCTTCTCTCAGGATGACTTGTAAAAACATCAAGTCATCATACTTTTGTTAATAACAAACGCCTGCATTAGCAACAAGGGGTTGGGGGCAAACCCTTTGAAGAGATTTCAGCACCTCATTGGACAGGTTGATGACAGCACACAGTGCAACTGGCTCATTGCTATTTTGCAAATGTTTGAAGAATCTCAATCCTCATTTTAATGAGTTTCTTGCAAGTCACCCAATTTTACCAAACAGCACTGCTAAACCACTATAGTCCTTGAGCAGATTGTCTATCCTCTACAGCCCTCATAATTATTCCACAGCCTTCCTTTTATTCATGTCTCCTTTTTCATTCTTCCAAAAGGCCAACACTCTGGCCTTGTATAGTTCCACTTATTGCAGAGTCATTCACTTCTCTTTATTCATTTACTACCAAACTCTAACAGCCAGTTAGAGTTTGGTAGTTAAGCAACCTGTTACTTCTTTAAGCTACCTGTTGTTTGGCCTTTTTCTGGACCAGCACTGTGGCCTTTCGCTGCTCATCCATTTCCCTGCGGAGCTGCAAGTTCTCTTGTTGCAGGTGGAGCCGTTCGTCACTGACACTGACACAGTCGTCCCGGGCTGCAGACAGAGAGCCCTGCAGCCGCCGCACTTCCTCCTGGCACCGGGACAGTTCCTCACTATAGCTGCAGATGGATGGATAGGCCAAGAGAGAAAGAGGAGAAAAAGACATAGACAAGGACAATATGTTGAACCACCTTTATTACTGGCAGCAGACAGAGCCAAATGGGCAACACTCCTTGCCATTTTGAGTGCTCTGGGATGTGAGCAGACATGCAGTAAAGCTGGAGAATCTTGAACTATCCTCCTGCCTATAACACTAAATATTAACTGCTCCACTTACTCCATGTCCATCTTTTTAAGTTTGTTCTGCACACTTTGAAGAGTGAGGCTCATGTCTTCCTTCATCCTCTCTGCATTCAGGCACCTCTGATGAAGTGCATCAATCTTCCTGAACTCTGGCTCTGCCCTGCCCTCCTTATACACCTACAACAATAACACAACAGGCAGCATTTCAAATATGCATAGTATTGCCTTAACCCATTCATAAAGCCAAATCATCAAACCGTGAACTCTGGATCTTGCTTTAGCAGATTCTGTCTTATGGTATCACAGTTACTTTCACAGATACCTTCTCCAGTTCCTCCTCTACTGCTTTTCTCTCTCGCAAGGACCTTTCAATCTGAGCCTCTTTATCGGCACACTCCTAGAGAGAGGTAGAAAAAGAGAACAAGGAGAGTTGGGGAAAGGGAGGGTAGGAGACAGAGTAAAAAAGATGAGTAGACAGGTACAGACTAAAAAAGGATTTTCTGTGATTGTGAGAGGTATTTGTCCTTCTTACCAGCTGCAGTGCAGACAGCTCCTCGGCCATACGGTGGATTTGAACATTGCACTGCTTGCGCACATTTTCCACCTGTTAAAGATAAAGTCACACAGCTTAAATATGGGCAATGAGAGCAGGGATCTGGGGAGTGTAATTGCTTTGCTTTTTTTTCTTTCAGTTAGATAGACTGTAACTTTTAAGAAGGTACTTGAGTTGGAGACTAAACTCTGCAGTTTAAATTTAAAAGTTAGGTTGAAATATATATGTGAGCCAAGTTCTCTGCATCCAGACTTTTGCTTTGACTGGGCAGCACATTCAGATTACTAACATCACCTGGAAATTAACAGCCCAAACCTGAGAGGCTGTGGGGATTTTCCAGTGTGGAACCTGTCAGTCATATTTTAGAAAGTTATTCGAATGTGCAAAGGATGCAGTTGTCAAGATTTCAGGAAAGAAGACAAAGACAAAATGGCAATAATGTGTAAAAAAAATTTTAAAAATGTCACCTTTTACTGTGCAATATCCAAATAAAGGCAAAAGACTGTAGCTGTTGTATAAACTACAACATAAACTTTCAAAGGAAAATCAACATATTAAGTAAAAAAAAAAAGTTGTCCAATCTGAACGAAGCCATGAATGCCACCAATAATCCACTGATAAAATAGTGAGAAACAATAGTCAGGACTGTATATCTGCTACATCATGCTACTCACGGTTAAAACTCAACAGGGTATTTAAGTTCACATCCCTAATTTAGGAAACTCCACTCCTCATGCACAACTGTGTGAATGTTAGTGCTCAGGTAAGTCAGAGGACAGTTTGGGGATTAATTCTTCATTATACGTGCTTATCTCAGCACTGAATGGCTTTAAATGAAGATGAAGGAGAGAGAAGATTAAGCTGAAAAAACTCCATCCCTTTGGCTGTAATGTTTAACCTTAACCTCCAACTCCATAACAAAATTACCTGGAAGGTAAAAAAGCAAAGGCAAGGCAAGGTCTGTAATTTACAGAAAGGCTTACGCATCAACAGTTAATCATCTTCCTGCGAAGGCAAGACAGAGACTAAGATGACAACCAGCACTGCAGTCATACTAGGCTTCATTAACAGGATTAAACAGTTTAAGGACTTGATGAAGAAGACCCAATAATAGAGCATTAATCACCATGTCTCTAACTGAAGTTAGGCAGGAGGAAAGTGCTTTTCTTTTGGCTTAGTAAGTCGGGTGTTTAAAAAAATACTACTGCTGGAGGTTACACTTCCATGTAAGGCTAATTTTGGTGGGTTAGGAGTTGTTTGCAAAAAATAAACTTGTAATAAACTTCATTGCTTTACTCACCAAAAGTTGTTTCCAGCAAAAAGCAACCCTCTCGTTTCAGCTCTATTTCTATCAATTCCTTGACTGAAGTTTGCATGGTCAGCCTGTCTTGTCGCTTTCCGAGTCACTGTAACGTCTAGTCTGCACTGAAGTAGTAACTCTGCTCAGAAGATTTATTATTATCCCTTGTAAATGCACAGCATTGTAGAGCAGCCAAAACTCTTGCGAGACTGGCAAGTAATCAGCTGTTAATCCTAATGTTAGATATGTAGCAGCAGCAAAATTTTGTTATGGTTATTTATTTCTTTAGGTAAGTATTTTAAAAATGATGTGATACACATCACATAACATGGCTGTAGTTAGGACCAGGTAAGGTCTCCATTGTCTGTTTGTATGTTTTGTTCTGTTAAACAACAAAAACTAATGATGATGGTGAATGATGGTACATTCACAAGATTAAAAAACAGATTGTAGTCACACATCAATAGCATGGAGCAGAATAGTAATATAAGCTGCGTTAAGGCAAACAGCCCACCAACTCCCCACCTCTTTTCTGGTGCGGACTGCAGCGTCCTGGATCAGCTGTTTGATGGCCTCCTTAGTCTTCTCTAACTCTTCTATCCTCTGTTTCTCTCTTAACAAGGCCTGAAGGGAGAGGGCAAAGACAGACACAGATACACATTTCGAAAGGCAAAGTTCTGTGGTGCTGAAGGGATGTGGACATCTGCTAGAGGATAGTAGAGCTCAACAGACTGAGGGGAATGCTTGGTCAGTGAAAAAGACAGAAAAGATAGAGTAATAAAAAGAGACAAAAACAGAGACTGTGGTGACCTGGTCCTTCTGCAGAGCAGCCTCCTCAGCCACCTGAACACTCTCCCGGACTTTGGCCAGAGCCTCGTACTTCTCTTCTTCTAGGGTGGTGCAACGTGACTGAAGTTCTCCTAACTTTCTCTCCCACACACTTTGCTCTCTGCGAAAGGACTCTGCCTCCTGAGAGGTAACCTTTAGCCTGGAAAATAGAGAAAAGGAGTGAGTAGCAGCAGCAGAGGTAGAGACACTGAACTGAATCCTATCGGTCTTGTTTATCCTTTGTAAATATGCGTGAATCATAAATACAAATGCACCATTTGAGTTTGCCCCAATTGCAATTTCACTGTGTTTGCACTATGACAATAGTCGAGTTCTTCATGTTCTTCTTCAAGTTCTTTACTTCTGACAGACATTTTGACAAATAGAATCACATCTGGTTACCTACTTTTAGAAAATGCTGAGACTCTTGAAATTGCGTATATAATATTTTGAATTATTTTCTCACATAATTTGTCTTGAATTCACATATAAATTGCATTGATTTCATAAATAACCAAAATACTTGGCAAGGTCAGAGGAGAATGTGAAAGCACCATTTAACCTGAACTCACCTGGCTTCTTGCTGGCTCAAGGCCGTCTGGAGCTGTTGGAGCCGTCTGTCTGCCGCATCCTCTCGGCCCTTAGCCTCAGCCACATCCTCTTCCTAAAATACAAACATACAGTTGTCAAAGGAGGTTAGCAGGAAACAGTGGTTTTCATCGCAGATTAACTAAACTGAGGTTGCTATGGTAGCCCATAGTGATGCCCAACAGCCAAGATATAATATCAACAAGAATCAACTGATGTTTTGTCATGAGTTATAAACTACTTTGCCCAGTCCCATTAGGTGTGAAACCAGTTTTCTGTTGCAACATCTTTTTTACTCGACACATTTGTCCTTTCCTCACCCGTCTGTGCATCTGGTCCTGGACATTCTGCAGTAATTTGGTCATCTCATCCACTTTGGCTGTGGCTGTCCTCAGTTCAGCCTTGGCTTGTCTACAGCAGGAGGAGAGAGAGAAACAAAAGTTCAAGTGTACACCAACCTAGAAATCTGGCTGTCAGTGTGAATTTATAGTCCACTTATTTGGTTAAGAGTCTCTATTTAGACGACTTAGTTACCTGAGCTGGCTGTGTAGCTCCTCCATCTCTGAGCTCTGTTCTGTTACTGTCTTCAGGAACTGCTGGTTAGTCTGTGTGTGGCAAGAAAGACATGACTGCCATTTTTGTGGCATGATTTCAAACACACACTTCAGACTTTATCTCAAAACCAACTCTCCTTGAAACTTCTCTCTCAAAACTGTGTATGCCCTTTTACGAACAATCCCTGAGGAGCCTTTGTCAGTCATTCACTGCTACAAAGTCAATCGTTCCCACATACAGTTACTGAAAGGCTGCTTGTATGAGAAGTCAGAGAGGGGAAAGCAGAAGGCTTGCCCTCTCATTAAAAATGCATCAGAGGGATATAGTGTTACTTTCACACACTGCATTGTGTCCAAAGTAAGCACCAGGCATATGTGTGCTTGTGTTCATGGGTTTTTTTGTGAATAAATACATGCAAAATATGCTCTGTTTTAATCTCCAAGTCAGGTTGAGCCTCAGTCAGGTCAACACTCTCTAAATAGAGACTAAACAAGAGATCAAAGTATTTATCATTGACTTGAGGTGTGTGTGCAAGATAGATAGAGAGGGAGAGAGAGAGAGAGAAAGAGAGAGAGAGAGAGGGAGAGAGAGACTAGTTTACAACTGTAGGTGCTGGAAAAGGAAAGGCTAAGGTAGTTAGAGGATTACCAAGCCATCTGACAGTCCATTCATTATGCAACCAAGACAGTTCTGGCTGACTACCAGAGTGATTTAGAAACCAATTCACTTAGTTGTAAGATTAATTATTAGAGCAGGGTTTAATTTGGAGAAGTGCACACTATTTCGATCCCATGGCTAATTAGGAGGGAATAACTTTTAATTAACCGTCACTTACCGATTCCAGTTTCTGATTGGCCACTTGTAGTTTGTGTGAGTGCTGCTGGAACTGAATAAGCTGATCCTGTGACAGAAAAAAGGGGGCACTCAATAAAACTTCACAGCTTGTAATTACCTCATGCTTATATCAAGCATTAACTGAGGACAAACTGCTCTAATTAAACCAATTTCTATAATAATGGCTCCATCTAGTGGTGATGTGCTAACGCTCTAATAAGGCACTGCCTCTGCATGTTAATGTGGCAACCCTGAACCTTGATCTGCTGTCTCTGAGCATCATGGATCTGTCCTTCAGAGATGGATTTCTGGTAGACCTGCTGGAGGCGGTCCAGCTCCTGGGCTGCCGTCTGCCATAGCTCCATGGCCTGCACCCGCTCCTAAACACACACACAAACGAAATGAACACACACACTTTTACACACTAAGAGGCATTTATGCATGCTGAAGAAACTGTTTCTGCTTTCTTCCCGGGAGTAAGGTGAGTAGAGAACACTAAACACATTTGTGCACTCAGTGAAGACAGACACTGGAAGCATGGAAATCAGCTGGAGTAATAACACCTTCTAACCAATTTCAAAATTGACATTTCAAGTTGTATCCAAGTCCAAAAATCAACTGGGTTTTATTCAAAGTCATGAGTGTGTGTAAAAATGGCAATTTTATTGTAAGGGCAGTGCTTTGTCAAACCACTGGGACCAACTGTTGTGAACTAATAGCTACTACTCAGTAAACCATTAAGACTTCTGGTTCTGCTGCTACACATGTAAAACACATGAGATACTATGTGTAAATTTACAGTTTAAGTTTAAAAGTAACGCTGACAAAGACAGAGTGGCTGTTTCCACTGTTGTCACTACAGAATGCATAGAGATCAAAATTTATTCATCGCATCCAGCTGCATCAAATTCAGTTTACCATCATAGAAGACAAAGAAAAGCATCAAACCCTCACACTAAAAAGCTTCAGCCAGATAATGCTCAATCAACTAATCAATTCATCAACTAATTGTTGCAGTGTTAATGATAGCTATATGACAAATATATTGTGAATGCAGTTTCATAAAACAAATCATCGAGCCCAGGGGAGGACTGAACTGATACATAACTGTTCTTCTTTTTCTTCTTTTCTCTCAAAAATACAAGTGCATGTTGCATCCTGTATTTGTGAAAACATCTTTAAAAATTAAAGGAGTTCACAGATAGAGGAGCTTAAGAAAGAGCCATATGTGAGCAGCTCCAGTCACGGACCTGGTGGACACACACAGGATGGAACGGCAGCAGGTCTTCCCAAACAGCTGTGACGGAGCCACAACACAACGCCACCACATGGTGTGTTTTATTATGCACTTTGACATATAATAAAGGCACATTATAAACACATCTTAATCATAGAGGACTTAATCTACAAAGATGTGGACATAATGCAGACCTGTTCAGACAGCTGGACCTGTTCTTGGAGGTTTTTGATGACTGCTTCCTCCTCCAATGTGCTGCCCTCCACTCCTGAAGCCACTGGCAGAGCATGCAGCTGCTTCTCAACAGACTCCCTCAGCTCTGCATGCAGCCTGGAAAAGACAAAGGTCGATAATGAAGGTTGAAACTGAAGAGGCAAGTCATAGATAGTTGCAGATATCTTTTAAGTAATACACCTCAACCTTGATTATGCTGAGACATACACCTACAATTATAGTCACTCAATAAATATATATATAAAATGATTCACTTTATATTTGATTTTCTCTTATAACATCTCTTAATATGTGTTGATTAATGTGATACATCTTCACTGATATCCCATATCTTTTATGCTGTTGTGTGCTGGGGTGGCAACATCATAGCCAAATACACGAACAGTCTGAACAAGATCATCAGAAAGGCTGGCTCAGTCCTAGGGGAGAAACTGGACCAGATGGAGATGGTGGCAGAGAGGCGGAGGCTGACAAAGGTGTCTGCAATCACGAAGAACCTCGTCTCACCCACTCCACAGAGCACCACAGGGACAGAGGAATAGACTGAGCAGCAGACTGCTCCTGCCCCGCTGGAGGCAGGGATGCTTCCAAAGGTGGTTTTTCCCTGCAGCCATCAGACTGCACCACTCTGGACTCTAATTCATCCACTCACCATCTGTATTATCACCTGCACTGAGCACTTTATATTCTGCACTTTCATTCAGATAATGCTGCATGGGTCATGCTGTGTTGCACAGCACACAATGTACTAAATACTGGAGTACTGCACAGTACTATGCTGTATTGTGACACTGCACAGGCACTTTACTGCTATAGGTAGTCCAACAATTATGTCTACATATATATGGACACACACGTCATATAGCTTTTCTGTTTATATTCCCATTGTACATTAATTTCATCTTCCTTTTATTTTTATTCTATGTTATTTCATCTTATTTTTCTTATTTAAATGGGTACTATGTGTTGAGCTGATGCTGGAAGCTGCTGCAGGTATTTTCCTTGAGGATTAATAATGTGTTATCAATTGTGTAACTGCTCTTTATATGTTAACAACGATAGCATGTTTCTACCTTTCGTTCTCCTTGACAACTCTCTCCAACTTCGCTTTGATATCCGTCATCTGCACCTGTTTATTTTTCAAGAACAGAACAACTTTTATTAATTATTTAAGACGTCCTGTTACATTTGAGGGTGCCTCAAATCAAATTTCAAATCAAATTTAAGCCCAGATTTTGCACATTTTAAAAAGGTACACATGATTTACAACGTTTCAATTTATAATTTATCAAGAGGTAAGACTTATACAATCCCTTTACTGCAGCATATATCTTATTTTCCCTTATTTTACCAGAAAGTCCTATTGAGATAAAAATAAAAAATCTCTTTTACAAGAGAGACCTGGCTGAGATAGCAGCCATACAAACACATCACATGTGAAAATACAGCATGAAGCAAAAAATACTACATACACAACATATTTACACTATATCTGTCATATTGCAGTAGATGCATTTAAGTAATTAATGGTGTGGTTTCTTGTCCTTCTCAAAAATGAATTTGTCTTACCCTTTGTTTCAGTGTTTCTCACCTGGTATCTCTGCAGCTGCTCAGCCATTTCATCCATGTGCCGATCATACTCTGCTATCAGGGGAGCCATTATACTATAACACAGACGAAAGATGTCATTTGTGGGAAAAAAATGTTCATATCAACAGAAGGCTGTTTTTCCTGCAAGTCGGACTTGCAACAAGAACATGATCACAGTCACACAGAGAAAGACTTTTGTCATGCCTGACCTTCTGTCTGAGATCCAGGGTGCAGGAGACTCAGCTCGCCTTGTCTCATCAGTCTGAAAGACCTAAGACACACAAGAAGAAGTATTCATTCATTTTATTTCCCATATGCATACAGCACAAATATCTGACAAAGTACATAAACACAAAACACTGAACATACCAAATAATAAGCCTAAATCATTTTACCTGAGATGATGTGGATTGAGTGTGGTTCCCATACTGATACTGGCTAAGAGCTGAATTTAGCCTGTGGACTGAAAACAAATAGATATATAGATAAGCATACACACTGAACCGTTCAAATGTACACACCAACATATACAAAATGTAAATGCAACTTTTCACTAGTCGGGTCCTTCTTTGAAATCCATTATCTAACATCTTGGACACGCTGCGTCTTTGGCAGTGCAACCAAACTTTATGTTAGGAATTAGTTTCATTCGACACTTGAGCAAGATGAGAGAGATTTATACAGAGGTCATAAATAAGTGATAAGCATCAGTGTGTAGGAAAGAAGTTAGTTGATAGGTAGAGCCATCAACTGACTGGAGATATCCTCCTTTGTTTACCTTGATCACGCAAGAACGCAACTTCTGCCTCCATGCTGAGGACGTGATCTAGACAGAAGCAAAATTAGCAATTGAGTTTGAAAACAATCATCACAAACCATAGACTCAACTACAATTTGTCCGCCTGTTAGTGGAAGGATCATGGTCATGTTTCAGTGAATGAGTGTAAACCCCGTCTGTCAAAAGTAAATGATTTGAGACGTCGAACAGCTGCTAAAAATATTTATGTGTATCGTTTGTTGCCGTAGTTACCTGGTGCAGTTAGCGTTAGCTAGTGCGGCTAATCAATCTCAGCTAACTTTAGCTAACAGGCCTGATGGGATACAAATGGGTTATATGACACACAACATAATATTATATGAAAAATGGACACTTATGAGTATCCACCAGGCGGTAGTTTAAAACCGAAAGCCATGGGTGGGCTTTTTGTTATAATCGTCGGTTCCGCCGTCCGTTTCAAAGTAAACAAATAACAACCAATGACAATCAAGATGTGCACCGTGAAAGTTGTTCCGTTTGCACTACAGAGAAAAACAAAGGTTCCGCCCTCTGAACGGGAAGCGCCAGTCTGACTTCTTTAAGGGTATCATGAACCTTTAGTTTGAGGTGGACTAACGTTATTATATGAGGTCTTGGGAAGAGGAACGACCGCGGCTATTTTGTCTGGTTTTTCAGGAAGTTTGCTGGGAACCTGTCGGTCAACTGTTGTTATGATGTGCTAACAAAACAGGATTTTGTTGATGAGACTGATTCTGCCGGAAAGTAACGTCTTCTGGGTAATTTGCTTCTTCGTCCAGAATTTAAATTACATCCAGCAAATCAGGTAAATTCGCGTTGACAGCTCCAGGTTTCTTCTGTCAGGAAGTCAATTTTACTACCTCAATAAGTTATTGAGTAACAGAGCTGTCTTTGACATGAACTTGGCTTGATAACGAACTGCTTAAATAGCTGAACAGTGGCTTTATTAGGATATTGCAAACCCAGCTTGGGCTCAGTTGAGAGTATTTTAGCCAGTGAGTCTTGGGAGGCTTTGGCAACATGGGGGTTGCTCATGGACTACAGTTTATGACACTTATTCACGTCCTGCTGTGCTCTGCATCCCTGTAAGTTTGCAGTATATTACTGTTCTGTCGCTGTGGTCACACAGCAGATTCATTAAATGAATTTCTCTTTCAGTCCCCATACATTAATGGAGTTTGCTATCCAGCACACTTGGGATAGTGAGCCTGTGAAACATGACCCTATCAGGATCACCTTCTCTCCAGGACAAGGAGGGTTGAAGATGGAGGTCTTTGGTCCCTTCTTCAATGACCCAGCTGCTCCTGCAGGGCCCCCGGGTCAGGCCTTCCCTGGACTCTGGGATTATGAAGGTCGGTAAAATGGTAGGGTTTATGCCTACTGATGCTGTATGGGTAGTACCGCACTATTCAGCTTGATAGACAAGCAAATACTATAGTCAAACCAAGTCCATTTTTATTTGTATAGCGTCAATACACAAAACAAACTAACTAACAAACTAAAAGTGTAATAAAAAACATTTAAAACTTATCATTTGAGGACGAATTGGCACAGAAAGTATTCATTTTGTAACCTTTTTACCATAAGTTGTTCAAAGTTTCACTTGAATGTAAATTTAATTAATTACTTTAAAACTTTTGGGAGTGTTTTTTTTTTTATCCTGGGAATGTGCTTTCAACTTTATTGTAGCGTGTTCAACACCACTCTCTGTCCATTTATTTCAAAACAAGGGGAAACAACTCCAAAGTAAAAAAAAAAAAAATCCATCAAGCAGCAACTATAAAAATCACATATTAATTATATCTCATTTATTTAGGTTGTACAAAAGTTGAAGTATAACAACAACAACCTGCAGGTTCCCCCTTGTTTTCAGTGTTTATACGAAGTTAAGATAACTATCTGAAAGCTCCAGCTTCATATCAAATAACAGATATCGGGCCATGAATCTGCTCATCTGATGCTAACCCTTGGCAAGAAAGGGAAAGAATGTATTTTCCAAAATGATACACTTTTTCCATTAGCAATTTTTATTTGTATTTTATTTATACAATTTATAATTATCAAATAAAAAGCATGTAACTACTCCACTGATTCACATTCAGTATTTTTAGAGTTGAACTTTATAAACTTCCCAAAGGTCACACTTATGGCCTATTGTATTGGACTGATTGATTTTGTACAGGTACTTCTATGGTTCCTACCCACCAGTAGTTGTAGTAGTAAGTTCAGCCCTGATTTAGTAATGGAGTCTATATAATGGAATTTTAGGAAGCTCTACAAGCAGAGATAAGATTATGGATATAGTCCAATGAGGTTTGAGAGAATAGGGACTACCTCTGTTTATGAGGCCATAATAGTAATTGCATTATCATCATTATGGTGACACAGCAATTAAACATTGTAATGAGGTTGAGTTATAACAATCCCATCTAATTGACCTTAAGTAAGTTCGATTTCTGGTTAATGAGCCCCACATATTTGGCCTCATTAATGTTAGTTATTAGATTGGAAACCAGCCCCATTATAATCTAGGTAGATAATGAGCACACTACAAGGTTAGCGGCTGTGCTGGTCCTCATATCTTATTTGAAAGTTTATGTATCTCTTGCTTTTGCATGGTATTTTTAAAGTGTAACTTCAATTAAATGACTCAAATGATTTAATCATCTTTTTTTCCTGAATGGGTGCTGATGAGGTTAATAACACATTTTAAGCATTAACATAAGATGAAAGGTCTTCTCTTAATTTTCTTTTCTCTACCTTCGCAGTTGTTGAGTCCTTCTTCCTTGACAGCACTACAGAAAATTATCTGGAAGTGGAGCTTTGTCCGTAAGTATAGGGCTTAGCCGTTGAACTGTCCATGTGCCTGACAATCTGTTTATAGACGGTCACATTACAACGATGAGACAAATGTGCTTTCATTTTAGACATGGACAACACCTGATATTATTGCTGTCAGGAGTTGGTCAAGCATTCCAGGTAGGGAAATGTTATTGTTATTTAATTATTAAACAACTTTTAATGTTTTCGTTGTTAAGTGTTACTCATTATACTCCTTATGTGTATCTCTAGCAACAACTGCCCATGGTGTTCACTGCCACAAACAGAGGGGACAGGTGGATGGGTGAGGCTCTCATCCCCTGGTCGTACTTCCCTCCTAATGTTAACAAGATGAATTCCTATGCCATCCATGGCTCTGGAGACAAGCGCACATATGAGGCTCTCTACCCAATTCCCAAGACAGAGATAGTGGAAGGCCAAAAACCCAACTTGTGAGTATGCTGACTCCTATATGTAGAGTCATTCAGACTCACGTAGATCATTCTCAAAAGACATTACTCATAGCAAAAAGTTGTTTTGTTTCAAAGGGAAGCAGCAACAATTACTGATGTTGAAATGAAAGGTCAAAATCAAAACAACAGAGGCTGAGAAGTCAACTCCATAGTCTCTTTCATTAGACTTTCCCTTTACTTATATGTAGGGCTGGATATTACCACTGATGTCCCAGTCTAATTTATCAATTACATCTATGCACGTTTTACCTTGACCAACATCTCAAGAAACAAAAGGAAGGTAAGTAATGTGAGTACTGATGTCCCCCAGTGAACCTGCTACAATGTGCACCAATAGCCGTACAGCTTCTTCTTGCACAGTGAGCATATGGCTTTTCTTTTGTCCAGCTCTTCACTGTCTTCATGGCTTTTAAATCTGAAGTGACACCATACCTCTGCCTTTTAAGAGGTGCCTTCAGTGCATCCACGATTGCCATCATTTTTGTCTGTCATGTGGCCAGGTCTAGTTGTCCAGAGACTGACAAACTGACAAACAGCTTCATACACAAATCCATATTGGATTACTTGAACAAAGATCGATTTGAGTTAGAAAAAACATTTTTTTAAACCCAGCCCTACTTATATGTGCCCATGTCTTTCAGACTCCACACCCCAGTTTGTAACAAGCTTTCTGTTTCAAATTGAAAATCTGACGGCTAAATCAAAGTGACCCTGATGACATCATCAAAATTAGTTTGATATTTTCTCACCTTAGGTAGCTCCCTCAGAGCCACAGAGGACAAGTGTTTTCATGGGTTGAATAGTACTTTTAGTGTTAAGTAAACTGAGGCGTGGAATGGCCCTTTAATTTCTTCAAGTTTGGATGTCACAGTATTTACAGGCTCACTTTCAAATTATGTTTTAGACACGTGAGCAAGTAGCCAATACCTAGGTAGATAATGCACTCAGAACATGAGATGCACAGTTTATGCATGTGTGGATTTTGAGCACCCAACAGTAAATTCTCTCTCTGTCCCACAGCCATCGTCTGGAATACTTCCAAAATTTCCAACTGCAAAGCATCATGGGAGAACACTGGGTCCAGCCAGAGTCTGATCTGTGGATAGGAAAACCCTAAGCTTTTCAAAAGCGCCCTCTTTGCCCTCTCGCTGTCTCTGCCTTGCCTGTGGCAGGGCACTAATGCTCATTCCTGGGGAACAAAGGGCAATCAATCTTTATTAGTTAATGATGTCAAATGATATGACAAGAAACATGTTATCAACTTGTCAGAGCGTATTAGCCTTCACACACATTCATGTGAGCACAGAAACACAGACATCACAAGCTATTGGCCGTCACTAAATATTGCCTCGGGAGAGTGTGACCTACAGCGGTTATAGTGTGGATGGTGGCAAAGAATGCTCACTTTGACCTTCAGCTCCTGTGTAGCGTGTGCTTCTCACTTCAGCGATATAAACGCAGCAGGTTCTGTTGATTCTATTGCCTGTTAGCAGACACACACAATCATACACACCATTACGGTGAAAAATATGTTCTTTGGAGATTTATGCTTTTGAATTAAAGTTGTACTGTTATAAAGTAATTTTTCAATCATTCCACCACCTGTATTGATTTCCTTTTACAATTAAATCGATTAATTATTGCTGGTGAAGTGTTATTGTCCTTTTTGGCTGGAGCAGCCACAAGTCAGCTCTGCATCTGTGAATGTCTGACTAGTTGAGTGACTGACTGACTGATAGAGTCGAGCGAATAATTTAGTTAAACCATTGTTCAACTGGCCGTGTTGGACCTTTCCAATTGGCTGTTACTTTTTATAAATCATAAAAGAAGAGTTTCTATTATCATCAGGTGCCCTTTACAGTAGCACTTCCTGAAATAGTTTGTTTTTGCACATGAAATGTTAGCTCTTGTTGTTTAACATGGGGTTTTGCAAGGTACTTATCTATTGTCAGTACATGCAGTACATACATCCAGTAGATTCAGACCAGTATGATCCCAGTTTAGAGAGGCTGCTGGTAGCACCACACAGAAGCTGAATGATGTGATTATGTGTTTCTAAATGGCTAAAATATGTCTTTTTTGCTGTTGCCATCCGCAGATTCTCTAAACTGGCAGCGCACTGTTCTGCAGGTAATACACTAACTATAGATAAGTAACTCACACAACCCCACATCAAATAACCCTAACTCTAAGGTTCTATGGTCAGAATAAACAAGAATAATGTACTGTGTGCTGCTGATAGGTGGATGTTGTTGAGGACTGAGTCTAGCAGTCTGACTGAGTCTGAGGCTAGCTGTTTCCCTGTTTGAGTTAACACCCGGCTTCAGTCCAGGCTGATGGTGGTGGTGTGATGTTTGCAAATGTTTCCTGGGACACTTGATGCCAATCGATCATGATTTGAATGCCACAGGCTATGTGCATCTCTCTATAGTTGCAATGTGCCGTCTTTTAATGGCTACATGACAATGAGGACAGTGTACTTCAGTGACCTCCCCAGTCAAAGAGATCACCTTTAGGATGTGGTGGAACAGAAGAACGGCAGCATGAATGTGGGCAAATTTTCAGAAATAATGTAAAACAATTAAATTGTCAAAGTGAACCAGAATCACAAAAAGAATGTTTCCAACATACTCACCTTGTAGAATCCATGACATAAAGAACTGAGGATGTTTTCACAGCTAACTCTACCCAGTATTAGTACGGTGGTCCTAATAAAGTGCTCGGCAAGACTATATCAAAGTCCCTCTCGCTTACTTTTCCACCTACTTGAGAGAAGTTGAGATCACAGGCCCTCTGATCCTTGACACACACACACACACACACACACCATGATTGGGGACTCACGAGTCTCTGTCTTCTCTCAATGACCCTGAGAGTCTCTCCCCCTTGCCCCTGCTCCAGCCCCTTGTCGAGCCCATGTATTTATCAGAGGCTCCTCTTGGATCACTGGCTGGCAAACCGCTTCTCCTGACCAGGAGACAGGGGGCCGATTGATTTTCATGTTGGATGTGTTGCTCTTCGCTGTGGCAGCCCAAAAGCCCATATTGAGCCCTATCAGTTTTAATTGGCGTTCTTGCCTTTGAAATGCGTGCAGTGATTAGGCCTAGAGAGCCCACTGCTTAAGCCCCCTCCTTATCATCGCCTGCGGTGTCTTGCCACCTCAATGCACACTAGTCACACACATACATGCACAGAGCTGGCACGTTGTATTCCATGTCTCTCACTAATAAAATGTTGACCTAAAAATATGTTTCTGGATGCATTTAGACAAAAACATGATCTTTATAAAATACTTTGATTTATACATAACTACACACACCCACCTGTGTGCAGGCAGAGAACGTGTGTCCCTACTAAGATTTAAACCCAGTTCTCCCTAATTAGTGTGAAGAGATGAGAGGGGAGAGCAGAACAGGTAGCTGCCTCTCCTCTACCTCCAAAGCCCCAGCAGACAAGCAGACACAAGAGCCGTCTTATCCCCCTCAGAAAAAGAGACCAGCCTGCTCTAAAACATTCAACACCAGCTTAAGGGTGTTTCTGCGTGTCAGAAACTTTCTGGTGATCACCCCAGACCCAGTTCCTTTTTTTTTTCTTTCAAAAGACGTGGGTCTCATTTCTTCAAGTTTAAAGAGTGTTTGAGGGTATGAATGAGGATAAAGTTGTGATGAAAAATAGAAGGGGAGGGATAAAGGAGTGATCTCAGAACATGAAAAGAGCGAGAGATTGAAAAAGTGAAAACGGTAATGACTTTGCCTAGTTTTAGGGGTTCTGTGATAGAGGCCCAAATGAAAGATTCATATATGGAGCTAATAAGATAGTGGGATGGTACATAACCTTTGCAGGCTCCCACCAAAAAAACATCTAGTTGTAAAAAGTCATAGAAGTTTCAACACACTGCAGTACACAATCCTGTTATGGTTGGCCTTCAATGCACCAGATCACACAAACAAAAGCAAACTTTGATCTGTGCTCATGCGGGACCTAAAGTGCCTCCCTTACCTCCAATCTATTTCACAGGTCATAAAATACAATAATACACAATTGTAGTTTGTCTTCCACTGAGGTTAAAGTACAGAGGCCATTAATAAAGACCTAATGGAAATGAACATGGCATCCCAGTGTTTCCCCGGACCAACTGAATGCTTATTAACTCTGTCCAATTATTGTCCAACAAGTCCATCATTACTGAGAGGTCTGCACAGGTGAAGGATGGGAAGAGTAGTGCTGGACATGAAAAAAGAATCTGGACCTAAATGCTGTTGTGCATGTGTGTGTGTGCATGCTTGATGGCACAGGTACTAATTGCAGTTGAAGCCAGCTAGTGTTGCGCATATGAGGATGGCATGGGTAGAATGCATGATGAAGCTGTAAGAGGCTGGGGAGAGGAAAAGAGAGATGCAGAGCCAAGCGAATGCCAAGGACATTAATGAGGGCCAGACGAGTTCTACTTCTCAATAACACTGCAGTGAGTAAGAGGAGAGAGAGGAAGAGAATGAGGAGAATAAAAAAAAGAAAGAACAGAGAGGTTTCATTACAGAAGACTGTTAGACAACCGTTTGCAAACTTAGGCGAGAGAGGCTCTTCTTTTTTTCACATCTACACATCCACAGATATGCAAACATTTTTCATTTCAACATGAAGAGAAATTACACACAGACACACATACAAACAAAGTATAATCTACTCCAACCAGATACATACAGAAAGAGCCTTCATGTTTATGAATCACTGCTAATATATGCATTAACATTTTATAGTCAGAGTTAATAATTAACTGTTACTGCTGCTTTATGTGCTCACATACACAGCACACATACACACACCCTTGTGCGTACACACAGAAATAAGACGGGCACTGCCAGCGTTTGTCACACAAGGGAATGGGATTCATATGTTATCATTGCATAAACATTAGGAATAAATGATATCAATAACAGGAGTGGGCGGGGGTGGGGCGGTAGTAAAGTAAATTAAGCTTTCTTTGTTATCAACACCGAATATAAATCATGAGTGTTTTCCTAATTGATTCCATTACATTCCCACCTGCCTGCTGACTCTCATCCATCCGTGTATTGTTTATCTTCATTTTAAGCTGGATGGATGAAAAAGGTTGTTATTGGATGTGAAGCCCACTGAATTTCATCATTTTGAACAAGCACATTAATTGCCAATTAGCTGTAGCACAACGTTATTAGAGAATATTTGTTCTTGTACCATAAAACTCACAAAGAAGCAAACTCTTGAAACAGAAGTTTACTTGTTTGGGAGATACAAGACGGTGATATTCCGTTTATTTTTAATGGCAAATAGACCACATTACGCTTGAAGGTAATTTATGTGCAGCTTGATATTACTGGTTGTAAGTGAGCAAGTTCACTAACTCTTAATTGGGAAATAAATCACACCGTTGCTATGGCAACAAACACTTAAAAGTGGTAATGGCAAAATGAAGGCATGCTGATAGCGTCTCTGCACATTGGTGTGTGTGTGTGTGTGTGTGTGTGTGTGTGTGTGTGTGTGTGTGTGAGTGTACGTGTCCGCTCATGCATGTGTGTTTTCACCACCTCAAGCTCATTACCAGAGAGCCCTCTTAGTGTAGCTGCTGCAATGTACTGTGCACGGCATGCTGTTTCGTTCCATTAGGTCTTGTTTTGTTCGTATTTCTCTTACATAGGGAGCTGCAAGCTTGCTCATTTAAAACCATGACAAATGTTGAAATAACAATGTAGTTAATTGCATATAGTGAACCAAAAAATAATTACATCATTATGTGTCACAGTTTTGCCATGTGTTTCCTCCACTTAGTCCAGGTTTCTAATTCCTCTCCCCATCTCCTCTTCCATTATACTTTAGCCCCTTTCACTTTTGACTTTTAAAATATTTTCCTTTCTCACCTTCCCCTTCATTTAATCTCCTCTCCCTCTCTGTTCTTCTCCTGGGTCCTGTCCTCTTCTTTTCTGTCCCTTTCACATCTTGAAATGGATGGAGGCAGAAAGGGCATTAGCGTAGATGAATGGATAGACCGCCATAACACAATCTGGCCCACTTCAGCAGACAATTTAATATGGACTCGCCCACAGTGTGGTTACCCTGCCAGGGCACTGCACTAAATCTTACTTTGACTTGTTATGATAGATACAGATCTGACACATCAAAACAGCGTATGTGTGTCTGTGTGTGTGTGTGTGTGTGTGTGTGTGTGTGTGTGTGTGTGTGTGTGTGTGTGTGTGTGTGTGTGTGTGTGTGCACATGTATTTGTGTGGGCATGATGGATATGACAGACGATCGGCAGACGGGTGATCTGTGAGAGGCAGAACTGATAATTATAGTATTTATCTGGGTTAAGTGTCATGGCTGCCTGTGCTGCATTATGAACAGATAAAAGGCAGAAATGTCTTTCAGTGTGTTCCATCAGTTCAACACCTGCATCTCACTTTTTAAAAAGGGAGCCGGCCATACAGGAAAGACATAGTGTATAATTTAAATGAATGTCTTCAAATGCCGAATGTAGGCTGTTGAGAATGTACGAACATGGTTATAGGACCCCTCATTCCAATCTGAATATTCAGTAGATCTATAGTGTAAATTAACAAGCAATCAACCCAAATGAAAACAGAATTTATTCTGTTTTGAAAAAGGACCAGGGCCTGTATGTAAAAAGTATTTCTCCATAACATTAAATATTCATAACTGAATGCGGAACAATCAAAGTAAAGTAAAAAAAAAAAAACAAAAAACAAAAAAAACATCTTCAGGCAGTATTTTTTAAGCATTTAACACTTAGAAACTCTGTGTACCTGCTTTATCAGGACTGTGTGGGTGTCATTTCTTCAGATTTGATTCACAGTGACTAAACAGCCCACCAACTGTTATGAGATTCTAATTCAAAATGTAGAACGAAAAAAAAAAAATACAGAAATCTATCCAATGAAATATTCAAAACTGTTCTTACTTTAACAGAAAACAGTCATGTTTATACAGGGTCATATTACATCTTGAAGGAAGAGAAAATACGTTTTTGAGGCCTTTAAGTGTCGCACATAGAATTGTGAAGATTTGGTCTCAGCTCTCAAATGATTTAGACACACCCTTCCTAACAGAGAAGAGCTTATTCTAAATGTATAACATGCCAGTAAATATAACAAGTTTTTGGCTGGATCGCAACAGCAGGGTCAGCCCTATAAACAAAAAAAGCTGCGACTGACTGACTGATAAAGCTGAGTGATCATAGTGACTCCAGGCATGGAACTGGTGCCGACGGGGAAATCAAGGCAAGTCTTGTCTGGTTAAAGTTCAAAATGGACATCAACTAAGACAATACTGATGTGGAAGTGACATCTCTCCTTACATCTGATCTCAGAACAGTGTTCTGTCCTTTGACTGTATATAAAAGTGAACGTAGACTCCGGGGCTGAACCCAATGCTGAAGAGCCTTAAACCTGCATTCTGTCCAATGACCATCAGATCACTGGTTGCATTGAAGTCTTTAGGAGAATGGCACTACTTTTTACTTGATTTATCTCAGTCTTTAGTTTCCATTCTTCAATAAAACATGATGTTCATGTTCTTAAATGATGGTCCCATTTAGAGGAAAATAGACAATAAAGCAGGGTATGAATAAGGGCGTGGCTACACCATCATTGACAGACTGTACCAGAAATGGCGATCTGCCAGATAAAACGCAGAGCTGGTCAGATCCACCCCTCACTCCTCCCTGTCTCCACCTTCTCATCCAAATATGGTGTCAAAAAAATCAAGATGAGACAAATTACAAACTCGAGGCTTCAAAACAGCAATTCACAAACCAGTGGGTGACTGGTGACTGGTGACTGGTTGCGTACCATTAAGGATCTGGTGCTTTTTTGCATTCATCATATAATTTACTGCCCTTTGTGGTGGCAGTGGGGTATTGCCCCAGAAAGCCACTGTAACTGTCGTTTTTGCCATTTTCATGGGTGGGACCATGTCCCATTGACAAAGACCGGAAGTTGGAAAGCAGAGGGGACAGGAGCCTTATTTAGGTGTTGAGCATAATCCTGGGACCTTTGATGGGTGACAAGCTACAGCCAAAGTGTGCTTGTCAAGCTGCTCTTGACTCAGATCCTAAGTTAAGCTGTTGAAGCTCCTTTTGGGAACAGCTCAGTATGGAGAAAGTGTACATAGCGGGAAAGACAGAAAGAGTGGGTATCGACAACGCTTGCCTATCTGTGAAAGTAACCACACGGCACTATTCCACCATTGGTCAGCTGAATACCAGTTGACCAATGGTTGACCATTGAGTTGCTCTTTCAAAATGAATTGGTACAAAGAGTCTCAGTTGGTTTAGTGTTTAAAGCCTGCCACATTCTCACAATAGCACATTTGGTGCAGATGTAGTACTTTACCTAAAAAAAAAAAAAAAAAAGCAACACATCTTTTAGGAGAATGTGTGCCTGAACTTGATACAGCTAAATTTTACCCAGCCATCTTTAAATTTATTTTTTACCCCCAGGCTTCTCCTGCTTTGACATGTCTAAATGTTCTTGTGCATGGAATGCAGATTGGTGCAAGCTGTCTAGTTTAGCATCTACATCAATTATCACCTCATCATCTTCTCCTGTTGTTGTGACTAAATAGCATGAGCTAGATTATTGGAATAATTAGATTTAAAATACTCCAGATTTTTTGGCAGGAAATAGAGCAAATTTGGAACATGTTTTTGCCTTTGGAAAACTCTACATTCTGGTGGCTATACAAGTTTGAGCATATTTTTATTTTTACCATTGGCATCACTAAACCCTAAATGCATGTCTGGGGTCAGTACAGTCAGTGTCTGCATTGATTCCCATTCCCCCATTGAGGTGCACAACTTCCTCCCTTTAATTAATGACACTGAATATGAGCTAAAGCTTTTGTCTCCAGTCAGGTAAGGTATCAGGTCAGTAAGTCAGGTATACTCTGCAAATGTTTCTGGAGGCCAATTCTTTGCTCTTCTCATATAGAGATCAAAATTACCAGCACAAATTGATCCACCCTGTACAAATGAAGTGTCCCAAATACTAAAGCAGTGTATAAGACACTTGATAGTTACTTTGCTCAAACATATCCCATAACAAGGGATCACACGACCATAGCATGGCCTTATGTACAGCTCATGTAAGGAGGGGTGGGTATGTTGATGCCATCCAATACCATGGAAACCTTAATGGTGCAAATTCTTTAAAACCTTGAAAATATTTCTGTACTGGGTATTTTCATATATACATATTAAGAACAAACTTGATGCACTATTACAGACACAGAACAAGGTGTTTTGGCCAATCTATATTCTATATCTGCATTGCTTTCACTAACAATACGCTACTACAAATAAACTACACTAATGTTAATTGTGTTGGATAATTATACTGGTATTGGTTTAATTAACTGCAGACTGAGGAACAGGACTAAGTGTCTTAGGAGTAAGTGCTGCCACCCAACTCAATGGTTTGGAAGTCACTTGATGATCAGAGCATGGCCATTTATCTCCCCTGACTCTCTTAATTCTGCCACTATCATTAGGCAGATCAGTCAATGCTGTAGAGTGCATTTCAAAGTGACAGCTTCACTAAGGTGACCTAATTGTCCCTTATCACAGGGAAATGGTAATGGTAGAATTACTATAGATTATTCTGATGCCCATAAACAGGTAGTACTGTGGTTTGTAACAGAAGCATAACAGGCTGGTAAGGTACTAATTTGTGATACTGTATATGTTGCTGGACTTTGACATGCTATTGAGCTTAACAGTGCTACAGCGTCAGGGTAGAGCATGTACCTAACTAAAAAACGGGTGCAGCACTTTTGTCTATGCTCCCATTTTCACAACTGGAAATAAAAGAGCTCAGCTTTTTCTAGAAGAGATCCTGAGGCACATAGCCGTGCCATTCATCCACTGCCATTGCCTCATGTTGCAGCACCATGTAAACAAATTCTGGAGGCTTAAAACATCCCAAACATGTCACCCACTGAACTTGTTTGGGATGCTCCAGATCTGTGTTTATGACAACATGTTCCAATTACTGCCAATATCCTGCAACTTTGCAGAGCCATTGAAGAGGAGGGGTCCAGAATTTCACTGGTCACAATTAACAAGCTGATAAACTGATGTTGTACTGCATGAAGTAAATGGGGGCCACACCAGATATTGACTTGTTTTCTGATTCACATCAACAAAACTGCAAATTTTAAAGTGACCTTTTACTGTGACCAGCCCAGAAAACACCTGGGCTATAATCATGTTGTGCAATCCGATGTGCTCAGATCAGTGATATGCCATATCTGTCAGCTGGATGGGTCATCTTGGCAGAGGAGAAATGCTCTCACCATGACAATGATTCAAACATATTTCTGTCAAAAATTTGAGAGAAATAGGCCTTTTGTGTGTCACATTTATATATTTGGATTGAAATCGAGTCTAAAAGACAAAGAATTTTGACAGATAGCTTTTTACAAAGTGAAGAATGAAGTCTGAAACAATCTGAAATGAGCACAGCTGGGTACAATGCAGAGCAAAAGTTACATGCTAAACTGTCTGGCTATTAGCTGCAGGGAAATGTGGTAAAATGCAGTGTGATGTTCAGTTTAACTTGATATCCTCCTGTGGGGTGTTCACTTATTCACGTTCCCTCAACCTGTCTTGCGTACTTCACTTCCATTCACTACACGATGCCAAAATGTTCCCTCACATACACATATACAAACACACACACACACACACACACACACATGCACACTAGAGGGATGAACAACATTTGGTGTTTTGATGACGAAGGCTGTAGCATATGATTCACATCATTTTCTTACTCATCAAACAGAGACCCCCTTGTTCCCCGTGGATGGGGGCGTTATCATCCTGGAAGAGACCACTCCCTTCAGGACAGAAAGGCTTTATCATAGGATGAAGGTGATCACTTAGAGCAACTGCATAGATTTGCTGTGACTAAAGCAGCATTTACCACCAGCGGTAAATTAGTTAAAATATTGTGTTAAATGTGGTGTTTCTAAAACTATTTGACCACAGAACCTAATAGTGAATAGTGTTGTGCTACACGTTGTTTTCAATATGAATTCAACTCATAGCCCATATAATTTCGAATATTATGATTTGAGTTGTCTGTTTTACAGTGTTGTTGTTCTTCAGTGTAACCAACTGTCTATTCATGTAGCTTCACCAGTCAACAGTTTATGTTTTTCTGTCGTCACCATGACATGAGACTTTTGGTGCATTCACTGACATCTGGCCAGTGCTTAAATGTGTACATGTGTGTTAAGTGCAGTACCATATGAAGAGCACCAATTATTGTCTTAGAGTTAGTGAGGCACAAGCTCTACTTCTTACAGTGGTGAAAAGACAACTGAATGAATAATGTGCATGTCTCACTATTTTGAAACCCTAATTTAATTCCCTGCTGAACTCTATGCTGCTTTGCTTTTCAAATTTCGTGTTTCCTGTTTTGTCACAGACAAAACATAAAAAAGTGGACCTGTTGGTTTTGGGGATGTTTAGGTGGTCCTTGAGTTTTATTTTAGTGGGTAAGTGGTCCTTGGTCTGAAAGAGTTTGAGGAACACTGCTCTAAAGGGACAAGTGGACCCAAACCATGCCAGCTAAATGCAGAGGGGACACTGGATGCCCTCACTGTAGGGGTCAAGCATTCAGGCCTGTATTGTTCTCCAGGTCTACACTGCACATCCACTTGTGGAGAACATGGTGAATCACTTTTTTTTTATCACCTCTGTAGACCAGTGTCTGTGTGTTCATCTTTGCAATGAGGGGTTTATGCACTGCAGCGTTACCATCATATCCCTGTCCATTTAATTGTTGACAGGCTGTTCTTGCTGACACAGACTGATCACATCCTGCATTGACATTCTCATTCATTTGAGGAAAAGCTGTTCTTCTGTTTTTATTACATATTGAACTAATACAGGAAGATGATGGTTATCAAATGTGGGCTGTTGACTACATTTTCTGGCCCTACATAGTGATGTCTGTCCTAGACATCTAGATTCAGATGTCACTTTAGTCACTATTCCTATTGAAACACTGGTCAGCTGAGCAATCTCTCAGTCTTTGACTGAATCCTGCCATCTCTGCTCCAGCAATGATTCCTCTTTCAAAGTCCCTTCTTTTCCTGCTGCCATCTTGATATAAAATCAGAATCAGCTGGGTCTGTTCAGCATTTTGATACTTGCCAGAGAGCATGCTGGGATGTTAACTGTTTATCATGCAGTGCACCTGTGTTGAAGCATCAGTATTCATTATGCTTATCACCCATTTTTTCTGGTTTTTCCTTTAATTTATCACCTGTTTGTATACACCAGTGGCGTGCGCTGACTTACAGATATTCAAGCAGAGCTGAAGCAGCAAACCTCTGTTCTTATGATTTTACATTGCCTGTCTTTCCTGTGCTAAGTCTCTCTCCTGCATCTTACCGCACTCTGAATATATTCACCTTTCTGTACTCCCTCCTGGCTGAAGTATTAGGATTATTCCTCTGAACTGACAGTATATCAAAGGTGCAGCATAGAGAAATCTAATATCTAAAGAATCACCTCTATAGTAATTTTTGAAATATTAGCCATTAACTGACGATAACCCAACCCAGTGACAATGTAGAATCCTGCCTCAATATGCTGTTTCAATCCTCTTAAACTTAGGGCAGAGCTTGCACAGGGAGACCTACACCATGATGAACAAAAAGGAAAAGATATTAATATTGTAACTAAAAAGCAGAACAGAATTAAAGGGCTTAGGTATTATGTTAAATGTTTAACTGTTAATAATTAAAATTGATAAAAATGTCTGTGAAAGCTTTCCTGGCAAGAGGAGTAATTAAAAGCTGCTTCACAATTAACCAAGACAACTTCTACTGATCAATGAGATGATGAATAACAGTGTAATGTATTTGTTTACTGGCTACTGTTAATGCTTATGAAGAAGATACTGTTATGGTAATATGCGAATGTGCAAGTAAAGTTTCCACACACAAAAACACATGTGTGTAATAATCCATAAAATATCAACTCTCAGAGTAGTGGAAGAGTGAAGGGCAGCTTGACAAGCAGACTAGTCTGTCGCTAGTAAGAGTCACCTGTCATAGAGTCCAGGATTATAACGTACATGTGGAAATGTCGAAAAAAAAAAAAAAACTGTGACAAGAGCCAGATGTTGCAGTGACATAAAAGATGCAACCACTGGTAGTTAACTTCCAGAGACAATAGCCCACTGTGGCAGAGAGGGTAGTTTATTATAAGATGAAAAGAGGGCATATCGGCTTCTTTATGGGACAGAATGCTGTTCTGGCATGTAAGTGATCTAAGGTAAGATCTTATTAATGTCAGTGTAACTAGTCACGCACTTCTCTTCAGGTAAAGACTGGAAATTGAGGGAAAGAGTTATCCTGGCTCTGTCCAAAGGTCAGAAAAAATCTGCAGTCTATGCCCTGTAATGCTCAGCAGGGCAAAGTAAATCTGTGCAAATTTCATGTGCTCAATTTCAACTTTGAACTTTGACCCTGGCTCAAATCCACACCCTCCAGGACCTTTGATAAAAAAGGAGAGCCAAAAACTGCAGATTTTAGGAAGCTATCATAGCTTGTTTGCTGCGTTTATTTATCTCCTGTGTCAGAATATAAACTGCTCCACAAAATGAAATGCTTTGAGGTGTGAGCCTATTGAATGCATCCCTCTACTGATTCTGGTGCACAAAGTGATAGTAGAGATGGCCTCAAATGCAACATATACCAGAGGGTTTATTGTGCATTCATACGGTAGTGTGCATGGAAAGTGCTTCCCCACCTCTTATTAAATACACTTCCTTTGTATGCGAGTGTCATGCTGGACACATTGACAGCTTTGTAGTCTCCTGGGCAGACTTAAGACAGCGCAACTGACATAACAGACCCTGCTCTTCCAACAAGCCCACATTCACAATCTGGACTGCTAAGTAGATAGTATACAGTGCATTGAATATACTGAACTCTGAGCATTATCATGTTGACACTGTGTCCTTTTCACTCTAACAAATTCCACTGTTGACCTCATGTGGAAATGTTAATTTAGTGTGCAACTCTTGGTCGGTGGACTAAAAACACTAAATACTTTCTAAGTCAGGAAACTGACAAAGAAGCGTTGTGTAAGTAGAAGTTCAAAAATGTGGAGTGTTAATATTCAGCCTTGGCTGTGCAGCTTTGAAAGGATTATAAGCAAGTTTCATTACATGAAAGTAGTGCCTCCTGGAGGGATGGCATCTTTGATATAAAGATGTGATCAGAATTTGATTGGAGTAGTACAAACAGTGCAGCAAAGGGAGAGAGGATATACAAAGAGGTGGTACAGAATAATATAAAGTGAGAGAGCTTAAAGGGGAAAGAGGAGGAAGCATAAACAGCGAAGCAAGGGAAAAAAATTGGGAAATAGATGAAAGCAACAAAAAACTCATCTAAGACAAAGAAATTGCGCAGGAGAGAGAAATAGAGGGCAAGCTTAGAGAGAGAGAGAGAGAGAGAAAGTAGAGAATGGAGAAGAATGAGTTGTACTGTAAATGCTAAGTCAAAACTGAGATTCGAGTTGGGATGTGCAGAAGAGGGGAGGTTTGCAAGGGGAAACCAAACAGTTAGAAAAGAGCCAATAGAGACATTTTATTCCTTATTTTTTAATTTTTTTTTTTTTTTTTTTTTTTTTATCATTAGTGATGTTTGCTGGTTGGCAACCAGTCAAACTGCTCTGGTGATCATACGCTGCCTACTGATGACTGAGGAAGATAAAGCCTCTGCCATTTTTACAGAGATAAAACAAAATTAGAATATCTTTTATTTTCTTTATGATCCTTTTTCCTTACCCCTTTCCTCTCCCTCGTTTTTTCTCCCTTCCTTTTTCTTGATTTTTCTCGCTTCAGTTCTCTCTCACTTCTTCCTGTTTCTGCAACCCCCTTCTCACTTTTTTTCTTGCTGATAAGGTTTCTATCTAGCTGCCAGTCAACTCTGATGGCAAGCTGATGCTGATAATGCTTTGACATCTCCTGCAACTGCAATTAACTAAAGTTCTGTCTCCTTTTGTGAAAAAAAAAAAAAAAAAATTCTGAGTACATTTTCTCCCTGTCCTTTTCCTCTCAGTCTGAGCCACCTTGTGAATATGTGATCAGAGTGTTAGCACACGTCTAACTTTAAAACTCATCAGCAAAGAAAGACGAGAAGCCAGTTTCACCCATCTAATTGACGCTGTTTCTCTTAGAGTTTCTGACTCTGCCGTGTCGGACTTGGGGAGTTTAGCTAATCTCGATTCCGATAGATGCATTTCATTTCATGAGCAATTGTGTGAGCACGTGAGTGAGCGAGTGAGTGAATGAATGTGTGAGTGAGTGAGTGAGTATACTGTCAAAGCCGCTCCTTTCCAGCATTGCATGGGTAACATGTCAGCGACAGCTAATAGCTCATTCACAGCTCCAAATTAAAACACATTCACCTAATAGGAGTACAGGGAGGGAGGCGGGATCTAACAGGATTTATGAGAAAATGAAAAGTGATTGGATGTGAAGTTTGAATTAGAGGAAAGCAGTCTAGTGTCAGACTCTATGAAGGTGACTGACTGGACTGGTGAGCACCCGACTCTCAGTGGACCAAATTCCATCCAAAGCCTGTCTATCAAATTAGTGTGATAGGTATTGGCCCCACCCCACAGTTAGTCTGGGCAAGCAACTTGCCAGTCATTAATTATGGTATAGTTTCAATGGCCTTGCACGCCCTTTCTTGTGCCTCATCTTGATGCAAGTCTATTCGTCTGCGTGACTTTACATTTACCCTAAAATATCACATCCACTATTGGTTAAGACAATTTTAAAGTTAGATTTTCCGACTCCTACAAAAGAAAGAAGTTAAATCAAGTAGCCTGATAACTTGCTTAAACCAATACACTCAGGTATTGGGCAGGTAGGCAACAGCCTCACCTGGTCCAGTACAACCAGTGTCTAATGCTAGCAAACCCAGATGGCTGTGTAACTGATATTACTGCAACACCTTATCTACTTGTGGTGCTGTTACACAAAATCTCAATGGCTTATTGCAAAAACAAAACAACACATAAACAGTCATTGCTTTAGTTGTCTTCAGTGGTGGAAAGCAACCCTTTGCGTGTCGCTTTTACTTCAGTTACTTCTTTTCTTCTATTGAAGTTAGCATGCGAACAGCGTGCTAGCAACTTGGACTATCTTGTAATTTTTCAATACAGAGTCATAGTCTGCCCTGAAGTAGTAGTGCTGCTCAGAGGGCAGCTTTTTTATGCAACAATTGCTGAAGCTCGCTGCAAGACTGGTGGGTAAACACCTTGCTAATTGGGTGTGGCCAAAGAGGTCACGGGCCATTCGCTTTTCTAAGTGCCCCCTCATCACAGTCAGAATGTGATAAGTGTTTGGACTTAGTAGTATTGATTATGTAAAAGTACTTTTCTTAACCAAAACTACACCCACCCAAAGGTGACAACACAGTGATACCGACCTTAAACTGAATTTAGTTAGACAAATTTGATGGTGCAAGACAAGAGCACAAAGGTACTGGAGAGTTAACTGACATCTGGTATGTGTAGTGTCTAACATTGAAAGTTATGGGATGCTGAAATCCACTGTAACATGTTCTGGGGCAGCTAATGCTACTAGTTAAGTTAAACCTAATGTTAATGTTTTTCTTAATGAACTGACAGTGAACACACCATGACATGCCAGCATGTTCATAAAGATCACATTAATAGTACCAGGTCTGTTACATGGTCTGCGTATCATATTTTCACTGAAAGCCCTTTTCTACTGGTTAAACTGCTGAGATGCCACGACTGCACCTGCCCCTTATAACTGCTAACAGTAACAGCAAATTACAAATCTAATCTAATGCTGGTACATCATATCACATTACAGAGAGAGCTGACTGCCTAGCTTCCTAGTTAAAAAACTAGCGTCCTCTTACAGAGAGAGAAAAATGACAAAAAACACAAGAGTAAACAAGTAAACAAGAGTAAATAAAATAGTCGCAACCATACAGGTTGTAAGTCGACAAAGAGAAATAACAGAAATATTTAAATATGTAAAAATGTGTGTAAGTTGACTGCTTGACATTTTGCCAACATGACACAATTTCTTTGAAACCGATTTATAAATGAAAAGGAGCCAGAAGTTTATAATGCAATGTTGCCTTGTACCATGTTGTGCTTTGACTGAGTAGTAACTCTTAAAACACTTTATTAAGGCCATTTAAAAAAATTAAAAAAAACTAAGGCATAATGTTTCAGTCTCATGACCTTCATCAGCTACCTGACTAAGATGATTAATGCTTCTGTTTTTTGAGTGAATATTCCTTTTCTGGCCTTGAGACATTATGCCCCCATGTTCATGAGATAGAGAGACAATTAGTCATGCTGTCACTGTGTTTAAAACACAAACCTTATGAGTTTTCTAATGGAAAAACTCACACACTTTTTTTTGGTGCACCAAAAAGTGAATCACAACCCTGAACACAGAACTTATCATTCATCATACTTTGTCTTTTCACCCATCTGTTCATCTATCCATCCTTTCCACTAAGCCATCATGCATCTTCATACATCAGTGGGTGTCGAAGACGTCACTCCCTCCCCCAATCTCATCACTCACACTACTCTTGTTGAGACAATAATGCTGCTGAACACTGAGCACCACATCTAAACTGCTCCTCTCTCTATCCCATCCTATCTTCTCTATCCTCTCCATGCATATCTCCTCTCTTCATTCTCCACCTCCCTCTCACCCTCGCCCTCCACCTCCTCTCCTGCCTGTGGTCGGCTCATCCCTCTCTCTGCCCCAAGGATATCTCCCCTCCTACACGGCCTCGCCTCATCCCTCTCTCTCTCTCTCGATTTATTTATATCAATGAGCAAAAGTCACCCTTTCATCTTCCTCCAGATGAACACACTCTGTTTGTGGATGAGGACAGAAGAAAAGACGAACAGAACACAGAGGAACACAGTTTCTCTTAGTCTATAAATTCGACTGTACCAAGCAGAGGGAATATTACATAAACTCTCCTTTGTAAGAGGAGATAATTCCATGTGTTTTGGCTGACAGGCAAAAGGATTGTTTCACCCCAAACACTCTGGACACATATGCTGAATTGGAGAAATCAAGACCTCATTCCAGCATTTACACAACGGACTATTGTGAACGAAAAACCTTTTACAGAGTCAAATTCACCCCAGGCTCATACTTTGACCTTAGCTCCAGCAACCACACACACACACACACACATGCACAAAAACATCCTGTGTACAAAATCAAAAGGGAAAAACTAGTGGAAATATGATGTTTTCGAATCTGGTTATTAGGATTGTTTCAAGCTTCTGGTTCTGAATGTTTTAAGATCTCAGTCAAGTTACACTGTGATTATTTTGCAGCTAAGATGCACTTATACAGTAATTATGGGACATATTCAAACAACAAAGCAGAATGTTTGGAGCTAAAATGGCAATAATTAAGTAAATAGGAGGGACTTGTAGCTTGTTGTGACAATTTTATGATTAGGGAAAGTGATAACAGACATTTGAACCCCACTTATAATGTACAGAAATGTATTTTTGAAGGAAGAATCAAGAATATTCAATCAGGGAAAAACATTGTGAGAATGTTAAATCTTAATTATGAAGTATAGTAAGATAAATACTGAAACTGATCTCAAGTTGAGCTGAACAGAAAAGCTCATGTTCTTTGAAATGAACATGCTATGATGACACTTCATCCTATGGCTCCCTGCAGTCATTTCCATTTCTTATACTATATATAGATCAAGTACACATCTAGTGCTCCAATTTCTGATTTGGTTAAATTGCTTTGATATGTGTGTGATTGTATGTATGTACTTGCACGTACAGATATTAAGTGTGCAATTTCCTATTTAATTATGTGTACATATTAAATACACACAAATGCATATCTACATAGAGTTTAGATGAGAGAGATGTTTCGGCGTTGTTTAGCTGTGTACTACGTCTGTGTGTTATGACATCTATTGTCTGGTACGGGGAAGGGTCAGATGAGAGTCAGCTGAATGTTTTATTGTACAGAGGAAAGCCTAAGGCACCACTACACAGGAAATTAGAGACACATGGTTAACATCTAGAATGCATATGTGTGTGTAGCACTCATTTAAAAACAGAAAAATCAATAAACACAGCGATTCCAGCAAAAAAAGGGAAATTAATTCAACTGTATCAGCTAATTACCAGATTTCCAGTTATTTTAAACTGTTTCACATTAACAACTTTGTTAGAGAGAGAGAAGAGATTGTACATATTACACAACATAAAACTGAAATGAAGCCTGACATGGCCTGACCTTCTATTGGCTCGATCTTGGTGCCATGTTATTTGAGTTCTAGCAGAGTACAGCTGATGATTTAGTTTAGTGATTTTAAAAGTAGTGGAAGAAGTGCTTGTGCAGCAGGCTGTCTATCTATCTAAAGTTCATTCTGCACATTATTTACAAGCTATTTGTTCATCGCCACAGAAAAAATTAAAAGGACTGTTACAAGTGAGAATTGTTAACTCCTGAAATGTGAGAATGAGCCAGTAAATTGACAAGCTCAGTCTGAGGAAGGTAACACATAAAACGAGTGCATTCTGACAGCCAAGCTAAATCTAAAACCTTTTTACCCCAAGCAAATACAGCACAGCTCGATTGTGGCGATAACTAACTACAGAAGATGCTGAGACAACAATCTCAAGCTGTGCTGCTGGTGAAAGAACACCAGGAGCATTATTTAAATTTAAACTTTAAACTGAATGCACAATGAACAGGTTAAGTAAGCAATACACATTCAGGTTTATGGAAAATAACACTGTTTGGATTGAACTGAAGTGGAAAGACGTATTAACTTTATCTCCATTAACACTGAAATGATCAACAGGAGCAACAGAGCACAGCTTTGGTACCTCTTTCTTACCTATATGAACTCATACATCATGTCTGGTTTTACCTGTTTCACTTGCTTCTCTCTGCATTGTCTTTTTTCTTCAGTCAGTCCCCAGTGAGACGCCTTTAGTCTCATTACCTTCCAATTACACTTCATGTTTGACTGTTTACCAATTTGTATCACTCTTTGCAGGTACACTCCATTTATTCTATTATTCAGTCTTCAAATGTGAACAAGTAAAACAAATCTGATAATTAAGTCAGATAATTTCACTTTTTCCCAAATGCAAATGAACTTAACTTAGTACAAGAATTTCAGAGAATTCAGGAGTTATTTTCTTCATTCTGTCCTATTGTAAGATAATAACATGCATTTCTGAGGAAACTGCATTTGGAAGTGAGAGGAATAAACTTTCAAGTTGGTGAATATGAGACAAGATATCAATTACCTCTTTCTTTAAATTTTCATTCTGTCCTTATATATTTAAGCAAAGTGTTTTCAACTAATTCCAGTGTGATTCGGAAAATCCTCCAAAAGTGGAAGCTAATCTTTCAGCTTTATTTCACTGCACTTTAGGGGGTTGGCTAAGTGGCTTTGTCTGAGACATTGACTTGGTCAGGAGAGCTGTTGTCTGACACGTGTCTTTTCAATCAGCTCTCCTGCCACAACTGACTCTTCCTTTGTGACTCAGACGATGGAGAAAAGAAAAAAAAAAAACCAACTCAGACTATGACACCTGATGGCTCTGTTCTCAAATACAAAGCTCTGCTGGGACTTCTTAGGGAATCACGAGCAGACACACTGGCGATAATGGAATAACAAGCTCTGTTTGGAGAGTTATTGCGTTGGACTCAGATGAACATTGAATGAGCCGGAACACCTTTAGTTTTCCATTAAGGGGGAAGCTGTGAGGGAGAGGAAGCTGCCTGGAATCAACGGCCTGTGTCCTGGGAAAACCGCAGAGCGGGATGGAGGGAATGAGACAGAGGGCAAGAAAATGGATGATGATGTTACTGGTTAACTGCTGGGACCGTGATTAAATCATCCTCACTGAGATAAGTCTCTTTGTCAGTTTCTCTTTCATTCTCAGCACATACAGTTCTGCTCCCTGACAGTTTCCTCCTTGCTCGGGGTCACTCTCTCCACATATGCAGTCACATCTCTTTTTCTCTCTTTCCACCTCCAACACTTACAAGTTGATATCATCATTCTCAACATACATTTAACCTCTCTCTTTCAGCTCTCACTTCTTCTCTTTCACACACTCTCTCTTTGCTGTCATTGGCTGAATCTCTGTCATATTATCCCCTGAGGATCACATCAAAGCTTTATTTCAACGCCCTACCAAAATCTACCCAAACCCCATGCCTCTGCTATCTCTGTCAAATAGCTGCCTACACTGTGTGTGCATGAAAGAAAATGGATCTAAAGTCTTGATTGGAGAGTTATGTCTTTACAGAATAAGGGGGTGGGCTACGGCCCCACAGACAGACCAGCTGTGATTGAAAAAAAAAAAAAAGTTCAAACTGAGAAAATCAATATTAGTGATGATTGTCGTTAAATTCCCCTTCACGCAAAGCACAGAAGTGTGTTTAGATTCAATATTCTGTCAAATCATGTAGAAAGAGAAAATGATTCCTAATGCCATGCGGAATAAATGATTTAAAAATCTCTCTCAAATGTGTCAGTTTTTAAATAAATGGAGGAGTTTGGAAGCAGAGGCGCATCCTTCACAGACTTCACACAAGTCTCTTGCATGGGAGTTTCACTTAGCAGCGTATTCTGATTCCTTTTTCTCTCTCTGTTGGTTTCCTCCTTTCCCCTCTACTTCCCAATTCCGTCACAGCTTGTCATTTGTTCCCGAATACCACTTTGCTCTTCACGTATAATTATAATGATTCCTATTGTTTTTGCTTTCACATCCTTTCAGCTGTGGCACAGGCACAAAACAAAGCCTTGTAATGTCTATGAATGTTGGACACAAGTGTACTAATGTGTGAGATGCACATATCTCCGCCCGCCTGTTGAATACGTGCAGACACACACTGGGCTTGGAAACGTGTTGACATGTTCAGAGTTCATGCTCTAATGGCTTATGAGGGATTGCTAAAAATAATATGCTAATTGGAGGAGCGTTTGGTTAAAATAACATGATAACATCAGCCAGCTTAGTGTGTGGACTTATTATGTTCTGAATTATTGTCTGGAAAATATGGGAAGCTATGATAATTTTTGAATTTTAAGACCATCAGCAATGGTTTATAGTATGAGACAAAACAATCATGACTGGAGGGGTGTAGCAGATGAATGTATATTTTACTTAATGATACAGTCATTAGGGGCTATTCTTATCATATGTCCTGCCACTACTGGAAATGTGACTGATTAGGATTTTTATTGGTGATTAGGTCTAAAAAAATATGTTGGACAGATAAATAAAGGTCAAGTAAACAGTGTTTTTGCCATCCAATTACCTCTTGTACCTTCTGCACAGATGTCCAAGACATTGCTGTTTGGCTCCATATGGGCTCTAGATGGTGCTCTTGACCACAGGAGGACCTTGTAGGACCCCTTTTGGAAAGGTTAATGCCAGGCTTGTGTATTTGGGGCCTGCCATTAACAGCATCCTTAGTGCTTCTAAATGTCTTTTTCTTTACAGGCAAATGTAGTATTTTTCAAGTACAGGATCAGAGTTTTTCATTTTCAAAGTATAAACAACTTTGCAGCCTCTTTTTTTTCTGACACATTTCTATTCAGTCTTGTGACAGCAAAACCACCAGACCATGGTAGGACTGGCGATAGAACAAGTATGTGGCTGTGGAGTGAATGCCAGAAAGATTAATGACAGCAGCGTTCATGATTTCATCTGCTAATTGGCAGTTGTACAAAGTATCTGAATGAGATCTAAAAATGGCTGTTTTTATTACCGGTATTTGTTCATTTCAGCTGCTATGTGATTAATCAGTATCACGCAGGGGAGGAGACCTGTCCAAAATTCTGAAGGTGAAGGCACAGTTGATGAATGCAAATTAAAGTAGCTGTATCAAGGAATATACAGTATTCTGAAGTAGTGAGACCCACCTGGAAAATAATGGATTGCCTAATATTCAAACATGTAGAAAGTAGTGACTTTTGCAGTGTTTCTTAAAGCTGTGCTGACCAATATTTTTATGTTAACAATATTGTATGTGACTATATATAAAGTGTCACATACAGTGATTAAAGGATGAGCATGATCATATGACTCAGCAGCTTTTCTCAGCTCTGTGGATCTTTCTGTTGCATCTGACCAAGCGGCAACCCACAATGACAACACTCATTGGTTTGTGAATTACCAGTTTGTTATTTGTCTGTCCCCATCTTGTTTTTTTGTAAAACCAGAAGAAGCCATATTTGGATGAGAAGGAGGCGCTAAGGAGGAGTAAAGGGTGGATCTGACCTGCTCTGTGCTTTCTCCCACTCTAGCCACACCCAAATGCAGAGCCTTTTTTATAGTCTATTTTCCTCCAACATCACTGAAGAAGACTTGAAACTAGTGATTGAGACCATAAACACATTAGGAAAACATTTTCTGAGGTAATAAATCAAGTGAGAAGAGGTCCAATTTCACATAGACTTTCACACTTCATTACAGCTTCTTTACACAATCAGTGGATTCGCCCCCTGATGGTCACGAGATAAACTGCGTGCTTCTCAGCAGTTGCTTCATTTTACAGCCTTTGAGTCAACTTCCACTTTTATATAAAGTCTATGCATCTGACCTTGTTTCCAGCCGCATCATGCAGATGTTCTCTGATAGCCCCACCATACCTGCCCAGCAGAACGAGGTCATGGAAAGGCCCTGAGTCTGGAGAAAGTTTATTTGAACTGAATTAGTATTGGCTGTCATAACTTGCCTGTGTATAACTGGACTCGTTATGGTCATTTTTAATTTTTTTATGGATATCCTATAGATAGGCTCTGCTTGAACCAACTATCTAACTAACTATAATATCACTTGAGTGTGTGTCCTTTCATTTTGTTGATTGGGACAACACAACTCAACAGCTTCATGATAGAGCCACAGTGATGCTCAAACTGATTTTTAAATTATGGTAAAAAATTTACTCGTGTTATTTTTTATTTATCTTCTGAACTTCTGAAAATATCGTTGACAAAGACATCAGAGGTCACCAGAGGGCCTGCAGCTGACAGGATTTTCAGTATAAAATTGCGCTTGACATTAACAAACAAATCAGTTGGGTAATATTATTTACCTCATAAATTATGTTCATGTCCTAATAACAGTTATGTAGCAAGATACACTCATTAAAAGGGGGAGGGAGGCTTTAAAGAAATAAAGAAATATTTCTGCAGCTAATTTCAAAGATGATACATGTTTGGACTGATTACAGAACATTCTTATTAGCTGAGCTCAGCTGTTAGTAACACTTCTTTAAAACAGACCTGATGTCTTTATTAACTTTATTGGGACACGAACACTGAATGAACTAAAACGAACTGATGTTAATTTTGTCCAGTGAAGATTTTGTGACATTTTAAACCTTTATACTATAAATACAGTTTGAATGTAGTTTGAAGTTCAGGTTTGCCAGCTCCTAGTTGAGATAAAAATAGCAAGATTGTTTGAGATGGGTAAACATATTGGTTGGGACACTTGAATAGCATTTTGACACTGGAAGGGAACTGACCCGACTGTCAATATCCATATCTACACCAGTGGCCAGTGCAGCAGACACAAATAGTTAGGGAGCCAGATACTGTATTTCTCCCAGGAATTGGTGGAGACCAAAATTAAATTCTTGAACACAACTCTAATTTGGTCCTCGTCTCCTAGACATATAAACAACTGTTTGCACACATTGAGCAGTTTTTCAGGGTAATAATGTAATATAACAATCTTGTGTTACAGCTCATTCCACTGGCTTGATGACGAATCAGTATAGTCCCCAAATAGCCTGGAGAAGAGCATCTTGACATGATGTCCTTTTGGTTGACCATCTAGCCTTTGATGGGAACACACAACCACATACACGATAAGTGGACTTACACACACAAATACACAATCACACATCTGCACAAACATGAGTCCATCTCCTCATCACTATAAAAATCACAGAAGAGCAGTAAGACTTGAAGAAAGAAAAAAAGGACTCTCGCCTGTGAGAAATTGCCAAAGGCGCCCTTACGCTGAGGCGAGGTGATAACAAGATCTGTTGTAAAAGTGACAACAACATCAGAGAACGCTGCCACCTTCCAACGCCACTGCTCCCACCTGCAAATGAGGGAATGAGAGAATTAAAAGAGATTAAGGAATGACAAGCGCTCTGTAAAAAAAAAGGAATGAGTCGCTCGTGTCCTTTTACAGAGTGACTCTGAGCTGTGCTGCGAAACCATTCTGTCACCTTCTGATAAGGACCGAGGGAAGCAGAGGGACAGAGTCAAAGCAAGAAAGAAGGAAGAGAAGGACAGTAATGAAAAGAGAAGAGGTAGGTGTTGGGTGAGACAGACGAGAGGAGACTGAGGGGAAGGGGAGGAAGTGACTAGGTTGGATGCCAAGCGGTCTCTTACTGTTTTCAAGCACGTAAAAATCCTTCGAAGAGAAGCAGCCTGCTGGAACTGTCACCACTGAAATGGACCTCTAACTAGTGTTTGATCAACCTTTCTCTTCTTGATCCACACAACTCAGTATAATCTCTGATGCCCTCATGCCTCACCTCCACACACACACACCTCCTAAAGCCTCGAAGCACTTTAGACAATACACACAATTTCTCCCTGGTATGAAAAAAACTTGCCTAACCTTTCAGCATCTTTTCCCAGCTTATTAATATGCCTGATCGCTGAAAGGCAAGAAGGGAAAATGTCTCATTTAAATTTGGAGCGACGATGAGATGGATGTGGGGTTCCATTAAAGCTACCTCTCTCTTTTCATGATATGCACACAAGTACACACTCACACTCATATATACACAACTTGGCAGTGTTCCACGTAGCATTGCATGACTCAGTGATTAAGGATGGCGCTGAATCTCAATCTAAGCACGTTCTCCCCAAATCTGACATTTCAACTCCTTGCTCCTCTCTAATCTTGTGCCGATAATGCATTGCTAAGTGGCTATAGCCAAATATCTTATGTTTCTTTCACACTTATTCCCTCTTGTTATAGCAGTTTTTGAGCCAACTACAGTATCTTATTAAGCAGCCATCTCAGCATGGCTCTTCTCTGACCTCAGTGGTGTTTTCTATCATATCTAGCTTGTGCATTTCTGGCCATATAAATATAGGACTGTCTTTACTCTGCTACAAACATAGCCAGTGATTTTATACAATTCTAAATGAAAATTGAAGTGTTAAAAATCAGCGTTTTTCCAATACTGTTTTGTGCTACAAACGTTTACTTTGCTCGTTTCTCTGAGAACTTCAAATCCAGAAACTGCTAAAATCTTTCATCCAGTTAAAAGACACAGTTAAAAACAACCAAGGTGGGAACAGTGAGTCGTAAA
>CM076650.1:22251523-22296523 GCA_038496675.1 Rachycentron canadum | reverse complement strand
CCTGAGCAGGAATAAACTGGGGTTGAGAATTATAATCACACATGGGCTAAAAACTTATTTTAAACCCAGAATTATTTTCTGATTTATTTAACATCTGTACTTTTGAAGCCCTCATTAAATGCTTGCTGGGATAGACCCCAGCAAGTACGAGTCATAACTCTGACCAGGATGAGTAGATATGTCAGGGTGTAAGGGAGGGGGTCGCTTTAATGCACCTGCATTTGGTGTATTAACTTGACTTGCTGACTTATAAAACATACTCTTTTTTAGTGATATATATATATATATATATATATATGTGTATATATGTGTGTATATATATATGTATATATGTGTATATCTATATGTGTGTGTGTGTGTATATATATATATATATATATACACACACACACACACACACACACACACACATATATACACACATTCCCAAATTCACCATGATGTTTTCTCTTTCGATCACCCTTTTCCCAAAATTGGACTCAGTTATTGATCATTCATTCACTCAGTATGTCAGTCAGTGACTCAGCCTCCAATTTGCCTTTTCTTCACTCCCTATCTCTCAGTCACTCTATTGGCTCTCTTGCTCTCTCTCTCACTCTCTATCTCTCTCTCTCACAAACGTGAGATCCCAGATTGCTGAACAGCAGTCTGAATATCATTGTGTTTATGTTGCACTGTGAGGGACAAGCAGAGGAGCAGAGCTGTGCAGCAGAGGAGTTGAGATGGTGGTAATGTAACTGGGTGGTGATTGCACACACTGAGGGAGATGGATTCTCTGAATTTGAAAATATGTGTATGTGTGCATATTTTTCATGTTTCAGTCATTTTTGTTTTTGTGAGGAGAGTGCACTTGGGTGTCTTAGTTCAATATTAGGTGTGCATGTTCATGCACTGTGACGGTCCATTAGTGGGAGTTTTTAGAAATAAATGTTAATTTGGGTCAGAACCCTGCTAGGTAATTAAGGGTTGTGTACACTGGCAAAAAGTGCAAATGAAATAGGACAAATAACATGCAGACACACACAGAAATATGCATAGTCTACATGTGTGCACAAACTTGTCCACTTGTTCACAGACACACACAAACACACTCCCCGAGGAGAACCCCAGGGATGCTAAACCTTTCACATCTCAGCAAGAGCATGTCTCTGTTTATGTATCGATGAACACACTAGGCCTCGCACACCATGGCACTTGTCTTGCTACCCACATGGAAAAACACATGAGTACACACACATACTCGTACTCACAAAACCATGACTCTGGCAGTAACCATACTGTTATATAACTGCAGGAAATTATGTCTGTGATTTTGTGTGTGTACGAATTACAGGCTCTTTGGTAAAGTAAGCTTATGTCAAGAATTGAGCTAAGGTCACCCCCCCTTAGTTCCCATTTTTTGCTTGTCAATCATTCCAGTTTTTGTACATAATTTGTATTAATGTTGTTAATGATGTGATAATGTTAATTTTGTATATAATTTACAATAACAGTGGCAGATTCGCCTCTCAATATTAGTGTAATTTTATTTTTAGTCATTAGTCTTTCATTTAAGACAGGGACACAAAACACACTGACTGTCTAACTGGCAGATTTTATCAGGTGTAGGTAGCAAACTAATGAAGCTTTGGATTTCTGTCTCTGTTTGGACATGACCTGTGACAATTACCCCACGCTAGTGATGATATGCTCCTAGCATTAAGACAAGCAGCGAAAGCAACATTTGCCAGACAAAATCATAATATGAAGAACAACAAGTTAGCTAAAGTTATCATGCTGAGTGTAGCCGTCATTCATCAATGTATGTATGTAGCCATTGAGTTACTTGTGTATTAAGGAGAAGAAAGCCAAAGTTAAGTCAAGTTGAAACACTTCGGGATAAACCAGCCACAATTGAACTGAGGAACAAATTCAGCCTTGGATTTATTTGCTGGGACTGGTCAGCACAGACACAGAGAGGGCAGCTAAAATAGCCATCATGGATGTGTTAACAGTCAGTGGGCTGACTGGGATTTGAGCCGGTTGTCTCCATGGCCAGTCTGTCTATGCTCTGGTCTTATTTCTCTCTTTGTTGGAGGTCTTTTTAGATGAAAAACAGGGCTTCTTGAGTGGAGGAAATCCAGGACAATTGCTTTCACCTGAGCGCTGTGTAGGCACTGCACTGTGCCATCTCACATGTGGACAGTCAAAGTGTCTTTCTAAGCATGGGGAGGGTCAAATCAGAATGCCTGCCTATGTGACGCAATGATGAGTTCATAGAGGTTCCACAACAGTTTCATTTATGTCCTCAGTTTTGCACATTGACCAAACGCTGTCCAGCCATATACTTTTTGCAAAGGTTGAAAAAAGACACCATTCTTCAATTTCTTATATGAATATACAACCCAGCCATGTCCGGGTACAGTTACTAAGCAATGATTGGACAATCACTGTTCGTGGAAGGGCTTAGCTAACAGTCAATTTCATGGCAGATGCAAACAAAACTTAACCAACTGAACAGGCAGGTGAGCAACAGTGTAAGTGAGAAAGCCAGTAAATGAATGAGTCAGACTCGGAGAGTAAACAGGTAAATGAGTGAGTGAGCGAGCAGCTGACTAATCAAGTGAGTGAATGAGCAGGTAAGTGACTATGCGTCTGACTGATTAAGTCACCAAGCACTCTAGCTTAGAAAGCAGTTGAGGCATTTTATATGTTAATGTGCAAGAGAGGAAAGTTAGCAAAGAATGTGGTGTGAAACGAAATGAGAGGGCAAGCAGCGGTGACAAAAGGTGGAAGCCTGGTGGAAGAGGATGGAGGGAGGGAGGGAGGGAGAGAGGGAGGGCGGGATGGTTGGATGGATGGATGAGGAGAGTGGGGCAGAGTCGATGAATGTGGGGGAGCAGAGAAAGGAGGGAGAATCACTGGAGTGAGCAGGAGGGATGGAGAGAAGGAGTGAGGGTGGCTGTGGAAGCTGGTGGTAATCAGAGGGCAGTGATGGGTGGTCAAGCTGTGCGTATATGTGAGTGTGTGTGTATGTGTAAGAGCCCCACTGTGTTCAACACTCTGTGACAGACCGACACCGAGTTGGCCCTCAGAGTGTGTCTCACTGTGCACAGCTGTGTGTGTAAGTTGTATTTTAAGGTGGCTGAATGGATCCTCAGACCTTTTTCTCCTCTCCTGCTGATTTGCTTGCTGCCTCCACCGGTTCTGTTCCTGCCAGTGAGCAAAGAGGTATAAAGTTTGAATCAAACCAACCTCACATTTTTAATGGGGTTTCTTACTTTATCAGATAGCGACCTGTAAAAATGCACGGATCCTGAGTGCAACACTCTTCCTGCCCCGTTTATAAATGAATACAGCTGTGTAATGACAATGATAATGTGTCACTGCAACGCCATCAGCTGCTTGCTATTTCTTTCCAAATTAGTTCGAACGAGAGTTACATCTCTAATTACACTTCTGTATTTGAAAGATCAGGACAGTTTGTGACACCTAGAACTGTGTTGAAGGTTTATTCCAGGCGATCTGATTAAGTCACATGTTGAATTTTCTGAATTGTTAAACTTTAGATTTAGAGGTTCTGCACTCAGCTTCATTCATTTCATCTAAAATCTCATATTATAGCATGAAAAATAATTAGAAGACACTCTGATGGATTTAGTTCTCTGAAAATACCGGGATCTCTGCATCTCATATTCAAATCTAACCTTAATTTCCCGCATCTGTGGTGGCCATGGATAATGACTTAACACACTTTTGTCACAGTTGTCATTTTTTAGAACAGATTTATTCTCTGGAAGAAAGGAAAATACAATGTACAATGAAGAAATGAACACAGATTGGAAATGAGAATCACATTACAACTGTTTTATTCTTACCATATAAAACTTGAAAAGATACGTGATGTATCTCGCCATAGTGTTTTGCAATATAAGTGAACTCTTGCTGTCCTTTCCTGTGACTTTGACTGTGGCTAAGAGCACATCCCAGTATCTGTCCTGCTCTCTAAACTGCTTACTGCGCATTTCTGGGTGATAAAATGAAAGGGTCCCTTGAATTTTAATTAATCCATGTTTGCGAGTGTCTGTCCATACTTGGTATATGTGTGTGTGTGTGTGCATACACATGTATTTACTGTAACTGCACTCACATCCCTTGACGAAGGCTTTACAGTAATTTGGCATACATACAAAAAACACAAATCAGCCATTTTGCTTGTTTTAGCCTATTCTGAAATGCATATGTTTTCTTAGCTTGCAGATTTCCACTGGTTTTCATTTACAGTAGAAATGTGCTTATGATGGTGGATACAAATAGTTTAGGCTGCTTGTGCAAAGTTACATATCAATTGCACAGAGATACAGTTAAAAGGACGGATTGATTTGATTCTTCTCATGTGTTTAAAAACTGGCAGGAAGCTGGGATACCTTAGAACTGAAAGTTACCTACTGCAATCAATGGAAAACCAATAGCAGACAGAAAAATGCATTAAAATGTGAAAAAACATGAAGAAAATGTTCATTGGTAGTGTAAAATATGAAGTGAAGTGATTTGAGCCTATATTGGTGAGCTCATTTATTTGTTGTATATTATATTTATTGCCATGCTCTCATTAAAAACAGTTCATTTTATAAACATAGAAACTGGAGAACAGTTAACTGAAGCTCTCTGTGTCTGTGTTTTTTCTTGTCAGCTCACTGTCTTCTGACTGGCTAAGCTTTGAGATCACCTTTCTGTGATCATTGTACTTACTACTGTGTGTGGGCGAGTGAGGAAGGGATGGAGACAAAGAGAAAGATAGAAAATTTTCTTATCTGTGTCACTTCCTTCTTCCTTCTTCTTTTTTTTTTTTTTTTTGCCACAGCTCAGCTTTGATTTCTCCTGCTCTTTCTTTTTCCCCGTCTACTTCCATTCCTTCCTTCTCTCAAACCCTCCAAAGATACAAAAGTACACACACGAACAACTTCACAGTAACCCATACTGTGTGTGTGTACACAAACTAGTGTCCCTATAGGATGGGACACTGAGACAAAGACACACACCAATACAGCCCAGTGTGAGCCCAGTCATGGATCACTGGTAATCCCTACAGTGGATCAGTGCCCCTGTGTGTGTTTGTGTATGTGTGAATGTGTTCATTTGTTGAACTTTTTGGTTGCAATCACAACATATGCACGCACAAACAAACACACATACACACCGCTCCACTTCTCCCACACTTAAAAGCAATAAGTATGAGTATCATCCACATCCCTTGTTGACATTTGCTATTAGTTTAAATGCCAACATCACCATCACTATTCCTTTTTATAGACACAATCTCACACACACAAACACGCGCACATGCACAAACAAACCATCACTCTGCTACTTTACATTCAAATCTTACCTTGGCTGAGCTTGTGATGAAATTCCTTGTCTCCGAGGAGAGCAGATGCTATTGTTTCCTCCCTTTGGCTGCCATGAACAGAATGAGACTTGAGATCCTCATTCTGGCTCAACTGGCTCACAGTTGCACTGCATCTATGAGCACCGACATGTAGTGGGATGAAACTACAGGGTAATATATGGTTGCCATTACCCCAAGGCCTGCCAGCTTAACCTCTCTCATAGATCTCCCAGGAGAATCTCCTCCATGCAGTGTTCAGAGTTAAAGCTTGTTCTTTCTAAGTTGACTTTGGTGGCCACAGCTGCATGACTGGCTCCCCGCTCTCATATTCCAGCCTTATTCACATATGTATGAGTGTGTGGAAGTTATCCGTCCTGTGTTATGAGTAAAACAATCGTTTTTCCTCCCCCAGAATCATGTACGTGGTGTAGTGGCGATGCCGACCAACAGGTGGCACTGCAGCTCTTCGTTTTCTCCACGTGAGGAGCTGTCTGTGGTGCTGAATGCAAATCTCCCTGATCTTGCTATTGCAAAGGGAGAGAAGGGACGAGAGAAGGGATGAGATTGAGGGAATGTAAACAAGAAGAAAAGGATGAGGGGAGAAGACGTAAAGAAGGGTGGGACAGGGCAAGAAGTGAGGATGGGGGGCGGACAATTTAGGAGAGGGAGAAATGAATGGCTAGAGATCAAAGACAGAAATGATAGGAGTGGGAGGCACTAAGAAAGAGTAAAGACAGGGTTTTAAAAAAGAAAAAAGAATGATCAGAAAACAAAGAAAGAGAAGGAGAAAATGCATAAATGAAGGCAGGAATAAAAAGAAATTGCAGATAAGACAAGATCTGAATGGAAAAGAGCAATAAATCAGAAAAACACAAAAGAGAGGAGAAAATAGGAGGGAGAAGAGGTAACGTAAAAAAGGGAGGGGTTATGCCATGCTTGCCATTTCAATACAGCAGAAGGTGGGTTAAACAGAAAACAGGTTTACCCCGTGGGCATTTAGTAAGGGCTTCACTGGATGAAAGAGGAAGAGTAGCCGACACTGAGGGAGGATGACCGAATGGATGGAACGATGAGTGGAGGAAGGGTGGGAATGAAAGAGAGTGATGAAAAGAAGTAAAAGTGCTGATTATGATGCTGATGATAATGAGGTGTGAAAAAAATCAAACAACGGGTGAGATGAGAGAGAGAAAAACAGAATGACAGGAGAGTTGAAATAAGCAGAAACAAAAGAAACAAAAATGAAAAAATACTTCCCTGCCATACAAGCTGGGAAAGTGTGTGTGTGTCTGTTTGTGTGTGCACGTGTGTGCAAGCATCGAAATGCTCAGTTGCTGGTGTGTATTTCAGTCTTTGTTTGTGTCTATTACAGTGACAACAGCATTTATGTCCGCATGAGGGGGAAGCACAGAGAAACAGACGTCAACAGATTGAGCTAAGAGGGGTGGAAGACATTAAGTGTGTCATGTCCGTCTGTGTGAAAGTGTGTGTGTGTGAGTGTGCTGATGATCTGTGTGTGCGTGTGTGCGCGCTGATGATCTCTGATTCAGTGGCAGCAGCAGTACAGTATGCATGACACAGATAGCAGGATTTATGCTCTCCACAAGACTACAGATGGTGACAAGGGAAGCCTCTGCTTCCCTCCATTCCCCCTGTGCGGCTCTTTTTCTCTGTCTGCCTCCACCCCATCTCCTGCTCTCCAGCCCTTCCTCCTGCCCTGCTGTGTATATTTACTTTGCTTTGTCATACTCTGACAATGATCCACTAATGGGATTGTCAAAGTCAAAAGTCTCTATCATCTTTGGCCTCTCTGTCTCTATAGACTATTCAGCAGTGGAAAAAGGGGTTTACTCACCATGGTTGACCCTTAGCAGAGCAGTGATGGTCGCAGACAGTTCATGAGGTGACCTAAGAGGATGTGTGGAAAGGACAAAAGGCGTCTCATACATACATGCTGTATATTTTTGTATTTATAACTTCTATTACTATTTCCAATATCACATCAAGTAAAGGTTAAATTATACATTATTACATTATACATTATGATGTACGCCTTACTTGATTTTTAGGAAAAGGACAGATATTAATTGTAATACACCCATACCAGGGTCCATACCCGCCAGTACCAATATCTAATAGTGACAAAAAAATAAGTGATATTTTGTGAGTTCAGTGTGTATTGGGTACATCACCAAGTGTGAGAAACCCTTCGAGTTTGAGATGAGCTGATAGGGGCATTTCTGCACCTCTGTCAATATTTTTAGAAGCAAAAAGTTTGAGAACTGTGGTGCATTCACCCTTTTGACACAGGGCCATGAGTTGATTTTGCCAAAGAAGGGGAGTACAGGGCACCTATCTGTGCTCACCCAGACTATAGATAAGAGTTTAGTTAAACCTGTTTTTCTTGCCAGAGTGTCTTTTCACCAGCATCAGCTCCTGTGGAGGTATGGAAACCACATTTTTTTCCATAGAGCATGGAAGTTATGACACATCTTAAAGGCATCCTGAGAATCAGTGTAAAATGTGATGCTTTGTCTGGCCCTTACAATGAAAGTGTGAGTAAGGGAAAGGAACTCAGCTGCTTCAGCAGACAAGTGAGCATGAAGTCTGGCACTTTAAACGACATCATGCCCAGAACATACCTAGCCTTAGAAACACAAGGTGAGCCAGTTAAATGGATTCTTCATAGTGGAAACGTCTTCAAGAAAATACGGAGTCAAGGTAAGGACGTCTAACAAGATCCAGCGAGCTGTTGGAAGTAAAGGTCAGTACAGGACAGAACAGTGGAGCTACAGCATAGCAGTCTAACTAGAGTGAGATGAGTAGTTAAAATGGGAACCCTTCAGTTGTTTTATGTTCAAAGCTTCCTTTAAACACAATTGGCAAGCTTTACAATTGTTATTGAGATACTCCAAGACTTGCAAACCTGTTTACCAAAGATACCATTTAGGTGCTTCAGAAGCTGTGATCAGAGGTCTAGACCAGTGGTCAACAGTATCTGGCATTTTGAGATTAGTGGCATCTGCCAATAAACAAAATGACAGGAACAAATTTCCTTCATTCAGGTCGTTCATACTCATGCTAGTGCAACTTCGCTTGCAGTAGAATAATATTAATAGCCAGTCAGCAGAAATATTCTCAACTGGGCAAAGCCAGGGGGAAGGATCATAGGCAGCAAAGGGCCATGAGTCGGACCCGAACCCAGGCCACTGTGGCTAGGACTGAACCTCAATGGTAGACACTGGTGAGTTACTGGGGTGCCCACAACACACCCTCCATTGGTTAGAGTCAGCTGCTTTTACTAACAGGCTGGAGGTAGCCTTGATTCAAGTGGATTTATGATAACGGGATCCCATAATTAGCTAACATTAGCCCATAACCTAACATTATTAACTTGCCAGCAATGTTTTGGGGAGTGAACATTATAGGCTTACAGCCAACATTTCTACTCTGTGTGTACACATGTGTATCTGTGCTTAAATATACCACATTAACATGGCACAGTGTTTGATGCAGTCACTTGTGTGATTATAATAGCAGGCTTTACAATGCGAGTAAACAGGTAGGTGTAAAAGTCAAGGCCATGTCTGCCTGCCATACTAGGGACTACATCAGTGAGCTGTTTCTTAATAATGAATATAGAGTATCAACCAAGAGAGTGGCACCTCTGCTCTGGGACAGTGGTGCAAACATGATGAAAGGCATGAGACCGGCAGAGGTACTGGACTATAGTACACTGTAGTTCACATACATTGCAGTGGTAAACAAGGGCAGCTGGAATCACAGAATAGTGAAGGACATGTGCAATGTACTTCAACCACCCAGTGCTAGCAAAACAGCGTGAAGGCCATTGAAGAAGACTTTGGATTCCCCCAGCATGTGATCATTTAAGCTGCTCTGGAGACAATGTTGCAGAGTTTGGAGAATCTATTTTTCAAATTTGAGTCAACCAAATGTTTGGTGCTGGATCCTCAATACAAGGACCATGTCTTTGCAGCAGAGGACACACCGAACAAGGCAAAACAATAGCTCAAAGAGCAACAAACACTGTATCTGAGTCTGAATAACACCACTGGAGATCAAGGATTGGATCCTAAATGAATATAGCTGGAGGATGAAGGAAGTATCCTTGGGGCTCACTGTCATCAGGGAACTCTTGCTGAGGAAGAGAGAGGGGACATTTCTGACCTTATCTCAGGGAGCCGGTGATTGAAAGAAAGACTTGTCTGCCATTGGAATGATGGAAACAGAATAAAACCAGCCTCAGTCTTCTTGCCCCAATGGCAAGACAATTTCTCTGTCCTCTACTCTCCTCTGTCCCCAGCAAGAGAATATTCATTTATGAGAAGAAGCGAGGCTCACTAAAGAAAATGGAGAGATGCTGAGAGAACAAAGAGAAGCTGTTATCTAAACTCTGCTGTTTAGTGCATTAAAACTTTTTATTTTCATTCACACCTTTACTTTTCATTTGAGTTTAATGTTTTGATTATTTGTGAACATTTGTTCAGAGTTGTAAAGATGCTTAAAGTGACAATCCATAAGATTTCAGTCCCGGTTGATATGACAACACCTGTACTGACCGGTCATAATAGCAAATGTGGTTTAATGCAACAGGTAACAGAATTCTGGGGGCAGCATAATGAACTATTGTTGTATTAATAAAGACAATAATAAAATGCAATAATTGGCCTTTTTACATTTTGCCATGAGTAATGGCACGAATCTCAATTATACCATACAGGTGGTCCAGGCTACCGATGACCGCCTGAATCAAATCAAATCAAGTCACTATTGCTTGCCTCCAGAGTGACTTCTGGGTCTGCCCGATCTGCTCACACTCAGTCATAAAGGTTTATGCTGCTTCTGGTACATTTTCCTCCAAGGAACATTATCTGGCATCATCCCTGTACACAGGGCAACCACAGTCCAGACTGTTCTTGTCTGTGGTTCCCTGATGGTGATACAAGCTATCGAATGCTATCAGTGCAGGGACCTCTAACGTGTCTAACTAGCACTCACTATGACTATTTGGTGAACTTCTCTGCCTGATCTCCTTGCACTTTTTGTTATTAGACAGATTTATTACTAAGGCCCTACTTCAAGGTCACTTCCTGGACTAAAACTTCAGCAATGTCCTCACTTGTAAGTCACTCTGGTGTACCAAATAAAATAAGAAATCAAGTAGCAAAACAACAGGGCTAAGAAATAGTAGATAAAATTAACTGTGTCATGAAATGAGCAATGGTGGGAGAGAATAAAAATGCTCTGAGTTAACACTGATGCTAGGTAATCTTAACTTTTACTGCAGCTGACAGCCTAATGTAGTAGGTAGGTAGTGATTTCTTGCACAAATTTCCCCAGTGGAGAGTGAGAATCCCAAGTGAAGTTTTATTCAAACAACGTGAACAGTGATGTGATTTCTACAGGGTGTAAATGGTGTCAGACGGTGCTAACTAGGTTACTCCTGAAAACAGAGCGTTTGATTTATTTTTCCCATCTTTGCCAAATTTGTGGAATGCCTCACATTTCATTTCCTTTTTTTTTTTTTTTTTTTAATTATTGCATTAATTTTGGCTATAATTTTGGCTGGGCCAGTGAAGATATACAAGGGGCCAGTTGATTTGGGAAGTAGGTAAAAATGCTACATTGGACACATTAATATTTTTTATCCTACTTCATGGTTTAGGTCTTGCTCTATTGTTTACAGTTCCAGGGTTAATATTAATCAACTTTGATTCTCATGGCTTCTTTTGTTTACTATCTAGTGATACAAAGAGCACATCCATACCAAAATGACTTGACTCGATCAGCCTCCAATCTCCCAATTCACTGAATCAAGGACTGCACCACAATACAATGGTATATACCATGCCCAGCAGAAAGCCATTACAAACTCAATACCATCAGACCTTGTTATAAATTGCAACATGCCCCTGTCCATCACTGAGCATCAATGCTTTCATCACTTTTTTGTCAATATTGGACAAAATTCCATTGCGTCGAAGAGGAATTACTTCAAGGGTGGAAAATTGTGGTGGCAGGTAGGTAAATGAAGCTGAAAACTGAACCAGCAATGCCAGATAATGTGTCAGTGACTGTCGACATATGGCCAGACCATGCAGAGAGGCTGTTTTATCACAGCACACTGAAATCCCATTTACTTGCATGCAGCCATTTTATAGGTTCCCATCCAGGCTTAAGGATTTGTGAAGCGTTTCAGCAAATATGTGAAGGATACAAGGTTTAGAAAAAGTTACATGAGAGATCATCTGAGGCAACAACACAAACATGGGGAGATGAAGAAGGTGACCTTGACAATTCTGACATTTGGAGTGACCTGACAGAAGAAGTTGGGTTGAAAACCTGTTGAGTGCAAAAACTCAGACAAGAAAAAATGTTGAGTGCACACTCCCCTATTGGTCTCTTAATCACCACCTGGAGAATGGGCGCTACCTGGGTGGCTTCACCTGTAGAATCTCCGATAAAGATGAGATTTTTGTCAATGTGAGACCAGCAGATGAACAGAGCGATAGAGCATAATTATTCCTCTCTGACCCTCTATAAGAGCCTCACTGCTGGATCCTTCATTTGACCCATGACCATGACGTTATCCGCACTAACAACATCAAGGCAGCTGCATCTGTGATAACAAATTTAATGTCAGGCCAAGGCCATAGACGAAATAAGAAATAATATAAATATAAAAGAAGCTTTGAGTACGTTGCCGTAGACTGTCATGACATGGTTGCTTATGATAATCCAGATATGTGTTATGACTTTTGGTGTGCAGTGTTACACATGAAATTGTGATCTGTGACCACTGTTTGTTTGTACTTGTTTATCAGACTTGATTCTGAAGGAGCTATGCAAGACCACCCCAAACACCAATGAGCAGGAGTCATTCCAGGCATTTCTCAGCATCCTGCAAAAACACAGCAGAGAGCATCAAGCTCCCACTCACAAGATCAGCTGAACCATTATTTGGACACTTGTGATGGACAAAACTGCCCTCTGTTTGAGGTGGCAGTAAACATTATGGCCTTCCCTGCGTCAAGTGCACCCATTGAACCATGGTGGGGTGATAATGCAACCGCATCGCACACGGTAGAGTGACAAAATGAAACACACTGTAAGTGGCTGTTCTCTTATCTGTGTCGTAAGATTTCTACCTTTCTAGCTTGTGCAGTTCCACACAGTATTGTATGTATAGATGTTTGGTTTGCGAATATTCACATTAACTAGTGTCTGCCACAAAGTTAAAGGGGTATTCATGCCCCATAAAGGTCAGACATGCTTAAAGAAAGTCATTTAGTAGCATACTAAAGCCATTACACTTAAGTTTGTATATGTTTTCATGGTTTGATGGTTTGTAATATGTAGTAAAGTCAATAGTTTTTACATTTTGGGCTTTTTAAATTTATTTTTAAAAACCTATAAAAACTACTCAGTTGTACTTGTAGTTGGGCTTTGATGCAATACTATTTTTTGCACAGAAATATTTAAGCAGAAAAATGACAACTCGCTGTTATGAAAAGCACCTTGGACAGATGTGTTGTTGTGACCCTCAGGAAGGAGAAGCAGGGCAGACAGCTTAAAACTGATGTACAGTCAATTCTGTTTTCACTTTAGAGACATTTAGAGCTACAGGGTTATAAGATATTGTAATCTCAGAGCCCCACTCCATTGTCATTTAGGAGGATTGGGGGGATTTATAATGTGTACGCAGCTTGTCACAGCCACACTACAACACTCTTACTACTGTAAGAAAACAAAGGCAATTCAAATTCCTATTTTCAAACATCCTTCTGTTTTAAAGTGTTAATTAAGTGTTCATTGGGACCAAAAAAATGTTTCTGGGTGCTACACTGGGTGTGTACACTAATATATTTAATCAATTCTTATTTTTAATAGAATTTTTTAATTCTTATTTTTTTCATGTAAGTTTACAATTTTTTGCTTATCAAAGCTAAATGTTCTAAAATGCCAATGTTTTCAATCACCTACAGAACAAGTGTAAATCCACATAGCAGAAATATTGTAGACAATAAGTGTTAAATAAATGTCTGTGTCATCAATTCTGTGTCTAATTCATTATTATTATTATTATTATTATTATTATTATTAATAACAATAAATAGTTGTATTTCTTCACATCCAAATAAAACAAAGCAGAACTTCAGTGCAGTCAGCACTGAAGTTGTATTTAACACAGCTTTTGCTCTAACAAAGCTCAGCATGTTTCTTCTTGGGTATGAAGGTCTACACCCATGAATACAGACTGCATTTACATTACAGGCAATTTCTGCTGACTTCCATTCAGCCACACTATTTTTAGTAACATATCTGCAAGTTCATGAATTGAAATTCAAATTATCTTGATTCTCAGTCAACAGAGTCAGGGATGACGACTGTATGTTGACTTGCTCGGTTTTGTCTGTCCAGCTCTGGGCTCTTCATTGTCACAAATGCTTAATCTCTATTCTTGTACTTCAGCACTGAGCTGTTAAAATTAAGAGCCAAGTAATGATTAGTGCAATGCAATCATTATTTTACCCAGTTTGAAGCCTTAATATAAGATGTGCTCCTGCAGCTCCCTTAAAGTCTCAAATGAACAAGGTTATACATTGTATTTTCTCACTCCTGCTGTCACCAACGTCTCATTCAAAGAGCTCTGTCGTTTGCCTGTTGGTTCTTGATTCTCAATGACATTAATTATTCAAATTGGGATAATGCCACATGCTTCTCCAATGGTCTCTTAGCCAGTGGTCGGTGTTAAGACTCATTAGTTTTCTGACCTATGTATTTTCAGTCCTTCACTAACCTGGCCAGTGGCTCCATGAAGTGAGCATGATTGTCTAATTATATATGCTGGAAAGGTTTTGGACATAGCCATTGCTGAATCCACTGTTAGAAAAGAGGTTTCAGACATTGCCTCCTGACCTTTCCCACGAAGACTGTCTGTTTTAGGTCACTTGTGGACCAGCTGCAGTGACTTAGAAAGTCTTCACTGCCTTGATACAAATTCTGTGTGTGAAGGTATCATGTTGAGAACCTCTCTGCATCAATACTTCTCTTCATAACTTAGCAGATTTCTCCAGATTTATCTGTGGAGGGGAAAACCAGTGCTAAGGACCAAAGGCAAACCCCAACATCATGAGGGGTATGTTCTTTTTTTCTTTTGGTCTTATGGTTATTTTGGTCCTTCATTGGCTTCCTGAACTGTTGTCCAAAAAACAATGAAATATTGTATACCAGAAGATTTCAACATTCCTATTGACAACCCCAAAGATGACAATCCCAAAGAAATGAATAACTTACTTGACACCTTTAAACTGACTCAATGTGTTTCCGGGCCCACCCACAACACAACACCTCATATTTTATATTTCTTTATCACAAGGACCCTGAAGTCATCTTGTTTTATGGCTCTGACGTGGCTCAGACAGAGCAACAATATTGATGTTGCTCAGTCTAATCATCTTTGCCTTTTCCTTCAAATGTCCTGACACTCAGAGACCATTAAAAAAACCTGATGAGAATACTGGTACATTGTTTATGGAGGCATTTTTTAATCCACCGTCAGCTTTTACATTTTATTATCTTTTGATAATCTCCACGATAATTTCAATTTAAGATTGTAAATGTCTCTGCACTTGTTTGGGTGAAATTAACTGGTAAACAAAGAGTTGCATGGAGAAATGCTACATCTGTAGAAATGCAGAAAAAAAAGATGAAAAGATGAGCAGAAATTATGATAAACTAAGTTGCACATTCATTAGGACATAAACTACAAATAAAACATTAATAATGCACACACTTTATTTGCCACAGTTGATAGGCTGACCACCCCCCCAGCACAAATAGCCCCTCAGCTCCTTTCAACTGAATAAATTGAATGTTGAAACTTTGCTTCTTTCTTTAGGGATAAAATTCAAAACAGTAGACAAACTATCAGTGGTTCCACACCACCACTCCTACATTAAAGTAACTTGATAAACATGACCAAGTTCAACATCATTGACTACAAAACTATACAATATTTTACTCCATCAACATTCTGCTATGACACCCTTTTAACAAACTTCCTCAAAATATTTATGGCTGCTTGGGGATAGATTCACTGCAAATTGCTCCTTCCTATAAGGTATTTTCCCAAAGGTCTTAAAAACTGCAGTAATTAAGCCTGTACTAAAAACGAGTAGCCTGAAAATGCCTGCAATCATATCAACCATAGCCCCATATCACATCTACCCTTTATAAATAAATTAGTTTAAAAGTTGTCTACCAACATCTTAAAAACTTTTTGACTTTAAATGTTTTGTTAGACAAATTCCAATCAGGTTATTGACCTGTCACAGCACCTACACCTTATTTAGGTCTTAAATATCATCATCACCATTACCCAGTCCTTTTGCTACTGGATCTCAGTGCAGACTTTGACAGTGCTGATTGTTCAATACTACCAGACAGACAGGAAAACTGGGTTGGACTCTCCAAGCAAGGTCTTGGATTGGCTCAATCCACAAAACAGTGACTATTTTGTTTCCATAGGCAACCACATAGCTGAGCAAGCTAGCAAGGTGTGTGGAGTACCTCAAGGTTCAATTCTCGGACCTCTCCTATATGAAGGACAATATCACTTAGTACAACTTTGCAGATGACACTCAGTTATACATGACTCTCACTGTGACTGTGCATTGACCAAATTAATTAGTGTATGAGACAAAATGTCATCCAACTAAACTTACACAAACCAAGGTTAACCCTTAAAGGGTGTGAACACGTTCAGAGCATCTGTCTCCTAAAAATACTTTGAATCAGAACATGATGTAATTTTGGGCTAGAATCAAAGTAGTTCCTATCTGCTAACTAGTGGTAAAGAGTACAAACCGGATTTGGCTCTGTAATAGGAACTATTGTCTGTTTTATCCAGTATTTTTGTTTGTATTATAGTTTGTCGCTATTTTACGACTTTGATGTTCAGAGGGTTGAAAACAAAATCAGCAATCTTGGTGTTATTATTGACTCTATTATTGACAAAGTCTATTATAATATCAGTCTATTATAAATGTAGAAAATATTAGAGGACACGTCAGTACAAATTTCAAAAAACTAATCCACACTTTTCAAAGGTCTTCCTAATGAAGCACTGCTGCTCATTTAAAGCAGTGTTGCTTGAGTTCTAACAAACCAAGAAAACTTCACATATTACACAGTTCACGGAGCTCTGTAACGGCTACCAGTGTTTTAGGAAACTGACTTTTTTTTAAATTTTGTGACTACAAATCATTTAATGGCTTAGTAACTACAATGAGAACATCTCTGACTTGCTTCCACAAGACCTCATCAGTTCATCAGGGACCAGTCTGCTCAGTGTCCCTAAAACAAAAAACTGGTGAAGAAACATCCACTTAATATGCTACACATGTTGTAGCTGGAATAAACTTCTGGAAGATCTTAGCTACAACTCTGGGTAGTTCAAGACTTTTATGATCACCTCTGCTTTTAATTGCAGCTAATAATTTCACTCTGACTCTTAAACACACTGTGACTTTCTAATGTATTTTAGGTATTTTATGTGCTTTATTCTTTTTATGCATTTATACTTTTTAAACCTTTTATTTTTCTGTGCTCTGTTTTTTATCTTTTCTTTTATGTGAAGCACTTAGACTTTCCCACTGTATGTGTATGAAATGTGCTTTATATATAAATGTGCTTTGCCTTGCCTTATACTGCAGACCAAAGATAAGACAAGTAGAAGGTGATTTTGTTTGGTATGTAATATTTCCCCTTCTCCATGTGTCATCTGATAGAAATACCCAACACCATGGCCTTACTGGGTTTATAACAACTCTCTGTCAGTTAATACGTTTCTGTCCTAATAGATACCAGTGTCACTCGTGGGCTGCATCATGTGTTTAGCTATGCACGCTTGATACATTTTACCATGTGCAACCACCCTCCTGTAGAAAGTTGGGCTGCTGTTTCTCAGTGGTAACATATGACATGATATGATCACAGGACGAACCAGTTCTCTCTTGGAACGGTGGCACCCGTTGCGTTGAGTGAACACTTGCGTTTTGCAGACTTGCTTGAGAGCCTTACTTGTCATCACAGAAATATATGCATAATTGGGGTTATTATTAACACTTAAAGCTTCTGGTTTGTTTGCACCAGAACCCGCTAACTATGTAAATGTTTGCAGAGCTGACAGGACTTAAAATAAACCTCTTTTATCACTGATCTGAAATGCATGGTGTGGGATTCTCGATGAAAGAATGGACTTACGATATCTACTGTTTTCATTTTTTTTTTTACTGCTTCTGTGTCTGCATCTACTCTTTCCTCACTTGTCTGTAGTCCACTGGGTTATTCAGCCTCTGTCCATTCGCATCTCTTTTATATTCTGTTTTTTATCTTCCAACTGCAAAGAGAATTACCTTTCTTCCTCAGCTCTTTCAGTCTCTCTTTCTACCTTTCTCACACACACACACACAGATTTGGTGTTCCTCTCTCAGCCTCTAGTTGTGAGATCAATGCCTCCCCCAAGTAGGCTGAGACTGAGTTATTCTGCCACACAGTGTGGGAGAGTTAAAAGGCAAGCAGTGGCACATTGAGTCAAATTTTATGTGCATCTCAATGCTCCTTGCATGTTTTCTGTATTTGAATAAATGGGAGTCAAACGAGACGATTTCTCTCACCCTGCAAAGATCTGAGGGGAGGATTCAGTGCTATGTGGAAATGAAAATAGCACAAAGATTTAAACAAGAGGGGCTGAAGATGAAAACGATGAGTTCTTCTGGGTGGTAGCCTGCATAAAAAACTTCTAACTTCTGCAAATTTTCTTGCAGCAAGTTAATAATTCATATGACAAAGCTTCAAACTTTTGATTTTTTCATCAGGTTATTTTTCCACCTTCTTTTTTCTTTGTTTTTCTTAATTTTCTGTCAGTCTGATCTACAGGTTTTTGTATTGATAAACATGGTACAGCTGGGTAATAAATCTCACAGTACACCCAAATCCAAGCTTGACTTGACCACATGCTGAGTTAACTGTATAGTTAGCTCTATCCCCTACACTGACACTGCAAAGTCATTAGAGGTACACAACACAGCATTAGAAGGTGGCTTACAGCAAAATACCACAAATGTTTGCATGTATGCTTGTTTGTCTGGGCATAAATGCACAAATGTCTCTGTATTAGCAGATAGGAAGAGAATAAGTGAGACAAATCGGGGGGTTGGGGTGAGGGCGATACTCCAGGAGGGATTAGCGAGTTAGCAGATGTATTGAGCTAAAATTCAGGAAAATCGTGGACTTTGTGTTCCAGGAACAGGGCTCACAGAAAAGCTCCTGATTCACAACTCGAGATTACATCAAGTCTGTGTCTGTCACTACGGTAAGCACTGCCACACAATTAACACCTTATGTGCCACATTAACTTCAACTTAATAAATTACTTGGGTCATTGTCATGACTCAATCCCTATCTTCTTCATTGTGATCTGTTGCTGTGATATATCTGGATGTGTAGGGGTACGTGGATATTTTGATTGTCAAAGACTTTCCACAAACTGAGCTCAGGACTATTAAAACTGCACATCAAGTACTTTTATCTTTAATGCCTGCTTGTGACATGAATGACGTAACTCCTAATGATGAACCTACTGAATTATCACCTGTGGTTCCCCTCAGCTGGAGAATGTTTTGGCACCTGCAAGTTCAGGTTGGTTTTATCGGCCTCAACATCACTGTTCTGGTTCACTCTCACCGCTCTAATCACCTGGTTTTAACAATAATCAAGTGTTTTTAGCAAACATGCTCTAAAGACCCCAACTGCTTAACACTAAATACCAGAAATAGCAACTAGCTGCTAAACACAGCAGAACATTTGTTGGCTAAAAATCCAGCTAAAGAGAGAGAAAACGGATTCATAGTCTTCTTCTTCAGTCAAACAAGCTTTGGTTTTACATCCCAGAACATAATGTTTTCGTCTCATAGCTCTCAACCAGCCGCAACAAACCCACGTCTCAGCAAAAAGAATATCTGACAAACTGGCCGGCACAAACCTTCAGACAGATAGTGTGAATAACAAGGTGCTGAATGTGCAAGAGCATTTAGCGGCTAATAAGCTATAATAATAGTTTTCCAGGAGTTGGGGGAGACCAAAACAGAGCTAAAAAGAATTACTTTCAGCAGGTGTCCAGATGCAGGACTTCTTAATGCTCCATATCTGCTGCATTCGTAAGCAACTGCCAATATGTTCACCGCATCAACATAATAGGTAGACATGGCCAAAACAATAGATTAATAGTGCCTTACAGATGCAATGTGTAAGATTTGGCTGGAAATTTAATTTTAAATGTTCAACAAACTGACCAACACTGTCAACTGTGTGTGAAGGAGCCACAGTGATGATGTTATGACCTAGACCTCCATCTATTGTATTTCAGAGATATCTAATTAATAAAAAAAAAAAAAGAAATTTGTTTTGTGAGTCAGTGGAACGTCTAGTTTGCTACCAATCCAACATAAAAGGAAAAAAGAAGACCAGCTTCCTCCAGAGGTTCAAGTTAGGCTACAGCTCCAGGCGAGTGTCACAGAAACGCAAAGGTGGCTGAAGCTCCTAGAAATCGATCAATATCACAAAGTGCCACTCCCGACAAAAAAACTATGTTCAGCTGCAAAGAGACATAAGTGATGTAGAAAAGAATCATACCACAGGTAAATCTTGGTTTAGCTTTCCTCTGCTGGAGACTCTTGGCGTGCAAAGAGATGCTGTTTGATTGGAGAGCTTACAACTTCTTCCAGGCTGGCGAGTAGCATCTAAAGGTGAAGAGGCGAAATGCTGCAAACTACAGATGTGGAGCAAGTAGCATGATCTTACGTATTTTATCTTCAGGTTAAACAAAAGTCAACTTTTTGAACTACCCAAGCCCTGCACTAACCTCTCCTTCAATTTCCTTGTTCTTGGTGTCCACTGTCAAGGTTAAAAGATGTTCACTATCAACACACACACACTGATGGTTATGCAGGTTCTGAGATCTTATTGCTCACTGTTCTTTTCGTAGAACATGAAGCGTTTATCGCTCTCAGTTTCACTTCGCACCCACACACTTTCACACTGGCTCAGTTGTCTTTTTTCTTCTGATTATGCTGTGCGTACATTTGTGTGTGCGCCTGTGTGTATTCATACCTGCAGAGTGATAATATTGTTTTATTATCAGGGGGGCAAGACTCCTAATTTCCCCTAAACAAGGTCAAATCCTGTCTAGTGAAAAACAAAAAGCAAAGACTTTGCTTGCAAGGATGAGACCCAGATCCCACTGCTGCAAATCACAGATGTCATGCTTTCTAAGTAGAGCTAGTCCCCGTCCTCTCTTTAGCACTTGTGAGCGTACACGTGCTTGAATGCATAATACACGCGAAGTCAAGATCAAGTCATACACATGCTGTTTTGCCTTGCTGTGACAGATAAATCTGAGTTGTGATAGGTGCATGCAGCGCCCACGGCACCTGTCAATCATCGCTGTCGTTTCTGAATGAGCTTCACCAGGAGATGAAGGCCTATTTGATTTGATCGCTGAGGGGAAGCATACGGCCTGTATCACTGTATCACACTCACAGAGGGAAGAGAAAGTTGCTATTCCTGCAATACGTCAGATCCTCTTGAGTGCACACTCCCCAGCAGCATACACAAAGACCAAGAAAGACCCAGACAGACACAAAGACACAGACATATATGTGCACATGTGCAGGAACTCAGCACAGTCTCTGGACCTATTCTATTACGGGAATGCTCCAGTGGGTTTAAATGAACAACCCATGTCCTCATCATTTTGGCAGAGAGAAAGACAGAGAGAGAGAAAGAGAGAGATCAAGGGAGAGGGAGATATGATAGCTCACAGCTGAAAGCATGAGAAAAGATAAGCGTGTGAGCAGGGTAGAGGGAGGAAGAGGGGAAGGAAGGGGGAGGACAGCAGTGTGAGAAAAAGAGAGAAAAAGAGAGTGACAGACAGAGGGAGTGTGTGTCTGGTCAGAGGGCTGGAGGCTTGTCTCCTGCTGTGGAGAAAGTGCAGACAGCGTGTGGGTTAGCTTGGCCTGCTAACCTTGGAGTGCTAGTAATTGGCACTTAGCATTAAACAGCCCCTGTCCCTCTGGGATAATAAGACTCATGGAGAAAAGAAGGAGCTGTAAGCTTTGAAAGACTGAAAAGAGTTCATCACACATGCAAATATTAGCTCCAGAGAAATGTATCATAAAAATACATATTGTGAGTGACTTCAAAGTAGTGGGATGGAGTCTTATTTTCCAGACACACGTTACATATATTAGAATTTTTAAACTACTTTCCATACTTTCATTTTCCCAAATCGGCAAAAATCTTTAAAACCTGTGGAAAACACTGAATTGAGGGTTAACACACTGCTGGATGTCTTACTGCCCTGGCTTTGCTTCTATTCATATATTGGGAAAATCTCATTTTCTACATCCTGAGACTCCCAAAGATTGGTGACACAGTTTCAGTGCGCATTGCAAAGGAAAAAGTCATGCACTTGGCTTTTGAGTAAAGCCACCTTCAAAGGACCTGTTAATCATTCCAGTCTCAGTTGGGGTCCAGATTCAGCCGGCTTTGAATCTGGGCAGCACTTCAGTATACAGTATACTCTTCTTCTGGGGAGGACCAGGTACTTGTGTTATGTAATCATTTGTAACAAGACAACCAAACTAAACGCACAATGGCTTAAGAGGACACAACTTTAGTGATAACTACTATTTTTAAGCTACAATAATAGTTTGTAGCAGCATTTTGTTATTGTCTAATATTACATTAGCATTTATTTGGAGCTGTCTTTCTGAATATCTGGCAAATGTACATCCACACATTCACTCTTTGGTTTTGTTCCTGACTCTTGATGGAAACATCAGAATTTTTAAAGTTATTTTTTGAAGGATTTTGCCTTTATTATACTGACAGTAAGAGAGGGGGAATGACAGCAGCAAAGGCCCCAGGTTGGACTCAAACATCAGCAGGACTGAGCCTTAATGGTGCATGCTCAACCAGGTGAACCACCTTGACGCTCTGACACATCTAAATCTTTCGCAGTCAGAAACCAAAAGCCTTTAACACAGAAAAAGAAAAGGGCTGAAAGATGTTAAAACTGCAGCGGCTGTGTTGGTGATCACTTGGAGTTTGTTACTACCAGTGAGCTCTTTCACTTTTCAAATAGTCATTTGATTCAATGTGAACAGTGGTGTTCATTTTGGTGCCCATGTTAATGGATTAGAGCTGATGCACTGACAGCGTGACACTCATCTCTTGTGCATAAAGCAGCAAATAAATACATTTTAATGAAACTGAACATTCAGGTATCTAGGAGACTCTATGTAAACAGATAGAGCTGGCAGCAGCAGCGACGCAGCAGATCAGCAATGGCAGCCGTGATGCACACGGCACACATCCAGGGTGTCTCTGGCATTAGACAGCTTGTTAAACCAGGCTTGGATTATGACACTGGGTTTTTCACCTACAGGTTTTTTTTTTTTTCTTTCTTCTTCCGGTGGCTTTCTTATTTATTTATTAATTTATTTTAAAAGTCCATGTGTAGAAATCCTGTTGTTATTGTAATAACATTTCCTGGGGGATTGAACAGGCGTATCTGACTTAAACTTGATGTTCACTGGTGGCCTTGTACCTCAATGACATGAGCACCTGCCTTTAATTGGGACCCAGCATTTCAGGGTGACAAGGGCTCAGGTCCTGTCAGTTGCACAATGGACAGAACCGTGGTCTTTACACAATTTTGTGTTCGATCTGACCATGCCATCTTTGTAAAAAGTGACATACAGGGATATTGTTGCTTGCTGCTACATTTTTGTTTCTGAACTGTGAACTTCCTCCACAAACTGTTTAGCTCTGCTATGGGGGGAGGGGGGAGGGGTGAGCCTGCACAATTGCTTGTGTCATGTTGGAAAAATAACTGAATCTTCTTTACATTGTTTTAAAATATTACAATTATATATTGTGTGATTATATGATACATATTGATCATTTTACCAAAAATGTATTCATTTAATCCATTGGTCCAGGGGAGAGGGACTAGGTCATTAATAATCTTGTTATTAAAAATTTAGATCTTTCATACCAGCTAGGTAAGAATAAAAAAGGGGAGAAAGACCTATTTCAGTCAGACCTATTTCAAGATGGACTTAACCCATATACACCAATGGTCCACTTCATCTAAAATTAAATTATATTGTTCAGCAAGCAGGACTGCTTTGTTAATTAAAGTACTCTTCTTAGATAAAAGTCTTGATCACTGCTTTCACTATTACTGATTCTGATATCCCTTGTTGGATGTTGAAATTAAAAGCTACTTGCAACCTAATTCTGAATTTTAAACCAAATCGACACTACCTGGGTCTATTGTTGTTTATGAATTTGGAATTGGAAGTTGGACAGAATTGGAAGTTGTGACCCCAGATGATCAGATAACATGACATAGGGGCATCCCGGTGGCTCACCTGATACAGCATGTACCACAATGGTCTAGTCCTAGGCCATTGTGAGGCCCTGATTTGAATCCGACCTATGGCCCTTTGCTGCATGTCATCCGCTCTCTCCATCCCTGATTTTACTATAACTGTATTTATCAAATTAAAGGCAAAAATGGACAGAAATGTTTTAAGTAATGTGGATAAAGAACAATACCAGATCACTGGTAATATGGCTCACCAGAAGGCTGTGCAACCCCATCCTACCAGTACATTATTTCTTAAAGTTTCTGGTTGAACTAATGTGATGAACTAGAAATGTACTTTTCCCTGTTTCTTTCTGCACCATCTCACATAAAGGTGGACTTTTCTCCATTATTCTAAAACCCTAATGATGCTGTTGCAGCCATAACGTGATGAGTTAAATGCACAATGCTGAGGATGTGTTGAACACTTTCCTTTGTTCAGGCTGTGGGTAGTGTGAAAGCACCTTGGGGAAGGACCAAATTGTATTCAACTGGCAGGCAAAAGAAAGTTTTTCCAATAAAACCTGCACCTCATTCACCACCATAACTTTGACGTGTTTTTTCCCTGTCTCATTTTATCTTTTACTTATCATTTCACAATTCTTTCCTGGACCTCACATCCTCTTGAAACTAAATACTATCATAGTGCAGTTGTTGTTGTTGCCGTCGTCATTTTTGTGTTAAAAACACAGATGTTCTTTCTGTGGTGCTGCAAGAAGCAGTGAATGCAAAGTGGCTCCATCCTCAGGGGAAGTTGTTAAGATCCTTTTTCTACCTTTGCACTGGTGAAATGGTAATCGGCACACAATCAGCACACAGCTGCGCACACACATACACACACAGAAACAATGTTTCAAGTCTGTCTCCTTATTTCTCACTCAGGATTAATTGTGCCACACCTCTATACACACCTTTAACCCATTGGCATAACACACAGATGTGTTGTGTATTTAACAGACAAATTAAAGTCAAAAGACAAAATCCTGTCTCTCTGACTGTTTTGAGCTCTGGCTTCAGATTTTTTGCATTTTTCTATAATATTAAATATTCAAAAGTTTAATAATCCAAAGCCAGCATTAAAATTCCCAAAATAAAAGCCTTTCATAGTTGTTTATTAATTAGACTAAAAAATGTAATTTCTTGGCTTTATTAGGATGTTAGTTTTGGTGTGTTTTGATTAGATTTAACTGATAGCGTTGGTAATTTAAATAAGCAAATAACCCCACAGCTGTCATGACAGATTGATTCAGATGTTGATAAATTCAACTTTTTACACAAAAGTATGTGCCCAGTTCAGACCAACGCAGAGCAGCACAGAAATCTCTCAACTTTAATCCAGTGCCACTAACAATGAAAACAACCATACAAAAGTAATTATAGGGTGCAAATACATCGAATGGCTAGTGATGGAAGATGCAGTAATATCAAAAATAGGGTTGACAGGTCAATCATGGGGAGTAAAGAAGCTATGTATTTGCTATTGCTACATAGCACAACAGAAACATTGCAAATTCAACATCAAACTTCATTCCTCTACTCACCAAGCGTTGTCTCCAGTGGTGGGAGCAAAGCCTCTTGTTCTGCTTTGGTTTCTTGCGTGGAGCAGGTGGTGGTGTGATAATGGTTGCTTACTAAGAACTTCCATTGTTGCGTTTACTGTTCAGTACCTTCAACATGAATAACAAGAGGTTAGAATGTACAATATAGTATTACGAGATGCATGCTAACTTCAGTAAATATTGTGGACTGTATATGAAAGTGGCTATAGACTGAAAAGTGAAGTTAATACTGAAGTGCCTTAAACCTGCATTAAATCTAATGACCACGATGAGGTGACTATACTGGTTGTAAAATCAGATTGTATTGCAATCTATGGGAAAATGGTCCTACTTCTCACTTGATTTATTACCTCAGCAAACATTTCCCCAACAAGATTATGGTTTATGGATTATGGTTTCAGTCTCTAGTTTCAAGTCTTCTTCAAAAACAAATCATGTTCATTTTTTAAAACATGGTCCCATTTAGAGGAAAACAGACCATAAAGCAGGGTATGTATTAGGGCGCGGCTACCGTGTGATTGACAGACTGCACCACACATCATGACAGAGTACAGAGCAGGTCAGATCAACTTTTACTCCTGAGCAACACAAGGCTTGGAAACAACAGCTCACAAACCAATGGATGACATCAAGGTTAGTTGACGCATATTTATTATAATATGTAGATGTCTATTATAAATTACTATTTCTTCATATATTGTTGATTAATGATTTTACTTCATTTTTAATATTTTAAATCAAAATATTATATAGAGTAAGTAATTTCTTTATATGTATCAGTCATGGTCAGAGGATTTGAAATTTCAGGAATTCAAAGAAGTTTCCAAAATAAAATGTACTCAATTTTAATTTTTTCAAAATATCATGTGTGACCATTTTCATGGCTTATGGCTTCACCAACAAATGGCTTGTCACATCACAAAGGCACATTGTTTGCGAAATCCTGTTCTCTGTGAATGGATCCTGTCCGCGTAATCTAGCCCATAGATCATTAACATGTGTGCCATGTCAAATTCCTGCCAAACCCCAATTAAGGTAGGATTACCTATGCATGGCTAGTTTTATCCTCATTTTGGAAGTGTGTTGCATATCCATAAGCAGGACACAGTTAATTTGGGCTTGAATCTAACGTGTACCTGTGTTTGCTTTTGTCAGTGGAGACGGCGTTGCTGGTGGAGGCTACAACCTTCCGGCTTAAAATCTGACACTCTATTTATGACTAGTGGACACTTTCTGTTACTGAGACAGCAATTAACTTAAAATTTTCCTTTGCAGTCTCAATGCAGGGAGATAATTGATTGCCGTTAATTGCAGGTGCTGCTCCAACTGAGAAGCACATAAAATTAATACTGCACACACACACGCACACACGCTCAGTCCCCATCAGCAAATGTATCTCTGTATGATAGACAGTGAAGGCTGAATTAGGATTTTAAGATGAAGATCTTGGTGCAAAACTCATTAAAAATAGTTAACAACTGACATTGCTTTATTAAACATGTGCTTACAGTATGCACATGCACACACACCCAAAGACACGCATTCACCCAACACTACTCCAGGGACTTAATTATTGCCTCATATGTGCAGAAAGAAGCTCCCTTACATTATTAACATAGTTTCATTTCTTTTAATATTCAAGAAAATCTTATTAAAGGGAAAAATCCTCCTTTGCTGAAAACAGAGAGATCTTGATTAAATAAAAAATATCTTTGTCCTTTTCCTGTCAGACTGAGGGAGATCTGTTGTAACGATGAGACAGTAGGTTTAGCCTTTGAAGAAAAGAGATACATCAATATTAACAGGCCTCACCCTCCACCCTCAGCTTTTACTTTTTTACCATTACACCTTTAAGTCTTGATTCCTTTTCCTTTTTTATCCCTCCATTTTTATTTGTCTCTCTCAGGGCATTGGATCACCTGTTTGACTTTGCTTTTTTTTTTTTTTTTTTTTTAATTTTTCCTTTTTGTGACCCAAAAATTTGATTATTAAAAATATATTACAAAAACATCAAGGTCTTGTCTGATTATGCCACATTTACAGCTGAATGATGCATTTATGTGTTTTTGACAGGGGTAACAAGCAGCTAGTGTGGGTTTGAATCCAATATACAACTGGAACAACAACAACTTTCATCTGGCTCCTTTTTTACTGCTTCCCTTGCACCTTCACACTTGTACCACCCACATCATTCAGCTTGAATGTACTACTGTGCTACTGGACACTGATAGAAAGCGTGGTCTTTTTACACTCAGAACAGATGCAGCCAGAGATCTGAGGAGTTCCTCTGCCTCGTGACTGAACTGCACTGATAGGCCTCACTACAGGGAGATGCTCTGAAGTCACAATCATCTTGATGCATATCTGGATCTTGTGATTACATATTCTGCATGTTATTTCACTCAACATCTCAATTTTAAGTAACATGAAATGGCTGCACCCTCTGGTGCACAAAACCAGGCAGGAAACAAAATATAATACATTATTTATGGTGTGAATTGTTCATGAAATGAAATCTCTCTTCTTAAGAGAGAAATCATGTCAAATACTAAATAACAGTAAGCCTTTGTACTCACTCTAATTATTTTTTATTTCTTAACATTGGTGCAACATTAATATATAGAAGTATTCATGTATCTATTGTCCACATTAGGTGGTTTAGAGATTTCTCAGACAAAGTCTCTTTACAGGAGCAACAGGTCAATGCAGCCAACATATCTAAACAGAGTTATAGACAACATTATGTCTGATGCACTGTGACAGCACTCCACCTTTGTTGTGCTACTAATGTAAAAACCTAACAATCCAGAAAACATTCAAAGAGCACATCTTCAAACCAACTCAATCTTCTTGAAATAACATTTAAATGTATATGCATCGGTACATGGAAGCCTTGAAATACAAGTAATGTTTGTATGATTTTAAATAAATCATTTTTACGTTCTTTCATATATATCTGTCGGATGGTTGGTGCTTGTATAGTTGCATATTTACATGCAAAGTGCTCAGTGGTGGAGATGCCTTGTCCATCATGTGGTTGTATTGTTAAGACCCGTGGTGAACTCGAAGACTCATAAGCAGGAGACGGACTCAAGGTTAAGAAAAAGGCTGATGGCAAACAGATGTGCAGGTAAACTGGAATGACCAGGTCTGAGCAGGGAAACATAGACGGAAGGGTGTCTCCACAAGGAACAGGGGGGAGTTATGACAGATGGGTTAATCACGTCATCAATCTCAAAAGGTTCAATGTATGGGGGAAAAGTTTTTTAGAGTCAGTCTTTATAGGGATGTTCTTGGATGAGAGCCAAACTTTCTCACAATGGTTGGTAATCAGGGGCTGGTGTCCTACGGCGTTCAGCAAGGTGGCAGTTGTGGTCAGCTGAATGGAGCAGGTCGGACCGGACATCTTTCATTCAAGGTTTGGCAGTTTGAATGAATGTTTTTGTGGTCTGTCCAAACAACAAAAGGATGCTTGGCCCCCTCTAATCAATGTCTCCACTCCCCCAGAGCTGGTTTCACTGCCAACAATTCTTGGTTTTTCACATCGTAGTTGCGTTCAGCTGGAGATACGCTGCCATAAAAAAAAAAAAAGCACAGGAATGGAGTATCTGAGGAGCAGAGGTGCTCGGTTACTTGAGACGAGCAAAGGCGAGATTTGCCTCAGGGGTCCAGAGGAATGCGTGAAGTGTACAGCCTCAATGTTATAGTTACTTATGAAGTGGCAGTAGAAAGCTGAGGAAGCGTTGAAAGGTGTGTGGTAGGTTCCGGCCACTGCTCTGACTTTTTCTGGCTCTGTCTTCACCTGCCTAATTTCCAATATATATCCCATATATATATATGCATGTGAAACTCGCACTTCTCAGTCTTGACAAATAATCAGTTTTTCAGTAGTCTTAGGAGGACATTGTGACATGGTTGGAGTGTTCAGTTGGGGTCTGAGAGAAGATGAGAATATGTCTAAGTAGGCATTAACAAAACGGTTGAAAAACTGAGAAAGTCCTGTAGCACATCATTAGCCAGGGTTTGAAAGACAGCGGGTGCATTGGTAAGACCAAACGGCATGACTAAGTACTCAAAGTGTGTATTTATTCATCCCCCTACTTTATTCTAACCAGATGGTATGTGTGACAATAGTTGATGCAGGTTTGTAGTGTATTATCCTTTTCCCCAAAGAAAAAGAAGCCGGTACCCAGGAGAAGAAGGAGAAGAACAAGACCGAATGATACTGGCCACCAAAGATTTGGAGATAAACTTCTCCATGGCCTCTCTCTCAGGTTGTGACAGGTTATACAGATGACTGGAAGGCAAATGAGCAGGTCAATGGCACAGTCGTAAGGACGGTGTAGAGGTAGAAGAAGAAGAGGGGAAAAGATGGGGAAAACACAAGGAAGTATGGAACCATGGCTAAGGCAATGACACATATACAAATTCAAATGAAGTTCAGTCAGACCAGTATGGTACTCCCATTCTCTTACATGCAAATGAAATAACAGGGATTACACATATAATGTAAAAGCAAGCTACGCTTTGCTGGTTGCAGGGCGATAGTGTCTAGTTGCACAGCCAAACATACTGCGGGCCTGTATTTGAGCCAGAGCTACCAGTTTCTAAGTGGTCAGTTTATTTCCTGAAATGTGAGGTCATGGACACTAAATAATTAAAGTACTGGCTTCAATTGTCAAACAAGTATATTTTATAGACAGATGTACATACAGGAGCAAGTTTTGCTGGTAGTTATTTACAACATGTTACAGAGGTTTATCACTTTGAGCTGCCAACATTTGACCAAAGTTAATATTTACCACAGACTTTTAAAAGGTCCTTGAAGTCATCTGAGTTTAGAGTCCCTCTGTATAACTGGCAGCTTTTAAAAAATGATTTGTAGAGCTTCACCGGGTAGTTCAATATTGAGGGATGTGTGGTAAGTTTCTTTCCACCTTGAGGATCTGTCCATTTGAGTGAAGGGAATCCAGAGTAGAGGTGCAGTGGAGGGGAAAGCTAGAGAGAGAGAGAGAGAGAGAGAAATGACATAATCCAAACTGAGATTGGTTGCTGTGTGATATCTTGTTTCTCAGCTCCACAGACTTAATCAATAGCTGCCAGTGAGAAAGAAAGGAAGCTCTCTCTCTCTCTCTCTCTCTCTCTCTCTCGCTCTGTCTCTCTCACACACACACACACACACACACCTGTCAGTGAGGACGAAATGTTGAAACTAATGAGAAAAGCTTAAAGACATCTCTCTAGCTGTCCTCTTCTGGGACACATGGACACTGATCTACATACAACAGATCCAAACAACATGGACCTTGACATCAAACCTTGATATCAAACCTTGATATCAAACACACTTTTCATAACCACACTGTCTACTGTAAAATTATTCATGTAACAATTGGTAAAAACTACATCACAGCGTGCAATGGAAGCTGCACAATTCTGCAGTGCCAACACATCAGATTCAAAAATTATTGTAAAACCATTGTGTGATTGTAAGCACCATGTCTCTGTAAAAAACAAGGACCAATGTTTCTAGTGGGGAGTATTAATATCTAATTTGAGAAAATCATCCACTTTTTTAAGTCAAACATCACATTAAAGTGATTTCTTCATTTCAGTGAAATAAAGGATAGAAATAAAAATCAGATTTTCTCCTTCAGCCTTCACATCATGCTATGGGTGTGGCTGCTGGGTGCTGTCACTATCGGCTAGCTTCACCTTAGCTAATTCGAGTCACTGAACATGACCTTTTGGCCCTCTTTGCATTGTTATGGAAGATCATATGTACAAATATCAGATAGATGAAGGCTCTCCTGCTGTTTTATGAGGTGAGTCAACTTCTAGTATTATTTTGCATTTTACATATTGTGCATGTTAGCACTAGTTAGCAGTAAGGGTCTAACAATTCATCAACTACATCGGTGTATTGATTTACATTCCTACGATCCAACTACAGCAATAGGTGTATATTGATCGATAGGGACGTATATCGATCTAAAATCATTTTGCAAGGTAAATAATTGATTGAATCGATACCAAGAATTTGCACATTGCATTTAAGCACAACAAACTTTATATGGATGTATTTTTAGGATTTTTAATAGAAATGTTAAACGTTACTCCGAGTCACTCTTCCTGTATGTGACGTCATCGGCGTGCACCAGCAGCAAGCAAGACCGGTCCGGTGTGTGAGGTGTCCAGTAGTAGGTTAACCTACCATTCACTCAACCTGAAGAGATGTTGGTCGCACTTTATTTTTGTTCATTATTATTATTACACTCCTTTTATGCTGAAAATGAGAACAATAGCAGCAGGTTCAATCAGTGTTTATCAACCTGAAAAAATGTGGATTGATTTAATAAAAGGTGAATGTATATGTTAATCGTGTTTACTTGTTTTTTTCTATAATTAATTTATCCCTGATTCCCGTATTGTGTAATGTAATGCATCTAAGTCTCTGCTATCTGCCCATTTTTGGAGAACCTGGAGTGTGGCGAAGTCAGACACTGCCAAGATGGCGACAGTGGAGCAGCCCACTCTGAGAAAAGGTGACAAAGGAGTGAATTTTGTGTTGTGTCAGTCCTGGAAGAATGACTCCTGTCTCATCTCATCCTGTGCTGTGCTCAGTATTGGCAGATGTTAGCTGGCAGCTCTAGTCAACGTCAGTTACTGCAGCACGGCAACTAGGTGTGTGGTCAAAACATTGAGTAGCATCTGTAACACACTGCCTGGGTTACGTATGCATTGCTGAACTATTGCTCATACATGTGTGTGTTCATGCTGGCAGTGTGTGTGTGTGTGTGTGTGTGCGTGCGTGCGTGCGTGCACGCGTCATCGCTCCTGTCAACTCTTGGATAATAGCCAACAGCAGGCTATTCACATTTTGGATTTCTTTTCATTACAAATTAATTTCTGATTTATCTTTGATAGAAAATGCCACTGTCTCCACATGCAGCTGCTAATATGGCCACTTCTCATGTCTGTGACATATTTTAGATTCACGTTGGATTAAGTGTTAAGGGTGATCTGACGTGAGAACCAAGAGGTTGTGTAGCCGTGACACACAAACCACTTTGAGGGAGCAGCCCCTTTAATTTTTCGTGGCTGCAGCATGTATCATCAAGCCATCAGTCAGAGTAAAGAGTAGGGGATAAGAATGTATTAAACAGCACCAAAAAGACTAGTATGATGCTCCAAATGAATAAAATTGTATTCATTTGCAATAGAACTACATATTAATAGAGAAAACCTATTATTATGGAAAGAAGTCATCGTCACTGTGCAGTGGTTGTCATTGTCGCCTCACAGTGAGAAGGTTCTGGGTTTGACCCTGGAGCCTGAGACCTTTCTATGTCACGTTTGCATGTTCTCACTGTGTCTGTGTGGATTTTCTCTGCATACTCCAGTCCAAAGACATGCACATGAGGTTAATGGGTGATCCTTAAGTGCCCATTTGTGTATGTGCGTGTGAATGGTTGTTTGTCTCTATATGTCAGTCCTGTGGTAGATGGTGTGACTTGTCCAGAATGTAACCCCCCTTGCCCAATGTCAACTGGGATTGGCTCAAGTCCTGTCCATGACCTTATAAGAAAATGCGGCATGGAAAATGGATGGATGGATATCAATTTATAGAGGAGCTTTTCATGCTGCATTAGAGAAAAACCCATAATTTTCAGTTCGAAAATTAACATTATCTGAGTGAAACTGAGTGAACACTGCAACACAATAAGTTAGTAATGCAGAGCAGGCAAACAAATATAGAGGACTATGGCAGGCAGTCAAAAGAGAGACAGATGGCCATCAGAAGGTACATGCCTGCAGTCCAGAATATATGCTGGAACACCTGGAGAGTCTGGAGAGTTGTTGCCCTCCTGTATACACTATATATTGAAATTAACTGTGAATGCTGGACTATGACACCGTCCAGAGTACGTTCTCCTAGTGTGTGAAGACATCAGCAGGGAGCCACGCCAGCTTCGCCGCGACGGAGATAAATAGACATTAGCACTGACGACCCAATTACCTGCAGCGGTGACTGCAGCACCAAGCCAGCCACAGCTGGATGCCAGTCCGGACAGATGCACCACACCCCAGCGCCACAGCTACATCTCCCCTGGTTGCATCCCACAGCTGCTCTTTGGGTTTGAGGTAGTGATCATTTTGTCAAGAAAATGATCATGAAATCTGTTGTGTGTGACGTTTTTCGGCGTAGGTTATAAAACAAAAGCTATAAGCGAATCTTGACGAATCTTGGACACAAAACTAGCCCGGTGAAAATGAACATATTTGAATTCCCAACAACTTTACGTGCCAGCTTTAAGTAAATCTGCCCAGTTCTGTCTCGTGCCGAGAACTCACATGAAAGTGCTGATTGCCAGGCTCTTTAAAAGCTGACAGATGCTACTAATTGGCATTCAACAAAAGCAACTATCTGCCATGCAATTAGGCATAGTTATATTTACTCCAGATTTCCTTCTAGAAGCAGAAGCAGCAGAGTGTCAGGGTCAAAGTATCATTACAGGGCTCATTATTCAAAACCTTGATTTCTCATTAAAAATTCACAAAAGAAGAGAGGTGGAATGGGACGTGGACCCTGGCCCCGAACGTAGATCACCAGCAGTTTCATACCACAGAGCTTGGTTTATGTATATATGCACAATCATATATACCCTAACCTTCTAACCCTAACTTGGTATATATAAATGCACAGGGGCTCAGCTCAGGATGACACGTCTGTACTTTATGTGCACATCAACATATTCATACAAATTTATTTTTCCCATTGTATCCAGCTGTTTCCACTGGGCACTAGTTTCCTCCTCTACACTAATACGGTGCACAATTCAATTCCATTGTTTTGTTCGAGCAACATCACAGAATATTAATTATTATTATATTATAATATTATTATGATCACAATACTGACTGACAAATGTATGTTGAGTTATTGATGGCTGCAGTCATCCGTTATGTCTTTACTCGCCATGAACTCGCCATCTTGTGTTGTAATTATACTGTAAGAAATATGAAACAAAATGAACAATCTTTGTCCTGGACAAAGTAAAGTAAGTTACAGTATCTCTTTGCTGAACCAAGGTCCAGGGATAACATAGATTGCCAATGCCTCACACACACATATATAACCCACTGTATTGGTTCAGTCTCTTCCTCACCACCAGCTTGAGCAGCTAGAGGAAAAGCTATAAAATCCTCGACTATTTGCCAGCACCAAATGGCAAACACACAAAGCTAGCAGCTACCTGGTAAACACAATGGAGCATTTAGAGCCGAATAGTTCCCTGAGGAGCTGGTGGAGCACAAAAGACATGCAAAAGAATAGTGAATATTGGACATAGATTAGTTAAGGAGCCACTAAATACATTCATAAATAAATGTTATTGTTGCTCCATGACTGCTGGCTGTATAAATCACAGAGTCAGGAGAATCCCATGAAGTAGAATAAATCTGTAAAAGAATAAAATAGATTTGGAAACAAGAAGAAATTAAAGAATAAATAAGTCAGTAAAAAAGTGGAAGTATAAAGAGAAATAAATGAAATAAATGTACCTATTGCTTCTTACTTTTACCCTATTATCAGCCTCCTGTCTTTGTCCTTGTCTTCACGATGAGTGTCTTCTCCATAGTGCCTGCGTCCCTGCCTTCATTACTGCCCTCTGCAATGGTCCTGTCTTTGTCCTTGCCTTCGCCAACGCCCTCCGGAACTGCTCTGCCTGTTTTTCCGGCCTCAGGGCTGTCCTCTCGAGTGGCCCAGCCTGTCTGCCCACCCTCCAGGCCGTTGGACAGTTAAAGACTTGACCAACATAGCCTTGTCTGATGAATCTGGATTTCTGCTGATCATGGATGATAGTGTCAGAATTTAGTGGCAGCAATATAAATCCAAGGACTTGGACCTGTCTTATGTCAATTGGAGGTCCGCTCAGTATTAGAATGGCGTTCCTCATAAAGTGTTAGGCGGTGAAAAACTTACATAATAGTTTTACAATCAGTATGTGCACTGTTGTGGCCAATAGAGCTGTGCCTGGCCTTCAGGTCCTCCAGAGAGTACACTGTGTCTTTACAACTGTGTCCTATGAATGGAGGCAAAGCTTTTGACTCCCTTGTCACAAATGCACACAGAGACACATTGACTAGCACATTTGAATCTATACTAAGAGGGCACACAAAGCCTGTGTCCATAAACATTACAAAATGACACAGAATAATATGGGATGTATGAAAATCATCTTCCACAATTTCACAGTTCTCTTTCTCTCATCTTTCTCATTGTCCATTCATTCACGTCACTTCACACACACACACACACACACACACACACACACACACACACACACACACACACACACNCACACACACACACACACACACACACACACACACACACACACACACACTTCAGTTGTTGCATTTACAGCCATAATGGCTTTCTTCTTCTACATTCTTCATTTTTTCAATGAGCTGCTGGAGTCGAATACAGCTAGTCTTTCTCCGCAATTCCTATTTGACTCTCTCCCTGAACTATTTCTCCAATAGAAATGACTTTCCCTGTCTCTGAACTGTGCTTTGTCATTCACGTGTCTCAGAAAAGAGAGAAAATGCATCAACCAATATGAACTGAATTAATATTGTAGCAGCAGATTACATGTTGCCTCGCTCTTCTGCACAAACCTCTATTGTCCATTATACATTGTCAAAGACAGGTTGTGGTGTTTTACTGCAACTTCTGGCAGTGTCCTTCAAACCCTGATGTATTATTATTCCATTTAACCACAGCTTGTATCATCTCATCCTGTCTGACATTAAGGGTGCATTTATCAGTCCATGCATTAATGTACATAGAAACTCAAATCTTTTTTTCCCTTCACGTTTTCCCACAGGTTTGATTGAAACCTTGAATGTTATTCGGCAGCAGAGGAGGCACTGTGTTTAATATTTTTGAAAGGAAACTACTACATGCCCTCCTCTTGGTGTCTTTATCCTTGAGTACAACTGGTTTCCTTTCATTTTTTTTCTTCCACTCCTCCTCCTCCGCAGCCATGGGCTCATTCTGAAAGCTTTTGTTACTTCTCTCTGATCCGCTACTCTACACTCCTTATTGTGCCTAAACCTTTCTCTTTTCCCAAGGTAAAGGTTGCCGGACTTTTTCTTTCAGTTTTCAGAATTCATCTGACACATGATGGTGATGATGATTGGCAGCATTTACCGCGTGTCTGACACAAGTTTCGTTATTTGTGTAACAAATAAGTCTTTTTTGAGAAAACACTGACATGCGCATGTCGTCTGTTCAAGTGCTGTGATGGATTGCTTTTAGGTGTAATTCTGACCCAGCTCGAATTTCATTGTGATATTCTCATCTTGATATGACATCAGTTCTTAATAATAAGACCATCTCGACTTATCAAATAATCCATCAAAGAATCTCCTTCGCCAAAGGGCAAAATTGGCAAAATTGTTTCCCTTTACAGATATTGACATAGATGTGAATTTAATCCATCTAGGCAGAATTCAGATGTATTGTATGCATGTTATGAGCTCATGTGTAGATGCTGTATCATTCGCTCTGATTTTGTAATACCATGTCTGGGAGTGACACTGGTTACACAGGTGTAGCATGAGCAGCACATTAGCAGAGCACCGGCGTCGGTCCTCCTTTGGGGTCTACGCAGAAGACATGGAGGCACATTACTGTGTGTAGGCAACACTCAATCACTGCAACAACAAGCCCTAAACAGAACAAAATAGACTGGAGATGTAAAAATAGGCCCGGGTCACATAGCACAAGCAGACAGTGCTGATAAAATGCAAGCCATTATGTGGCCAGTGTGGAGTAGACGTCTAATTTAAAGCAGGAGTATTCCTGTCCTGTAAGGTCTGTGTGATATGACTGAAAAACACAGCTGGAATGCCTCTTGTACAGATGTGCCCATAGGTGAGAAGAATCATACCACTCTCATGTCTGTGCAGCAGATGGTGTGGGTCCAAAAGTGATCTCTGACCTTTAAACCCCACTGTACTTTTGAAGCCCTCTGAAGCCACCCACGGCAGACGTTTAACTTAGCCTACTGTTACCAGCACCTCTGAGGCTCACTCATTAACTCCTTGCACGTCCTCTGTTTAGTCAGTACAAAAATCGAAGTGTAAAATGTACTGGACTATTTCTTGGCCGAGAGCAGTCACTCGGCGAAGTCTTGTTGTTACTGTGAAGTTGCCAGGCAACAGGTGGAGACTGCAGGAAGCCACTTCATCCTATTCCCTACTCTTAAAAAAAACAACGTGCTAACTATAGTCAGTCTAATTACTCTGTTAATTAGACTGACTATAGTTAGCACGTTGTTGAGAGGCCAATTGAGAGGCCTGTTGCCTGTAGCTTTAAATTTCAGTGGTATCAATCATCTCATCCACCGATCTCCCGTCAACATTTAGCCATCAAAATTCAAAACAGTTGCAGATAGTAGCACGCATTTGGCAAAATGCCACAAGGGCCAGTCTTGGCCAAGCACACTTTTTGCTATAGGCTGCTGATAGAGTCATTCATTTACTTTGTGATCTTACATTGTTGTATGCATGTGTTTTGGATTCATATTTGTACATCTGTGAGGAGGAAGCAGGGGGAAGCAAATGAGGAAGAAGAAATAAAGAATAACATCTGGTGCATCACATCTGCCCTAGGCCTGCTCACCATGGGGAATCATTAGAGGAATCACACACACACACATCATTGAGAAAGTCCTTCATAAGATATAAAATGGCAAACTGGACATACGGATGGATAGCTGATCTGTTGAAATGGCAAACTCTGACACACACATGCACCCACCCACCCAAACACAAACACAAGTATACACAAACACACACACACCAATATAATGAAGCCCTGCTGAGAGTGATGTGTCACATCATACATTTCCATGCTGCCATGAGCTATGATCACTATCAACCAAGCTGGCTTTGATGTACAAGCTCTCATTCCCTCTGACTCTCTCTCCGCTTTGTCTCACAATAATCTAGATCACTACCATTCCAGGAGGCTGATGGGACATGGTTGTGTGTTTATGTGTTTGCTGAGCACCCTCCATTGCAGCATATGTACTATATGTTTCTGTCCATCTTTGGACGTGCAGGTATGTGTGTTTTCTGTTTGTACTTTGAAAGAATAGATAGTGGCTTATGTGTGGTTTCATAGGCTGATTTTACAGGGAGACTAGAGTTTAGCAACATCAAAGGCTCAAGACAAAAACCTAGTGGCTAGAAGAGTCTTATCATTGTTTTACCTAATTACTTTATCATGGCGGGGATGATGTGTGTCTAGTTAGGTATATGGATCAAAACCAACATATATCACTGATAAATGGCAACATGCCTCTCTGTTTATCTTTATCAGAAACCGTATGCAGGAAACCATCATACATTCGCAGACACACACACCTTTACTGTCAACAGAAGTTGTTGCCAGTCTCACCTAATGACTACAGATGAGTCAGGCTCAGATCAGTCTATCTGGTCCTGCACCAAATTCATACACAGCAATTACGCAAAGGCACAGAGATGAAGCAGCGTAACACCAAAGCCCACAACAACAACACGTAAACACAGTTTTAGCCCAATTAACCTATGATATGTGTATTATTACTAAAGGTAATTTAAGTTTACACACCTACTGACTCACTGCATTTAAATGCAAGCACAATAATTGAAGTGTAGCAATATGACCTCAGCAACAGCAAATAATGTAAAACCCTTAATAAGAAAATTTAACCGCAGTTAGCTGTCCATCTTGTCAGATCAGAGTACATTCAACTAGTGCTACTGTTAGACTCTCTTTTGAAGTGCCTTAAAACAATTCCTTGTTAATTGACATACAAATTACCCAGTTGTTTCTAGCTTTGGACAAAACAGGCTATTTTCATAAATGACATTGGATTTTGGGAAATTGTGATTAGTGTTTTAACTACTCTGGTGTTTTATAGACTGTAGAGGCGTATTTCTGCAGCAGTTAAAGCAACAATAATCAGCATTTTTATATTAAAAAACAATCATGAAACTGGGTGATGAAACCATCAAGAATTCCCAGCCAACTCTGCAGTTCTCCTCAGCGGTACAGTGCTTTTGTACCAACTCAGGATTTCCAGCGTGTGACCTTACTTTTCACCAGTGCCACTTTCGCCCCCAGCAGTCAACACTTTTCAGCGAAAAGCTGTGAAAACACGGACTGGACACTACCTGCTCAGCAGTAACTACAAACACGCAAAGTTAGTCTTTTGATCATTGAGGAACAGAGTTGGTGGAGACCAAAACAGAGCTAAGAGATTTAAATATCCTGGGAGGACACCAGTGTTGCTCTGTAACATAGACTGTCTATAAAATTGGCTTTTTGAAGAGCCTTAAATCAGCATTGAATCTAATGATCATCGGGGGCAACTGGTTGTAAAAAGGTGTCGATTTGTTTAGCCTATGAAAAAATGGACCTACTTCTCACTTGCTCACTTCTTCTTACTTCTTACTTAAGTAAATGTTTTCCTAATGAGTTTATGGTCTCAGTCTCTAGTTTCAAGGCTTGTTCAATACAACATGATTTCCATTTTTTAATGGAAATTAGAAAAAAATAGCAGGGTATGCATTTAGGTGTGGCTCCTGTGTCAATGACAGGCTGTACCAGAAACAGCGACCTATCTCAGGTTAGAGTACAGAGCAGCTCAGATCCACCCCTCACTCCTCCCCAGCTCCACCTCCTCCTCCAAATATGGTTTCTTCTGGGTTAAAAAAAACCAAGATGATGATGGCCAAATGACAAACTCTAGGCTTTAAAACTGTATTTCACAAACCACGTCATGTGGGTAAATACTTGCTCTGTAGCAGCCGGACGTGTTGACATGTGGCAGTTCGCAGGCTGGTTTCCCTCACGTCAACTTAAAAAGTGATGCACTGTCAGTGTTGAGTTTACACTGCCACTAGGTTGCAAAAAAAAAAAACAACCAAAAAAAAAAAATGCAGAATTAGAGGATACCTCTGGTAAATCTTTTTTCTGCCCATCATTTCCCTTTAATCTATACAGCAACGATGCCACACACTTGAACCAACTCCAACATTAGAGACACACAACTTCAATAATTCATGGATGGATTGAGCCTGAAGATATTCTTGACCTAATATTGCTTCATTTTGTCATGGGGAAATCTTTTGTTTTTCTTTTTTGAAATGAAAAACCTTTCACAAGGTTAAAGCAAGGAAGTAATTTTGTTTTTGGCAGAAATTCTGCTCTTTTAAATGTACAGTGATGCTCTGCAGTTCCAACTTGAATCCAGAAATGCCTCTGCCTATTTCATCAGGTTTCTTCTGTGCATCAGTGAGCACCAGTGGCTTGATTCACACTGCAGATCTCTGACTTGGTGCAACCTGGTCTGGAAGAGGAAATGTTCACTGCCTTGGGGTGGTCCACCCTCCTCTGTGGTTGACAGATGTCGTCCATGGGCCTCACCAGCAACTGCTGCTATTCTGTCATTTTCAGATGACACTGAAGTGGCATTCTGCCCCCTTCTGTGCCACTGATATCTCTTTTGTGTGCGGCAATCTTTTTTTTTTTCACTTTCGGAGCTGAGCCAGTTTTCCTCACCCTTTTTAGTTATCATGGGTGACAGGGTTTGTCACCTGCTCTCATGCTGTGCATTTTTTTTTTTTTTTTTTTGGGACAAGTCAAGTGTGTAAGTGCCAAATAAACAGTTTGCTTCAGCTGACCTGTTCATGAAATCTGTCCGTAATTTGTATCTCACTTGCTCCATTTTTTCTATAACAAGTTGTCCTACATTTAGGCTGCAAAGCCTTTTATTTTTAGCTTGAGGTGATCTGATCACATCCTCGGATTTTATTTTATTTTAAAATAGTCGTAAATAGAGTTGCACAGTAACTTTTGAGGAAGACATAACTCTTTTAAATGTCTGAGGTGGCAAACAGATTTGTCCAGGCTTTGGACACAAAATACATCCCATTCTTACACCTCCAGTTTTTCTCTTCGATCATAGTGAAAATTCATAATCCTCTGTGGGTGGCTGATAAACAAACTATTGACAGTTTCTCAAGAGTGCAGTCTTACTAATGCACTGAAGACATCTTTCATATTGAGATTTTGCATTAACTTAATACATCTGGCATGTGTCTAGTGTTTCACACAATTTGATAGCAAGCAGATGGAATTTCATACATGCTAAAGTAACTAATATCCAGAATGATGGGACAGCTGTGTTCTTATCTTGTGCAGGTAAATGGCAGACATTTCCTGGATGCTAATACCTGTGTGTGTGCCTCAATTGTTTGGAAACGGGGAAACCTGTTTTATTGTTCATATTCTAAGACCCAGTAATAATTACTGCACAGTGAATTGGCATGTCCAGGACCAGGGCCAGAACTCATCTCAATAAACCGGCACAAGTGTTAGAATCAGTCCCAAACTGATTGCAACCCACATGTAGGACAACTTAGTGTCATTAGGAACAGACGTGCTGCTGCCTGTATTGTGTGGTTTTCAGTGTCAGTGCAGGTAGAGTCAAATTTTTTCTTTTTATTTTCACTTTGCGAAATACAGCTCCAGTCGCTTTTTTCGTTATGTTTAGTTTTTGAATTAGCAGGAGACCTTTGCCCTAAATCTTTTTTTTTTTTTTTTTTTTTTAAATCTCTTTGCTATTTAATGAACTTTTTTTAAGACTTAAAACTGGTTTATGTTTTTCAAGTTATTTTTTTGGGATGTTTTACACCTTTATTTGATTGCGCAGTAGAGTCCAGAATCGCACTGGCCGTGATTGGAATCCGGGACGTCTGCTAAAAGCTAACGCACCCTAACCGTGTGCTAGGGATGGGTTGCCCCCATCTGGTTTATGTTGCTTCATAATTAATGTTACTATCATACACCTGACAAATCAAAATGATGACCTATTGTGGACATGTGTCCATGCATTCCTTGTGCGTATAGTGGCAGTTCTTGCAAACAGGTTTAAAACTTGTTTGCATGCTGTAATAATTAATAAACTCTCAAATTTGTACTGTATTTTTTTTTTGGTTTTAAAAATCCAAAGATCCAGTTGGTAATGTTACTTTTTTTAATCAAGTAAGAGCTTAAGATACCAAATGTAATTAGAAAGAAAATACCATAAATGATTTTATTTTTGCAGCAGTCAGTAAGAGTCTGTGCCACTTTTTTCAGATGGAGAATATCTCATTTTGGAATAAAAACTCTACAGCATGATGCCCAGCATGTGTGACGGTCTCCCAGTGGGAACACTATGAGGTTGTTCAAGAATCTGTTTTCACGCACACTATTGCAATGCTATTAAGATCAGTGGAACAATTGGTGTTATTGGTGTACCTGTGCAAACCCTGTTTGTTTTTATTGTTATGTATCATGTCCAATTTATTTCCACTAATAGCATCTTTGAAAAAGATAAGGGGTCTTGTACGGTGCAATTACGATGAGAGCACGGCATATCGCATTTGATGTTTATTTCATACAAAAATGTAATGGCATTCTGTTTGAGTATTCTCCAATGTAAACTAAAACCCTGCAGAAAGATAAACAGAGATTGCACTTCAAAAAGACAGCAGTGGCAGGAAATGTCTGTGTATTCTCCTATTCCTTTAGAAACAATAAACCCCGTCTTTTAACTTCCAAACTCTCCATGGTGGCATGGCAGCGACTCACTCAGCTTGGGTGAGGCAAGGATCTTTGAAGGAGAGCGAGAGGAAGTGAAAGAGACAGCTTCTGAAAATAAACATTTCTCATGAGATGCGCAGTGTTTTTGTGTGTATGTATCATTTTGATGACAACAATCCCTTTGACTCTACATGTTTGTGTGTATGTGTGTATGTGCGTGCTTGCAACAGTGTATTATTCAGTGGCTATTACATCAAATTTTACATCTCCACCATAAAGCAAACCTCGTGAAGTATATACCTGCGCTCATGCTTTTAAGTATAGAAACAACATGTTCTGTTCAATTTACTTCACTTTATCTATGAATATATTAGACTTCTATCGTTTGCTTTATAGAAACAAAACACACTCAGTTTACTACAGTTCACCAGTGTGAATAGTTATTATATCACTTCAAGGACAAACTGGGAATGGAAAAATAGCCCCAGGCCTTTTGAGACTGGTTCACTTCTTCATTGATGCCCTATCACTCAGTCATGCCACACTCAACATAAACTGCTCCTTGATGTATTGCAAGGGATTGCGTTAAAGAAAGTTAGGCTCAAACACGAGCCATGAGAAATTTTAAGCGTACAACATTTAGAGTTTTTCTTTAAGACAGATCATGGTATGCATGTTCTCCCAAGCTGCAACATGTCGTTCAGCAGCGTGAATTACTGAGGTGTGATGCAGTAATTTTTTAAACAGATGTCACCCACTACAAGCAATAAGCTGAGACCACTATCATTTCAATCAGGAGACTTCATACTGAGTCTGTGAATAAGCTTTTATTGCCATGTGTGAAACAAGAGAGGGAAATGGGTGATTAGACCCCATCATGATGTCATCATAACTGAAAAGAGGGTGAGGCTGTGTGACATGTAAGAACCCCGTCACCCCCACCCCCCAAGGCCTGGGGCACTGATGAGCTCGACCTGTTACTGCATATGAAGGCTGGAGGTGAATGGTGTGGAGGACGGTTGCTGCGAAACACACTGATATGTCAGCTGATGTACAGGCAAAATGTGATTGGCTGGTTGAGATCAAGGCAAAATCTGACCGGTTAGCGAAAACGCCTGAGGTCAGCTGAGTACAAGCGGGCTGAGAGAGAGAGAGAGAGAGAGAGAGAGAGAAAGAGAGAGAGAGAGAGAGAGAGGGAGGGAGGGAGGGAGGGAGAGAGAGAGAGAGCAGTCCTCCTGATATAACTGAGCTACATTCGTGGACTGTCTATCTGGCATGGGACTGACTCTGACTGTGATTTTGTTTTTTTTAGATTCCTTTAAGAAACACATAAACTGTCGTAGCATTGAAAAAACAAAACAATGAACCTTGTTTAGAGGGAAAAAAAAACTTCTTGAGACTGATTTTGTGTCTAATCTTAGCACTTCACTCTGGGACTGTTTTCAACAATTACAAAATACGTTTGTTCACTTTTTTGCCAAGAGTTTGGCGAGAAGATTTATATATCTCTCATGTCTTTGTTTCAACTATGGAGCTAGAGCAAAGAGGTGATATGTGTAAAAGACTTGAAACAGGGTGAAACTAACCTGGTTTACTTCAAAGTTGTACAAATCTTCCATTTATAACAACTCTAAAGCTCAAAAAAGAGCATTTTGTATGTTCATTAGCAAGTTTAGGGGGGAGCTACACAGTGTAACTATTAGTTGCCTGACACCTTCACAGTGATGACAAAACTTCAAATTGTACAAAGTCACTGCTCCACTCAAGAAGTGAGCTCAAAGTGAAAACATGCCCATCTTACACATTAAAGTCTGTTTAAAATCTTGGAAAAACTACTACATAAACAAACACACACAGACATACACATACACACACACACACACACATATATATATATATATAT
>CM076650.1:22170927-22251127 GCA_038496675.1 Rachycentron canadum | reverse complement strand
TATATATATATATATATATATATATATATATATAATATGTGGAAGAAATCCAAAGCAGACCTCAGATTATCATGTTGAATACATTTTTTATTCTTCTCTGTGTCTGGGAGTGTTACAGAACTGTAATGCAGAGTGCAAAATTTGATGCATACTGTCTTTAACTTTGAAGAGATCATGTGAGGCTTCCAATCTTTGTGCTATATTCAGCTACGCTAAGCTAAGCTAATCACCCCCTTGCTACATATCAACACTTGAACTTTTTTGTCGCTGGCAAAGTTGTTGTATAGGATTTCTCTGGAGTCGTACAATGCTGTCTAATTTATTTGACTAAAAATATATAACAGTGTAGTGTGTAGACAAAATAGGAGAACAACTACTTATTTCGTTGGCTACCTGTTATCTCCTGTAGACCTGTGACAAATCTAAAGTCAGCATAACACAGTCAACAAGTTGTGGACTATGAGTTGATCAGTTATTCATGGAGAAAACAAAGAGCTAGATTGACAAATCAGATAAGGTCAAAGGAAAGGTGAGTGGTAGGATGGAAGAACTGGGCGTCTGAGAGGAAGAGTTACAACAGAAATGAATGAGAATGAGAGAGAGAGAGAGAGAGAGAGAACCTACATTCATGAGTCAGTATTATGTTAAAGACCTGCCCTTAGCACAAGGCACCACGGTAAACTTTATCTCCTGGCAGAGAGTAAAGGTGATCAAGTAAACAACTTATTTTTCGACGACGTTAGTGAGCACCTGACTTGGACCATCTGAAATATCTCCGCTGTCTCTAACGACACCACTGCCACTTCTTAAAGTCGGAGGGCTTTGATGTACAAGGTCCGCCAAGCGTTTTGAAGTCTGCATGACAAGCCATCAAAGAATGTTTTGTGCCTTAGCACTAGCTGCCAGTGCCTGTTTCGTTTTTGCCTGTCCTTGACAGCATGCAGGTGTCAAAACAGAGGGAGAGACACACTTAAAGATAAGGACGAACATCACACTGTTCGAACAGGGAAAATGTTGGCCCAACTGCACCGCAAAATGAGGTAGAGGGAGATAGACGGAGAGATTAATTCAAGACAGGGAGAGGATGGCGTACAGGTGACATCACTAACCTCAGAAATGGGGCATCATAAGCATCTACCCTGCCACAAGCTGAAGGACGGAAAGAGTTCGAGGCTGGGAATGAAGAAAAGAAAGGAACTTTTTCAAGTGAATGGGCATGAGAGAACAACAAAGCAAGTTACTGGGAGAAAACATGAGCCTTTCAAAGCATGAGTGTCTCTTTAATGTAGTAAGAACCATATTGTAGTTGTTCAGGTGGGATAACCTGCCCTTCAGTGGCACACAGCATCACTTTTCCTCAGAACCTCCTACACCTTGGATCTGCTTTTCATCATCTCAAGCAGAGATGTGTCCCTGGCATCAAAAAAAGAGAATGCATGCTGCTCGAGAGGAAATTTATTTCTCAGTATACTGCCTATCTGATAGTCGGTCTTTGTAACCATAGCAACAGGTGGCTGACTAAGACCCCTTCTTTTGTAACAGGTTGCACTGGCTTGGCTAAGGATATGGCAGGATGCTTGAATTTCCATAGAGATAGTGTGATGTTGATGGGTTTATGCTGCAAGACTTTGAGAGGCTAGAAACACCCTACAAAGCCATTAATGTTGAAGAGATGTAAATGAACAGAGAAAAGTAACTCATTGCACAACATTGGGAGTTAATTTGAAAGGTGACTGTGACTGTGCATATTTGAGAAATGCCATTGGAGGTGTTCGTATTATTTCCTCTGAACAATGTAGGATGTTCGTGGCCATGGCTCCATCTATTTCCACGCAAGAGCATGTGAGCTAAAATAAAATGGCAACATGGAGCACTCTGTGTTCACAATGCATAGGTTATGTGAACCACAATGCGAACTTGAAGTGGACACAACTCAGTCTTCTGTCCTTGACAGTGTGGTGTGAATTCACAATGTCCACAAAATGCTAAGAGCTCGCTGTGAAGGCACAAAGGGATGAACAAGAAAAAGGACTATATGTAAAAATATACGGAAATGACTAATTGATGACTTGAATGTAACAACCCCCTTTTTAAGACATTTTTGCCCCATAATTGTCTGTCACTCAGGATGGTTTTAGGACTGAATCTCATTTTCTCAATATTGCTTTCATCATCCCTGTTACACTCCCCTTACCTTGAACCAATCAGTGGTAAGAAATGCTGTTGACCTAGTTGGTATAAATTGGTCTTTCACTATCAACTATCAGATGGAACGTTTGTGCTTCATGCAAATTAGAAAATGTTAGTATTTTAATCCAGTAAACTAATATTATACCTGTACCTTTTCTGTTTCTGTAAACCAAAGGTGCATAGACAAAAGAGCAACAGTATTTAGTATTATTTAGTCTAATAACCTTTATGAGGTATGTCACCCTAGCATATTGACATTAACATTGAGCTTGTTCTCTATACAAGGTTTGACCCATGCTTAATAAAAGAGAAGACTGTATCTGTATCTTAAGATCTGTATTCCAATTTAGGGAGTGGAGGTGTCGACCAAACTTGCCCTGCCCTTTCCACACCAAACATCTTAAGAGCATTGTCAGACTTGTTTATTAAACTGCTCTGATGCAAAGGTGCTGGTCTGTGTTTTCATCCTTTTAAAGGTTGGACTACTCCAGTGCACCTCCTTGCAATCCCTACCAAGGTTTTTGGGCAATTGTACTATATTTACAGCATTTGAGCTATAGGATCCTAATGAGAGTGTGGAAACACCATCCTTACCCTTAATTCATGCACTGCAATGTGTCATTCGCCAATAAAATAATCAAGAAAAAGGTTCATCCCTAAAACTCACTCACTCTACAACCTCTGATCAGATGACAAGACTCTGTAGAAAGGAAAATAACCCTTTCGTGGGATTGTCACCAGGGCAGAGTGCAACTTCCCTATGAGAATCACTTAGTTTGAATCTTTTAAAACAGGCCTCAATATCTCTTTTGTTTCTGAATTGATTTCACTTCTGTCTCTTAAACATTTCTCACAATTGTTGTCATTACCCAGAATAAAAGAAGGAGGACATTAATAGGAAGAGTGGGTGAAGCTGAAGGACAAAACAACGCCATTGTCGATCAGACAAAGAGAAAGTTTGACGAAGAAGACTGTTCTGATCACTACAAAGTGGACTACGCCGGGGTCCACAGCAGGATCCATAAACACTAGCTGGCAAATACTCAGCAGGCAGATATCCACTAACACCCTCACACACAAACACCCACACTGAGATGTGTCCTGAGCACATGAATAGGGGTCCTTTCTGCTGAGTAACAGGGGAGGTGGTGGCCACCCCACTGCTTCATTGATTTATCCAACAGCCTGCTCCTGTTTAAAGCCCAGCTGTCTCTGTCAACACACACATAGACACGTAGTATGTGGCCATGCGCACACACACATACACTAATGTTCTCCCATACACATGGTGTCATTCACTGATATTCTGCCAACTGCTGCTTCTGTCACTCTACCCCATCGCTGGTGAGTTTGGCCTCACGCCAGAGGTGCAGCGAGCGTCTGTGTGTGTGTGTTTATGTGTGTGGATGCATGCGTGTATGTTTCTGGGGACAGAGAGATGAGTCTGGAGCCTATTTGCCATTAATATCTGCTGGGCATTGTCTCTACTTCATGCTGACTATCTTTATTATGGTGACAAAAACACACCTAGGCTCTGCTGACTCTCTGCTGATGGCTACAACAAGAGGTGACCGTTCACATCCATGCCCTACGAACAGTCTAGTGCTGGGACAGTTTTAGTCTTGGATAAAGGTCTCTTGTAGCTGTTGAATGTTTCTTTTTCATTTAGATTGGTGGATTTATTTTCATACTAAGAGATGTTTATGAAGGCTGCAGAAACACCCTGCTTGCATCCACCTACAGGGAAAAAGCAATCAACAAATATTATGAAATATTATCATGTTAAATATGGAGGCCTGTGGCAACAGTAACCTACAGGAACATATTCCTCTTCCATATTTAGATGCCAGGTTAGTCCTAATCGTGTTATGAGGATGTGAGATTGCCAAGGTTGCTCAATTATACATTCTCCTCTGCCTTTCATTCGTTCTGCCACCTCTTTTTCTCTTTCTTCACCTCTACCCCGTCACACAGATTATGCTCTCTCCCTCTATCCTCAGCGGAGAGGCAGGAATCGCACACTAAGCTTTGAACATGAAAGGCAAGACAGAAAAACAACAACAAGGACAACAGATCACTGCATGTGTCTAAGTGTGTTTCTGCATGCATGTATACTCCTTCTTGCCTCTAACATGTGAATGTATGCATATTTAAGATGTCATTTGGATGTGTCTGTGTGCTTGGCTTTCATGCTCTGCTTTTGCATTTACCTGCGTGTTTGTGCATGTCTATGTGCATGTAGATATGAAAGCTTTCATGTGTGTTAGCGCACATAAAAGCATGTTCGCAAACAGCCATTTGCCAGAATATCTGCAGCCTTGTAAGGCAGTTAAATGCTGTTGTCAAGTCATTAAAACTTTGGCTGTGCTCGGCACTGATCTCGGTCCAAATCACAATAAAACTTTTGAAAACGTGCGCCAGCCATGTCCCCTAAAAGTTCACAATCAGGAGTTTAAAGTAAGTCCAAAAGAGTTTGAGCCACTCTCAGTGTATGGTGAAAACATGCAGTGCAGTACTTTAATGTATTCTGCTCAGGGTCCTTGCCTACTCAAGCAGACCTAACCGAAGATAAAGCACTGTGTGAATATGATTTCAGGGTAGGCTGGAGGTACAATGCTCACAATCTAATTCTGACAGTTTTAGTGCACAAAAGAGCAACCCAGCAAGAAGTTAGACAGAATAAAGCTTGCCATCAAATGACACTCAGTGGGCTGTCAGTTAAAATGAGCCGCTGGATGAAAGAGAGAGGAAGATAAAGAATGCTGCGCACACAGCGAGTGCAGGTAAAACAGTATTCCTTTTGCATACTAACACAATCAGATCTGAGGAGGCCATAAGCAATCAGGACCAGACCAAACTTGTTAAGGTGATAAAACTGCACGGCCTGAGCAGACACACAATAAACTCAGTTTGAAGTCTGACAATTGCATCCGCTCTACATTTGACTATATAAAGGCTTGTCAAGTTGAGGAAGGAACGGCAGTATCTGTGGGGTGGCCATTTGTGTTGTGGTTTCCCTAATATAACATCAGTAGCATATTAGTGTTTATGTATTGTGGCAGCTCATCTATTAACCCTCAAAAGGAAATCAAACTCAGAAACCGTTCTTTGTTGTAAACCTTTTGGTGTGGACAGATTTTTTCTCAATAACACTGATGATTGAAGTGACAAATCGAACAATCGCTGGTTTCAGTGTCATGTCTCGGCAGCTTCTTTCTCTCATTTTCAACCTCCCTCCCTTTCTCCCTATAGAAAGATTTCCTCTCTCATCCCCTCTCTCAGAAATTGCTCTCTTTTCCTGTAAAGCAGGATAAAACCTGCTCTTGTGTGACTTGGTGATGATGCCTTGGCTCGAAGAAAAGCAAGTAAATGAGTAGAGAACAAGGTGAAATATGGATTTATTGGTATTGCAGCGCGTGCTGCTGTCATCTCAGGACACGCTGTTGTCTTCAAGTGTAATTCATTACAGTGTTCAGACGGGGCCAGTTTTAGTTTTACATGTAGTATCAATCATGGGTACTGCTGCTCAGTCACACCTACATCTACACAACACCTGACAAATTCACACACAAATATGGCTTTTAGCGTGAAAGCCAAGGCTAAAAAATGAATGCCGCAAACAACCATCCATCAGGCCCACAAAATAACAACAGAGGCGACATTGAGCTGATGTGTATAAAAACCTGCAATATCTGCAATCCCCCAGAGTACACAGATAATCAGCAATCACCGGCAACACTGCACCCTCTCTGTCTGCAGCTGAGCTTCACATGAAGTCTGCTCTGCTCTTCTACTGAGCTTATAGGTCCCATGGTCCCAAGCTGGGGTTTTAGGGCAGGTTCACTCCTGCTTCTTTATTATGAAACCTTGATTAACTAAGTGACAAATTATGCAGTTGATGGTTCCCTGTTCTCTTTGGTTTTGCCATAATTATCCTCATCCTTCTTCAGCTCTCTCTCTCTTCCTGGCATTGACATCATCACTTGATTGCATACACAAAAATCCATTAACAGTAAACAAAAGCAGACAGATGTAAGAGACTACGCAAACAGCAAAAAATGTGAACATACAGTATGCTTTATTTTACGTGAAGGCATGAATTAGATCCTGTGTGTGCTTACTAGCAGGCCAGGTTCAGGGTATTGTGGAAAAGCTTGTTGCCATTTTCATTTGCCTAAAAGGACAACTTTTACTTTAAATCAATGTTCGTTTATTTAGCAATATGTAATATGTGATATATCATCACAAGCAATAACCCAAAGAAGAAATATAGTTAAGTGCAGGTCTCTATCCATCCATCCGTAGCCTCAGGGGCTAGAAAGTTAAGCCAATGCGAAAGTGTCTTAAACTTGTATTCTAATCTAATGACCATCAGGGGGCAACTCTGCTGGCTACAAAAAGATGTCCAGTTGTATAGAACTCAGCTCCTCCTCTCATTGGTTTTTATTATTGAAGTAAACCTTTTCCTAATGAGTTTATGGTCTCAGTCTCTAGTTTTATTAAATATAACATTAATTTAAGGTCCTATTTAGAGGAAAAAATGGTAAGGCAGTTTATGTATTAGGGTGTGGCTTCTGTGTGATTGACAGACTAAACCAGAAATGGCAATCAGGACAGAATACAGAGCAGGTCAGATGCACCCCTCACTCATCCTCAGCTCCACCTTCTCCAAAAATGGTTTCCTCTGGTCTCTCAAGAAACAAGATGGCGACAGACAAACTGCAAACAGAAGGCTTCAAAACGGCAGCTCACAAACCCATGGATTATGTAACAGTTGGAGCTGGAGCCAATCCCAGCTGACATTGGGCAAGGACGAGGTACACACTGGACAGGTCACCAGTCACAGGTTTCACATATAGAGTCAAACACACGTTCGCCCTCACATTCACACTAAATAGTGCTGTGAAAAGAATCAAATAGATACACATTAGTGTAAGATGTAAGTACTAATTATTTTTCCAACCATATTTAATGTTTTTGATTTAAAAAAAGGCATTTTCCGTATGTGTCTGCAAAATAAGTAATAATTCAATGCAGTTACAGTACTGTACATATACTGCAGCAGACATTCCTGGCATTAGTCACAAGGTTGAGATAAGGACATTCAGAGCTTATATTTATGGACCCAAAAAGTCATCCTTCCTGGCAACCTGCAGTTAAACTATCCCACAGACACAAAACTGAGACAAAGGATCCTTCTGTGAAATCACACTGTTTTACATCAGAGAGCTACATTTATTTACTATGAGTGTTAAGAAGCACTTATGTTGTTTGATCAATTAATCACTTGTGTTATGGTGAATGTTTTGGTGCATTAATATGAAATCCACATCCACATCGCTCCTTTCTGGCATTATAGCTGCCATTAGGTTTATATATCATTTTATTTAATTGTTTAATGGCAGATGTGAAATTTTTGTAAAATAATTCAAAAGACAAATAGAAAGTTACTTATTTCTCCAACTGAAACAAGGGAAGAAGACAGATAAAGCCTCTGATATGTGCACTGGCCCTCAGGGAAATAAAACCACAGGAATCCTTTGCACATCCATTGTGCATTTTTTTTTTCTTCCTGTCAATTTTGTCCATTTGTCTTTTGTTCTTTCTTTAGCCACATGCAACTTTGCCAACACAGCAGTGCTGTGCAGTGACTTTTACAGGTAGGCATGCAGCTGTGTGCTACACTACCCACAAAAATATGGGCCAGTTTTAGGATTATTCATTTGAACTATTAAACATACCAAATATGCAATGCAGAGGGAAAATATCTAAAAATCACTTTGATGATAATCTTCACAAAATCAACCATTGCAAATTTTTTGTTGTTGTGTCTCTGTTCTCATGTGGTGTTGGAATCATCAGAAAAATGAGTTTCCTGTTCTCCTGAACGACCCCTCAACTCAACAAGAGAGCTGGTGAAAATGTTGCTGCAGGACTTTGTCACACAAATAGAAACATGTTGGACAAAAGTAACTGTTTAGTTGATGGTGAGAATTTTTAAATGATGGTGCAAGTACACATGTTGCAGATCAATTATTTGCAATTTTTTAATTGCTGAAAATCTCCCACTTTCTTTTTCCGACACTTCATCGAGGAGTTTGAAAAGCTTTATATTAAAGCTTTTATATTAAATTCCTAGAAATGTGTGTGTTTTGGTTCTAATTACTAATTAAACCCGGGTTTACTTTAATTAAATAATTATATACTCATAACTTTACATATATTGAATGTGCAATGATTCATTAATTTATTTAATAAAACTATTGGCATTGTAGCCATACTACTGTTTAATCAAGATATCTCCCATCAACTGACAATGACACAACGATAATGTAGAACCCTGCATTTTCCTTCCTCGAGGTGTTCCCCTTTCCTGGATCATTGTCTGGACTGTAGTTTTCTGGTCTTGAAGTGGACATACATCGCACTGCTGCGTTCACAGCTACACTGCTGCCACTTAACGCTTAATGTGGACGTTTAGTTTCCACGCACGTCTGCACACGAGTAGAAAATGCAACGGCTGAAAGTCAAGCTAGCTTTCAGTAACAATACCCTGCAGCCACCACAAAAGGGCAGTAAATGACACGATGACTGTAAACAGGCATCGAGTCCTTGATGAAACAGAAAGCTACTCTGAGATCAGATGTGAGGAGAGAGATCACTTCCACGTCACTTCACTCTAGTTGATGTCTGTTTTCAGCTTTAACTGGGAAAACACTGCTAAGCTGTCTGATCTACTACTGTTTGTTAGGCTGATGATGGTTATAACTGAAACATGTTCATTCATTGCTCCATATGAAATAATAATAATAATAATATTTAATTGTGAGTGCTGTCATTTTCCTTCATCAAAATAAAAGCCTGTAAGATTGAGGTTTAGTTGTTATTTTTTATTGTGATGAGATCACATTTGTGGGAGGAAACCGGAGCACCCGGAGAAAACCCATGCAGACACGGGGAGAACGTACAAACTCACAGAAAGAACAGATGGAGTTGATGGTTTCTTCTTCCTTTGAGGCTGCAGTCCTGAGCCCCCGTGTCACCCAGAAGGGGGGAGGAAGGGGTAGGGAAGGGAGGAAATAAGGGGGAAGGAGAGGGTAGGGGAGGAGATAGAAGGGATGGGGAGGGGAGAGGAATGGGGGCAGAGGGTGGGGAGGTTAGGGAGGGTAAGGAGCGAGACAGAGGAGATGGGGGCTGGGGGCAGGGAGGTTACTTTGGGAGGTCAGAGGGATGGTCGCCCCCCCCAGTTCTCTGAAAGAGCTGGCGGAACCGTTTCCATGCAGATTTCTTCTTGCTTTTTCTCTGAACCTCCTTCATCTGCTTTTCCAGACTGATGAATCTGTTGGTCAGTTCATCGCTGCATCTGTCCCTGGTCTCCTCCTTCTCCTCCAGAGCCTGCTGGATGGTCTTGAAGGACTCCATGAGACTGGACTTCTCCTTCTGCCACTGGAGCCTCTCCTGGTTCAGTTGTTCTTGGGCCTGGACGATGGCTTGCTTCAGGAGGGAGGTTTCTTGTGTGTGTTCAGCCAGGAGACGAGACCTGTCCTCCTCCCACTGGCGACGTGACAGCTTGAGGTTGTACTGAGCCATGGCCAGTGAGAGCTGGACTCTGGAGCTCTCCTCAGCCGCTCCGACGAGGCGCGTCTCGGCCTCCTGCGTCTTTTGTGCTTCGGCTCTGAGAGCTTCCTCCAGCTGCTGAATTTTCACGGCAGCGCTCTTTCTCATCATGAATGAGTTGCGCAGCGCCATCGCGGTGAAGACCCTCTCCTTCTCTTCCACAGCTAGCTCACTCTTCAGCTGTTCGATCTGCTGGATGAGGGCGTGTTGTTCTTCTTCCAGAGCTGAGATCTTCTGGTCTTTCAGGTCAAACTGCTGCTGGAGAGTTGATGTAGTCTGGGGGTTGACAGGTTGAGGTCCTGGTCCTGGCTCACAGGCTGCAGAATTCATGCTCATCGCTGGTGTCACTGATGTTTTTCGCTGATGCAGGATGAGGATTTCAGTTGTGTTGATGTTTGCTCTTTGTGAGTCTGTAGTGAGACGCTCGGTGTTCGGTGTACGTTCGCTGTGTAACTGAGTGACTTCTGCAGTTTGTTCACTTCTAACAAATCATCACAGTGACATCAAAGCCACAGGAAATGATGATGTCATCACATTCTACAAAGGATCCATATTGTCCAATCATGTGTCTTTAAATGAATTTGTTTATTTTTAAATGAATTTGTTTATTTTCAAATGGATTTGTTCCTCAGTGTTTTTTTATTAATTTTTTTCTGTTGACTCTGTTCTCATGTGGTGTCAGAATCATCAGAAAAATTAGTTTCTTGTTCCCCTGAACGACCCCTCAACTGTTGGACCAAAGTTACTGTTTAGTTGATGTTAAGAATGTTTAAATAATGGTGCAAATACACATGTTGCAGATCAGATATTTGTGAAATTTTAATTAATAATACAGTGTTAGGTTGTACCTGTTAGAGGCAGTTAGAAAAGTTCATTATTAGCAGTAACTGTGATAATAACAGTAACACAAATACTGGAGACGCCATCAGCATGTTTTTTCTTCGCCATCAGCGTGTTTTTTCTTCTTCTGTGCAGCTTCCATGTTGTTTCACATTCTGTTTTAAAGGAGATGAACAGGGTGCAGCGACTGCAGCAATAACCTGCACTAAAAAGCAGAAACTCACCAACATGTGTCAGTGCAACAGACACACAAGCACACAAAGACTGACAAATTAAATATAATATGAAGAATTATCTCAGCATGTTACGTGAATTGCATATTAAGTACTACTTCAATAAAGTTTGGGAACTTTCGGCTCAAGTACTTTTTTATATTAATTTCCAGTTGAGTACATTTTACAGATACTGAAGTACTTTTCCTTACGACAGATTATCAATGCACTTGTAACAGATTGTTTTCTTATTGTTTTCACTATTCTGCTGTGCACTATGAAACTAATTACTAATTTAACCCAGATTTAACATAACAAGCGGGGATCAGTGAATTCACTTCCTTTTTTGTTTTTTCAAAAATCAAAATATCATGAGTCTGAATAGCTGCATTAATCTGCTCTGAACACTGACACGGGTTTTCAAAATAAAACTTAAAGTGGCCTAACTTAATTTATGGCTTGTGCTTTGAAATGACTTCAGAGCTTTTTTATTGAAACCACTTGCTCTTCACAATAACATATTATCGCTTTTTCCACAGTTGAGGACCAGTGAAGCCTCCACCAAGGATGTTGTTTTCACCTGCGTCTGTTTGTCAGTGAGCAGGATCACACAAAAAGTCGGATCACTGTACTGATTCAGGCAAAACTTGGTGGAGTGATGGGAACTGGGCCAGAGAGGAACCTCTTCAATAATGGTGCCTCTGCAGTTCAGGGATGTTTTTTTTAAATTACTTTCCTTATCATAGTGAGGTGAGACATTTATCTGCACTTTCATCAGTTCCTCAGGAAATAAAGCTTGTTTGGTCTTAGACTGTTTGTTAAATTTGTTTGTCCGTTGTACTTGAGGTTCACACATCCACAACCCTGCTACCTGCCATGCTCAGCCCAGTCCACCTTTGGTCATTTGCATTACTGTTTACTGCTCTGCGGCTTCCTGTTTGTTCGCCTCACCTGTCGCCCCATCTCTGTGGATTCCCCCCATCGCCGCTGCCAGCCCCGTCTTGATTTCACCAGCATTTTATCTTCTGCTTTGAGGAACCTTCACCTTTGGGACATTTCTAATATTCTTTGTTGATGTCGGACTTTGTTGCTTGTACATTTTGTTTTACTGCTTGTAGTCTTGTGTTGACCCCCCCAATGAGGATTCAGTTTCTGGGTCATTCAGTCGCAGATGTTCCCTCATCAAGTGATTGTATTTAAACCCCAGTTGTATATAAATCATAAATCATCATGTGACTTTTACAGAAAAGCAAGCAGCCGCTGAGCAGCCAACAAACCCCCCGACCCATCTCAGCGATTCAGCTATGGTGTAGCACATAGCTGAAACCACAAAAACATGGACAACGGACTAAAGCTTACCTTTTCATGACAGGAGAAGCAGCAAGTCTCAATGAAATTCAGAGCCTGTCCTGTCTCATGATTTTGTGCTGTCTGTCTTTCCTTGTGCTGAAAGACTCTCTCGTGCATCTCGTTGCAAATCTCACCTTTCTCCTTCTTGGCTGATGAAGTTTTCAGATTATTCCTCTGAACTGAGTCTAAACATAGTAAATGTGTAGTATATAGATAGATAGATAGATAGATAGATAGATAGATAGATAGATAGATAGATAGATAGATAGATAGATAGATAGATAGATAGATAGATAGACTTTTATTTATCCCTAGGGGAAGTTGTCAAGCAGCTCAGGTAAAAAGACAAATCACTTTAACAACAACAATAATAACAATAAAAATAATAACATTTATAAAAGTTAATTTGGGAGATATATAAAATATATAATCATCTAAAAATTACTTCTATGGTAATCTTCAACATATTTACAGTTAACTGACAGACACAGAGCTGTTAACTGGTCCTAGACTGTGGATGTGGGGAAGGCTGGTAGGGCCTGGATGTGCAAACGCGAGAGGGGGAGGGAGAAAGAGAGTAAGCCCAGCAAGGAGCAACAGGGTGGCGTGTGCTGTGTTAATACCACATGCATTCCATGGTCCATGGATGAGGGAGCTTTGGTTTTGAGTCGTCGCATTCATTTCCTGAGAAACAACCTAAAATGCACCGCGCTGTACGCTCACAGCTACTCCACCAACTGCTTACTGGCTAACTCTGCTCCGATCTCTTTACCTACATTCTGTCTCAAACTTCTCAAACCTAAAGCAGATCTTGCACAGAGATGAGAAATGGGTGTAATGTACTTATTTTTGTACTAATTTACCCTACTGCCTCTACAAAAGCTGAAAATCAAGCGAGCTTTCAGCGACAACACCCTACTCCCACCGCAAAGAGGGCTGTGAATGACGCGATAAATACAAACAGGTAACAGATCCTTTATGCGACAGAAAGCTGGTCTGAGATCAGATGTGAGCAGATATATCACTTCCACTTCAGTATTGTACTAATTGATGTCTATTTTTAGCTGTAACTGGGCAAGTGCTGCTTTCCTTGCTTTCCCTGACGGCATGTTACTGCTACGCAGATAATCTTTTATTTCACAAGCCAAGTCAACACCAACTGAATCAAAAGAGCAGTTATTCTTCAGCTTCAGGTTTCATCTGGGGAATATCAGACAATAAATTTACCCTCTGTTAGTGGTTAGTAGTGAATAAAAAAAATAAGTAAATAAATATTATTTGGACTCAGCCACTGCCCTGTTGTTTTTCTGTGAGTTTAGAATTTCAGTAACCGCTGATAAATCTGTGCTATATTCAGAGCTGAACAAAATATTTCAGGTTGACGGAGAGTACAGCTTTGTACCGACCCCCCCCCCCCAGAGACAAACCCACTGGAGTGACTCTTATAGTAGAGCTGCTACCCCAGCCACAGGCACCCATGCAGTAACTCTCATAAACAGCCGTAAATGTGTTTCCACTCATGTTATTGTTCCACCAGACTCACTATATGTCCAGCAGAGAGGCAAAGAGTCTGGCTGATTCACCCCGACCACCACCACCACCAGCTTTGCGTTGCTGTCCATGCAACACATACTCTCCAATGTACCCCTCGGCCCTCTACATCACACTACTTACCCACGAGCTAGGTAGCCCAACTTGCAAGAGCCGATTCCCACAAGGCATTCGTTGTCATCTTCATCCCACATTGTACAAAGGACAGGGTCAGCTTGCGTTAGCCGTCTCTCTGTCTTTGATGGGTCCAGTTGTGGTGATGGTACTTTCAGCAGATTGTCATAACTCAGAGCAGTCCTGTAACGTCAGCACTTCATGTACATCACCCTGTGATTGGAATAGCAACACCGAGTAACACGTTCAGTCATATGGTACAACACAGCAGCTAACAATGGCAGCATCCCATCTGGCTGACATGTGGTGGCTGTTGGGACTGAAGTGATAAAACAAATTATTTTTAGTGCCCATCTACACATATATTGCACCAATCAAATTACAATCCGTGCACATCAGTACAACAAATTCATGACCCTGTAGTGCACTATTACAAAGCAAGGATTGCTGCCATGGCATTAAAAACACATACAACTTGCAATTCCTTCCCAATTAAATTGCGTCAAAAAAAGACAAGAAAACAACAGTTATACTGATGTCTTAGCAAAAATGAGGCTTAATTCAGTTTTCCATGTGTACTTGTCAACAAAAATCAGTTGCTCGGGCAAACAAGTTGAAGTGAACTTGTGTCAAAGTGGGTGTCAACAGTGACGGCAATCAGGTAAACTTGTGCTCTCTCCTCTCCAAGATCGAACCAGTAAACTTAAGTTGATGTGCATCTCTCTCTAGTCTGTCTGACAATAGTGAGAGTGAAATGCAACTATTTATAACGTTTGATAAATAACAACGGGCAGAGGTGTTCATAAACTGCCACTCGAAAATGATAATCGTGCCATGTGTGAACATGGGTTCATCCGTGCGCCCGTGAAATTAAACTCACACTTTCCAGCAGCAGCAACCTCTGTGGGGACCAGTGGGTGCGATGGCACTCCTTATAGGCATACTTTTAACTCTGACAATGATTATCTAGTGTCTCAAGGTTTAGTCACAACTCGAATGTAACGTGGACTCGAATGGACTAACATTGACTATTGACGGATCACAGTATAAATAGTATTTTATATTTGAAAATGGCTTACATGGCTCATGGGTCAGGTTGCAGAATTTTGCTTGGGGCCTCAGTGAGGTCAGGACCAGCTCAGTGTAAGAACAAGTGAGACAAGGTGAAGTTAATTTTAAAGTGCATAAATATTAGAGGAGAATGTGGTATTCTGTTTTTCTACAAGTAAAAGAAAAGTCATGCAATTTAAAGTAGAGTGAAACTCATACCATCACATAAGACAAATACGTGACACTTGCCTTCCCCTGGTGTTGCAGTGACTGACAGGTATAGCCCAAATGTAGCCCAATTATTTTACAATACTGTGGTACATGAACTGCTTTGTCATCACCCCTGGGAGTTAAGAAAACAAGATAGACAAAATGTGATGTCCACCTCCTTGCTCAGTGGTTCACAAGGCCCAGATAGGCAGGGTTAGGCTCCAAGAAGATTAGGTCTTCTCCTCTGACTGAGGGTGTGCGAAACCTGCGCCTCTGAATATATGAATAAAAGCTTAAAACGGGCACTTACTCAGAGGTGAAATGAATTGAAAGAATTTCAGCGTAATGTTCCAACATAACTACATGTAGCAAGTTAAAGAGAGCTGAATACTTTCTGAATACACTGTGCATTTCATGGTATACTGAAGTAATGAATGCCCTTGAACCAACATTATTACATATTCTCCCTGTATTCCCTGACATGAAGCAAAATGTATTCATTTTGGATTAAAAAAGCAAACATACTACCTCTTCATCATTCAGTATGTAGATAGTACTAAAGAATGTCTTTTGCAAATGTCCCAGTATTTTTTCAATAGTACATGACTCACTGTGGAAAAAAAAATACCACTGGAAAATAAAATGTAATTAATATGATAAAGTGAGAGAAATAAGAGAAAGCTCTTCTGACTTATCAAGCGCTAACAACTTCAGAAGCACAAGCAATCTTTCAGTTTCATTAAAAAGCCCAACCAGCTATCCAAAAACAGCTGTCTCCCACTTCCAAGCCAGCTGTGGTGGAGTCAGTGTTTCTACTCTCTTTCTTTTCCACACATTTATCCAAAGTCTATGTGATGTCATGTACTTTGAACAAAGATACGCTTTCAAAGCCAGGCAATAGAAAGAACAGTATCAGGCAACAGCTCCATAAAACTAGGTGGACATGCAGTAACAGATAGCTGCCTCATTCCTCACTCACTGGAAACTGGGCTTCAACAATATGATGCAGAACAAATTATTATTGTTTTGGAAAAAAAAAAAATCATCTTGTTTCCTCAACAGAGTCCATGAATTCCCCAAATGAACGATTGTGATTAATTAATGTGTGCTTATCTTTACATGCAGTAATAGATATTGACAATCAACCCTGGATGTAAAGTGGGCCTCCTGTCACTAATATTGAATCGTCATCAATTCTACATTGTAAATCGAATGGTGCATTGATTTAACAAAAATTTTGTCAATAATTTGTTTGCGTTTGCGAGAAGCAGTCTCAAAGAAGACAGTCTTAAAAGAGAAGTGAGTAACTCGGAGGTAAAACAGCTCCACATTCAAACTGACAGAGCAAAATCATGAAATACATTATCTGTCCTCACATACACTGTTGCTAGATTTAAAAGTTTAGTAGATGGCAGACTACTTTTTATTACATTTAGTGGGTAAAGATGTTTTGTGGGTGGTTTGTGGTAATTTGGTAATTTTTCACATCATTTAAGTGCTTTCCCACAATAACAAGTTACTGAGATTGAGGCTCTGAGTTCAAAAACCCTGACATGCAGGAACAAGGGATACAGGTTCAGTTTCACACAACTAGGCCAGTGTTTCAGACTTTAACTTAACCACTTAAATAAAACTGTGCCTGTGTAGGACCGGATAGTGAAGAGAGACAGGAAATGGCATGTGAGAAAAACTGAGGAGTCGAGCCAGGGACTAGCTGCTCTGTGAATTTGCATTCATGTGGTTTGACCACTCAGAGTTTTAATTATGTGCCTCACACACTACAAAGCAACAACTGGTGCTATTTGTGGAGCGTCAAAATGGTCACACACATATGAACACTCAGTCGTGGAGACCACATTACTGGTAAAACTTAACATTGGCCCTTTGTCTCAGTATGTTGGAGGTTTCACTTGATTTTCTTTAATTTGACCTGGTCTCGAGATGCCCTGGGCCGGCTAAGCATGAGCTGCAACCATGCCCAATGTCACACTGATCATTTTTGACCCAAAACTCTGTTAACTCTGTAAACTGTGTTTATGAAGTCTCGCAAAATGGTTGGTTACATTTCTATAGGTTCAAAAACAGCCAATTCAAATAATGTTTGAATTTACATATGACTTGAATATTTATGAATATTTATATTTTACTTTAATATTGCAAATGACATCTATATTTTACTTTGGGTTGGTGGTCACTCACATACAGTTTGAGAAACATTACATTTAAAGCATTTTAGCAAATTTACTTTGAGAAAGGCTAAGCTGGGCAGAAAGTCACATCTTAGTGATATACTCTTGGCTCTTTCTTAAATTGAGAGCACACTGATCCAAATCTACTACAGGAAATACACTGACTTTGTATAAGGTGCCCACACAGCCCAACGCCAAATAACCCAAACTATGACTGTAAGGCATAGTTTGGGTCCTAGGATGTTATATTTATTCACATAAAAAAAGGAGGAAGCTCTAAGGTGTCAAAATCCAGTATTGCTCAAATGCAATACTGACCAGTATTTAGATATGTTACACAGATATACAGTATGCATCAATATACTGATAATAACACTTTATCAAACGACTGCGTGGACAGTGTAAATGGGGTCACCTGATTCTGCAGCTCCACTTGGCTTCACAGAGCTTTACAGTGAGCTGAAGCTCAGTGTTTAGCTGTTTTGTATTTGGTTGGCTATTGTTGCTCATAGCATTTTTTTTTTTTAATATATAAACGTGCCTATAATGATCTTTTCATTATGGATTTATACTGTTTACTAAGGACATATCACACTGTAGCAAGCAGTGAGGTGGGTCATAAATTCTGAGGTTAAGCAAATAGTGGCAATGCAAATAGAGATAACACAATAATTACACAAAAACACAGACATAAAGAGAGAGAAAAAGAACAGCACCAACAGCAGCAGCAGCAGCAGCAGTGAAACTAAGAGGCTGATAAACTGTTTAAAATGATATGTGACTGTTGGTATTCCCTTTTATTTCCTTGAATTGCAGACTGCTCAAAGCCTGTGAGGGGGAGGAGGACTGGCCATTAGCCACTGCAGCAACAAAATAAAAACACTGCAGAGAAAGTTCAGATGTAACTCTATACTGGACAGCAAGCACGACCCCATTAGCACTTGGTGAACTTCAGAGATTCAAATCCTTTTATGTAAAACGCAAACAAGCATTGCAGCTGCAAACACATATTACAGTTTGTACAGATCACGGTCAAACTTTAAGCACTGTTTAAATTACACTGGACAAATGTAATAAAATATAGTTATGTAGCAGACAACTGTCTAGTTCTACTGATACTGAAAACCAGTGTTTTGTCACAAACAGCTTCATCAAAGCAGTTGCGGATCTTAAAATAATTCACACTGGTAGAGTCAGGGAGTTGGTTTTTCCTCTTAATTACGAGTGTCTAATTAATACAAGTGTCTGTCTAATACTGGTGAATAAATAAAAAGCGCCCTTGTGAAGCACTTTGGTTGAAACTTGGTATTCACTTTATTTCATGTCACCTGTTGTGTGGACATGTTTGTTTCTGTCTGCATTATGTAGATAGTAATAGGGCCGAGTTGTGCCTGTGTGATTGACAGGTGGTAAACATGCTTCCTCAGACGGAGGAAGAGTCCTGATGGGTTTCGGAATAAACAAACCTGGGCAAACTCCTGGTTTATTAAAGCAGAAGTTGAGGGTATCAGCACAGTCCTCACGATTCTCATATCACCCAGTTTATGTTTTAACTACGATCTTGTTTATGCCTTATTTTTGACTCTAAAGTATAAAAACAATGTCACATAAATCTCATAAATACCATCTAGGTTTCTGGGTGTTGGCGGTATATGTGCTATACTGCATTTATGTTGATGCTGAAATACAATCTTACCTTTTCCAGTGCTAATATCACATTCATGTTAAGCCAGCTGTCAACACTTTCATAGGGTTTGATCATCTGGGAACTTTAAGAATCTTTCGAATTCAAGGTTTTACAGTCTGGGATTTTTTTCAGGCGCATTTCCTCAAGGTGTTTTTCTTTCAGCAGTCAACTAGATGTGAACCTTATGTCTTTTTGTCCATAAATACGTGCCCACAAAATAATCTTTGTTCCTTCCTTATTGTTCTGTATCCACTAAAAAAAAACATACTGTACCACCGGTGTTTTCATTTCTTACTGAAAATAATTCTCATTTAGGCAGAAGTCATTCACCTTCTGCTTTTATCAGGCTTTCACACTTGTCTGCCTCTGCTCATACATTTCCATTAGCCAAAGTAAGAAGAGAATTTCTCTGGTATGCCCTTAGACAAAAGGTTGACAATAAGGCTAGACTCTTTAAGGAAGAAGCTAGGCAGCCCTGACTGTTACAGTGACAGCAGGAAAGGGCAGGGTGGGTCCAAACGCACACTCAACAGGCTTGGCAGGCTGTCGCAGGGAAGAGGTTTTAATAAAATAGAAAAGTGAACAGACTTACAAAGACTAGGCAGGCAGAACAAAAACAGGTGATAGGCCCAAGACTCTGGGAGCTGGTTTGAGGGGAAAAACTGAACATGTGAAACACTGGGGGTGAAGCAGACAACCGCAAAAATGGGAAAGAGTAAAGACAAAGAAAAGACAAGGCATGTAAAACAATGAACAGACACACAAAGAAATAAATTCAAAATAATATAAGGTTGTGACACTGCCTTCAGTCTCTGTTTTTCAAGCCTCTGAAACTAGCAACGTTGTCTCAGGTTGTCCATCCGTCCATCTGTCTCATTCTCCTGACACTTTGAGGGATTTTCTTCAAATTTCACACACATGTCCATTTGGACTCAAAGATGAAATGATCTGACTTGGGTGGTTAAAGGTCAAAGGTCACTGTGGTCACTGTCACCTGAAGCCCACCTTGAGGTATTGTCTTCAGATTTGGCACAAACAGTCACTTGGACTTAAGAATGAGCTGATAAAAATTTCACAATCAAAGGTCAAAGGTCACCGTGACCTCACAAAAATACATTTTAGGCCAAAACTTACAAATTCTGTGAGGGGCTAATTGCAACATATTTTTACACAAATATCCAATAGGAACTAAAGATGAAGTGATGACTTTTTTAATCTAATGGTTAAAGGTCAACTTCACTCTGACATCATACTCACTTCTGGGTATTATTCAGTGCTGCAACTCAGGAGGAGGGAGGGAGATTGCGACAATAATTACTGCAACTTAGCCACTTGGCAGAGGTGTTATTCTAGTTATATATCTCCCTTCTGTGCCCGTCACATAATTTCTTTCCTTGTTTTTTTTTTTCTCTGGTCTTAAATCAGGATATCTGGTAATGTCATTTTAACTAAATTATATCTAAGGCTAAAATCTCAGTATATATAAATAGATGTATACTTTTTCAGAATGTTTCTCCACAGTATGAATTGTGTTTGTTTCTGCTGTATGCAACAACTTTTAAGTTTAATGTTAGACAAGCCTTTCTAATAATGATGAAGAAGATGATTAAAAAAAACAAACAAACAAAAAAACAAAACATAAGTAGGTGGATAGTACCACATACACAAACCACAGAGCATTCTTTATCATCTCATATACCTGTCAATACACAGACACTTTTGGTTCCCCAGTAATACAGTCACTAGGTTATGGTTTTGAAAGACTGGTCTTTTTAAATATGAAGGTGCTTGGAGTCATTTTGTGACAGTATCAGATAATGAAAATGATATAATAGGACTTGATTTCTCTCCAGCTCTTGTTGGAAAGATAAGAGGCATTGTACATTTGTAATGTTTCTTAAGTGGAAAATGATACAACTGAGTTAACTGGCTAGAAATATTTCTCAAAGTTCAATTGAGAATCAAAAATGACCTCTAGTTTTCTGCAGGGCAACTTTGATTTAAAAGCCAGGGAAGCTAAGTGCAGTATTAAAATTTCAAAGTCTGATTTGGGGAAAACACATAATGAGGTGCTTAATTTTGTTTGAACGGCAGAAAACTATGAGCAATCCATACACTGATATTACTAACAGTATTATGTTAAATATCCAAATTCCCCAGGTATCACAAATATATACACTGAAGCTGGACATCATCTGCATATCAATTATTTCTGTCTCAATGTGTTGATGCAAATACTTGAATAGAAATATCCAGTCATGAATATATGCAATGCAAACAAATGCCTAGACATTCTCCAACGTGTAAAGAATCAAACTGTTCTGTGCCCTTCTGGGTTGGTCACCCGCTTTTTTAATCTGCAGCAACAATAAGAGAGCAGTCACAGATGATCGGAGCTCACTGATTATCTGTGTCGGTGACCATTAGTGTATAACACTGTCCTTCTGGAGTGAGTGGTATAATGCCGTGGCTTGATCTGTATTTTAAATGGTCTAATCAATTATTTGTTGTCAAACTGAGGATGTTTTTGCACTTGACTTTACCCTTTACCTCACCTGAAAAAGGTGTAAGTTGTCGTGGAGGTGAGCTGTTTATTGGCAATTTTCCTCCCTGGCATTAGTCCTGGAACTAATTGGACTAAATAAATACACTGTGGACTAATTTGATTCAATTGTGTTCGGTGTCTGTCAATATGTCAGCCCTTCAATTGCTTCCCTGACTAAATTCATCTTGTTAACTTGGTGTGTGTCTCTCCCCTTAGGTCAACCAACTGATGGAGAAAGGGAGAAAGTGTGTTTTTAAAATGCAGTAAAATCAGATGGAATCAGACATTCCACACACGGAGGAGCCGAAATGGAGACATACTCCATCTCTTTTACAGACGCACAAACACCCAGACATGCACATGCACAGATGCAAACATATACACACACATAAACACGTGTACACACACACACACACACACACACACACACACACACACACACACACTCTCAGTCATGCAGAAATTGACTCCAATTAGCTGGCCACTGGTCTCTCCTTCCCTCATCAGTGCGAGAGTGAGAGCCTCATCATTAAGAGAGCATGCTTAATGACGGCAGGCCTAACCCTTTCTGATGCAGCCACTCTTTGATATTCTAGAGGTAATCCTACACACCTTCACTGTGCCTGCCCCGTCTCACAGTCTTTGCCTTTTGTCGTTATTCCTCATTTCTGAGAATGTCACTGGGCTTTATATATGGACATATCACACCAATGAAAATCACAGTTATCCTGTTATTATTTGATAACATGACATCTGATTTTATTAATCATTTCACATTTTTCTTTTTACTTTGATGAACTTTGTTGAAACAAATGACAACATAACAGGAACTTTGTATGAGTCACCAACCTGTATACACACCACCTTCGTAGACTTTTGAAATCACCTCCAGTAATTTGATGAAACAATCTGTCCTACTTTTTTTTTTTTATCTTTGTTCAAAAATAATTAATATCAAACTGTGTTTTCTAGTAGAGCTGATGTTTCATCAGCAAATAAACTCATCACACAAAACTTTAATATTATCCCTGACACTTTATTTAAACTCCTTAACACATAATAGAAAATATAAAGTCATTAAAACCCATTTCTCCAGGGAATTTTTTGATATGGAAATGTTTTACATTAACAAAATACTTAAAGCTGCTATAATTGGTAGCCTGTTTTATAATAACTGGCAATATGAACGACAATGCGAAAGCAGTTCACATTGCTTTGTGAAAGGGGTCGCTTGTAGTGATTAACCTTATTATTATCACACAAATCTGCAGCGCCTCTCAGCTTTACACAGTATAATGGTGAGTTTTAGCTGACTGCCCCACAACTTTACTGTTTTGGTTGGAAGTGTTATATTTTAACCACAGCAGGCAGCTGTTTTCATAGGAAAAAAACAAAAACAAAACACTGTACACTTCCTGCTGGCAGGTTTAGCGAGAAGCTTGTGAACATTGGGGAGCATTTATCTGCTACAGAGCCAGGTGTTTACTTCAGAGTTGGTAGGGACCAAAAACAAAGTTAAAACAAAGTGAACATTGGACATTCATCTCATGAAATTTACATGACTGTAAATTAATAAAAATGTTGATCATTTAAGTTCAACATCAGCTTCATTGGTGATGATGTCAATCCAAATTTGCCAAAAAAGCTATTGCTAGTTTAACTAATCTGACAAATGTTTGAAATATATTCAGCGCAAACATGCTGCATGCAAACTAAATGTGCAATACAACATATTGCAACTAAGGCATGATCAAAGTTTTTCTAGTTATGGTCAAGCAATTTAGACCATTTGATTCGGGCGAGATACATCCTACAACTGCAATACACACACAACCATAGACTGGATATAAAAGTAAATGTAGAGGGGGTGAAAAGTGAGTGATAAATAGCCTTAAACCTGCATTCTACCTAATGACCGTTAGACCACCAGAAATAAGCCTGTTTGTATTGAAGTCTATGTGAAAATGGCCCTCACACTTAATTTATTACCTTTATTACCTCAAATCAAGATGGCGACAGACAAATTACAAACTCAAGGGTTCAAAATGGCAGTTACCAAACCAGAGGGTTTGTTACTTGCACACAACTTGTACCCAACTAAAGCACTTGGGTAGAGAAGGTACTGATCTTTTTTAACTGGATTTTTTTTTACCTGCAGATTTATGTGATAATAATAAGGTTTGTCACCATATACTAAATGACTGACCATGGCCATTACACTGTATAGTGTGGTGTAGTGGTAAATTAAGGCATAAAGACTGTAAATGACTCACACTGACCTGTTATACAGGAAGTTTGTTTTCAGGCATATGGCTGTTGTACTAACAGACACATCTTTAGTACCAATTTCTGGTCTGGATGTATGAAGCATGTTCTCAATATAGGAAGTCCAGAATTTCCCTGAGATTTAAATGTTTGAACATTTAACTTTGCAACCCTGACTCTGAGTAAGTACACAACTGAAATTGCTGAAGTAAAATGGTCAATTTAAATCCTTCTATGACACTCAGTTACAAACAAAAATAACAACTCTGAAAAATCCAAATAGATAATGTGAAGACAATTTAGGACCAATTAAGTAAATTAAGTTATCCATATCCAGCAAGAAGAACTGTCTTCTTGACACATGACTTTCTTTCAGGAATGGACGCATATATGTGCCCTGTTATACTTTAATAATAGCAGAGAGACTTACTTTCCAAATGCTGAAAGTATACGGACACGTGGTGCAGACACAAATCCAAATAGCGCACAGATGCACACTAACAAGGACCATGGGTTCCACTTGACCTCTTATTGTGCTGTTTTCCCATCTTTTTAACGACTGTTCAATTGAACGCCCCCCTGTAATTTCCTCCTCTCTTAATACGTCATATAATTAGGTCCAATTATTGATAATAACTTTGGGCAAAAACCCTTTGTTACCAAGGTTAGTATGGTCTGACAAAGCTTTAAAGCTGCGCTGCCCTCATCTTACTCTCAGCACCATTCAGTTAATTATGTCCAACATGTGCACATGCACACAGCTCTCTCTGTCTCTCTCTCTACCATTCTTTTAGCTCTTGTCTACTATTGCACACACATAAAGACACACCAAAATCAACCATTTTAATGGTCCTTCCCTACTCTCTCTCGTGATTGATAAGGTAAAACGAAGAGTCTCTTTCATCTGTAGAACCATGGCAATGAATTATCAGCAGAAAAGTATTGTGGCAGTGGGCTTTAAGGGGGTCAGGTTGAGTGTAAGAAGCAGCTACATATGTGAAGATCCTCCGTCTCTATGTTATGTAAGTCTTCATTTGGGATTCACTGCTAATAAACTTTTTTTTTTTTGTCAATGCTTGGCAATGAATGTGGTGTGAAATTAATTTTCCCACAAAGACCTGCATGAACTTAAAATTGTATTATCTGAGGAACTAGTTTTGATACTTAATTACTTGTTGAAGAGTAAAACTTTCTACCTTTTCCTGGAGAAGGGATTCAAAACTAAATGAACAAACTGTGATCTAACCTTTGTCTTAGCCTTAACATCTCTGTCGTATCTTCTTATACTTAATGTTGCGGTGTATCCATGTCACGAATCAGCTCTGTCGCTGAACGTTAATGCTCTTGTAGCAAGAATTTTAATTTAACCTATAAACTAATTTTCAGTAGGATTAGCAAAGTAATGACCTACCCTTCTGAAATCAGAGTGCCCTGCTTCAGACTAGGACCACTGCTTCACTGAGCTGCTTAATGTGGCTGGAACACCATTTTCTGTTTCTATTTGAATTGTGGATTGCAGCTTTCAGCAGCGGGCCACTAAGACCTTGAGAGTGAGTGGCAGCAAGGATGATTAACACAGCTATGGGGATGGTGAAGGAGACTTACACAGGGATACACACAGGCTCCCTGCTATGGATCAAGACTGGATATGCTCAAATGTTCTTAAGGGATTTACATCCCATAATTGTTACTGCAGCAATGAGTTAGCAGCATATATGACAGTAGCGTTGGCAGATCCCCAGAAAACAAAGTATGGATATTGTTACTGTGTACCTTTTGTTCCTGAGGCTGTCACTACTTTACAAAGAAAAAAAAACATAGAATTACCACTTTGCAGTTGTCTGCCTCCATCACGTGACTAGTTTCAGATTACATTTGTGTTTATCCAGAGTCACATAAAATATTTACCTTTTGTGCGAAATTTTGACATGATTGCTGTGTAAAGTCTTGAGTTAAGCCTTAAAAGTGTTTTGTTAGGCCACACTGTCAGTTTTTCCATGAGTCCAAATGAACTTTTGTATCAAATATGAAGAAATTTCCTCAAGGCGTGATGAAGGGATTTCATTCAAAAAGCCAAAACCACATTTTGTGAGATGGCCACAACCTTGACTTTTGACCATCAAAGTCTAATCAGTCTGTTCTTGAGATCAAGTGGACATTTGTATCAACTTCCTTTGGGGTGTTACTGAGATATCACATTCACAAAAAAAAAAACAAGTTTTGTGAGGTCACCTTAACCTTTGACCACTAAAATGTATTCAGCTCCAATTTCCAGTTTTAATATTACCGTTCCAAGTGGAAATAACACATTAGCTAAAACCGTGTTTTGTGAAGTCACTATGATCTTGACCACTGACCTTTGACAATGGAAATCTAATCAGTAAACAACTTTATGCCAAATTCGGTGAAGGCATTGCTGAGATATCATGTTGGGATGAGCGGACAAACGGACAGACAACCTGAAATCAGCTGAATCAGCTCTGGCTGCTCCAGGTGCTGATGCATAAAAAAACCACAACACCAATGACAAACAATAAAACTCTCTATTTTGTATTCTCAGAGCAGAGGCAAATGCCAGATTGTTTGTCTGACACTAAAGGGTAATGCTGCCATTATTAGAGGTTTTTATTATTGTTAACATGACTCCAGAACCCAGTGACTTTATCATACTAACTACAGACCATCCTGCAATTGGCTCACACAAGGAACACGCTGACATTTTGATCCACAAGCACTGTGTTGTCATTACTACATTATTACATCAGTACTCAATACTAGTGGATCAGACCACACCCATCTTTGCACTCTGCCTTTATTCTGATCTCGACTACAGGCCTGTAAAATTCTGTGACTGTACTTTGCAGTTACTTATCAGGCGGTGGAAGAGATAAAATCTGTCCACAGACAGACAGACATATCACACCTGCCAAAGTGCTCAAAAATGCCTGGTAGTCCCTGCTAAAGTAGCTGTCTCCAGGACCACATTTTGCCATGACACACACACACTCCCAAGATAAAAACAACACCAGCCACGCTGTCAGGGCTTTAAACAACCTGCCACAGCCTGATGTAGACACTATCTTCAGGTGCTATAGAGTACATATATGCAACCCATGTCACTTTTCAAGAAGAGTACTGTGGTCCAAGCGATTATAGACACGTAGGGACCTGTTTAGTATTACTGTATCCCCTGCATCCTCACCTCTAGATGAGGATACAGCTTATAGTCTGTACTTGGCCCTAATTACTGTTGGCATTTTGTTCACAGGATTATATATTTCTCTCAATAAAAACTTCCTATATGCTAGTCAAGTCGAAAATATGTATTTGTCCAACTAACTCCTGTCTTTAAACCATAAAACCAGAAAAGTACATGGTGAAAAGCAGTGATAGCTTCATCAGTTGTGGACTCTTGGGCTCTCTGTAACCTCTGAGATCACCATTGTTAAGACGTCTTTTGAACGAACGTCACAAAAGTTGTGATCAACATACAATATCTTCTTGCACCCCCAACATATTCCCAATTTCTAATTAAATAAAGTTGTGCAGCAAATGTTCTGCATTTGAAATGCAGATGTGACCAGGCCTTAATGTCTGCTGTATGTTATATGTCTTCCTTCTTTTTTCTGTTTCCTGAAGACCAGTGCTAATAATGTGAGTATGAAGCAAATCTCAAACCTCCCTTCACCTCAGTGGAATCATGGATCTGATCCACTGGCATTATTTAGAAGTATTTAGAAAATCGGTAGTCTGGGAGTTACATATATGCAACCCATGTCACTTTTCAAGAATGGACTTTGCATCAGTAACTGGTCCTTTGGGTTTCTAAATCAGTCCATGACATGATTTAGAAACCCAAAGGACCAGTCACTGTTCTGGCCCCGCTCCTGTATCTGCATGTGGTGCATAAAAGAATACAGGCCTTAATGGACCATGCAAGGAAACATAGCCTCCCATAGAACAGCGAACATGACACTGATGTAAGAAACTGAGGGACAAAAAGCACCAAGTAAGTTTTCACCGAGAGAACTTATTGAAGAACATGGACAAAAGCCACACAGAGCCTTTATACACCTAGCTGCTGCTTTCCGATTTCCCGTATGTTTCATGATTTGTATTCCCAACCAAATGCCACCACTTGTGAGTGTGTATTTATCTTTCTGAAGTTGAGGCCTTCCCAAATGTTGATGTTAATAGTTGTTTTCAGAGGCTGAATGTCCCCCTCGGTGAATGTTATCTGTTTCTCTGGCTCGTTCTCTCTCCACTGGCGCAGTGCAGATTAGTTAGCTTCTACCAGTTGGTACAGTCTGGGGCTCCAAACGTTCACTTAATGAATTGGCAGTCATCTGTATGTGCGTGTCTGTGTGTGTGCGTGTGTGTGTGTGTCTGTGTGTGTGTGCATCAGAGAGTGCTGGAGCGAGGGAGGCCAGTGAGATGCTAAATTAATAGCAGTCATCTTTACATGCTTCCCTCTGCTAGCTAAGCCTGCTAATGAACAGACTTGGACGCCTGCGGTTAGTATCACACACACAAATGCACAGACACACAGATACACACACAGACACACATACACACACACACACACAAATGCACACAGTGCCTGTGGATTTTATTATGACACCAAATACACATACACGAGGACACACATATACACACAAACATGCGCAAAACACTTCCAGCATGCAGGGCAGTCTTTAGCTCTGTGTGTTTTGTTTCACCGTCCTAGCCCTGTTTATCTCGCTTCAGTTTTTCTGTCTGAAAGCTTAAAAGGAGCCACTGCACACGCATATACACACACAGACAGACACACATCCTGACACACTCAGACACTTGGGTGCTGGGAGCATGAGGAAAGCACGACAGGTACTGTGGTGTTGATTGGGGGGTGGAATTTCATACATTCCCATTCACACACAAATTTTCCAGAACAAAAACACACAGCACAACACACACCTAGACAAATGCACATGTGGGCAGAAAGTCTTAAGACTGGGGTGAGGGGATGCCTATGGGGTGCTACAGTTTCTGTAGAGGAGTGAAGGGACCCCCCAGCTGCTGCTTGCCATTTCCTCACTGTCATCCCAATGGGCCAAGTGTGTGCGTCAGTGAGTGTGCGTCTGTGTGTTGAACCAAGATTGCAGAGCTTTCACAGTGGGGTGAGGGGAGCCAAGTTTGTGTGTATGTGTGCGTCGTCCCATTGGGTGAGACTGAAGCCAACTCCAGGAAATGGATTGGCATGGAAGACCTCGCCAGGGATTCTGGGGTGAAGATGAAAGAGTTCCTTCACACACACAGAAACTCTCTCTCTCTTTCTCGCCTGCTGCTGCTCTCTCTCTCTCTCTCTCTCTCTCTCTCTCTCCTGGATGCACTCTTTATCTCTGCCACTTGGGTTTCACTAACACATGTTCACATGCAAACAAACCTGAAATATGCACAACAACACACCCACCCACCCACTCGCATCCACATTAACACACATATGGAAAAACCTAAAAATCGAATATTCACAGGCTGTGCCTTGTAATTATCAAAATAGTCTTAGGTATTTCCACATAATATTTAGTTATGAGAGTGAAGTGTGTTGATCAGTGTTATGTTATGTGCAAGTGTCAAACACCTGGTCACCGATTGGTTTGTGAGCTGCCATTTTGGAGCCTCAAGTTTGTAATTTGGCTGCCATAATATATATATATTTTTTTAAACCAAAAGAAAAGAGCTGTTGAGGAGTAAGGGGTGGATCTGACCTGTACTCTATCCTGATTGTCAGACAGGTGGCTATATGTGGTGCAGTCTGTCAATCACACGGTAGCCACGGCAACTTCTATTTTCCTCTAAATGGGACCATAATTTTAAAAGCAACAGAAGAATGTACTGAAGAAGACTTGAAACTAGAGCCAGAGACCATAAACTCATTAGGAAAACATTTAATGAGGTAATAAATCAAATGAGAAGTAGGGCCATTTTCCCATAGACTTGAATACAATTTGACTTCTTTTTGCAACCAATGGAATCGCTCCCTGATGGTCATTAGAGTGCAGGTTTAAGGTACTACATTCATTTTTATATACAGTCTAAGGTCAGGTGTAAACTTTGTGCTTGTATGTAGCATAAAGACTGGAGGCAAAGGACACAGAGGAAACAAATGCATACTTAATGGTGGTTACTATTTCAGCCACTGCCAATTACAAGCAAACAAACAACATAAATAAAAGATGCTAACTCTGCTAACTACTTGTGCTAGTTGCTGATTTTGTGGCACAACAGACAGCTGACCTGAGTCTGGGTCTGACTGGCTTGTGGCTGTGACATGTGGCTGAGTCTCTCCGACGTTTCCTTCGCTAACCATCTTGATAAGCGCTGCCCTTTCACCTGCCGACTAGCGCAACCAGCGGTAATGGGTGTGACTTAAATCCAGAATTTATTAATGAGGAAGTAAGTGTAGATGTGCTTATAGCCACAGTTTTCCCTCTTTTTCAACGTTTCACCTTTCTTTTTTTTCCACCTTTTACCACGTGGAATGTGCAATGTCTTCTGTGTGTTTTTTTACACATAGGTTCAATAAACAAGATGCAGCACATTAATTAGAAAACTTTAGACTTGTTGATTGGCATGATCATATTACTTTTATATTTTCTCCCCTCTAATGCCAAGCTTAATGCTACAATTTCCCACCCACCTCTTGCAAAGAAAGCAAATAAATGTATTTTGAAAAATGTCAAACTATTCTATATATAATTCACTGTCACATTATTATATGCAAAAACTATTTTGGGAACCTTTGACATAATGCCACTGTTTGCAACAGCACCTGTTCTGTTCTTGCTGACTAGAAGATGCAATGATGAGACTGTGATTACATAAAATTTAGCTGCTAGAGAACATGCAATTAAGATTTCTGCACGGAGTTGGTGCTATCTAAAAAAAAAACCCATTTGTATCCTGATGGGGAACGTTAGTGAATATTTGTCTGCTACAAAAAGCAAGTGCATGTATCTGGGAAGGAGGAGTGGTGATGGTTACACAAGTATACCCACCCCATCCTCCCTCCCCTACAAATGACATGTTTTGATATGACTGGATAGAGCTGGTTGCATATCAGATACCAGGACACATGCTGGGAGCAATGTTCAGTCATGAGATTTGTGCGCGGACACGTGCATGTGTGTAGAACTTGAATGCGTTTGTATGTTTTGTGTTTTCTCCGTGATTGACATGTAAAAAGCCACTGATTATCTTTTAGATAATTACTGCTGTTGAGTGGGGAATGTTTGGGCCTTTGATTGGGTGACAGCACTGAGATGCATTTAACTGTTTGCTTTTCTTTCCCTCCATCTTCTTCGCCTGTTTTCATTTCACCTCTTTCAGTTGAATATAACACTCTCTGTTCATAACTATCATCAGACCTTGTTCATATGTTTTAAACTGATTTCTGTCAACAGGTATTTGAATTTTTAAGTATGTAAAATTGGTATGGGGGAGAAAAAAACAAAACAAAACTGAATTTGCACCAACGAGCCACTCAATAGGCTACTGCAAGGTCTACTCAAGAGTATAATGTGCCAACCCAGTCTTGACATATTGGATGGGCTGTCGTGAACAGTTGAGGATATTCATCAAGAGATGAATTGTTATTACTTTTGTGAGCCCTTAACCTTTCATCTAGAGCCATGATTAGGTCAAAATTACACTTTGTACAAAGATTGTTAATTTGGTACAACCATTATACCTGATAAAAACCAACTGCGACCCACTGTGACATCACCCATTGTTTGTGAATCACCGTTTTGAAGCTTACAGTTTTTTTTTAAATTGGCCGTCGCCATATTGATTTATTGAAGCCAGATGAAACCAGAGTTGGAGGAGGAGGTGGAACTGAAGAGAAGTGAGGGTGGATCTGATCGGTAAAGCCTGTCAATCACAGGGTAGCCACGCCCTAATGGATACACTGCTATTATGGTCTATTTTTCTCCAAATGGGACCACCAATTAAAAATGAACATCATGTTGTTGAAACTAGAGACTAAACACATAAACTCATGAGGAAATATTTACTGAGCTAATAAGTCAAGTGAGCAGTAAAATCATTTTCACATAGACTTCAATACAAGTTCTTTTTGCAACCAGTGGAGTTGCCCCCCGATTGTTGTTTGATTAGCTAGAATGCAGGTTTAAAACACTTAAGCACTGGTTTTACTTTACAGCCCCGGTGTCTGCATCCATTTCTATATACAGTCTGTGAATAAAGCCCAGCATGTTAGCATTTAGCTCAAAGCAATGTTGTGCCTACTGTGCTGCCTCACAGAGCTGCTGACCTGGCTGTAGACTCTTATTAGAGACACAGTTGAATGCATACCTTTGGTTTTATTCTGTGTTGCCGCCGCCGCCCCCCCCCACTTTTCTTCTGTTATCATTTGATCTACCTTGTCATCCTTTTGATCATTGCTTACCTTGCCCAATCTCTCATGCACTCTGAAGACACCCAAAGCTGTGATCCCTTTTTCCTTCCATTCTTCCCTTAAATCACTGCTGCACCTGGCAACCCCTGCCTCCCAAAAAGCACAAAGATTCATGCACAGACACACACACAAACACACTCACACATACAAGGTCCATCTCTCGGGGCCTGGCTGGCAGAAGCAGACACTAGTGCAGATGGCTTGTTTGGGGCCTGTGGCATAAAGTGGTAGGAAATGCAACTGTTAGCAGGGAAGCCAGGGGAGCATGTGTGTTTATGTTCTTGTGTATGCATGTGCGGATGCTACTATGCATAGAATATATATGGTTCCAAATACTTTGGCAGACCCAGATTCAATGATGAAAACACACAAACACAAAATAAAACTAAAACAGTTTTTAGGTGTTACATTAGGTATTCAGGTACAGATGATGAGACACAGTTTGTGTGTATGCAATTTACTCCTTTCATTTGTGCATCATGATAAGAATAATTAAATGTAGTATATGATGTGCTCATGTAGTACAACTAACAGTATAAGTGCAAGGGTTGTGTTTTCCCATCTCCAATGTCTCGTTAACTATGTTCTTCAGATGTAACAACACTGTGGTATAGTGTGCAGCCCGAGTACATTTTTGAAGTCAAATGGAGCTGTGTTATAATCTCATGATACACATTATTTCTCTCTTTGAGTGTGTCAGTATAGGTCTCTCTGGAAAAGTGGCTAAAATTAACTACACCCAGTTGAGTCAGTATACATACTGTATTAAAAATGGTACACCACTGTGGGGAAACCAGAGGTGCTCAAAGGTGCTGCAAAAAATAAAATAAACTGCTACAAAAAATTTAAATAAAATGTTACATTATGTAGCCTGTTAGTGTGGTAATGTACTGAATATATATATATATATATATATATATATATATCAACATATAGCTACTCCATTTCCAAACACAGCGTGTCACTCATTCTATTGGCTGAATGAACACAGTTTAACAAAGGTGAACTTAGAAGTGAATGAGAAATAGAGGGATTTGTTCACTGTGAATTAAATGTGACCATGTCTTCAGTCATGCTAGTGTGACAGTCAGCGAGTATGCACAACACCAGAAACCTGAAATTGTTCAGCCATTATTATTTAAACCTGCGCCTTTCCTACTGTCACATGTTACTGTCATCTTTTTCGTCTGTGAAAAAGGTACAAAGGGCAACTGTACATAAGAAGCTTCATTTTAAAATCACAGATTTATCAATGTCAATTCCTGTAAATCTAGGCAGAGGGCCGCCCACCCTGAGACTGGTCCTGCCCAAGGTTTCTGCCTCTTTAAAGGAGGTTTTTCCTTGCCACTGTCGCCAAGTGCTTGCTCATAGTGAGATTTGTTGGGTCCATTTGAATTATTCTATGAAGAGTTTGGTCTAAATCTGCTCTCCTCAAGTGCCTTGCAGTAACTTTGTTATGATTTGGCGCTATATAAATAAAATTTGATTTGATTTAAATACAAAACTGTTGAGTAGGGAGATGACAAGTATGGCGTAAATGCTGTGTACGTAAGTACACAGGTTTTAGTTTTGTTAGAATTGACAATTTTCACTCATGATGTCTGTTCGCTGACACTGAAAACAAACAAGTAACATATCACATATCTCATTACCACCAACAGTCTGGTGGACTTCTCCATTCATATTCAAGGACACTTAAAACTTTAAGTTCTCATTAAAAGTGGATAACAGCAAATTTGAATCATTAAAAACATCTAAAATAAGACATATCAAGATTACTTTCTTTTTAAGATGAAAGCTTCTCCCTCAAATATAGATATAGCTATCTCATGTATGTCTCAGGAAGAGCTCTCCAACCAAGTTTTAACACTGTGAACACATACACACTTATTTACCTAGAACAGAAATGTCATTTCTGCTTCAGTCATGCAAACCCACCCTGTAAAAACACCATCATTACTGGACTTTGTTAAGGAGTACTCTAACTGAGGTTAACTCTGCAAAGCAGAGGTTTGACATGCCATTTGGGCCAGTTCACATGGGGTGAACAGTGTTTCAAACAACACCATTAACCCTTGTATGGTATTCGGGTCAATTTGTCCCAAGGGATACCAGAGGGTCCCAAAAGTGAAGACAATACAATGGTTAAGAAAGAAAAAACCCATTACTAACATGTTTTATAGGTAAATGTGATTACTCTACATCTCATGGCTCCATTTTCGTTTTACATGCTGCTCCCAAAGTCAAACGTGCGGTTTATCATGACAAATGTATGTTTGAATAATTGTAGATTACCTGTCAGGCCTAAAGGAAACGCAGCTCATCTGACCACCCCTGTGAGTTGCTGACCAGCTTCAGTGATACCTGGTATCACTACAGTCTGCAGAGAATGTGCCATTAAAACTACTCTCTGCAACTGACACCCATGAGACTGCAGTTCTGTTGCTGACATCCATACTCTTCGTCTGCCTGACCTTGTTCAGCAACATCAACAATTAGTTTTATGATTACAGGAGCCCTGAGTCTTGTTCTGTAGCTGAGGAGGACTCTTTATGGCTCAAGATGTAGATAAACTCCAGCAAATAGTGTGAAGTGCATCTACTGTCTCTATTCTCATAGATTGCAGCACAACTTACAAAGTATTTGATGGCAGCTGTATTGAAATGTATGTCATAGAAAAACAATGTCATGGGCTATTGAAGATACAAACGTAAGGCCTTTTGTTTTTGCTGCATTTATCCAAAATACAACACTAGGTTTTGCATAGAAAATGCCTTCAGTATTTCCAATGGAGCCAAAGGAAACAGTAATCTGCTTAAAACTTACCTTAGTGTAGGCAGCATGCTTTGCATTAATCCCACATGCCCTTGTCATGCTGTATGGTAATTACACTAACATTAATGAATATTAATGATGAACATTTTAGAGGAAGTTCCTGAAAAGCTGGCTTCAAATCTGTTTCTGCTTCCTGTTGTTCTGCATGGTTGTACTGCAAAACAGATGGCCACAAGACAAAAACCACAGATGTGGGTGGTGGTCTAGACATACAGTAGAGTGACAGCTCTATCATCTGTTGTGCTGCGAAACCCCATTAAGCGAGTTACGCACAATAATGTGAGAATATTATATCTTTGCAAACATCTTATGTCTTGCACTGAGCATGTTTGCATTATTTATCATACTAAGAGCTCTTAACATACAAGGCCTCCCATCTGCAGGGTAATATAGAAAATCGTGCCTAAAACTGTTTACTGTAAGTGCTTTAACATCCTATACTGTAGGGATAATTTCCAAAACAAGACTTACTGTACATGAAGAAGTAGCCCTGGTCAGATGGCGTACTGCAACACAATGGCTGAGACTCTCTGCAAGACTGATAAGTAAACAGCTGTTAATGCTAACGGTGGCTATGCAGCAATAGCAAAACTTACAAATAGTTCTTTTAAGGTTTGGGAGGGAATCTTCTTCCTCGAACAGCGGTGTGGTCTGAAAGGATTCATACCTTATGGCAAAGCTGCAGGAGGCAATTTATGAGCACTACTTTTGTAGAAAGACTCCAAAACAAACTCTTCAATAGACCCTTCATCTTATCAAATGCTTATGGCTAACATACTCGCTTATTGACACACACATACACAAAGCTGCATGTGCAGCAAGAGTGATTCCTTTTCCAGTTTTGTGTGAATCGCTTCTTGGGCTGCCCGTGCTTTTAAATGGGCTGGAATTGTTTCATTGTGTGACCAGCCACCACAGCAATTTACACAGAAATTACAAAGCAGTGTAGAGTCTCAGAATGAGGTGTTGATTGTCGGGGGGCCCTGTTGGCCTCTGTACCTGGTTATGTCTTAAAGTGGCTCAGCAAAACTAATTGGTGCAAAATTCACTGTTGTTAAAGTCACTGGCACAAACATAGCTACGGTGGAAGTTTGGTGACATAGTGACCACTTATTGGGCGAGCTGGCCACTGGCCACTGCAGCAGACGAGCTATCCAGTAACATGTGGGTTGGCATTTAAGTTTTATATTTTATCAGTAACTGCTAATCTACTCGTAGCAGACAGCCCCAACAGCTCACCAAGCGAAACAAACAATAAGTTCACAGTTTACTTTAGAGACATGTTTGTATCAGTCTGTTGTACTCAAATCTCAAACCGTGTTGTTTTTGCAGAGTTTTACACAGAAGGCTATATAAATTTTGGACAGAGCAATTGGTCAGTGGCACAAATTTTAGTATCAAAGTTCAACAAAGATCAACTCTCCATGAAAGTACTGCAAAAGGGTGCTTTGATTTAGGTCCAGATCTTTGTTATTATAAATGCCTGTCTGACCGGGCCCCTTGCCATCATTTTTGACACATCATCATTTGCAAATAAAATACTCAGCCTTGTTGACTCCTATCTGTCTCTGTCTCTCTCCCATGCTCCTCTGTGGCTGTCAGGGATGAGCAAATCTATCTCTGTTGTCTTTCTGACCAGATGTTCAACTCTGTACATCCCATAGCAGAATAATCCAGACAGATCACAGGCTGAGTCCTCCTTTACCCCTCACATCGCCAGGTGGAACCACTTCCAAATAAAGTTCACCACAAAACTTTTGTCAAATCGTCATCACCACTCATTCAGCACATAACGTTCACAATTTGTCCACCTGAAAGAACAAGGATTTGTAGGAGAGATTTCCACCTGCTTCTCTAAAGCGATGGAGTGGATGTGAACAAGACACAGGAGAATGGTGTTCAATTCCCACATGAAAGTAGTAGTTTTTGTTGTTTCAATTATTTATGACTGCACAACAAAGATAACCACGTTGTTATTATTGTAACAACATTTGCGGTGGAGAAAGTACTTATTTTTTCTAAACATAAACGCAAGACGTGATCATTATCATGGTAACCGTGGTCATGGGGGTAGGTGTGCAGCTGTCAGTACAGTCTTTATGTTTATTATTGTAACCATGACAACCAAGGGCCAGTATGCCTGGCGCCGTAGGGGCATAATTTTCTTCTAAGCTTCTATGAGTCGTATTACAAGGTTGGGAAAAAAAAACAAAAAACCTTAGCATTAAAACCTTTTGTTACCATTAATGGTTTTTTGTCAGTAGACAGTTTTTTTGTGTGTCTGTGGGGGATTTGTGTCTCTTTTGTTGGTGTGGGTTGGTGTTTGTTCATGTGAACTATAATAAAAAAGAAAAGGGAAAGGTAGCCACAAAGCAGCAGCCGTATATTTGACATAATTTTCATGGCCACATTGATGTGGTGTACAAACATACAAACACAACCTAACCCACACACACACACACACACACACACACAGACAGTGTACCAACACACAGGGTACCAACAGTGCCAGCTCGTGACATTTTGAGCATGCCATAGGGACGAGTGTTTGAGGGTTGGCGGAGGGCTAAGTGTCTGTCTGTAGGCCTGAGATAACGGCTGTCACCTCCCCGAGTCCTCTTGCTTACACACACACACAGAGAAACAGACACACTCATGAAAACACACAAAAATACACTCACTTTCCTTCTCTCACACCAGTCCACAATTAAACCATCCATCCGCTGTGACAGTGAATGCTAGTCAGCCGACCATTCAGCTGTGCTCGATATCAATAGAGTCCCTCAGTCTCTCTCTGTTGCACCCTATTGTTGTGGTGTCGAGATGGAAATGGCTTTAACAGTTGGTAGAACTACATGGCCTGTGAATAGAGCTGGCTTATGGCTGTGTTTATGCATTGTGCTGCTCTCTTGTCTTTCAGCCCGAGATCTTTAAAAGTGCTGTGATTATGGCGAGTGCAGTGATGAAGCATTGTTTTCAGGCTATCAACTACAGCACATGTAGTGTGTGAATTGTCTTTGCTGTGAGCACTTGCGGCGTGCCTCATTGTGCCGTCATGTGTATGTGTGTAGCTATGTTAGAGCAGAAACAAGAGGGGGAGAGATAAGGCAGTCAGGAGTCGTGCAGAGGTGCAACAGCTATACACAGGTCTTTTCACATAGACAACAGACACTAAATTGCCACCTTTCACTGAGGTACTAACCCATTTCTTTCTCAGGTAATCACTTTTTCTCATTCAAGCATGAGCAAAGACAGACAGAGGGGGAGAGAGAGAGAGAGAGAGAGAGAGAGGAAGAGTGAGGGTAAGAGAGAGAATGAACCATTGAAAGAATAATACCAATTTCTGGGCTCCATTGATTTCGACAAATGGCTACACATCATGGCAAGGATGGTACAATAGGGACAATTTCCAACAGAATAAATGCAGAGCCGTTTTGTTTTAGATCTGCAGGGGAAATAAAGTGTGTGTGCGTGATGTAAGTGTGTGCATTTGTGTGCCTAAACACAGGGTCTGAGTCCGAAGAAGAACGGTGGCACACTTAATCAGCAAAAACAGTGCATCTCTCTCTCGCTTTCTCTTTCTCTGCATATGTGTGCGAGTGTGCATGTGTCTACCTCTGCATTACCAAGCAGGCCCATTTGTCAGTGCAGATTGTAATTAAGGACGGGGTAGATCAGGAGCAAGGCAACCCAGAAACAATCACACTCTCATTTAGAGTGTGTGTGTGTGTTTGAGAGAGACAGAGAGATTGCATGCATGCTAACACATGTGTTGACATATAGTGGGAATCCATTTTGAAGCCAAGGCCACTCTCTTTCTCTCCATTTGTCTCCCTCTGACACCCTATCCGCAATCAGCGATCCCTCTGCAGGCACGTTCTTTTCCCCACCATCCCTCCATCACTCCCGTATTCATCCACATCCTGTCCGTCCTTATCATTCATCCCTCCACTCCTCCCTTTTTCATTCTGACTTCCTTAGCTCTACGAATACAGAGCTGTCTAAGAACTCTCAGGTGGTTCAAGTCCATTACTTTGGGAGATAGAAAAACACTGCTGAGGTGTTCTGATTGAGGCCTATTAAAATTCATAAGCTGTGGAATAAGGCCAGAGATAAAAAAAAAAAAAAAAAATGCAGCTGTGCAGATGAAGGGCGGAGTAGTGTATATGGATGCTCACGTGTGTATGTGTGTTAATTTGTCAAGTGTTTATGAAGAAGGAGGGGAAGAGAGTAAAGGGAGAGAGACTGATAAATGCTTGGTGATCCCATGAGCCTCTTTAAATTATCTCTATACTTCTCTCCTCTTTTCTTCTTCTCTTGGTATTTTCCTCCTCCCCTTCAGTTTTACAATACTTTGTGTGTATCCTCACACCCTGCTTAAGCCTATTGTCCATATTTTTCCTTGTTTTTCACCCCATCTCCACACATCACACACTGTGAAGTACTTTCTTCAGGCAGCTATCTTCCCTTTTTTAGCTACTTGCTCCTGATAAAAAAAGACTATTCCCTACTGGCTTTATGGTTATGAAGGCACTTACTGAAGATTATCAGACACAGACATGCATTTGCACATACACACACACAAACACCTGCCACTCTCTGTTTCTCCCTGACTCTGTGCAAAGCGCGCGCGCACACACACACACACACACACACACACACACACACACACACACACACGGAGTACATTAAGAGCGGGTGAATCAATAAAGAGCAAAGGTCAATAGAGAACACGCACTGACTGGTAAAACTTAGATTTCACTGGGAGACAGAGACTAGCTCAGAGCTAGCCATCTCCTTCACCTTTCTTCATTCTTCTTCCTCTGCCTTGTCCTCCTCCTCCTCCTCTACAATAGACTCATCCCTCAGCCCAGTCGTCTGGGATTGTTTATCACAAAGGCTGTAAAAAACGAAGGAATTAAAGCAGAGAGAAAATGCCTTCGCTTAAAAAGCTGGCAAAAATGAGGCTGAACAAGAAAAAGAAAAACACCAGCGACAAAGATGGTACAGCAGTATAATGCCCGTTTTTAGATAACACCAGCCTAGTTAGAGTATCCACGACAAATGACAATATGGCTGCATGGTTGCAATCCTTGATCTGTGGCTCTAACAGTTCTACTTAGGCATGGCTGCTTTTCTTAAAAAACGAAACAGAGGCCTACGCGTGGACATTAGCATATTTCCTGGCATGGCATTTGGTAATGTGTCGAGCTAGGTGTGCTTAGATCATCATGACTTTTGAGATAAATTAGAATAAAGTCTAGTGTTTCTTAATGAGTGTTGATGATTTACCTTTAAAGTTAAGAGTTAAAGTCCACAACCAGTAGACGAATATTCAGTCCTTGCCACACAGGCTGTTTCCATCTGTACCTCATCTTTCCCAGTAGCTTAAGCTTTGTGTGTACTGCTCCAGAAGGGCTTATGAGAGCACCCTACCTAGCCTCCTACACTTTTCTGATGCTGGATTTTGGAGGGTCTGTGTACAACCACTTCTTGAACACTCTTATTTAACAATATTCATCCCCCCTCTATGGTGGTTGGACCTTCATTGAAGCTCAATAACACTTAGAATCACTTGATTTCTGTCATGGTCAGACAAGAAGTCACATGTTGTAAACATCGACCATGACCCTATCCTTAAAGTCCCGTCTGTTCCAGCATCTGAATCTCTGCATAGAGAGGGGATTGTTCAGCTCATTTCACATTCTTGTTGCCATGGCCTCTGCGCAAGGACTCTCAACCTCCACTTCAGTGTTGGCCTTTGGTTGTGGTGTCACACTGGTGCAGGTGTGTGTTTGGATTCGGCACCCAAATTGTGCCAGGAATTGGGAACCAACAGCGGAAAACCAAACTAGAGAAAGATCAGTGGCCCACAACTTCATATTCTTAACCAAACCAGCAGATGTGGAAGCAGTTAGCTTGTTTAGTGGGGAGGCTGCCCTGGATGTAATTTCTTATGCTGTTTGCTACAGCAGCTTTAGTCCACATTTCCTGGAATGGTGTGTGGGAAGTTGGCATGGCTCATAGTGGAAATAGACATAATTATGATTGAAAAATATAAGAATCCGGCCATTATCTATACCCTATTCTTATAGGTTCACCCTTTACCCTGTATGGAAAGGTTGTCTATCACAAGGCTGACATATAGAAACAAAAAACTATTCAGATACATATATGGGCACTTTAGAATTGCCAATTAACCTAACGTACACGTAACGTACATCAGATTACTCAGAGGAAACCCACACAGGCACAGTGAGGATGCAAACTCCACACAAAAAGGTTCCTGGCCCCATGTTCAAATTCACAAGCCCTCCTTCTGAGAAGTCTTGTAATGCTAACCGCTACACCACAGGCACTGTGGGGTTACCCCTCATTAAATAATAAGTAAAATAATTATATAGTGACTCAAGACTTATATCAGCAGATGCTCACAAATTATTTTCTGTTTAATTGGAAACGGTGTAAACTGACATTGATTTAAATCATTTGTCTGCCATAGCCAACTATAAGCCACCTCACTCCCTGTAGATCTTCTGTTTCAGTTGTGCTCAGCTAGAAAGTCTGTGCCATGAATGAGAATATGAGAATATGTCTACATACTGTCTGAGACCACTTCCCCACTGGGAAAGACTTCTAGACCCCTTTGTTTGAAATTAACTTGCTGTGCGCTCTATTAGTGGAATCTTCTCTGTCTCCCTGCTGCCTAACATTATGCAGACTTTGACAGCGCTGTAGCTAATTTCTACAGTTTTTATTCACGACCACATCACAAGTACCCCCCCCCCCCCCCCCCTTTTTTTTTTTGGTGGTCTTTTTCCTCTCTTCATCCATTTCTCCTTTCTTTGAGAGTCTGTCACCCCCTCCCTTTGTCCCTCTACAGCATTGGGATCACGCCATCTGGGTTTGACACGCACATTTGTTTAGTCCCTATTGTGCAAAGTGGGTTCATGTGGAATAAAGATTGCCTGTAATATATCGTAAGGGAGTGGGATGCATGGGGGGGAGGTAAGACGAGTGAAAAGGAGAATAGGAGGAACTGAAGAAGAGCAGTGAGATTGATGATTGATCCAAATAGACTGCACTAAAACAGTAACAATAAGAGTGAAATAGAGAGAGCATGGAGCGAGAGAGATGACAAAACATATGCTGCTCCGTCTACACCATCAATCTAAAGTTGTGAGCTCACCTGGAAATTGTCAAGCATTAGTGTGTTTGTGTCAGTGTATATGTGTGTATGTGTGTATATGACTGACTGGCTGTGACTATGATGAGTTTCCTCACAACCAATATACATATTCAGAGAAAGCACACCACTCCATCATCCCTTTCTTTCCTGTGTTTCTCAGTGCCTGAGCTGGCGTTGATCTGTGATGCCTGTGTGTAAGAGTGTGTGTTGGGCTTTTCTACAGCTTTCTGACTGTTTGTGCATGCCGTCTTCATAATGGCCTATTTCAACCTCATTGGAATTACAGCACCTACTGAGTCAATAATGCAAACATAATCATGAAGAAAGTCAGATATGAAAAAAGAAAAACATTTTGGAGAACTGAAGTGGTTCTTGAAGTTAATAAATAACCTTTATCTCACAAAGCAATGTTCTATTAATCATCTTAGTCATACAAGACAAAGTTGTGGACACAGGAAGAGAAATTTTGCTTCAAAAAGTTGTAAATATACAAACTCAATAGCGCAAATACAAGTCCTGTTTGTTCTTTTACACTTTATTCAACCTGTGGTATTTACTGATGTAAAGGCTAATGCTTCACATCACTTCAACTTCCCACAGAACAGTAACCAATCCAAACATTATTCTTCAATGCGCAGCACATTTAATTTGTAGATAACATACCCCATTGACTTCGTGCAGCCGTGTCAGAGAAAAAAAATATCTTCCATTTTACACCATTTGTCTCTCTGTGTCTCCATGTAGAAGCCAATGAGCCCTAATAAGTTAAACTGATAATGATGAAGAACAAAAAGAAAACAGTCTTAAATCAAGCTGCTATAGTAAGTTAAAACCCTCCTTTTGATCAAAATCCATAATAACATGGCCGATTAAAAGTGACTCAGCTGGTTATGTTTTCATTATAGAAAAGAGAAGATTGGGATTAAAAAGTGAGGGATAAACGAAAGAGAATGAGAAGAAAATCTATCATAATTAAGCAACAGCATAAAGAATGTAAGTGTGTTTCTTTTTATAGATGACTGCTAATTGAGGAGAAAGAACAGAGCCGATTCTGCCGCATATTAGCTTTTAATTACCCTAAATGAAAGCAAAACACACAGAATGCACATGCTTGCATACGCGCACGCACACACACACACAGGCTCTTTATTTTGCTCACATTCCAGCATTAACAAACACACACACTTGTTCATACATACTTTGTTCAAGGTTTTTAGTCTCTAGACGGCCTCACAGTTTTTGGTGTGTGCCTGTCCCTGGCGAGATCATTACTTTACTTTGGAGGCTCGCATGCTCAGAATCTTAACCAGCTCATTATCGAATATACCAATGTTTAATAGCATAATTATTACATATTTCATACCACTTGCTGATGGAAAATCCAGCTGAAGTGTGCTGCAATTTTATGCTTGAGGGTCCACTCTTGATGTAAGCTGAAGTTTGTCAGCGTCTATTATTTATTATGGCCTAACAAGTCAAACTGCATCTGTTGAGAAGAATATCATCAACAGCAGACAGACATTCATTAATTCATGCGACAAGATGCTACGGCAGCATCTGCTGAGGAAGACAGTGATCTGCGGCAAAGGGATTTCATGATTTGGACGTAGTAACTGAACTGACTGATAATTTCTTTTTTGGGGGGGACTGTGAAAATGCGATGAGACAGCTTGAACCAAAGCAAACAAACAAACAAACAAACAAAAAAAAAGCTGCGGTCAACAATTGGAAAAGGATACTTTCATGAAATCGTCATTAAGGGAGGATATGTCAAGATGTATACTGTAAATCTTTTAGTTTAAAGTTGACCCAGGTTTTGGCTGATTTTACCAAGGGCACTCATCATTTACTTAATCTGCATACAAACTACTGTATTTTCTTATCTGGAGGACGGCAGCCAGTGCACCGCGACCTGCCCTGAGGTATATGATGTGCACGTAGGCACAGACCTCATCTCTCCCTTGCTTTATCTGCCTCTTTCTCTCTCTGGAGTTATTGTCAACCATCAGACGTCGCTCTGCCTGGATTAGCAGTCTGTTATGAGAGCCCTGACGGCTATAATGGCTGATGATACGATACGCGGCATGGCTGTCGCTAACTCTATACAGCGGGCTAATTAACCTTCGTGCCATTCATTTTCAAGAGACTTGATTGAAAGGATAGCACAGCTAGCATGCTCACTTAAACGGCCACCATTCTCAATATGTGGTTTAGCGAATTCAAGCTAAAATGATTAGCCGGCTAAAATGTTTTGTTTTTTTTGTTTTTTTTTGTCATTAAGATCGATTTGGTTGCTCAAATGCAGGTGGATGAACGATATTACCCTTATAATGAATTGCCCATGATCCAATTAAGTTGCTGCAAATGGAGCTGGACCTGTTGATCATGTACAGAGAACAGCATCCTGGGTGAGGTTTTATTACTCAGACTGTAAATTTGCATATATAGAAGTTGAAGAGTTGAAGCCGCCATATTGTTTATATTTGGCTCAAAGTCTGGATCTTCAAACGGTTAGTTCAGGTTCTTGGAAGTGGGGTTGTACAAGGTACTTAGCTGCAGTGGGCTTGGGCTGGCACTCTCCCAGTTTAGAGAAGCAGCTGAAAGTGCAGAGCAGAGTACAGCTCAGAAGCTGAAAGACGAACTGTATTTTTGCCACTTTAGCCAAAATGATCGTCTGTGCTGCAGTGGGTTGCAGAGCTGAGCTGCCTCTTAATGTGCATTTCGTTTTCACACACGTCTGCGCATGCGTATGAAGCGTATAATAGGGTTAGGGTTAGGGAAGCTGATAACTGATCTCACAGCGTAGAAGCTGAGTCAAGGACAGCTTCCCTAGCACGTTTTGGCTGTAAATAGTCACCTGTCAAATATCCCAGGATTATCCTTGATGTGCGTATACAAAACCCCAGAAAAGGCAGCTCGCCACGCTCCCGTCTTTGTCAAAGGGACACCCTCGTGAAGGATGAAAATGGAAGTCGAGCTAGCTTTCAGAGACAATACCCTGCTGAGACAATTCTTTTAGCTTTAACTTAGCAAGCACTGACTGCCCTGCTTACCCTGACGGCACGCCACTGCTTTACTGATAGTTTGGTCAGTTACTTCAATTATTTTGTCTTTTTAATCACCTCATTCTACTTGCCATATCTTTCCTAAACCCCCAGGACTATGAGAAACAGCAGATCTGTGGCGCAATGCAGTGCATGGTGAAAGAGTAGGAATATGGAAGTTCATCAGTTGAGAAAATGTAGTGCCAGAGGAAAGGGCACTACATTTTCTGAAAATATTCAAAATGCAGCTTAAACTAACTGTTTTTTGTCAGTGGGCATTTTTCAAGTGGCTAGAAAACTTTTTTTTTTTTTTCTGCTGACCTCGTCCACAGCAGCACATCACTCTGCTTCTGTGCTAGTCCTCCTGCCCGCCTCTCCAACCTGGGAGCATACGGACCAAGACTTACTGCAGATAACACACTGACCATGAATGAGTGCCTCATACAACTTCACGTCATATAACCCCAACCATCACTTCAACTACAAAGCAGATGGTGGTGGACTGGCATGGTAATTTTAAAGTACATCACTAAAACCAAAGGCTTACTATTATTTTGAAGGTGGAACTGATCATGCCAAGGATGCACCGTAACATTAACACTGATACAAACAATGCTAGTTTATTTATAATTTAATGAAGCTGCAGTATCATTGTGGTAAATGGAATTAGCTCTGAATTAATGCTGAATGCACAAAGGCAGCACCATTCAAAAGCTTCCAAGACCATATCAATGAAGTGTAAAAAAAGAGCTGAATAAAATTGTTCAACTTTGTGTATGAGAAGCCTTGGCATGCAGTGAACTGTGAGTATTAAGTGCCTCTCCCACAGTGGCAGTGATGCTCGCAGTACTGAACAACACTATGGTCGTCTCTCTGTCTCTCTCCTTTCTACTGTTCAAAGGCCACATTCACTGTTCCAAACACCTCTCTGGCCCAGTACTAAATCATCACTGCGGGCGTGTCATGTATTCAATTTAAAATTGCATGTGCTCCACCCACACTACATTACACACACTCACACTCAAGATCACACTGATCTCACACACACACACACACACACACACACACACGCTCTGGCTAATTCTGATGCTTAGAGTGGAAGCATCCTTTCAATAATACACTTACAGTTTGTAGAGGGACCATAATTTACAGCCCATACATAAAAAATTGTCAGGTACCCAAATGAATCCTTAGTGCTCTCTGCTTCCATTCGGCCTAGTCCATTAATCATGCCACTGATAAACGCAAGTATAATCTGATTGTGTAATAAGGTGCTAGTTTGCATTGAATAGCACGTGCGCATAAAGGCACCCACGCGGAGCTGCACCCGAACACATGCCCACATGAACACAACACTCCCCCTCTTTGGACTTTGGAGACACCACCAACAACAAAGGAAGTACAATTGTGGGCCTCATAGCTGTTTAAATAAACAGTACACAAGAGTCGGAAAACCAAAAAATGGTCAAGGGTCAAAGGAAAGTCAGGATGTTCTAATAGAAACAGATTTTAATAGTTTAATAGTCTACCCCTATGTGGAACAGTGAACAGAGGGTGGCTATTACAGGTTTCATACATGCATGTGTTCTGAGCATAGCGCATTAAGTAACGCGTTTAGAAATGTGCTTCAGCCAAGGACACATTTTTTCCATTACCAAGCATATGTAGTCTGCATGCTATCGTAGAGAACAAGGTTGGAATGGAAAAGTCACTGTAAAAAGCTGTTAACACCACAATATTTCTCAGCCAGGAATTAACGTGTCAGTGTGAATCCTGAACATCGATCGCTATCCTCACCGTTCATCTGCACTTCCACTTCCCACTGCTTTTGTTCTAAATACTTTTACGTTAAGTTTAATTTATTCATTTAGTTTTCTTTTCTCTTACACAGAGTTTACAAAAAAAATAATTTATTCCACAGTGGGGATTTCTCTCTATTCATGACAATGTTGTAAGACACTTATCCTTACAACAGCCCACATGAAAAGTGTAAAGACAGATGTTATGATAGTGACATGAAAACAGTAGTGGCTGATGATACAGCTATTTGGAGTCAGTTAAAGTTACATTTTTTCTACTTAGTCTGAACAACCACATTTTTTGCTCTGGTCACAATCATAACGGTTAGATTTAGGCACAAAACCTATGTGTTTAGGTTTAGGAAAAGATGGTGGTTTGGGATAAAATAAGTACTTCCTGGTTACAATAATAATAATAACATGGTTACAGTCATTGATAATAGCAACAACATAAACTGCTACACTTGCGTGGGAGTCATACACAGTTCTCCTTTGTCATATTCCTGTGTTTTATTGACCCATCCATCCACCCAACCCTCCTCCTGACGTGGACTTTGTTGCTCCAGTCAAAATCACCGCAGGCTGCAGGATGTTGCCTAACAACAAAACAGAACCATGGCTCATAAAAACCTGCTTCACAGACAAACTATGAACTTCTTTTTTACAAGGCTGTCTCCATTATTTGGCATCAATGGGCTAAAATTGTATAATCACATTCCAGTATACTGTAATTGAAGTGGACAGCGAGCAAACAAAACATCTCCATTTCCTCTTGGCTCTGTTTTCTGACCCGTGACAGGAGGCTTTGGCCAATCATATGTCTTTCTAGAGAAAGACAGAGCGCCCTATTGGTTGATCAACAGATGCAGATCTCCCCTGGACAGGTGACAGGCTGTTACCGTCATCTTCCTGCAATATATCAATTTGCTGCAGCTGTTTGTTGAGTAGGTGCATTTACCATAAAAGCAGGTGAAAGCAGTGGCCATGTTGAATGTTGCTAATAGGTTAGCCCTCTGCTAACCGTTGCCAAAACACAGCTACAGCATGTGCACACGCTTGCGAGGGAGAGAGCTGCAGGACAGCAGATGTATTTTCTAGTCCTGACCTTTTTAGGTGTCAACATCTCTGCTCTGCGTACCCAAGCTTCAAATATACCTTGACTTCTTTTTTTTTCTTTTTCTTTTTTTTTCTTAACTTTCTTCACTTTCTGAGCAGGCTTTAGCTTCTGTCCATAAAAACAATAGCCCTGTGGGTAGTAGCTACATAACTAAGGTACGAGCACCAAGTAATATATGTCATGAAGAAGTGAATTTTGCAGTGCTACTTTCTACTGTGACCAGAGATTAAATGGGATTTTCTGGCTTTAATGTCAAACAGGAGTTGAACGTGAAAGGTTGCATTCTTTGCCTGTTGCTGAAATATAAAGTTTATTTAAGAGATAAATATAAAATAAATGGCCATCGAATATACATTTTCAAATTACTGACACCATATTAAAGCACAGCCTCTTTGTCTGATTATAATACCAACCTATTGTTAATTAGGAAGTTGTGACTGTCTTTCTAATCTGCCTCTTGCTTTAATCTGTTTATTATTGTCACTGACAGTGAACGTGTTTGTGTGCACCTGTGCATGCATGAAGGGTTGATGATGAAGTTATCACTGCCACAGAGTCTTTGCAAAGGAGTGATGATTAGGACAAACACACACCAATGCACTGGGGATATAGGAAACATGAAAGCTCCTGCTCATGTGAACTGATTTGAAAATAAACCACACAAAACAGAGACCATTAAAGTGTCTACTTTGAACCATTTTTTGGCATTGATGGTCTAGGTCAAAATTTGGTAGGCAAGCTTTGGTTGGCAATTATTGAAATCTCTCAGAGGAAACGATTCATGTTGGTGCCTTGAAGTCTTGATGTGAGGGGAAACATAAGAAAGCAAGACAGAGGTGCAGAGGAGGGAGAAATTATGAAATTACTAAAAGTAATTACAAAGTGGGAGAGTGAGCAAAGGAGCAGGACAGGAGTAGCGGAGATGGCAAAAAAAAAAAAAGGGGGGGGGTAGATAAAGAGGGGGTATCTTAAGGGGATTAGATTTAAGATCTGTGATAAGAATATCAACTGAGATGAAGCCAGGGAGAGGAGTTAAGGAAAAGGTACGATGCAGCCACCTGGAAAAGTTCTGACAAGTGGATGAGAGAATGAGGCGGAGAATAATGAGGAGGTGTAACTGGAAAGGAAAAAGCGGAGTGTCTTAGGGAAGGGGTGTTTTGCTTATTTCTGTGTCACTCCGTAATGGGATTTTTCACCTAAACCACTGAGACCAGGCCAGATGAGCACCTATTTCACATGATTTGATTTCACATGGCTGTGATCCCCACAGGAGCTGGTTCTTTCTTCACTTGTTTGATTTTGGCTTTGATAGGAAAAAAAAAAAGGTAATTTTTTTCTCTCTCAGTGGGGGAGTTAAGTGGATGGTTAGAGTCGAGGTCTGTGGAGAATAGGAAAACAGGAAAGTACTGAGACACATATGCTAAGGTAATATAGGGCTTATCTGATGATTCATTTGTCAATTCTACTTGGCGCTATATGTTGTGTACCTGAATGTGTTTGAGAAAAATGAAGCAAGGTAAATAGTGCATAGATGCAGAAAAAAGAAGTGTGTGTGTACATTACAGTACATCAGAAAAGGCTGCATGAAACTGTGAGTGTCAAGAGAGCACATTTCCATGCAAACTAACTGATTTATCAATCCCAGCATCTAAATAGAAAGTGACTTTGTGAGTGCCTGTTGCAGGTTACAACAACACATTTCGTAAACAAATTTGACATTGCTGTTCTATCTTCAATACTAACAGACAACCCACCCACCCCTTTTATGTGTCTCCCTATCCACTGCACTCAGACACCTACACACCAGACACGAAGTCTTACGCTTTAAGCAATAACCTATCTCCCCCCTCTATCTGCAATAAAAATCACCTCATGTTTTCTCAGTGCCTCGGCCAAACGTTAAGAGTATGAGTTGTCATTATGTTAGATTACATCAGTATTTTATGTCTAATTGAATTGCTTTGGTGAGATGGCACCGCTGTGGAGGCTCCACCTTCAATAACATCAATGTACAGCACATTGTCTCTTCCCCCTCACCTTCCCAAACATATAGAGCCATATAGATCACCCACATAGAACAGGTAGAGGTATAAATTTGCTAATACATACTTTTTTTTTTTTTTAAATAGGCCCACTTCAGAAACAGATTTTACATGGTCTTTTATACAAGAGAGGGTTGTAACATTTATCTAGCCATATTTGTTGAAAGCAGGTACTTACACTTGTCAAGTACCCACCAAGCAATATAACAAAGCCACAGGTTTCCAATGTCTGAAATACATTTACTTTACATTAATAATAATACATTATGAAAAGAGCTTTTATGAGAGAAATGGAGAGGGCAACATGAGGCATCTTATAATACAAAGTGAGAGGGAAAAAAACAGTAAAACACTGTGGATCTTTGGTGTGTAGTGATGCTTGACTGCGATGGCTAAGCCACCCCTGCATAACATCTCCCCCACCTTTATCTGAGTGAGATGCCAAGCTACATACAGCTCTAGGGGATCAATTAAACCTCTCTTTTCTCCTCTTTACACCTCCTCTCTAATCAGGAGGGGGAGGATTTCAACAACCCCCTACCCACCCACCCCCTCTCCTAACCCAATTAAGACCTTCTTCAAAAGAGTGTGTTAACACCTTTAGCGGGGGTAAAGATGTAGTTTCCTTCCTGAGCTGTGGCTTGGTCTTCCATGCTGCCTATTCCTGCCACTGGAGCGGGAGTCATGCTACAGGGAAATGAAGAAGGAGCCAATGCTATGGCGAGGCTGAAGTCCTGAGCACTGCTGCCAAGGTTGGAAACCTGAGAGAGAGGGTTAGATATTGTTTGTATATTCAGGGTGGTATTTCTGTAATATCACAAGAAATTGCAAATTAACTGTGCTAACGTTACACATGCCAAACAGTTAATGTGCTAATGTTGTATGTTAATTTTTTTAGAATGTGGCATCGTAATTAAATTTGCAACATTGAACATATTGAACATTGAGCTAAATGTACAACTGACATTTTCTGAGGATGTTTTTGCATTCATACATAGCGCCATTTTCTTGTGTATTGTCAGTTTCACACCATCTTCAGCTCCAACACTCTCAAGCAACCTATACGAGCACAAATCTGAACAATAAATAGTTTGTTCACAACTCCAGCTCCCAAGTGGCTTTAAAGCATTCCTGTGTCTTAATGTTGTATTAATGTAATGTGGGATGGAAGGTAACAGTGGCAGAGATTACCATACATGCAACTTTTAAGCAAATGTTACATACACAATAGGCCATAGGTCACATGGTCATCTCCAGAGGAGAATGTGTAAATAAACAACCCAAATCTCCATTTTGTAACAATAGGAATCTGAATGTGTATTTGATTGTTATTTATAAAGGAAAAGTAACACCAAGAGGACTGTGAGGGTGTGAATCCCTGACTCTCTCACGCATGCAGAGACACACGCTCACACACACACACACACCAGGAGTGCGAGCTTGTCACCTTTCTGCGAAATACGCCATTTTTACCTCAAAATAGGTCATCCATGTGAATGTGTAGCTCTGCAAAATAATTGTTGGATGTTAGGGGCTGGTGGTGTTAGGAGTTGGGTTGGTGTCCAAGCAACGCATGACTTTCCCTACTCTGTTTCTGATAGTATTGGCTAACCTGATATTCTTACCCCAATCCAACCAATGTCAGTTCCCATAGCTAACATTAAATGTCAGAACATCAGGACCAACCAGTGTCATCGCAATGATATGCAGGGTTACATCCAAGTAACTCTGGTGCTGCTGTATAGGGTGTCTGGATTTGCTCACAGTAGACTTGCTTTTTTTCTCCAAATAAATATGGAGGCCAAGACAGCAAGCATTTGCCTACAGTGTTTCAGTGTAACAGGTGTTGGTTTTACTGGCGATAGCCAAAAGTCATTCCTGTGCGTGAGGCTGAGGGCGAGGATGTCCTGACTGTGGCTGAACTGGAGGCTGGAGTCACATGCAAAATCAAAGTGATCCTGGTTGAAGCTTGAAACAAAGCAGGCTGGAGGAGTTTCGGGGCTAGCCAACCATCGGTGACGAACAACAACAACGGAAAGACATAAGTGGAGAATGAGTAAGAAAGAGAGAGATGATTAAGAAAAGAAAGAAAGCATTGGAAAGAAAGGCCTAAAAGCAGAGTTGGATGTATCCGAGTTAAATGCAGACACACACATCCACCAATGGCAGTTTCATAAAAATGGATTCAGACAGCCAGGAAAGTAAGAAAGAAATCCTGTCAACCTGCTGGCAGAATAACCTGAAACCTTGTCAGTACAGGGTGTAATATTTTGCATTAGCAACTAAAACTGTATCAGCCACTGCCAGTTATGAGCTAACAAACAACTAAAAGACAGTAACTACACTTGAAAGTTTTGACGTGTCTGCTAACTTACACATCAGTGTTCAACAGACACCTCATCTGAGTCTGGAACGGACTGAGGTTCAAAGTCTTTCTGATGTTTCTCTAACAGTGGCCATCTTCACACACATTGCTCCTTCACTGTGTCAGACACTACCGGCTACACACAAACAAACAACATAAATAACAAAACTTGATACGTCTTCTAGTCACTGATTTTGGTCACAACAAGCATCTTGATCTGCTCTGCTCTTTCACCTGTCAACTAGTGCAAGTAAAATTTCTCACTTAGCAAGTAAGTGTACATGTGCCCCCACGCCCAGTTTACTCTTTTCACTTTTTATGTTTGAAAATCATGTTTTATAAAATGTGAATCATAGCAGAATACTTTTACATAGTTAAATACATGTCTGGAGAGGAACTTTAAATATGCAGGCTTCATTAATAGAGTTGGACATGAGACTTGTTTATTAGATTGTCAACACATTAAATGTTGTTCAAAAGATGAGGAGCTCAAAATGCATGAAGCTAGAACAATTATCATTTAACTGACAATATGAACAAAAAAGCAGCATGACATTTCAGTTTTTCCAGAAGAACTAAGGAAAGAATGATGAGAAGATATATTCTTTGACTGAGGCAACAAAGAGAAGTCTGTGCATTGATCCCTTCATTCATTCAGCCAAGTTGTTTGTGTATGCATGTTGCGATTCTGTTGTCATTTCAGACCCTGCCTTTCCCACCAGAAGCATCGCCCGAGCTGCTCCCCCTCCAGACTCACCTGTTCCTCATTCTCCCATGAGCTCCTTTGTGTGTATATGTATGCAACGATCAGCCATAACATTATGACCACCTGCCTAACAGCTAGGTGCTGGTCCCCCTTTCGCTGCTAAAACAGTGCTGACCTGTTGATGGTTAGCTGTGGTAACTGGCACCAAGACATTGGCAGCAGAACCTTTAAGTCCTGTAAGTTGTGAGGTCAGGCCCCCATGGGGACTTTTAGGTCATCCCATAGATGCTCAATATAATTGAGATCTGGGAAATCTGGAGCCAAGTCAACACTTTGAACTGGTTGTTGTTCCTCAAACCTCCTGAACCCTTGTTACAGTGACAGGGAGCATTATCCTGCTGAAAGAGGCCACTGCCATTAGGGAAGACTGTTTCCATGCAGGGGGGGACTTGGTCTGAACAATGTTTAGGTAGGTGATATTGGACAAAGTAATATCTACACAAATGACAATTTCCCAGCAGAACATCGCCCAAAGCATCACACTGACTCCACCAGCTTGTCTTCTTCCCATATTGCATCCTGGTGCCATGTCTTCTACAGATAAGTGATGCACACGCCCCCAGCCATGATGTAAAAGAAAACCTGATTCATCAGACCAGACCACCTTCTTGACCAAGGAGCTTTTAGTGGTGGACAGGGATTGGTATGAACACCCTAGTGGTTTGATGCTACACAGCCCCATATACAACAAACTGTGATGACATCTTTCTATGAGAACCAGCATGAACATTTTCGCCAATTTAAGCTACAGCAGCTCCTCTGTTGAATCGGACCACATGGACCAGCCTTCACTCCCCATCAGTGAGTCTGGGCCTCCCACGACCCTGTCTCTGGTTCTCTGGTTTTCCTTCCTTGGACCACTTTTGGTAGGTACTGACCCCTCCAGACCGGGGACATCCTTACTCTTGCCCATTTTTCCTACTTCCAACACATCAACTCTGAGGACAAAGTGTTCACTTGCTGCCTCATATATCCCACCCACTGACAGGTGCCATTGTAACAAGATAACATTATTCACGTCGCCTGTCATAGGTCATGATGTTGTGGCTGATCGGTGTATATATGTACATAAATACATACACTGGTCTGTTTCCACTGCCCTGTGCCAGATTCTGTTTGTCTGTGTCTTTCCAGCACTCTGTTCTTTGCCTGTGGGTTTATCCTGATTGTGTTTTGGACCATGTCTGTTTTTTGTGTTTTTTTTTTTTTTGGTTGTTGTTGTTGTTGTTGTTGTTTTTGGATTTAGCCTCAGCCGGACACTTTGTACTTTGCTTCCCTGCTTGGATTTTTGTATCCTTGTTTTTCTGGGGTTTTTTTCTCTGCAAGGACTCTTTACTTTTACATCTGCTTCTACTTGGGTCCTTTTTCTGAGAGCCATGACGGCTTGTAAGGATGACAGATCTCTCTCTTTCTCTCTCCTTCCACATCACACATTCAGATGTCAAGCAAAAATCTCTACAAAGAAACTTTAACAAACTGGAAGAGGATAAAGTCATGCATGGGAAAAAAAGGTTGCTTTGGAGATGATCTATTGTGTGGTGCACAAGTACAGTGACAACATCAGAAAATAACCACCAAATTGGATTTTAACCTGTAAATTACATCTTCTGCGCAAACATCACATTCCCACTTCAGCTAAGTGTAAAAACTTTTTTTGTGCTATTTCAAGTTTTTTGTTTTTTTTGCATTTTTTTCTTTGCACAAGTTGAAAATGTGATTCAAAGCAGGTGGATGAAAACCCAGTACAATTAGTATTTTCCCAGAGCCACTAACAAAGTGGGTGAGGAAGAAAGAACAAAGTGACAGATATACTGACTGAAGCTGCACAATTAAAACAACTGCATATTCTCATTTTAATATCCCCGACTACTTAAGATTTGATTTCACAATTCACACTAAAGCACATTAAGTACCACAGCTAGTCTTATTACAGTAGCTTTCTTCAGAACAAATGGAGTAATGGATATTGATGATCTGTACTTCCACGTGACGTAACCTTGCAACAAAATAATTTAAATGTTTGTGAAAACACATAATATCTGCTCTCCAGTCTCGTATAAAATATAGTTTCTATTTGGCTCAATTTTTTTTTCTCTTCTTTAACTTGCATCTCTCTCTCCCTCTCTCTCGCCACAACCTTTGTGGGTGTCAGAAAAAAAAACACTCTGAGGCAAATTCTCAAAGGGCCATGTAAATTACTTGCACGGTCGATGTGTGCAATGGGCCATTCACATACAAGATTTATACCTTTGGTAGTCTTAATTATGTCTTCCTTTTTATTTGCTCTGTAAAGCAAGAAGCACAGAAGCCTGTAACAAGCCTGCCTTTGCTTTAGTAAATCTGCAGGATGGGATGGGTGGGATTTAGACCCGGTTGCCAATAGCCTTCTCCATTATTTGCCTTTTACTCTTTTTTTCCTCACTCTGGAGGCTTCCTCTCTTGCATGTTTCGCTCTTTGATTATGTTTTTTTTTTTTTAATCACATATTCTTTACTTTGTGGTTTCCCATCACATTTTTTTCTTTGATTTTGCCTCCATTCCTCAATGTGAACTTTCATATTGACAAAATAATAAAACATGTTTAGTTGGAAATATATAAGTTGATTGGTTGTATTTCATTGAAGTTAACATGATTAGCTGATCCTAGTTATATCCTGAATGCCAGGGCTGGTTTTTCATGCTCTGAATGGTCTAGTCTATCTTTTTTTTAAGTCTTTCCACTGCCAGATATCTCGTGAAAGACCTGTAGGTAAAGGAGAGCGGACACTTTTTGTCTTAATGCTGCTTTTGGGTGAATTATGGGGACTTAACCTTTAACACTGTGTCTTTTATTGAGTGGTTGTGACATCATTGGACCAGGCTAGTAAAAGTAACACTGTGCTATTTAATTACCTTTCATGACACCATAAATATTGCCACAACCCCTCTGCCACTTCATGTCTCTCTCTCCATCCCTTCACCATCCATCCGTCCATCCTTTCATCTCGGAGCAAAAGCATATAAAACGGAAGTTGTCGTTCTAAAATACAGAAGGTCACTGAAAGCCTCCTCAGACTGACAGGATGATAACTCAACACACGGTAACCTGTCACTCTCGGTGGTATGTGGGCTTGACATTTACATCTTTACATTTTTAACATTCCCCTCGCACCAGTGTGTCGAGGTGTTTGTGACAGACTGAGAAGATTTAAGGAAAAGAAAAAGAGTTGTCTGTGTCAAAGGTGTGGTTCACTTTTATAGCCACCAAAATGAGGTGACACATCTCTTCCATAAAAACCCTTGTGCTGAAAAGATTTCTTGATACATTTTGGTGGTTGAAAATTAATGACTCTTTGTGTAACCATTGTAACTACTGAAGGACCTGAAGAGGAGCCAAAACTGTTTTTATTCATGCATATTTCTGTACAAAATTTTGTTAAGTTGACTGTTTGATGGTTTAGTCACAAAATTGTGTTATTGTTATATTTGGGCTCAGTTTCATTCTTGGCCTTGGAAACTGCAGCATCACCTCAAGGTATATTTAGTTGCTGTTCTAGAGCTTTTGATCATATCACAGGATCTTCATCAATGGAAGGTCAATGTTTAAATTTACTTTTTCCCCCTGGGCACAAGAACTTCTTGTCCAGACTTGCTTTAAATTTTAACTTCCTGTGGCATAAAACAGTAGAAATGTCATGTCCCATCCTGTCTGAGGTTATGGCTCTGTTTTTTTCTTATCATCAGTTTTCACTTCCTGTTGGCGTGTCATACCACTCCTACACCTGTGTCTCATTGTCTCCCACTCCTTGTGTATTTACTCCGCGTTGTCCCTGTGTCCTGCGCCAGTTCGACTTTGTACCTAGAATCAAGCGTTCCAGCATTTGTTCTCTGTGTTCCTACTAGTGTTTCTGACCAGTTACGTTTTTGACCTCGCCTCAGCCCTTTGGATTTGTTTGCTTGTTCTGATTGACAACCTGTGTGCCGACCCTGCCTTGGATTTCACTGCTGGAGCCGAGCATTTTTGAGTCCTCACGCTGTGACTCTGTCAAAAAAGAAATCTGCTCATGAAGATAATGTGATATAATCAAAAGCTGCAGAAGAGATACTGAAGATTTGTTTTTAACTGGTTCCAGTTAAAAAATACCTGAAAATCCTCAGTATCTCTTTGGGTTTTGTACATTTTGTGGGACAACGCAAGCAATTTAACAACATCCTCCTGGGCTCTGAGGAACGTTTTCCCAAATTACCATCATTTTACAGTCAATCAAAATAAGTTGTCAAACTAACTGAAAATGAAAATTAGTGTCAGTTTCAGCTCTGAAGACGCTAAAGTACAGTAAAGAGTTCATTTGTGGCTTATGTGCATCAGAATCATTTATAACATGCCTGTTTCCATCACTCCATAAAGCATTAATGGTAGCTGACACTGGCCATTCACCTCTGAGCATAGATTATAGCTTTTAAATATATCTCTTTTTTTTAAACCTAATTTGCAGCAATAAACGCCACAGTATATGCCTGGGCATGAATGATGATAGTTAACCTCTTACCCCAGCCATAAAAGTCTGTTTAAGCATTTGTCTGCTAATAGAGTAAACTCAGTACTGATGTGTTAATATGCTGTAGAGCCATACTGTATTCTTCTTTTTTTTTTTTTTTTTTTTTTTTTGGGAAAATGATTACGCATTCAGTTCAGTCGACTTTGTTGAAGATCCCCCTCCTCTGCTCAGGAAAAAAAAAAAGGGGGGGGGGGGGTCATTACCACAGAGTTGCGCTAACAAGGGTTGCAAGAGAAGTGTTGTCGTCTATATTTGCATGAGTAATTACAATAAAACAGAAGCTGCAGTTTCTGGGAAGTAGATTCATGCAGTGAGAAAATGAATAAAAATGAAGTTGTCTTCATGAGTGACCTCTGCCAGGAGGAAAGAGAGAGACAGGAAGACGCAGATGAAGGTAGAGGTTTGGATGGAAGAGTGGGGTTAGGAGGAGAAATGAAATAAGATGGAATAAAAGCTGGGGTTGAACCATAGTTCATAAAGGGTCAGAACATAATTACTTACAGACATGCCTGCTCAACGGGTGGTCACAGAAACACATTTAGCGCCGCTTAAAATTTTAATTTTGCTATGACAGGGCACTTTTCCTTTTTTCTCATTTCCTATTGCTACACATTAACAGCTTTTATTTTGATCAAAATGCAGAGGCACTGAAATTCCCATTAGGCCTTTTTTTTATTTCAACAAGAGGTGTTTTTTTTTCCAAGGAGAAAAGCACATCAAAAGAGAAAGCACTACTTTGGTTTTATCTTTATGTTAATCAAATCAGCTCCCTGTGTATTTTATTCACAGGTTGTTCTTTGATTAAACATTGTCCTTCTATCAAATTCACAGAGCTTTTTACAGCAGCTTGTGATTTCTGCTCCTTAACAGGTAAATACAAAGAGGTGACATGTTTTAATGGCTGCGGGCTTGTAAAACGTATTGAAGATCTGTAAAGCGTCAGTAAGACAAGTATATGCAAGAGAGGGAGCAATTTAAGAAGAGAGACTTGAAGAGGAGGTGAAACTGAAAGAAAAGGAGGATAAAAAAAAAAATCTGTTGAAGAAAAACAGTGAGCCACTGAGGTTGCCTTCATTCCTGTTGTACGGTTCAACTGCTCCAGACCAAAGGGAAAAAGAAATGACATATGGCTGCATCTTACTTCTTACTTTTCACAAACAAACGAGGAGGCACAAACATGATGTCATATGGACAAAGGCGCTTACTTACCCTGACTGAATAAGTCTGAACAAATGTGCACATACTTGTGATGTGAACACAACCCATGTGGCAAACAACTCCGCAGATTTTATGTTTTATTTATTCGTGGTGCCTCCACCGCTTCATGAGTAACGGCTTACAAGGCCTTGGAGTTTACATGGAGACAAAAATAAATGCTCTCAAATTAAAAATATGTACTCTCAATTTAGCATATCTTTACATAACACTTACTATGGAGCACGATGCAGTTTTATCTAGACCGTGCCTGTACATGTGTGTCTGTGCGCATGTTAATACATTGAACAATGTTGCGCTTTGAGATCTGCAACATATTTTACGGGAAAACCTCCAAAGTCCTCCAACCTGAACAACAACATAGGTGCGTTTTTTTTTTTTAAATCTACCCTTTCTGACCCATAGGAGTCTCGCAAGGAGGAAGCTATGGGTCATCATAACCTGGGCTGGTTTTTATAGGACAGTCTCCATATTTTGGCATTTCATAGCGCATCACGAATGTCTTCTTTGTAGTTTTTTTCACTTGGACTAAATGCAAGGGCGTCAGAATCATGAATCATGGACATTTAAAGCAAGAGCTTAAAAGTTACTAAGGAAACAAAAACAAATAAATATGCCTGAAAAGGTGCTCTGTTGAATAATGCTGATTACTGTTACAAAAAAATCCAGATTCACAATTTGCTAATGTTACTGCAGCTCTGTCTCCACAGTTTTTGCCCGGGATAATGGTCAACAGCAGGCTCCTCTGTTGGATTTGTTTTCATTATAATTCATTTCTGATTTATTCTTGACAGAATATCACTCAACATTACAAACACAGTTGCTAAAATGGTTAAAAATTAGATTGAAATGTTTTCGTGTTTGTGTCATATTCAGATTCAGCTGAGGAATTGTAACTATAAAGAAACGTGTCAGTTTAATGTAACGTTGTTGGTATGATGTCAGTATGACATTGTGCAGGTCTTTTCCCTGTCTAGTTTTGCTGGGAACTGAGCGTGGCACGTGAAATATAGGCGAGATGTTGATTTTCTCAATCACGCGACAGAGCCACGAGGTGTGAGACGCATGTCTCACACATAGTGTGTGTCCGCTCGAACCTCTTAACCTGGGCTTTGAGATGAAAACCAAAACGTTTTGCAGCCAAAACACACACACACACACACACACACACACACACACACACACACACACAGATCACACAGCCTCTGTGTTCCCAGCTTTGTACTTTACAGTCATCAAATGATGTTGACTCCAAAATTCCTATCATTTTGTCAGATGGTGTGATTTCATGATTGTCTGTTTAGTTGCATTATCAAAGAGCACAAAGATCTAACTTACTGAAAGTGCCAGGACATTTGGTGGATCAGAAAGACAGCTGATGAGCTTTAGGTTAAGTTAATAAATTCACTTAGTACTAATTTGTAGTTTTGTGGTAATTATTCTTATGCTTAATCTCTTTCTTATGCTTAATCTCTTTCAATAGGAAACATACGTAACATGCGATGTGACAGACGTTGGTCGCACCAGCCAGCATCTTTTACAGAGAAGGGTGACATATGCAGCCATGTTTAATGCATTAGTCATGGCTGACTAACTTCATCATCAACATCAGTGTTGCGTGTGTGTAACAAGGAGCGATTTGTACATTTTTTGCTACTGCCACGTAGCTAACATTAGCATTAGCAGCTGTTGACTCACCAGGAAACACGAGTTCAGCATCAGACTGTCTCCGGCAGTGGAACACAACACTACTCTTCAACACTTCACTTCTGCTAACTCTTCTCTCTATCATAGCTTTTCTTCAACTGTAGTTAGCATGCTGAGCAGCTAGCCCCGGCCCATGTCCTCACTTTCCAATAGCAACTCACTGTAGCCTCCAATCTTTCCTGAAGATGCAGTGCTGCTCAGCGGGTGTATTATAACCTCGTGTTGGAAACGCAATGATGGCCGAAGCTCTTGTCAAGCGACAAATTAACACTACCCACAACCCCTTCCGGCAAGAAACCACATTCAGGAGAAAACATACAAATATATACATTTAAGAAAAATTTGAGTACTGTTAAGAGTGAACGAATCCTTTTTAAAGAATCTTTATATTTTCAGTACATTGACTCTACATTGGTTGTATGAGATGCACTATACAAAAATAGCTGTATTGATGTATGGATGCAGATCCACACATCCAGATCCAGCGAGTTTCTGTAAAATGTCAAAGTCCACAGGTTAAGAAACAGATGGTGAAATGTCAGCTGTTTAAGAAGTCAAAGGTTGTAGGAGCCACAGCACGTGACTATAAATCCCCTTTTTTTTTTTTTTTTTTTTTCTTTTTTAAAACATGGCACCAATAAGAAATAAAATCAAGGCTGAACAAAAGGACCCAAATGCAGACAGGGATGCGGGCAGGCTGAATGATGCAGTGAAGTATGTTTAATAAATGAGAAGGCTCACGGGCAGACGGGTGGATGAAGAGGCAGGTGAGCAGCTAAGCAGGCAAACCGGCAGGGACAAACAACAGGACACAACGCGCAAGGAACACGAGGGATCATAACCACGAGCAAAAACAGACGAACGAAAGAAGACGGCCAGGAGCTTTGTCAGAAAACGAAACAGGCAAATGGACGGAGTGAGGAGAACAACGGGGAATAAATGCACAAGGTAATTGGGAACAGGTGAAGCTAATCAGGGCGGGGCGGGGCAATCAGACAGGCAGGAAATACACAAGGGCAGGAAGTAAAACAACAACAGGCGCATAAGATAAGTGATTACAAAAATAAAACAGGAACTGCTCATGTGAGGAGCAGATCGTGACAGATAATTACCTCCTGTCAGTGAAGAGACGTAGTTGATGGTACAAAGACCCAAAGTCATTTTTCATGCGTCACCCTATGCTGCGTGGTAATATGTAGGAAGAGGTTAACAGCATGGCAGCAAGGTCAGGGCTTGTGAAAAGGTTGTAGGCTACATGACCACAGAACTTCAACTGTAGGTCCATGCAAATATTATTTGACAGACAGTTCTGATGGTGGCAGATTTGCAGCCAGTTTAAATTAAAATATGACGCAGACTCTGATGTTGTTTCCTCTGCTAGTTATTTCATCGTGTGTATATTTTCTGTTTATATTCAGCTTGTCACCACCATAATTACTTTACAGTTCCCTTAATTAAGTGTCCAAACTGAGACTGAGCACTGTGATTTAAATCTGATATCAGACCAGCATTGCCTTAGTTTAATTTTTATTTCCAAACATTGATTTATTTGATTTTCGCTTTCCCTGCCTGGATCTCATCAAGCCAATCTGCTTCCTGAATGGATGTGCCAAAAAATGGAATTTTTGGCTGCTTGTCTGAAAAATAGTCTCAGAGATTAAGAGATTGACCTGTCCTGTCTGTTGCGGTCGCAGGGGGGGGGGGGCACCTGCGCATATGCACACATTTGCATAAGACACACATGCATGTATGCTTTGACATATACAGTATAAACATGCCCAGATATACTAACATAGCATGCATGTACACAAAACAAACATGCATGTATGAGCATACAGACACACAATGTTAAGAATAAAGCTGTCACGCACACCTGCTTCTGTTGCCCTCAATGCACGTATCTGCGTCATCAGATTGTAACTAAAGAGCTTTGCCTAAGCCCCTATGTGAGCGCGCACACACACATATATACACAGTTTGCAGAAATGCTCCCACAAACAGACACACACACACACAGACACAGGTCTCTCTAGGGCTGCAGTGTCTGGCGGGTGTCCAGTGCTGGAGTAGTTCTGCTCTAGAGAACGGCAGACCCTGTCTACAGCCCATCAATCAACCCTCCCGGCTACCCTTCCCTTCCCCTCTCCCCCGTCTTCCTTCTCCATCTCTCTTTCCCATTGCTCCGTGTCTCCCTCTTCCTGCTTTCATCCCCTCTGTTTCTCTGATAAATCCACCACTCTGTGTATCCATTTCTCATGCACCACCTCACCTTTCTTAATCTCCCCTCCTCTTTTCCCTGCACTCTCTCTTTGAATCTTAAACTCCCATCACTCCACCAATCTATGCTTCCCCCCTGTATATTTATATGCTTCTGTACTCATTGATACTTTACCACCTCTACCCTACACATTTCCTTTTCCCGCCTCACACCACTGGCTCACACATCCCTTCACGTGCTCTCTCTCTCTCTCTCTCACTCCCTCTCCTCCCCCTGTCTTTTTGCCTCCCTCTGCCTTCCTCTGTCCTGATTGATGCAAGCAGACGGCCTCTATCAGTGTTTTATACATAATCCAAATAAGATATGCTTGTGCCTGCATTTCTGAAAGTCCTAGCCAGCCCCTGACACGATGTGCTGACAGAGGATTCACAATGTGCGAAGACACACACACAGGCTTATATTTGTGCGTCCATTTGCACACGCGAACACTCTGACAGTCATTCGCAGACACACATATGAAAACACACACCCCATCGTCAAAGGATTATTTCTAAAAGTTATGGCAGACAAGACAAAACGCTGTATGTGGTTGTGTGAGGTAATATATTGATGTGTATGTGTGCATGTGCCACTGTGTCCTACGCATGTATTTATGAGAGACTGAGACAGAATGTGCATTTAAATGGCCGTGTTAAGTAATGCTGACCCATCTCTTTCTCTTCTTGACGTCCCCCCCTCCATACTAAAGCAGCAAAGCAGGATGCATGTAAAGCTTTATGGAGACACATGGAAACAAATGTGATGCTCCCTCTCACCTGGTATATGCAGGGATAAGGATTTCAATCAGGGCAAATAATGCTAATTTCAGCGAATGTCATGAGTTATTCTATCAGAACTGCAATATACGCACTGTAACTGTGAGGGGAATTACACTCATGCCCTCCCTGCCCCCTATAGTTTTTGAACCAAGAGGAACACTTCACCCTCAGGAATGTAGGACTTCTGTGTGGGCGAAATGGAAAAAAAAAAAAGGTATTTAAAAAAAAAAAAAAAACACTTTTTCAAACACTGATGCACTGTCTATATTCTTCCTGACAAATTGCATCGGTGCAACAATCATAAGATTGAATAAAAGCCCCTTTCAGACCCTCACACCTTTACATGAATATGATGGCAATTTAATGTGTAATTTCTGAATATGCGTCCTGGTGTATGGTGCTCCCTCTTATGTAAAGTCAGGTCACACGAAGTAGCACAACAGTATCGCTTTCAACATGACATGAGTCAGCACTGAATGGCAACAGATTAATGTAAAGGCTGCAAAAGCATGAGGCCATGAGTATGTGTCTTATACCACCTTGGAACACCACTATTATCGCAATCATCTCTTATGCACAAAGAAAATAAAAGCAGTTGATTGAACTGTGGAGCACTGGAGATACTTCTCATCTCAGATCAGATTATGGCAACAGTGCAGCGAAGAGGGTGAAAAAGAGGTTAAAAGAAAACCCTTGTACTATCACCTATTCTAAATATCCAGCAAAACACTTTACATACACCATGTGAACAAATTACGAACTAAATGAGAATCCCAACTTAATGTTCTGTCATTTACTTAATGTGCTTGTGCACTGTTGGGCATGATAAAACTGACAGCAGAGCTTTCCTTCTAACACATTAAATGATGAAATTCATGTGGAAATGTATTAGTGAATTTGCTGTGAGAAGTGGTGGCGAGCGTCCCTCACACTCACGGTGGTCATTAATTAATTAGGGCTTCAACCGCAAAGTTTTACAATCCATTAGTGATGCAGCGCGTGAGAGAACAAAAAAAAAAAAAAAAAAAGTCTCCCTGCTAATCAGAACATTTTTAACTCACTGCTGTGCTCTCTCGCTCTCTCTCTCTCCCTCTCCATGCTACATCTCATGCACCAGGTGCTAAATAGCCTGCGAGCACGGTGGTTCATCCCATGAAATGTCCTCATGTCTGAATAAATCTGTAACATTAACATTAAGACACCTTAATGTTTGACTGACAAAATGACACTTTCTCTTTGTTTTTTTTCTTTATTTTTCTTTCTTATTAAACAAAAACTATTTTGCTGTTAGCTTGTTTTTATCTGCAGCTCCTGGGAAGGTACTTTAGACAGGACTGAAAAGTGAATCCAATGTGGAAGTGCCTGTAACTTGCATTCTATCTAATGACCATCAGGGGGCGACTCCATTGGTTGTGAGGGAAGCCAAATAGCATTGAAGTCTATGGGAAAATGGCCCTACTTCTCACTTGATTTATTACCTCAGTGAACGTTTTCCTGGGTTTATGATCTCAATCTCTAGTTTGAAGTCATTTTCAATACAATGTGATGTTTAATTTTTAAATGATGGTCCCATTTATAGGAAAATTAGTCCATATATCAGGGTATGCATTAGGCCATGGCTACCTTACAGAGCAGATCGGATCCACTCCTCCTCAGCTCCACCTTCTCTTCCAAATATGGTTTCATCTGGTTTCAAGAAAGTCAAAATGGTGACGGCCAAATTACAAACTCGAGCCTTCAGAAGTTCACAAACCAAAGAGTGACGTCACGAAGGATTGCCACTTGGCAGGTACACGTGGAGCAATAACCCGGTGATGACGTGACCCACCAAAACCCATCTGGAGACACCATGACATACGATCTGTGTCATACTTTATAGAATCGTTAAATAAGTGGGCGGAGGGTAAACTAATGATGCTGATTTGTAGAACAATGCATGAAATACAACAACTGGCACATTAAACTGTGGCTCCTCTTTCTCTGTACAAGTTAGCAGCTGTGAGAGAGTGAGAGATTAGAATTCAGACTAGACATTACAGCAGTAAATACAACACCAGACATATTTCAATTATAGTATTTTTTCCTCCCTTAACTGGATCTTTCTGTAATAAAATACTGTTGAACTGAGCTAATCTCACAGACTTTGAGTACTTTCATTTGCATACTAGAATTTCTGAGGAAACTAGCAGAAAACGAAGCTATGCAATATTATCCTGCTAAAAGTGGACATGGATTCACTTTGCTCCTCCTGTGTGTTGTCTACAGACTTGATGATGCTAGACTATATGAAGCAACTAGATTTTGCTGGATTTCAACTTTTTCTGAGCTTTTATACCACTCTTGTATCTTCTTTTATTTTTGTTGTCAAAACCTTATTATTCATGTAAAACCAGTCTACTGCCTGCCTGTGTTTAGTCAATGATAAAGATACAAACACATAATCAGTAAGTGGGTAGGTTGTGCAGAGGGACTGAACCTTTGTTTAAAAGGCAGAAGTGAGGGGGAAACGACAGGACAGTGGGCTGCAATGGCTGGAGGACTCTCGCCTTCTCTCTCTCTCTCTCTCTCCCTCCTTATTATTTCTACACTGAACCACTGGCCCAGCCGGCTACTGCTGCCCTGTTGAATGACAGTCATAAACATACTTGACAGTTTATTTCAAGAATCTAAAGTAACTTCCTACATGATCTTTTTATAAAATGATTGATGTTTACCGGTGGTTTTAACCGTCCCATTGCGGCCCAACAACCACCCCAGGCACCACTCCGTGCCTGCAATCCCCAACACTGAAAATGTTTACTTATAATTTAAAATCATGACAGGCTTTAACAGATAGATGAGGCCAGTGTTGTTTTAGATTCCACATCTGAAACAGCCTTAAACAAAGTCAAACAACACTGCTCATTGATTAGCAGCATTGCACACACAATTGTCTAATTCATCCAGTGATACAAAACATTGGACTCCCTGCATTGCAATTTGTAATGAAGTCCAATCATTACCCGTTTCTGCAAAAACCACGAAGAATGCTTTTTAATTTTACCTCCCAGTGAAACCTCAGCATCAACAAACCAAATCAAATAAATATTTGTTCCATCTTCATCACTCTCGTGATTTATGTACCTGCAGAAAAATCTGCTCCAAAGTAAACAACCTGTTGCCTGATGTAGCACCACTGAGGCTGTGGTTGACTTGTCATGGCTGATTGAGGTTGGATGACTGAATTTGTTCATTTTTATTCATGTTTTCAATGCGTTTCAGTGATATTTTTTTTTGACTGTGTTCATTAAATCCTTACACACAACATTATTTTTTTTAAAGAATTCAAATTCAGAAATGTTTTCACACTTTGATATGATCAGTAGATCACAGTCAAACTATCATGTTAACGCTTCAAAATCTAACAGCACCGGCAATAATTTCAAAGGCACGCCAATTTCAGGTTTAAGCTACTGTACAGCCACCTACACTGAGGTAATTTTCAGGGGAATCATTGTGCGAGCGCAATGTGACTGAAACTGTGTTACTGGGATTGAGTGCTGTAGCTATGGCTCTGGACAGGTACTTGCCAGAAAAACAAACTTCAGCTCATATAGCTCCGTGTTGATATGAGGAGAAATGATCAAAGAGATTTCATTGCTGAAAGACATTCCATTTGCTAATACTTATTACCTGAACATTAGTGTCAGGGAAACTGATGCAGAGCTGGTGATAAAAAAGAAAACACTAGAGAGGGGGGATTATATCCAGACATGCTGCTTACACTAATGAATGACTGGGTATTATTGTATAAACTCAGACCTAAGGGATTCGCACTGAGTAATTGAGCAGTCTGGTACGCTTGCCACCGAAGCCATGTGGGCTCAACATCCAAGTACTTGGCAAGCTTCACTTTGCAACCAAAACCTTACTGAATGTACATGCGCATTATTTCAGTTCATTACAACGTATAATTTCTCTGGCTATGATGACATTTTACTCGCCAGTGACTCAGTCAGCGAAATTTATTTCAAAGAACTGATCAATTATAGCAAATACTTATACTGTAGCATTTTGTTGGAAAGGCTGAGCTCTTTGACTCTGCTGGGAGAAATGCTCCCCCCCTTAAAGGAGTAGTTAAACTTTTTGGGAAATGTGCTTATTTGGTTTCTGGTGGCGAGTGAGATGAAAACATTGATAGCGCACGTATTCCAAATGCAAGCCTACAGCCAGTCAGGCCTGGCTCTGACTACAGGAGGTTCAAAATTGGTCAGGATATTGAAATCTGGTTGCATCACATGCATGAGGAAAAATTTAACAGGTTATCTTCTCTCTAATCTAACACACTACAAGATTTGAAAATAATGGCCAGCACATACTACAGGATATTGTGAAGTGACATTGTGCCAGAGGGACCAATGCAAGCTATCGTTAGCCTCAAGGGATGGAACGTTTACAGTTGCTTGGCAACACTGCGAGCTGCTCCAGATGTAATTATAATCATCCCACTTTAAAATACCAAATATCAAACATTTGATATTAAAACATATTTATATATTTATCAAGGCTGTCAGTTTGGGAGGTTTGAGATCGGATCTGTAAAGTGGCCGGAAATCGGAGCATTGAATCAGCGTTGAATCAGGTCGGGCATCAGCTTTACTTTACGCATAAAGACTGGAGAAGTAAACGGGTAAGAAAATCTGATGAATACATTGTTTTTCCAAAGATAACTGAATGGCAAAAACTACAGTTTGTTGTGTGGATGGTGACGTGTTGGACTTGTCACATTGCCGCGCCCTGTAATTTAGTAGAATCTCTGCTGGTTGCCTGGTAAGTGCTCAAAGCTAATACAGAAAGAAATTTAAAAGAAAGATAAAGTAAAAAAGGGAGTAATTAATGAGCTTTAAAGTTGTTGGTAGATAGCCTTTGTTGCCATTTGACAGAGCCAGGCCAGCTGCTTCCATGTCATCTGTCTTTGCGCTAAGCTAAGATAAGCTAACTGGCTGCTACCTGTAGCCTCATATTTAACAGACGCATATTATAGAAGAATAGTATCGATCTCGTCCTGCAACTTTCCACATTATACAAACAGGATCAGAGCAATAGTGCCTGGTTATTATACTAGGTATAATGTTACAGGTTATGTTGGACGTCTGCATAAATATGATTGGCTGTAACTAGTCAGCTGATGTCTGTGAATGAACCGGTGATTGATGAAACATGAATAAAACAGCTGGTACCAGTCAGCCAATGTAAATCTAACTTCAGTGGACTGCCTGAACTGACGTGATGCCTCATTCGCTGAGACCTGACAACAGGGCAAGATACATGAGGGATCAGCTGATAAGACAGTTTGTAAACAAGGCTTTAGTTTCTTTGTTTAAAGGTAAAACTGAGAGTGAACACCTCTTAAATGTCAATTATAATTCCTTGTTGCTCAGGAAAACTGTGCTCACGGCCACTGTAGGTCAGAGTTGCACCACAATGTCAGTCTGTGAAATGTGACAGACATATTATCATCAGTTTCTCCTTTGTTTGTCTGTCTTGCAGCCTAGTTTAACACCTGTCTGATCGACTGCTTTTGATATGAATGACGACCACAACGGCTCTCAGTGGAGCGCATTCCTCCACCAAGGCCAAACAATCCTACACATCTTCTGTTCTCAAGTAGCTTTATTTATTCAGTGCCTTTATTCCCAGTGCAAAATGGTTGTTTGGTTTCAATTACTTATTCTGTGCATATATATATATATATATATATATATATATATATATACACACACACACACACACACACACACACACACACACACACACACACACACACACAATTATGTATGGAATTTCTAATTAGTTGCATGTTAAATAAAATAGCTCTTCCTAAATGCTGCTGGTGCCAGATGCACTATTTCTTAGTTTAAATAATAAGTAAAACTGTGTGTGTGTAATTTGGAATCAGCATTTTCTGCCACCAGATCCAGACTGTTACAAGCATCTTCAACAAACTGTTTGGACTCATAGATCAAGACCCTAAATATATCTGATTTTTTACATCAAGGTCATGCAGTAAACTTTGAGGCTGGAAAATGAAGCCAACATAGAAGTGCCAACAACTACAGTACTTCAAATGGCTTGCAAAGTTTGTCAATCCCCATGGACTTCTATGCTAAACTGTCTAACTTCACAGCAGAAAAAAACATGTTTACAGTCTGGTATGAAAAACAGTTTTAGTTTTTATAGCTAATTTCCTTCTTCGTGACAATTGTCCCCCCTTTGCCAATTTTTTGATGAGCCGGGAGTTTGGAGAAGTCAGGCAGTGGCGTAGGTGCCCGCTCTGAGCTTCAAAACTCCTCAAGAAACCTATAGGTGACGGAGGCTACATCCATCTATACATACCGTCTACGATCAAACTCCGTATGTAAAATTTTAGAAATTGACAAAAGTTCAAAAATGAAGTCTTTCTTGCATGGAATGGAAGAAAATGATGAAATAATCTTGTATCTGCACATTTGTCTGGATCGGTTCAGTGCTTTTTGTGTGATGCTGTTGACAAGCAAACAAACAGACATAGCTGAAAATCCCTTGGTACAACAAGGTTGTAATAAACTGGATATATTTTTTGAAACATTATTCACTTTAACTTGAACAAATTGTCTGTAATAATTTTGGCTCTAATAGCACTGGATATACTGTTGGCAGATTAAAAGACCACTCCCATATTTCCAATCTCTATTCAGTAGTTTGCCACAGGAAAGAGGACAATCAATTAAAATCGTTTTTAATATCAGCTCTGTGTTTTTCTCTCCACACACACAACCACATCTTTATCTCTGACAGAAACCTGTGCTTAATTTAATTTAGAGAGAGGATTTTACACAGCAGCATCTAAGCTTAATGTCAAGAAAAATTAACCTTTAAGTAGCAGTCGTTACATAAAAGACAAGAGAGTATGTTTTAGGGAAGGTATTTTCACAGCGAGTGCAAAGTGTTTTTGTATGTACACATCTGCGGGATTCAAATGAGCAGCCTTGGATGCAGAAGATGGACGGCTGGTGGCATGAAAGTGGAGCGTAACCTTGTTTACAAACACACACACACACACATTAATGCATAACAGAGCACACCGGTTCCTAACAGGCGCGTGCACACACACACACACACACACACACACACACACACACACACACACACACACACACAGAGAGAGAGAGCTCATAAATCACTGTGGCCTACTCTCAAGATTCAAGCATCACGAAACTTTGCCACCGTTTACTCCCACGTCTGCGGCGGGTCAGCTTTTTCTAAACCAAGCACAGGCAATACAGAGCGTGTTGTGTTGCGTTTCATTGCCAAGATAATTTTGGAGGGGTCAAATTAAACTCATCAATCACCAATAAGCCAACACCTGAGCCACGCAGAGGTGACCAACAAAGGGAAAAAAAAAACAAAAAAACAAAAACAAAAAAAACCCCACACAAACTGAAAGGGTAGGATACATGGCCATCTTAGCCGCAATAAGGTATTCACTGTATACCGACCAGTATGTGATACCACCTTCACAGTAGCTACATTAACTAGTAACATAGCAACTATTCTGCTATAATGCAGTGGCCTTTTCATTGGTCTGTTTCATGGGATTACTAGTGATCAGTGGCCACTTGAATGCAAATGCGCCTGGTCACTGAATCGAGAGACTGTATGGTCACTTCTTATTTGAATGTTCAGCTACAGCTCGGATGTGAGAAGAAATGAAATCAATCTGTAATGATCAGTTTCAATTCAAAACTCACAGAATCTAAGTAGCAAAAGGTCATGCCTCTTACTCCAGTACTCACCGTTCCTAAAGTGCATCTGACCCACCGCATGCCCTGCTGACTGAAGTAAGTTGCTTTCTTCACAGATGCAAAATGATGAACTGTGGTAAACGGCTAAAGGTCCTGTCTTTGTAAAACTGCCTCACGGTGATGTTAACTTTGCCGTTCCAGTGAGGCAGGGGAGGCAGCACAACTTAGTGGAACAATGTTCATTTTACAACATGGGTGACATGGAGTTTTCATTCGTTTAAAAACCCTTTAAGCACTGGACATCAAGATTTCAAAAGGCGACTGCAAATGAGAAAATGACCTCCGCCACCGCCGAAGACAATGGACAGAATTGGTTCCGCGTCAATGCATGCGAGCACGTTCAGAGCATCTTTCCTCCTCTGTCTCCTCGAACACTTTGAACAGGAACATGGCGTAATTTTGGGCTAGAATCAAAGTAGTGCCTGTCTGCTAACTAGTTCTAGAAAGTCCAAACCGGATATGGCTCTGTAATTGGAGCTATCGTCTGTTTTATTCAGTATTGTTGTTTGTCAACCATCAACCCCGAAAAGGAGCTGCTACGAAGCTGAACTAAATGAGTGTTTGTCTATTCAACTCTCAGGAAAACAGTGATAAATCAGCTGCAGATAAATAAAACTTCAACACAGTGAAACGTCCAGCTGCTTATACCTGAGCTATGACTCGTCTGCTTTCTGCCTGTATCAAAATGTCCTGTTTTCACAGTTGATGAACCACTAAAATGTGTGTGTTACAGATAAAGCATCAGACAAAAGCAGGCTGATGAGGGACTTTAATGTAGGGTGGTTGTGTTTGAGCTGAACCAGCACCAACTCGGCTGGGGGAGTGTGTGGATAAAATATTTCTCATACTCGTTCTCTCATTCTGTCAGTCATTCTTTCTTTCTGGTCAACTATCAAGGAAGCTATTTGAACATTCAAGACCAAGTTTCACCAGACAGGAAGCCCTTGACTTGAACACATATTGACCAAAGAATCTCCAATAGTGGGGCTGACCCAGAGCAAGTGTGAGAGGCCGCTAACCACATCATTAGACCCAGATTATCTGTAACGGAACCTATTAGTAGCCATTAGCACGAGGAAATGACCCTGACCCTATCATTGTAGTTTTACTTCTTCTTCACTGGGAGAAAAGACCAAAGAAAAAAGATTAAGATCAGCTTGAATTACACCAACTAGGCCTGGAACACAGGGGATTTTAGATAACTATTGACAAACACACGCACACAAATGGAGATGCACAAACAAATACAAAGCCATGCACAGCTCTCTTGGGGATAAGTTAGATGCAATAAATCCTGCTTCTAAACAGATAGCACTGCAACATGTGTGGCTTTTTAGATCAGTGCTGATATGATTATGCAGGCTCAGGACCATAGATATGGAGCAGATAGATTGCAATGTAGTAAAACACACACACACACACACACACACACACACACACACACACACACACACACACACGCCCGCTTACACATCTTGGCTGTGAGAGCTGCAGCTCCCTCGTGCTGCGCTGACATCAGCATTTTCCTACACGTCCTGCTTATTAGGAATAGACTGTGTCCTGAGATGACCTGGGTCCTTGGAGAGCCCACAGCCGTGCACACGCACAAATATTCATTGTAGAAAAACAATGGCCACACAAGGCCATACGCATTCATTCACAGCTGTGTGCATCTAAAAATGAACAGCACATTGAGGACTCACACATGCACTTCATACAACACACTACGATGTTATGCCTCACTACTGATCAATAGCTCTATACACCTTTTTCTGCCCTAATGTCCTTTAGGATAAACACTTTGCTGGCTAGACAACTAAAGTCAGGGTCTTTAGGGGTAACAAAAGAGATGCGTGTATTGTTGTGGATGTTTGATTGCACATTTAAATATCCAGTACTTAACAGTGGGCAAGTGAATGAGTCAAACCCATGATTCATCTGAATCCCACAGCGGAGCTCAAACATAACCCAAGGCTTATGTTTAAATTTAAACTGCTAAAAATGGCACCAAATCTAAATCTCACTGAATCAGATCAGATCCCGCTGTGGACTGCACACCTTATGTCTGAGCAGAGCTGTGTATTGCAGTGACAGCAAAGATCCAGGTGAAAAAAATGGTGCACTGAATAAGTATGGAAGAAACAACACTACCAAAATGACCAGCACATTCACTGAAACAGCATTAGATATTTCAGCTTGTTAATATCTCTTCAATCTAACCCTGGCTTTGCCTGGAGTCAGAAGCTTGGGGGAAACAATGCCATCAATAATACAAGAGTAAAGGTTTATTTTATTGGATTACAAACATTACACTCAACAACTTCTAATCATCACTAATTTCAGGACAGACTTTACACTCATAGGTTGTCAAGCTTCTGTGGCTTTAAGCACAATTACATATTATAGGATTAGGTCATTGATTTAGTTGAGTTTCAGTCAGACCAGCCAAGCAGAAAGCCACTATAATGCCACTGACTGGTTTGTGAACTTCTGTTTTGAAACTTGTTTTTTTGAAAGCAGAAGGAAACATTTGGCTGAAAAAGTGGCTCTGACCTGTTCTGTACTTTATCCTGATCACCAGGCAGGTCGCTGTGTGTTGTTTACTCTTCCTCTAAATGGGGACATAATTTATATATGTACATCATGTTGTATTGAAGACTTGAAAGTATCTTAACTCAATGTTCACTGAGGTAATAAATCAAGTGTGAAATAGGGTCATTCCAATAGATTTCAATACAATCAGATTTATTTTTTACAACCAGTGGAGTCGCCCCCTGATGGTCATTAGATAGAATGCAGTTTAAAGACACTTCCACATTGGCTTCACTTTTCAGACACAGAGCCTACGTCCACTTTTATAAACAGTCTATGATTCTATCTAATAACCATCAAGGGCCGGCAGCATTTTAAAATGATATTTTTTCACAAAAATTACTACTAAAAAAAAGAAAAACCCCCAAAACTCCAACCATTACAAATGAAGCCAGAGAATCTATAACTGACTGATACCACTATACAAATGCGGCAGCTGTCCCGTGCATGTGGAGAAGTCAGAACATGTGACTCTAATTGCGCCAATATGATGACAAGCTAGTTGCTAACTTTGTCTGTCTGCTGTCTGGTTTGAAAGTAGTTTATAGTGTCAAAGCCTCATTTAAAGAAAAATATCATCACTTGAGTACCCCTCAAGCTCAGCCCTTATATCTTTCCTCACTAAGGCCTGGAACATTTGCTGTATAAATGGGCAAATAGAGGGAACATTTCCTTCGCATTATCACGCACTTAATCAAAATTATGAGGAGTTTGTCTCAAATGAACAGCTATTACAGTTGCCAAAATTTGCAGATATTGAGATTTGTATTTGAGTTTGCTTGTGACAGAAGCGGCTTTAGACAGGAAGCTACAAGTCATTTAAAGTGAACACATGCTTTAAGACTATAATTTCATACACTGCGAAACCACTCATTTCTGCTTGCACATTATCTGTCTTCCTCCTTCCTGGCACCTGACTGGTAGCTGGATTGACCTGCTGGTATTTGATTGCTACGAACCCCTTAATGATGACTGACACATGCTTGGCTAATTGGCTAACCGCCTTGAATGATCATATGATGGTCTGATTGTTCTAATCTAACACCAGTCATCACAGGGGTTGAAGGCTGGGGCCCCATCTTGTTATTCTGAAAAGACACATTAAGATACAGTACTGTGCGAGTGCAAGTCTTAGGCCACCATAAGCAACCCTCACCAAACAAACTGGATACTTCTAACCTGGACCCATCACTCCATAATACTCTCACTTATTACTCCAGTCTTTGTGAGCCGTTCCCCTTCTGAAAAAGTGGTTTCTCGGCTGTTGCCCTTCCACAAAGCTCATTCCTGCTCAAGCTTCTTTGTACTGTAGAAGGTCAACTTGGCTTCATCCTGATGAAGCTGCCAGATGCTGAGCCAGGTCCAGAAACGTCTCATCAAGTTTTCTTGGCCTTCCAGACCTTTTTCTGTCCTTGACCTCTCCTGATTCTTCAAATTTCTTGAAAACAGCTTAAAAACCACATCTTGAGTATCCAGTTAGTTTGAGGATTTCCATTTGAGTGTGGTCTTGCTGATGCAAAATTATGATTTTATGTTTGTCAGATTCTGTGATCTTTGTCATTTTGAATGGAATGATGTGATTGAAAGTTGCTCTTACACATATCAGCAGCTTCCAATGAGTTGACCTCATACAACGTGTCTGTAATCCTCAAGCATGTCTTGCACTAACCTGGTGTAATGGACCTTTTTCACAGCATCATTGACATGAAATGGGACAAATACAGGTGTTAGCAGTGACATTAATTATGGCTCCATTCCATTTAGGTTTAAGAGCCAGGTCCCTGCTGTTGCTCAAGTGTAAGGGGAGGCCACACTGAATACTTGTCACTTTAGCCTATAAAAGCTGTTTTTTATGATTTTTTTCTGTTTTTTAATACTGCTACACATTTCTTGTCTTTTTGGTTGTATTCTAATAAACAGACTGAGAAATAATTATATATGGTCATTATAGCATTGATAAAACAACAAATCTAAGGGTGGCCTGAGACTTTTGCACAGTACTGTACATACTATTAGTTAAACCATTACTTGGTTTTGGAAGAGTAATTATTGTTTTGAAAAACTGTTTTAAAAACCTGTTTATCAAAAGTATGTTTTTTAAAACAAATTTTAAAGAGGCTTTTATAATGTGGCAGAAACAACCATCCTAGTGTTTGTCTCTAATAATGGTATTTGCACCCAGGTGTCTGGAGCCAGCAGGTATAAACTGTGTTTTTAGGCTCTGCTGGACCACTTGGAGTCAAATGGGAGGAGTTCCATCAGAAAAGCTTTCTAACACAAGGTTAACATTGTGAAAGGATCTATAACCCACATCATGACCTTAGACAAACAAGTCTAAAGGTAATAATGAGTGATATAAAAATAAGTAAATGCCAACTTTTGTTATGGACAGGAGTCAAAACCCAGTCTCCTGGTGGAAGGTTGGGTGCTTGGCCCATTTATCCACCGAACCATTCTTCCTGTATGGACTTTTTGCTCTTTATACTATGTCTCCTGACTCCCTAATGCTATAGTGTTTCATAAGCGCCTGACTGCAGCAGACGTTCAGAGCACCACAGGCCACATGGTGCATGAATAGTGCACTGCAACAATTGTGCTGTCCTGCGCAAAATACAGGCTGCCTTAGGAGCCAATGGGTGTTCCTTAAGGGTCTAAATAGCCAAATGGCTGCTGTATGGCTATTTTTACCCAGGCGTAAATAGATGTCTGTGATTTTTCTGAGACATTTTTACATGATCATTAATTAAAACAGCTAAGTGCACGTGTGTGTGGTGACCAAAATTGCAAAGCACCCCTGACAACAGATCACACACATACACACACACACACACACACACACAGATATACAAATACTCCAGGGGCAACCCACCTCATTAGATATAGACAAACATTCAATTAGTCATTGTAATAGGGAACATAAAGCATGTCTGTCGTGGTAATGCTTACATTATCCTTCCCAGTCAGCAGTACTAAAACAACTGGCTGAGGATTTATAAGGCAACTGGTGAATGATAATGCTTCTTTCTATGTCTCTCTGTGTCACCCAGAGTGTGTTTGTCTTGTCTAAGCATTTGAAATTAGTGTTCATTTCCAGAACAAATGGCTCTCTGTGGTTAGAACCACACGAGGCTAAAGAATGATCTCACTTTCCTTTACAAATGTTTGTTGAGGAGGGTCAGGAAGTCTGTGAAGAAAGTTGTAGAAAAGCAAAGTGAAACTGTTTTTTTTTTTTTTTTGCAAAGGTAAAATCAGTAATAGTAGATCTGTTCACACGGGTGGAACTCTGACCTCTGTGACCTCTCTGTTAGACAGCAAATTGTCTCATTTTATTTTTGAATGAGTTCATTGCATTTTTTTGTGAACTACATAAAACATGCCAGGGCGATGACCCAAGACACGACAAAACAAATGTGGGTGCAGTGTTCCTATTGTTGGATGGATTAAAAATAACTTTGACGTCATCACCTGGTTGGTAATTTGTGACTGAATAAAAATGGAATGTGTAATATCATCTTATCGTTTTGAGAGGATCCGTCCAGAATTTGACGAATTTCAATTCTTAAATTCAATATAAAACAACATGTAATTACTGACTACTGCATTTATATAACTACTTTTTGAAATGACGGATGGACGGATGTATGGAGAGAAAAAAAAAAGTGCCAATACTATTAACACATGTGTATGACTTTAACTGTGGTGAAAATAATTAATAGCTATTCACAAACTATCCTGTAACTTGAGTATGTATCAAGCAAATTCACGACAAATGACAACACATTTCTTGAGTAATGACTAAAAATGTTTTGTGAGGTCAAACTGAAACCAATCTTCTTGAGTATTAATGAATGTTTGTGCCAAATTTAAAATTCCCCCAAGGCATTACAGAGACATTGTGTTCACAAGGGCAAAACCATGTTAGGTCACCACGGCTTTCATCTTTGACCACTAAAATGTAATCAATTCATCCTTGAGTCCACATGGACATTTGTGCCCAATTTAAAGGAAAAGGCCTTAAAGCTTAACTGAGATATTGTGTCATAAGGCCAAAACCATGGTTGGGAGCACCTGCAACCTTGACCAAAATGTAAGCAGTTCATCCTTGAGACCAAATTGGAAGAAGAAAAATTTCTATGTTCTATGATATTGTTACTGACATATCAAGTCGATACGAGAATGGGATGGACAGAATGACAACTGCCGCTGTGGAGGCATAAACGGCTTAAAATGTAAATCACAACCTGAAGACGATTATAAGGTCTAACTTTAAGAAAAATATGGACAACACTACCCATTAATCAAATGTGTGGCTGTTGTGTATCTTCAAAATGATTTTTAAAGAATAGGAAGCAATTTTGTTTGTTGGTGAAAAACATTTCCAAACAACAAACCATTGAAATGGGAACTGTGACAAAACACTGACAAATATATATATATAAAAGGAAAGCTAATGTGTGAAATTCAGATGCTGTGGATGATGATGTAATGTTAACGTTACTCTGTCTTTCATGTTCCAGGACAAATGTTGACTGAAGTTTCCTTGAGATGTTCAGTAAAGACAAAAACATTGTGCTGTAAGAGATTTTTGCATGTCCTTTTAGGTTAAACTCAATGAACAATGTTTTAGTGACCGTAAAAAAAAAAAAAACAACCGTGGAGAGAACTGGTCGCAGCAGTTGTGACCACGGTGAACAAGTTGCTGTCGAGTTAACTGTAAACAACAAAGACAACAACAACAACAACAGCCATAGTCTCACAATACATAGAAGTCATAAAAATCAAAAAAAAAAAAACTTGAGTAGTTTGAATAAAAAGAAGAAAAGGAATGAACGTGAAATGAAACATGGAATGTGTTGCGTGTTATAGAGCAATTATGACAGCAAGGTTTTTGGATTACAGTGTAATGAAGACACTGATTATCTTTACTTTTGAGAAAATCTGAAAGTACACATTAATTTCACTCCATAGCTGTTGGCGCAGGGATCGGTAACCATGGAATAGAGTGTGAAGACCTTGATATTGGCTGATTAAAATTATGTCTGTGTGAGAGGGTGTCTTGAAGCAATCATCTTTTATGCATAGTCTGTTTATACAAGACTTTAATCTAGCCTGAGTTTCAGGTGTCTTTATCTTCAGTGATTTTCCTTGTAAATAAACTTGACCGCAACATCAAAACCAGAATAAGTAATCCCTTTCCAAGCACCGTCTTCTTCCGCAGTCTCCTCTCTCCTTCTGTCATTCTCTGTTTCAAAGACGGTTGAACGACCAGCAATTGTATAAAACTAGATAGAGAATATGCTAATATTTTCTCCCTCTAACCTTGCATTACTCTTGACAGAAACAAACACTCAGAATTGCATGCACACACGTGCACGTTCATAAACACACATAACACAGACCTTCTTGACAGTGAATTGGCTCTCATTGTCAGTGATGTCTGTTTACAAGCCCTCCAAACAAGCAGAAGAGTGTGCGTGTGTGTGCGTGTGTGCACGTGTGTGCGTATGTGTGTGTGTGTGTGTGTGTGTGGGTGGGTGGGTGTGTGTGTGTTTGTGGTCGTGGGGGTGGGGATCGGGGGACGGTGGTTGGTTGGCTGCCTGCTGCTGTTAGGGGTGGGGCTGGAGAGGGGGTAGGTGGCCTGCCTGCTGCTGTTGGCAGGTCAGTGTGAACAGACTGTATGAACATGGAGAGATTATGTTTTCACCGCTGGTCCTGTCTTTACCTCAACTGAGAGGATACAGAAAGCAGGATTTGGGTTTGGTTGAGTTAATCTTCCAGTCTAAGGTTTATATTTGGAAACTGTGTGTGTGTGTGTGTGTGTGTGCATGTGTGTGTGTGTGTGTGTGTGTGTGTGTGT
>CM076650.1:22105961-22155626 GCA_038496675.1 Rachycentron canadum | reverse complement strand
CTCTCTCTCTCTCTCTCTCTCTCTCTCTCTCTCTCTCTCTCTCTCTCTCTCTCTCACATACGCACACAGATGTACCTACATGCATGCAAACCCTACGACGTGATTGTGCATTCTCTTTGAGGTCTTTTCCACTGCAGGAGCTTGTGACATGGAGGCTGTGGTTCTAGGTTCTGCCTGGACGTCTGTCCATTTGCAGCTGTGCTTTACAGACTGTGGTGTTTTGTCATTTAAAAGACAAATATATAGCAATGCCAGGACAATACGCTGTTTGGTAGGCAAGTGATATAACTGTGGGGTATATGACAATGGAACAAACGTGGCTCACAAACATGGAGGTCGCCTGAACGGAGCGGGGTGAATGAAATCGGCACCGTGCTAGCTCCCAACCAGCTCCCAACCAGCTCTGTAGTGCCAGGTGCTGCACTTGAGTCATGTCAGCTGCACCTGCACAAAGGATTCTGAACTTTCATCATTTAAGTACAAGTGGAATATATAATCCTGGCATGTTACATAATTGTAAAAATATCTAAACTACCCAAACAATACTGGGGAATGTAGTTAAACTTTTTGTGTACTAACATGGACAAATGCATAAAAAAATGCTTGCTAGTTATCGGGAATTGGATAATTACCTCACACATTTTCTTGCAGTACTTAGCTTAAGCTAATGAGTATCATTTTGGGAAATACGCTTTCATGGAGTCTTGTTGTCGGGTGTGGGGGGTTGGCTCCCCATCAATCAAGTCCTGATGGTAGAGTAGCTAGACAGATACCACTGTGAGTAAAAGGCACATGAGAGCCCACTTGAAGTTTGACAAACGGTATTTAAAGGGCTCTGAGAGCATGAGAAGGGAGATTCTCTCTGATGAGAGGAACACAGGGCAGGCCTCTTCGTCTGGCTAATACCAACCCGTTGGTGAAGAACGGTGGTGGCGGCATCAAGTTATGAGGATTGGGATTGAGGAAGGCAGCCAAATACAGATATAGAGAGATGCTTGACGAAAACCTGCTCCAGAGTGCATGCTATTGGAGACTGGAGCAGCGCTTCGCTGCTCAGCACAGTCCGGATGAAGCCCGGACTTAAACCCTATAGAACATCTGTGGAGAGACCTGAAGATGACAGCTCACAGACGCTTACCATCCAATCTTGAGAGGATTTGCCAGGAAGAATGGGATAAACTGCCCAAATCCAGGTGTGCAAAGCTTGTAGTTGTAAGTGCTGCCAAAGAGGCTTCTGCAAAGTACTGAATTATAGGTTTGAATACTTTTGTAAGTGAGAGATTTCAGTTTTTGAGTTTAGGGATTTTGTTTCCTTTTGGATAGAGCCAGGGTAGCCATTCCCCCCAGTTTCCAGTCTTTAAGCAAAGCTAAGATAACTAATAGCCTTATCTTAAATTTAGTGCACCGATATGAGGGTGTATCAGCCCTGTCATCTAACTCTTGGTGTGCTCAGAGCAGATGGAGAAGATCCATCCATCCATTAGCTATACTGCTTGACCCTGTGAGGTCACCAGTCGATCACAGGGCTGATATATAGAGACAAACAACCATTCACACTCATGTTCACACCTCCGGACAGTTAAGAGTCACCAGTTAGTCATCCTAATCTGCATGTGTTTGGACCGTGGGAGGAAGCTGCTATCCCCAGAGGAAACCATCGCAGACTTGGGGAAAACATGCCACACAGAAAGGCCCCAGCCAGGAGATTTGAACATCCTCGCATTCCTCCACCGAATGTAGGACACTAGAGAAAAACCTTTTCACAGTGGCTTCACGTCATGTTTAGCTGTGGGTCATTAGGTTTCCTTGGTGGTAAGGGCTTATACCTCTCAGTCATGAAAATTCAGATGCTGGAAAGTAATTCTCGGTTCAGTGGGACAAAACAGAATTGATCCATCTGTGTCAGAGGCCTTGCCCCCTCTCCTCTCACCTGCTGCCCTGACTGATCTACTTCCCTTCACCTTCTCTATGTCTTACCAACTCTCCAGCAAGATATCCTCCCTGCACTCTTTTCTCCTTGCCTCTGCTCACCCTCCTTTCTTATCTTGATTTTGTCCACCTGCCCCTCTGCTGCTTGTCTCACTCCCCTCCAAATTCTTCCCCTGCTATCCATCCCTTTCCTGCCTCCTCACCCTACACTGTTCTCAACCATCCCTCAAGCCACATCCTTGTTTGTCTGGCCACCCTCCTCCCTCCCCCTATATCTCCCCCTCTGTCTCACCACGTCTCTCCCTCCTGCCCCACTGCTCCTGCGCCCTCCTCTTCCCTTCTTCCTTCAGACAGAAAGCCAATTGGAGCTGTCTAAACAAATGAGAGGTGTCTGAGATCATTTAAACAGCCATAAATAACATCAAGAGAGGAGGCAGACGATGAGTGGACCCTGCTGCTAAACGCACATACACACACAGACACACACACGCTCTTAAGTGAACGACATTGCTAATTTGTCTGATAGCGTGTTAGGGGAAGATAAGAGCGGAGGCAGGAATCTGGCCTGCCTGAGATGCATTAGCTCGCCTTGTACTGTTTTCATCACTCAGGCTATGGGAGCACAGTGTATTGTTTGCTAATTTGCCTTTTGCAGCCATTGTTTGGAATGCTAGTGGAGTTATCACTGGAGGTAATGGGCTTTGTGTGTGCCAGCGGGTGAGTGTGTATGTGTCCACCTGAAAGAGTCTGGAGTTTAGAGTCTTGATAGAGAGATCACTCTAGGTAATGGGGCTCTAAAGGAATGAATGGCGCCCTTTGTGTTGATTTAATGCCACGCTGCTTGGATCTCGCCGTCACTGCTCACTGGCCTAAAACCTACAAATATGAAGCCCGCTCATCACAAGCTAGACAAGTAAGGGAAGAGGCTTGGGTTGGATCTTAATTCATTAAGCTTGTCCGTGTCTTGAAGAGAAGAAGACGAATGGTGATTTTGTTCTGTCAGTCCCTGGCAAGCCTCCACTCTGCTGGTTTTTGACAGCTCTCTGCCAAGTAGGACATTAAATAATAAGCTTCCTGCTTCTTCTCTTTCTGTCCGTGTATCTGTCTGTCTCTCTCTCACTCTCACTTTCTCTCCTCCATATCTATCCCTGAGTGAGTGTGTATGTGTGTGTTTGTCTGACTTACTTAGTGTCTTTCTCTGTTATAAATATTTAGCTAGGAATGAGACACTGGCAGCTTTGTGTGGAGTAAAACATACGCCTGCACACACACACACACATACAGTGTCTCTCCGCCAGTACCCTCTTAAATACTACAGAGCTGGCACTTGTTATAAGCCTCTGCACATCAGGCCAAATCCATTTTGGGAGTGCCAATTTCATTCTTGGGATGTTAAGCATCTACACCGCAAGGTCAAAACATTGCAATGAAAGCCCATTTCGCTCTGTTGCAGAATTGGATGAAAATTAATGTTATTTCTTCTGTTGAAATAGCCATCCTGTTTCACTGGTTCCCACACAGCAGGCTGGCATATACTAATATGCTGGGTAAATATTCATACAGCTTGACACTAGTGGTGCAGAAAGTGGGAATTTTCATATAATTTTGGGTTTCTCTGACATGTTATCCTCAAAATTATATTTGTACAGATATGTGTGAGTGTCCTGTCGACATATTCCCATGTACACATACTTGTGCTGCTGTGTATATATGCCGCTGTGTAATATTGTAGTTGGCAGTGTTTTAGTTTGCACATAGATGTCACACACTGACAGTGCTAGAAGGTGCAGTGGGTGTGGGGATGTGGGTGTTTTGTTTTATATGTACCAGCTTTGAGCGCAGTGATTATGCATATGATGTTGTGTGTGTGTGTGTGACACGTTGCCTATGGAGGTGCTAGAAACCACTAAGAGGCCCTGAAGACACACATACTGTAGCATATATATTTTTTGATAGAGGATCATGTTAGTTACATACTGTAAGCTCATAGGCATCGCTGATATGTGTGCACACTGATGTGAAAAGGGACGCAGATCCCAGGAAAGTCTCTGAGCAATTAATTCGCCAGCCCTCAGCAACAGCAACTGTATTTCACAGGATTTCTCTTGCATGCATCCTCTTAGCACATACCCAGGGAAAGTGTATGTAATAGCATTACAAAAGAACAAATAAAAGAACACTAATTAAGCTGACATTCATTTTCTATTAACAACTAAAGAAATTGCCCTACATAATCCCACATAACTCCAATTGGGAAGTAAGCAATTTTAAAGGAACAAACTGCCAACATTTAAACAACACTTAAAGAACCTAAACAATGTTATAGCAGAAATGATAACCTGCATTCTTCAAAATAAAGGTCTCTGCTTCTCTCTCTCTTTGTAATATAGCGCAACAGCATCACACTACTTACATGTGGACTCCTGGTGTCTGCTCTTGTTTGGGTGTCTCCCTGTATGTATGTCAGCTCTGTGACAATGGTCTCAAACATGGGGGTTGAGACCCTAATGAAGGAGTTGCAAGATAAATCTCAGAGGAGTCAAGGTGATTATGGGATTGTGATCTTTTCTTATGTTTTACTTTTTGGGCAATCTTGGGTTGTTTTCTGTCAGGTCTCAAAATTTTCCAAATGAATATCTAGGAAAGTAAAATCACACCAGATACGTCGATTATGCCACATAAACGCCAATGACAAGGGTTGGCAAAAACACATTTTCTATTGGGCCATATGGAAAGTGTTAAGTAATCATCGGCTGTCCCATCACTCAGCCAGTGATCACCCATAGTCTGCCCTGCCCCACGTAATTGCACAAGAAAAGCGGGTATTGATAATGGGCGGCAATACAGTGATACATTGTTGACCTATGTGCCATATTCTAATCTATTCTAATACATACATTATGTATACTAATGATACAAACATTATTACAATGGGGAAAACATTTAAGTTGCCAACGGTCAACTGTACCATCCCCAGTCTGGCCAAGCACCTTGTTGCATGTCATGTCTTCCATTTCCTGTTACTTCTCTTTTGTCAGCTTGAAGGAATTAAATACTTACAAAATGGGAGAGGTTATTAAAAAAAAGTGTGTGGACATTCTGACTGACTCTCTGCGTATTATTATTTTGACACATTTTACTTGATTGTTTCAACTTAACTTAAAAAAAAAAAAAAATCCCATGAGTTCATGTCAGGATGTCAGACAGCAGTAGAGCATTTGTGAGCACCTAAACTATAATGTAGCTTCACGAATAATCACCTTGTAGTAAACAAGGTTGGGTGAAAATTCACTCTATGAAGTAGAATATTTGGCCTCCTGCTGTGACAATTTTATCTGCCCTTTGTCATAAAAAAAAAAAAAAAAAAAAATTTGAGGTTCGATGATACCACACAATGAAGGCATTAGGTTTAGGTTGGAAAAGGTTGGCATGAGGGTCCTAGAGGTTCTGTATTTCATACCATAACCCTGAGAGATTTAGTGACTATGCTTTGAATTTGAATCCTCAGATGACGGAGGAAGGGAGACGTGGACAAGTGGCTGGGTCTTATCTAAAAACTAGTTGAGGGTTGAGTAAAGTAGCCAAGTCTTAAAAAAAAAAGCATGAGATGACAGAGAGGTACTTAACATTTTCTCTATTCCCCCACTTTAAATTCCTTGTGACTGGAGGGCAGTTTTATACAGACATAAAGAGACACAGCTACACAACTAGAATATCTGGGTATCACTGTTACACAAACTTGTTTTTGTCCTTTAATTCCTTAATGATGACACAGTTGGTAATAAGCTTTTCGAACGGATTGACAGTCTGCTTGGAATCATCTCAGCACAATATAAAAAATTAAATCTGGTACCACAGACTTTTTTGTTGCTATTGCTTAATGATCAGGGTTTTGATTATGAATCAAATGAATAGAGATGAAAGGTGGCAGAAACCCAGCGAGGAGGAACAATAGACGGTTGTGTCGGCAGGGACTAGAAATGAAAGAACAGCAGTGGGTAAAGAGATGGGTCGACAAAAGGAAGAGCATCCTCACACTCTTTGAAGCCTCGGGTCTGCAGCTACCTCTCCTGTTTGGCCCACTTCTCTCCTGTCTCCCCACGGTCATCCAGCTCTGCTCTCAGTGCATCGTTGGAACAGAGGAGCAACGTGGAGAGAGGGAAGATGAGGGGCAATGTGATACTTGCAATCATCTCTTCAGCTTCTAAGAAGCTTTCAGCCCTGAGGTTTTTAGTTCTCCATTCATTTTCTTTCTAATGGTGCCTTCCTCCTCTTTCTCTCTAACCCCTTTTCCTCTTCATCTCTGTCTCCTTCAGTCCCTTTTTTCCTCATCTGTTTCTCATCTCTCATTCTTGCAGTCTGGCTTCCTTCAGCCATGCTTAGCCATTCTGCTTTCAGTTTCTTTGCTTCCCTTTGCCTTTCCTTTCATTTCTGCATAGCCCTTGTCTGTGCTCCCCCCCTTTCTCTTCAATTTCACCCCCTTTCTTCTCTCTAGCCCGTCCTCTTAATTCTCTCTCCCCACTCATCATGGGGACAGTAAATCCCTTGGTGGTTGGGGCGCAGAGCCACAGAGCTCTTTGATCGTTCTCAGGGAACCGACATCCTGACTACCATTCTGGACAGAGCTCTGTCTGGTGTCTGCTCGGTGAGATGCTGAGGGAGGAGCATTCAGTTCTCATACACAATTTTGCTTCTCAGAAATGTACACACACTCACACACGCACACACACACACACACACACACACACACACACACACACACACACACACACACACACACACACACAGGCAAGTGTTGTCCTGTGTGTAATTAAATTTTCCGAGGACCAAAAGAAGAAGAGTTCATAATACATAAACCAAATATCTTAAATCATATCATCCTTTCATGAATACCCTCCCTTACTCACAATGTCTCTCTCTCTCTCTCGCTTTCCTCTTTCTTTTCTCCTCTGCCATTCACTCTGAATGCTTCATGGAGCCCCTTGTCCAAAATATGCTGTTTAATCTGGCGAAATGAGAAATTATCATCAAACAAGAAATATGGACTTATGAATACTGATTTAGCATGTGCCGTTCCCTTGCAACGACTTGAAATGTAATGAAATGATTCAGTCGTTTATAATGCATGAGTGCACGGCTTGTAATCAAACGAAATTGTGTTGTTCACTTGCTGGGGAAAATGAAATAATGATGATGTTCTTCAAAATGAATGCTTTGTGGGATTTAAATTCAGTAAGAGTGAGTTAGGTGAACTAATCTCATTGCATGTAATGTGTGATTTAGTTGCGAGATAGCAGGAGAAGATGTAAACTCTGCGTGTAATGTAAGCGACACGACAGCGGAGAAAAGCAACATAAAAGGTTGAAATGTTTCAGACGTGTCACTGACACTTTGGCATTTCTGTGGCTCACTTGTTTTTCCTCTTCCTTTGCAAAGTCTCCATAGGCAGCAATTTTTTATTTATTTTTATTTTTTTGTTTGTAAGATATTAAAAGGGCTTCTGGAAAATCAGAAAACAAACATAAGCCTCTCAAATGTCATTTCATTTTTCTCCCTAATGTGAACAGCAAGTCTTAAATATTAATACTATATTCTTCATGTTCTGCTTGTGCTAATGGAACACAAGGAATGTACAAAGGACAGAGCAATTCCTCATGTCTGAGTAGTAACTATCTTTTAATAACTGCTGTCAAAGGACTCGTCTGAAGAGACCACATACGAGTTAAATAAAGCACATTCCATCTGATATCATTACCGCGTTCATTCATGACTGTGTTTATTTGGGGATATGAAAATCCATTTGTATATAACACTTTGTCTCAGTTGTCAGATGTGGGGAGACAATATGAACGTTTAACAAAGGCTTGAATCCCCTTAAATCCCTCTGCTTTTATTTGACATTTGGTTCAATACGCTCATTATGACAGCATTTAACATGTGACAAAGACCCCCCTCCCCTCCCCTCCTCCCACACACACACACACACCCCTAATGTCACTCCATCTAGAAACAGGAGCACTGTAAGGAAATGCATCTGAAGAAAGCACACACACACTCACACACACACCACCCGTCGTTCGGCTAAGCCTGTGGAATTGATGTGCCCCTAAGCCTGTTTTTTTCCATGCATTATGCCCCAAGGAGAGAGCTTCTGAATGGTGGTGGCTGCCACTCACTAGAGTATAAGCTTGGGATCAGACTGCAGAGGTAAACACAGGCACACACACATACACACATATATATGAAAGCACACACACTGGGTGGATGAGAGCAAATTTAGGGGCACAAATGCACAATTTCAGAGAGGAAACATACATTTTTCAGGGCTACACATTCTGTTTCTCACACACAATCGTTCCTCCGTCCTCTCTTTTTTCTCTCTTGTTCTCCCACTTTCTCACTCACTCATTCACACACACACGCACACACACACACACACGAGCATAAACACTCACCTCTAAGCTAAGGGATGAAACCTGCACAGTGTGTCTCTGCCTCATGCTGGCTTAGCCACAGAGCTGAAAGAACAGTGAGGGGATAGAAAGTGGAGATGAAGACATATGACAGAAAAGCTCTGTAAACAAGACACACACAAAGACGCATACTTACAAGCACATGCACGCACACATATAGACACACACATATTCTGGGGGGCCTGCCCCCGCCCATCTCTCCCTTCTGCTCGGCTACAGTTAGGTGTGGTGCTCTGTGTCGGGCAGCTTGTCCCGTGCCGTGTTTATGTCTCTCTCCTGTCCCGTGTTCAGCACTACGGGGGCTGCTTGATGTCGGTTTACTGTGAAGCCAAGAAGACTGGCTGAAGGGCTGACTAGGCCTCTCTGTGGGAAGCTTTGGCTTGTGTCTTAAGATGCTGCTAAACCTTTCAGGCCTACTGTACCTATGCAGCACCACTTGCTGTGCTGGAAGAGGCAGCAAAACGCTGACTTTGTGTGTGTGCTCATCACTGTCTATGTGGTGGGGCATGGCAGTTTGTTGGCAGGAGTTGAACATTTGTGTCTACATATTCCATGTATTGAACACAAAAAGTTGTGCAAAATGCAACAAACAGCAAAACACCTGCACAGGAAAGCATGTTGTCCAAAATTTATAATTCAGTGGTGTTGTCTGCTGCAACACTTCAGCTTCGGGAATATTATGTGTTCATGAGTACACTTTTTTCATCTTGGGTGTGTGTGCATCATCATGGCACAATGTAGTCCTGGAGACAAATACTCTGGCAGGACCTACCACAGAGGCGGTCCTTACGAGCACTTCTGGTGTTTATATGTCTGCCTATCTATGTTGAGATCAAAATGAAGGTCAAGCTCAAAGATGGGCGGGGTCTGACCCATGACTATTTCATTTACATTTATATTTACATTTCCTGAGAGGACAACACTAAGGCTGGGAACACACTAGCTGCTTGGTGGTTGTGTAACATCTTGGTTTTCATCTGGCATTCACAGACAACAGAGGCAGGGCAGAGTCTCCCGGATGTATTCAATAAGGTGAAGCTCAGGTAAAGAAGGTGTCTCTAGTTTGTCTTGTTTTGTTGAGCTGTTTAAAGCCACGCTAAGGAAAATCAGTATAAACAAAGAACAAATGACCGTGTGTCATGTGAAAGTAGTCGCCCACAAAGAATTATCACTCTGGAGTTCACTACAGTACAATTTAAGGTAGCTGTGTCCAAAGATGGTATTGAAGTCTATGGGAAAATGGCTCGATCTCCCACTTGATTTATAACCACAATAAACATTTCCCTAATGAGTTTACTGTCTCAATCGCTAGTTCCAAGTCTTCTTCAATTCAACATGATATCCATCCATCCATTATCTGCTCATCTGTGCGAGGTCGCGGGAGGGCTGAGAGAACCTGGAGGCACAGTGAGAACATGCAAACTGTGAGGCTACAGCGCTAACCATTGTACCACTGTGCTGCCCTAAGATGATGTTCAGTTTTTGGATTAAGTCATCAGAAGACCATAGACCACATAGCAGGATACGTTTTAGGGTGTGTGACCTGCACACACGGCAACCTGCCTGACAACTCCTCAGCTCCACCATCTCCTCTAAAATATGGTTTCTTTGGGTTTCAGAAGACCAAGATGCCGGTGACCAAATTATATACTTGAGGCCTCAAAGCGGCAGCTCATAAGCCAATGGATGACATCACAATGGGTTGCCACCCACTTGTTTCGAAGAGAAAGTTAAGATAAATCCACCTCCTCTGCACCAAATGTCAGAATAGTGCAATTAGCGCCTGGCCAGTGAACATAACAGTGTATTGAGCTGGTAGAGAGAAACATCCAAAGAGCCTGTTGCTCTGACACTGGACTGTGGAAAAGTTCAACCACTGTGACCTATCAACAACATCCATATCAATTTATGTTAGCATTATTTTGATGATGTGTCCTTCCTTAATATGGGGTTTGCTGAGAAACAGGGGCTGCCGATGTCCATGTTCACACTTCTCAGGAGTTAGCACAAAAATCTGTTCACACCGATTAAAATGAACTTGTTCATGTTCATGTCTTCCATTATTTCTAAATAACCTGCTCTGAGCTATTCTTTTTCGGTAGAACCTCGACCTCCACATCCATTCACAGCCCCTAACCATTGCAGAATTGTTGTGTACTATTGTCCAATCACAGACAGAGATTATAATTCAAAGGAAAAAAACACAATTTTTTTTTTTTGTTTGTTTGTTTTTTTACCACTAAGGTTGTGTCAGCAAGCAAAACAATTCAAAACTGATCAGTTTACAAATGTAATTCAGCTCTGTATACATTTTTTATTATTCAGAAAGTGAAAGAAGAGGTGTAGTAAAGGTAAAATGTAGATGAAATGGGAACATTTATTGAGCTTGCATGAAATTAGGCAGCAGTTCAAAACCATAAAACAGATTACAAGCTGGTACAGGCTCCATCACTGGCTTCATTACAGCCACTGGCTGAAAGATGTGCTATGATTTCAGTTCACATACTGGGTACTGTTGGGTGACGTCGTAAAACACAGTTCTTCTGATGTTTTTTGGCAGTTGGGAAACATCTTTTTGGTGCATTCCCGCCACCTTTTGGTGACCATTGTTGGCTCTGATGAGAGTTCAGAAAAGCTGCCAAGCTGGATTCAAGAGGTCTCTGTATAAATTAAAAATGACAGAGCCAAGGGTATGACTCTACGGGTATCCAGCCTTCACTCTTCTAGAAAGACCTGCCGCTAGATTTGCTCCTATCCACTGATGTTTGGGCGACCTACCTGGCTGGCAGGCATTGGATGGAACGGTTATCATGGCTCTGTGCAGACCAGTCAAGTTAGTCACAAAGTTCATATACTATAATCTAAAACAATGGCTTTCAAGCTTTGGGCCACACAAGAATTTCTCTTGACTCACCATTGGATCTCAGAGAAGTGATCTGCAAAGTCTCCCTGTGTATTTACGCACAGGACATGGCCTAATAGCAGTGGAGGACAGAGCGACCCTCTGCTGCAAACACACACTTCTTCGCTCCCATCATCCCAGGGTCACTATCACGTATGACAACTACTAGATCTGTCTGAGCTGCTGGCACGACATTTTTCAGCTGAACATAATGTGTAACGTTACTTTATGTTGGTCCACCTTGACATGTCTCCAGTCTGCATCTTGAACCGACAGACTTTTCTTTGTTTGAAAAGCCATTGCTCCACATTGAGCCACTTTGCTCTGTTAACATTTCGCATCTTCCACTGTGCTGTGCCATGGTCAGTCTGCTGCTACAGCTGGAGGAGACACATCTGCCTCCCAGACTCACACACACTAACTTCACTCACTGGCTGTTTTATAATGACTACATAATTACATTAGTATGGGGGATTCAATGAAAACATTTTATATTATACTTTTTTACCTATTTTGCAATACTATCGCAAAATAATCTTGCAACCCTCTCTTTAACCTGGGGGTTCCTACCTCCAGGTTAGGAACCACTGGTCTAAAATATGATACTGTAGCTTTAAGAATTTCTCAATAGGAGTGGAAACCATGAGAAAAGCTCTAGTCCAAAAGCCCCCAACAGAATGTGTGTTATCTTTAGATCAGGTGGGTCTAACCAGCTTCCTTCCACTGCCAGCTCACAAGTCGTTCAAGACTTAGTGGATGAAGTGGGAAAACAGTCTTAACATTGGGCCAACTGCCATACAGTCGAGTGGGCAAATCCGTTTTGGCAGAGCACATACATGCAAATGTTCAGTGTGTGGAGCCACAGAGATGAGTGGTCAAGCACAAAGAACACAGTTAGAATGTGAAGCCTCTGTGAAATACAACAAAGATTTTTTGAATCAAGAAGTCTTCGTCTCTCTGTCACACTCACACTTGCGCACAAATACACACATGTACACACACAGAGCAGTGGGGCTCTTCACTGACCATTACTCTTGGCAAGGAGTGCTGAACAGAAAGTGCTTAGTAGAAAACAACAGGATACTTTCACTCCAACTCAAACAGCATCCATCAGCCTTATGCAGTGTGTGTGTGTGTGTGTGTGTGTGTGTGTGTGTGTGTGTGTGTGTGTGTGTGTGTGTGTGTGTGTGTGTGTGCATGCGCATGACCGTGTTTAGGGAGAAAGAAAGGAGGAGATTTCTCTCCTGTCACTTCAGTAATGCGTGCCTGGGCTCTCCCAGCATCCCCCTGACCTTCATGCTCAGTTTCAGCACACTTACATCACCCGTGTCAAACACCGGCCTTCATCACTTCTCTATATGTGTATGTGTGTATGTGTTTGTGTGTGTGTGTGAATGAGTGCATGTGCGAGAGAGAGAGAATGAGATAGAGAAATGATAAGGAATGTGAGAGACACACAAGCTTCTTGTATATCTATCTAACCTTGGGTTAAGACATCAGCAGTTTTATTGATCTCTGAGGCCTTTTGAGCTTCAAAGTGTTTTCCTTTACCTTTTCACGCCTATTTCTTCCATTTATTATTTCCTCCCCAAGTATTTCTTCCTGCACCAGTGAATATGTACAAGTTTGTGCACAGCATTTATTGGCTTTGGGGTGTGTGAGACTAAAAACTGCCTTTGTCAGAATGAGTTTTGCAAAGTCACACCAGTTTGACCAGTCCTCCCTCCTTCTGGCTGTTTAAAGGTTAACACATTGGCTCAGGGTTATGGTTAGAATTAAGTCTCACTTTACATGATGAATAAAGTAATTGGGGAGGATTTTTCTACTGAGCCATTGTTCTTTTGCAGTAAGAAGACCCAGGGGAGGCGTGGACGATACAGATGCCTCTTGGTCACTTCCCTGTGGAGATTTTCTGGGCATGACTGACTGGGAGGAGAACATGGACATGCAGCAGGGATTAAATCTCCCAGTGGGCCTCGGTGTAATTGAGGATACGAGAAAGGAAATGAAGTTGGAGGAACTTGTCAGGGAACAGGATATTTAGGCTGCTTTACTTGCCCATTGCAACTTTTAAAACTGAGAGCTGAATTGATAAATGATCAGAACCGGAATTTGGTGAAATGTCATGTCGAGTATGATCTTATATGATGAGGCATGAAGTGAAAATGTTAAAAGGTGAACCTGGGTTTTGTAGCTAACTGCATTGGATAGATTAAAGGGATTAGAATTGTACACAGCACATTTAAACCATATTAGAACTCACTATGTAATGAAATATACAAGGTTTCTGGGCTGCTTCATGCAAATTTCTGATTAAACTATTCATGGAGGAACCATCTTGAGCATTAAAAAATGGCAGTATTATTCATACATGGTGCACAATACTAAATAAGCATTGACTGAGTTAATTTGTTTGTGTAAACAGTGAAGGAATCAGCCAGCCTAACTCTGAGTTGCCAGTGGGGAATAACTGTACAAGAAATGACACATAAGCCACTACTGTAGGTCAACTGCTCGCTGCAGCATCCATAAAACCAAGCTGAGGATATACTACTGCATATTCAACAACCACTGCCTCAGTGGAGGAGGAATATTAAAAAAAGAGCCCAGGAGGAACAAAAGTAAGAGGTAAAAAAACGCCACCACTATTACTATTAGCTCTACTCTAATGTAACAGTAATGTAATGAATATTAAATATTCATAATATTAATAAATGCATTTTGGGTCATTCTTCTTTTGAATCGTTGCTTACAGACTGTTATCTGAGTTAAACCTTAAATGCAGGACATTGATTTGTAATGGAGGCTCTACGGTGAAGGAAAACAAGCAAATGCAGAAAACACCTTCCTCAATATAACGACGCCAGCTCCGCAGATGCGCACGATACAACCGGATACAGAGAGTGCTTCGAGGAGCACAGGTGACAGCAGAGGTGTTTTCCAAGAGACACGTAGAAAGTGATGTGGGATGCAATTGTTGTTTACCGCTTCACAAAGCACCAAGTGCATCCCTGCCACGTGTGGCACTTTTTTGTGTGCCCCGTTAACACTTCTGTTTCCCTCTGTGCGCACTACTGCATATGGTTGTGATGTGTGTATTTGCAATTTGTCTTTGTGAATAACATGTTTCTGTATTTGGTTGGATGTTTTGTTGTGCATGTGTTGTCAAGATGATGAAGATTTGTTTGTGTTTTGTCTGTTTCCATGTGTTTCCTTAAGCCGTGGTGCGTTTAGGGCCAACGTAAGTCCCTCGAAGTTGTTATATTATATATATTATACTTTTTGGGGAATAAAGAGGAATAACAACAACATTGGCACTTGACTGGACTTCTACACAGATATGAGTTTATGATGCTGTTGGTATGTAGTTAAAAAAAAAAAAATCTTCTGGCTAACAGTGAAATTAAAAATGAGATGAAGTACTTTTGCAAGGATCAGTGGCTCAAGAGATGTGAGTAGAATGTCACGTTTATTTAAATTCTTAAAGGGATCCGTAAAATGTTTCTGAAGCTGTATTATCTCAAATACTTTTCTTTATTTGATGTTGGCAGACTTAAAGACATATTTTAAAGCTCAGACAGTTTTGTGATTCTGATGATAGTTCTGAGTTACAGAACAAGGGTCTGTGGAAGTTTAAATGTAGAGGCTATAATAATGATATATTAGAGCACACTCCTAAAATGGTAACTAAAGTGCAACACTGGAATTTATGGAGGCTCAGGCAAAGAGATTTATCCTCTCATGGAGTCACATTCGTTTATACTTAGAGCTCTATATCTAAAGACGTGAAGGTGGAGGTGAAAGCGTTGCAGCCTACATTAAAGCTGACCTTCACGTAGGCAGGTTTGTTCTATCACTGCCCAGATTTCATCAGAACAGATCTTCTGTTTCGTTGAATAAAATGTGGTTGAGGCAGTTTTGCCAAAGGCTTACTCATCTTTTCTCAAAAGAATCCAGATAGTTATATTTCATGTCACACTTATTGATCTGTGTAAAAGGGAATCACTTCACACTCTCTCCAGAATGGGGCTGATATATGTAAGAGGGGTGGGAAATCGCTTGCAACACTTAATACACTGAGAATTGGTTTCAAAGCATGACGCCTGTATTGGCTGTAGGATATTGGGAATTTTATTTTTATTCAAGTTTGATGTTGGGGTTCCCTCAAGGGAAGCCAACACATAATTCTGCCAAATGACAAAACTGAAGACAGAACATTAATCATCGCTAACTGATTTGTCATGTAAGTCACAGAAATGGGGAGAAAAATGTATTTTTCTTTTTGTTCACAAGAGTAAGCTAAATACCTTTGGGCTATGGGCCATAAATCACAAACAAATATGTCTCTAAATGACCTCAATACATAATGTGGGTCATACCTTAAAAGTATATGTGTATGTTTGTATATTTATTTCATTTTATTTAGATATTTCCCTCAAAAACTGAAATATCTTATTAAAAAAAAAAAAAATGAGTGTGTTGCGTCAGTCAAAAGTCACAACAGTGTTTGTCTGTACATTTAAAGGGCTCTTAAATTAAGCTGTTGATTCAAATCATTGTCATTGCGTTGTTCTTAGCCAATTAATGTAAATGTTGTAATTGTTTTGCCTTTTTACTTTTCTGTCCCGCTCTTAAGCTGGTTGAATTAAAAACTGCAGTAGAGTGTGCAGTAACTACAGAAGCAGTGAAGTAGAAAGATAAATGTAAAACAGATGTGTTAAATTACAGTCCCTCTGCCTTTAGATGACCTTTAGAGGAGAAACTGCAGAATCTACCGGCAACGTGTTCTTTTGAGAGACCGTCATTGTACAAATGACACCCGAGGTCATTGATGTGAGCAGGTTATTATGACCAATAGTTTCGTTTTATTACTAGGCAACGTCTAGCGGCTGTAGCAGTGATGACAGGTTCAAAGGAAGAAGTCATGTGATATACACAGAAGATCACCATTTGTTTCCCATGTGAAACCTTTAGTCAGTGTTGTTTCTTTAATCCATGACCGTTAAACAACCTCCATTATGTGTTTATTATCATTACCATGACACTGAAGGTCTACTGCTGGGTCATACCCCGGGGTGCAGGCAAATGACCTATATAGACTTGGTTGGTTCTTATAATTACTATTGATATGTGAAATCAGCATAATTAATTAATTTATTACATTTAATACATTTCATTATATGATTTAAAGGTCAAGCACACAAAAGTGGCATAAAAGCAGCCACTGAGATCTGCTAGGTTAGCTAGCCTAGCTTTACTGTCAGTTTTGCTATTTGTTTTTTTTTTTTTTTTTTTTTTGTGTAAAACTTTAGTTTTAGCTTGGGTTAGCCACAGTTATCTCACAAGCTAGCTCTCACGTGATATAGCTCTCTGACTTTAGCTGTTAGCCATCTTTCTAAGGCAGAGAGTAGAGATTACCAAGCTGGAGTGCTGTAACTTCACAGCCGACAGCAAACATACCGCATTCAGCTTTTTAGGTTTGTTATGTAGTTAATAAAAGTTCTGTTTTCACCTAAATTAGGCTCCAAATTCTGTGGCATAATGTTATCATATGATAAAAGAACAAGTCAGACACTGGTTATGACTCAGTTTGATCAAAAACGCAGTCAGGGCTTTCCTCTATCTGACTGGGAGACCGAGGCATCATCGGGTCATAAATCAGGCATTCCCATCAGCCTCAGCTGAAGTCTGTGGTTAATGCTAAGCAGATAATGTCAGCAGGCTAACACATTAAACTGTGCTGGTGAAGATGGTAAACAACATGTGCATTAGCATTTTAGCACTGTAATTGTGACCACGTTAGCATTTAGCCCACGGCACTGCTCTGCCTATTCGTATTGTATTGCCACAGAGCTTCGAGCTTGCCTGTACTGTTGAGTCTCGTCATCACTTTATTTTGGAATTTAAAGATGAATCAATATTGAATACCTCCAAACTTAAGAAAGCCTCTCGGTTGCTGTTGTGATTATAATTGTTGCTATTATGACAACTTTTTAATGTTTAAATTGCACAGCTTACTTACTCTCTTGTTATGCATTATAATTATTTGCATCAGTGTCATGCCTCCCAGGAAGAGTTGTCTTCCCTAAATTACCTGAGCAGCAATTATTGAACAACTATGAAAAGCCTGCTGGCATGTGCATATTCATAGTATACCATGTCGGCATGAGAAGTGGCTGTGGCGGTAACTTTGGTGTGGTGGATATTCTGCTGATTAAGTGAAGATGTCTGACTATGAAGTCAGTGATAATTAGGCTGATGGATTGGTGGTGGGTGTACATGTGCATGTTGTTTGGCACGTGTGTGGGCTGTAGCTCACCTACTGATGAGGCTATTTATTTGCAGCCATATACATTACAGGGCCGTTTCTGCCGGATTATTTGGCCGCTTTAAGAGATATCATTTACATGTTTCTCTGAACATTCATTCATTACATAATAGAGGGGACAGCCAGGGTGCTGTGCCTACTGCGCATTACCTTACCAAGGCATTATCGCTTGAATACACCTTGAATAAAGTGAGGCTATAATGAGGAGCTGCAGCAGGACCGTCAGGACCTAAAGATGCCTTATGAAGGGTAGAGGCTAAACAGAATGTTAGAGAGGCAGAGAAGGAGCAAATACTCCTGGCTCTCTGTCTGTCTGTCTGTCTGCAGGTCCCCCGTTAAGAGATTAAATGCCACACTCATTGTTTAATAGGATTGCTTGTCAAGGACCTGTGTGTGTTTGCGTGTGTGTGTGTGTGTGTGTGTGTGTGTGTGTGGGAGGGGGGCGAGGGGGTTGTGTTGTGGGTGGGGCTAGTGTGGGAGTTTTAACAAGATTGCTGGCACAATATTAATTCTATTTTCTCCTGGCACCGCGTTGCACTGTCTTCTGGACATCATGTCTCTCTCTTTCTCTCTCTCTGTCTCTGTTTCTGCAGCCCCCATTGATATAAAAAAATTTTAGAGAACAGGGAGGCAATTCAAGGCTAATACAAAGTTTGCCCTGTGACAGATGCAGTGCATGTCAGAGAAAAAGGAGAGAGGAGATGGGATAAGAAGAGGAGGCAGAGCTGCAGTTGTGCGCATGCTGTGCTTGGATGTGTTAGTCATCTCACATTTGCCAATCACCATGACAAAGACAAATGAAATGTTATTAGCAATGTTACACAAACTTAGCCAGCGTAGCTGTTATCTATAAACAATGTGTCTGACTCATGAAAGACACATTATCTGTAATGGACATTTGGCCCAAAAGACTGCTCTGCTCATAGCAGGGGATGTCCATGCAGAAGTATATTTCTTTTCATTGTAGTGAGAATACAAACAAAGGTAATGATTTAAAGCTGTGGACATATATTATCTGAAATATGAAACTAAAATTCCACTCCACTTCCAATTTTAATGATATTTTACAAACAGATTATTAACATATCTTTAGAGCTGCATTAGTTAATTTTTGACACTTGCTGGTAGGACAGCTGACAGAAAGAGTGTGCTGCAGGAATGAGTCATAAAACCCAGAAATTATTAAGCAATTAAGCACCTCCAGTTCACTTGCCTATGAAGTCTATGGGTTTTTTAAAAATGGGTTTTTAACTAAAATATGTGAATAATCACCCAAGCTGTGATTTCTTTAAGCTTGTGCATCTTGGAAAAAAAGTGGCAACCGAGAAGCTGTTGGGGATTTTAAAAGCCATCATGCTGAACATAAATAGCGTTCTACCAGTGTGTCTTTATAGAATTATTATCAACTTTGTAGGTGGTAATGCTGATGCCAGTCAAATGAAACTACAAGCTGGAAGTTTAGTAGTGGTGATGGTGAAGTCATGTGCCCATGGTGTATTTGGTTTATAGCCTAACATTAGCTTTTTAGGTCTGGCAACTGTGTTTATGCTTTGAAAGTCATAGAAGTGACTTTCACTTGTGAAGACGATCCTGCTAAACAAAGCATTTATGTTATAAACTTTCTTTGTCGCAGACCTTATTTTTTTTACCAGTAATCCAAAAGCCCATTTTGTCAAGGAAACCAAGTTGAAACTACGTCAAAGCATCAATATCATCCCACTGGAATCAGCAAGCAAACAGTTCTCAACTCATTAACTTGAGATATGTTACTAAAAATATGGCTGGAGTCTGGCTGAATGGAAGTCAGCAGAAATTGCCTGTAATGTAAATGCAGTCTGTATTCATGGGTGAAGACCTTTATACCCAAGAAGAAGCCTGCTGAGCTTTGTTAGAGCAAAAGCAGTGTTAAATACAACTTCAGTGCTGACTGCCGAGCACCACATCTGGATTAGAGGTCGACCAAGATTCATTTTTCAGTGGCCAAGTTCTGCTTTGTTTTCCAAGTTTCCAAGTTCCAAGTGGGCAAGTTCTGCTTTGTTTTCAAATATTTAATAATAATAACAAATCAGACACAGAACTGATGACAAACATTTATTTAGCACTAATCTTACTCTATTAAATGTCTCTGTTTGTATAGTAGATTTACACTTTGTCTGCAGGTAATTAAAAAAATGAAGTTTAAGCACATTTAACAGCATTGATCAGCAGATAGCAGCATCTCTTTGTTTCTGACACAAAATGGTAAACTTATATAAATGAATAAATATTATTAAAATATATTAGTGTACACAGTAGCACCCAGAAACTTTGTTTTTGGTCCCAATGAACACTTAATTAACACAGAAGAATAATTGAAAATAAAATAGTGAATTGCCTTTGTTTTCTTACAGTGTCAATCTCAAAAAGTTTTATTTAAATAAATATTTGTTAAGAAGAAGTGGGGGTCAATCACACATGTGCAAGTCACAAGGGAGTCTTAAGTGTTTAACTTCACGTCTCAAGCAAATCCCAAGTTACTGTGGTGAGAATCCAGCAAACCAAGTCCCTGTTGTAAATCAAGTAAGACAAGATAAGTCATTCCTCAGGTCCAAGTCCAGTCGCACAAAATCTTCTGATCAACCCCAAATTCTGTTTGAATCAGTTAGAAGACCTAATGATCATGAAAAATGTAACTTTTTTCAACATTAATAAACCTGTATCAGTCCAAGCTCCTTCTCTAATGTGGCCAAAATAAAAACAAAAAAGGCTAAAAATCTATGCAGAGCTACAGTGTTGTGTGTTATGTTAATTCTGATTTAACATTACATTGAATCATTTCATTCAAAGTTCTGTATCATTAAATATACTGATGAACTAGTGAGGTCTATATTATCACTGTTTAATGACAAAATATATTTTTCCTCCGTGTTGTTACTCTAACAAAGCATTTGTTTTACCCCTGAGAATTGCCTACTCTGATTTTGTGCTGTGCAGTGAAATAAGTGATGGTTGTTACTTATTGTGAAGAGAAATGATAATTAAAAAGTATCCGTTATCACTATTCTGCAAGTGTTTTGCCGTCCAGTGAGAAGCACACACCACATTCTGTATTTAAAGTTATTAGAGATACAATTGTAAGTATTAGCTTGTGTCCAGACAGCCACTTTAATCAGTTGTTACATGGCAGTGCCCGCGATGGAATGTAACTAAGTACATTTACTCCACATGCATTTAAGCATGTATTTTGGAGCCACCATCCACTTTTACTTCCCTATAACTCAAAGGGAGACTGTATTTTCACCACACTACATTTATTTAACATCTTTAACTACTGCTTACTTTAATTTAGAATTATGAATCTTATTTGTGCACTACTTAACAGTAAATACAACTAGAGCTGAAGTGATTAACGGATTAATTTGTTCGTTAGTGACAGAAAACTAACTGCCAATCGTTTAAGACATTTTTCATGTTCAAACACCAAACCTGTCATTGTTCCAGCTTCTCTAATGTGTTGCTTTTTTCCTTCAATTATTACAACAATTTTGAGGTTAAGACTATTAGTTGGACAAAAAAAGAACCTGTGTACAGACATAATATCTATGCCTTCAAAAATTCTCTTTCTTCCTGCACAGTCCTGCCTCTCTTTGTGTACAAGGGTTCAGTTTCTCCCAGTGTGAGTGGCACCAGTTGAAAAGTCCTACTCTTGGTGGTGATCTTATCTCTGTCAACCGGCATCATCTTTTGAATGCTCTAACATTTTGCTATGATTACTGGTGGAGCAGTAAGAGAGAGTTGTGGACTTGAAGCATCTTAAACTGTGGCTGGTGTGACCCGTCTCGTACTGTTCAGTCACACTGTGTGTTGGTGTGTGAGAGTGTGCATATTTGGTTGTTGAAGTGTTTGGTTGTTGAAGACAATTGAAAAGGAGATGAGTGAATTATCTTCATGTGGTTAAATTCACTCTGCACCTGATAACTCACAACTTGTCAAATTAGAATGAATTGTTTAAGACTCCGCAAATGAAAATCAGAAATAGTTTTTAACCTTGCTTACTTGTCCATATGATGATTTTTATATTATACAAGACATATCATGAGCAAGATAAGCAGTGATGCCATGACTGCCCATTTCACCTTGAAACTACAGTAAATCAATGACCAATAAAAACAGATTCATGCGTAACATAACTAAGGAACTTATCTTGACAACTTGAGGGGAGCGAAAAGTGAAACAAAAAGCAGTACAAAAAGAGTTTACATTAACACAACCATTAACACTGTGTCAGCCACTGCCAGTTGCAAGCTAACAAATTGCTGAAACAAATGAAAGGTGATTTTGGTCAAAACAGACTAATCATTTAGGTCTGACTTAGGTTCAAACATGTGGCTCTCTGATGTTTCCTCTAACACTGACCATCTTGATCGATGATACTCCCTCATTGGTCAACAAAATCTTTTCAGAGCAGTCAGCAAGAATTGGCATTAGCACAGCAACTAACACAGTGTCAGCCACTACCAGTTACAAGCTAACAAACAACATACCCAAAATAACTATGCTCAATGTTTTGATACATCTTCTAGTCACAGATTTTGGTCACAACAAACTCCTCAAAAGCTCCTGAGTCTAGATTTGACAGATACTCAAACTTGTGGCTGAGTGTCTCCAACTTTTCCTCTTAATCATATTGATACTCTCTGCTGTTTTACCTGTCAACCTATATAAACCCATGTAAAATACAAATTAGAAAAGTGGTAAAAAAAAAAAAAGTAATGAAAGTGTTTTATATACTTTATGTACTATAATCTCCCTGTTACTGGTCTGTGAAAGATTCCTCAAAGAAAATGTATTCAACATGGGTTTTGTATTCTGAGGGCTCTCCTTGCAAAACAAAATCTTAATTTTATTTGTGAAAATTCAACTGCTGCAGCATTTTTTGAAGCCTGTGCATATTCACTACAAACAGCCAGTGCAAGTACAAGACAAGAGTTGCTTTTTCATATAGAAATCTGTTTGCAAGGCCTGATGGGGAGCAGGGAAAAGACTGTGTATCTCTGTGTTAGCAACAGTCCAGCAGGAGTGTGGTTTACTTCTACCTGAGATCTGTTCACATTTAAGAAAAAGAAATTGATCTAAAAGAAGAGGTCTGTGCCCAGTTACTTCTTTTGTCCAAGTGAGCAATATGTCATTATAGTTGAAGGAGTTACTCCAGCACTTAGCAACGTTCAGCTTGAGTAGGCTGACTGAAGTCAGTGTTGCAAACTCTCTCTGGTCCCTGAAATTCACAGCAGAATAAATTTCCCCTGGGATATCTGACCATGGCTTGAAGCAAGCCAAGCAAAGTGACATCTGTCAAAGTTGCGACAGTGCAGCGAGCCTCCTCCAAATTAAAGCTAATCAGAGGCTACTAGAGAGCAGGATGGCACAAGAGACACTGAGTGAGATGGTTAAGCTAAAATATTTGCCTTAGGCATGAGTGGTTGACACATTTACACATAAACTATCAGTGCCACATTAACACATCACTGTGCCCCTGGGCACAACATTCAAATGCTCTATGATAATGAAAAGGAACTTCAATAATTTCTATAGAGCCGCCACAGGACATTCAGCGGTAAGAAACCAAAAAAAAAAAAAGAAAAAAAAAGAAATCCTATTACAAAGTAAACAACTTTTTCTATTAAACAAAGAGAAGGAGCATTTGTGTAGAGCCGCCACTGAGAAAGTGTAGAGACAGAATATTGAAAAGGCAAAATAAAGTGATTTTTTTTTTTGTCATCAGCCTGTTTTTAAACAGAAAAAAACAAGAGTTAAATAATTTCTATAGAGCCACCACAGAGGGCATTCAGAAGCAATCTGGCAAAATTAACAACATGGAGGCACCTAGGAGTAAAAGGAGATAAGCCATCTTTGCAAGCTGCTGTGGGCTTCTCGCTGTAAACTGCTAATGTTAGCTGTTCAAACGGCTAGTGAAGAAGAGTCATACCGAACATCAGATTAGCTGTCGATGACATTAGCTTTTCGGAGGGCTGATCAAGAAATGTCACCACTAACTACTGTGGCCCCAGCAGACAAGTTCACATGAAGGAAAGTGGAGATCTTAACCAGACATAACAGCTTGTGCCTTCACTGCCCTGGGCCCCCTAGGAGTCTTGGGCCCTGAACTACCCAGTTGACCTAATGGTTAATCCAGCCTTGAAGAAGTAAACACCGTGATTTGATCTTTCCAGTGATTATGTGATCATGAGCACAGACACAATGAGTGAAGGTTTATTATTTAAATATAGTACCATGTTTTTTGTAGCTGTAAAATGAGATATGTCAGCTGTTCTGGTGCTTAATGATTACAGCAATGAAAGTGATTTTCAACGCACGCTGTACGTAAAGGACAGTTGGTCCAGGTGGGAAACTGAATTGCCAACACGGTATAGAGAGTGCCTCAAATGCTCTTATTTTCATGGTTCCCAGACAGGAAGTTACAGCACACTGCTCCTCTGTAACTGGCCTTTGAGAGAACAGCTTATCTCTTGGCTAACCTGCGGCCCAAGCTGTATTTTGTCACAGCGGGCCATGAGACCAGGTAGAAGGCCATCGTGGAGTTGTCTTGTACATCCTCTACAATGTGGCACCGGCTCAAGTGGCGGTTGCGCTTGTGTTGCTGCATGAATGACGAAATCGCAAATGTCAAAGAGTCTAGAGAAGTGGACTGCCCAAAATCCAACAACAAAGACCACCTCTTCAGAGAGCAGTGGTGTCTGTGCATGTCTGCCTGACGCGCGTTCATAAATTCAGCGTGGACGCCACAGGAATATTGTTACATCAACATGACGGCAGCATGTGTCTGGCCTTGCATTATTTCCTTTCCTACAGTGTAAGATACGTGAAATTCGGTTAGGACAGACGACACACATGCTGTAAAGGCTACTTGGTGTGTTATCCGCACCAGAGAGTAAAAGCTGTGAAGGTGCTGTAGTGCAGCATCTGGGCCTACAAAACCTTTGGGCTGACATCAGGTCTTGGATTGGGCTATGGCTATCCTTTCAGGTTGGAGGAAGTGAATCTGTTGAGCACAAAATAATTCAACACAAACACAAACCACTGGCAAAACACCTGCCTACTATCTTTCTTTCCCAACACGACCTTGTGAATGAATGTAGTGAATGAAGATGAGAGACGAGTAGAGCGCTCATGCTGGTGGCCTTGGGCTGAAGAATAACTCTTTTGTATAGAGACATGAGTCTGCTATTCCAAGTGCTAAACTGCACAGTTCCTAATCACTAAAATGTGGATTAAGATTATACAAATTGATTAAGAGCAGAAATGGTTGCAGGCTAAAGCCCAGGGCGAGTGTTTCTGCCTGATACAGACAAGGGTACCGCACATAACATATATATTTCTTTGTATGAGCGCCCATCTCGCCTGTGTCTATGCACCACTGTGTTTTCCCCCCTTTTCTTTGTTTTCTTGCGAGGAAAAAAAACAGGTTGAAACCAATAAAACACTGCCTGTCGCCCCTGGGCACCTCAGTGGCATTCTCTCATTTCAATATGAAATGATACATTAATCACCGGCTAGAGTAAATTACTTTTTCAAGGAAATAGAAGTCTGACTTTGCACACAGAAAGGCTCTTGGACTATTCCTTGGCCTGACATGCGAGCGGCACCTGTACACACCTTCAAAGGATGAATTAAAAATAATCCACTCTTCACTCTGTGTTGCCTTTCCTTCCTTAGTCTACTGTTCTTCTCTACCACCCTTGGGATCTCAATATACTGGTTTTAACCCATAAAAAATCTTGTAAATCCATTATGCAACAGGCCGTAAATCTCTCAAAACCCACACTCATAATCCTAATCCCAGGTTGCATATTAATTTAATCCAGTGTTTAGATCTAATCCACTGTTCTCCAGGGTGGTGGAAGAGCCAGAGCCATGAGATGTGTAATGACTAAAATCTCTCTAATTAAATTTATTTAGTTTCTCGTTTACTTATTTTAGTTTGTTAGAATGCATCTCTGTCACTCTCTGTATGCATCTCTGCTCGCTCTCTGTTTCTCTGCCTCTCTTTACTTCAGCCCCATAGGGAGTTTCCCATAGGGAAATATTCAGAGATGTAATTATGCAGTCTGCTTTTCATAATTTGAACGTTTACACTCTGTGGCTGCATCTCTCATCTCAATCAACAAACACAAACAAATCAATTAAGACAGGATACCAACCATGTTTGCCACTTGACAGCAAACTTTGGCAGGGTGGTGAGAATCGCTCTTCCTCCCTGCGCCGTCTTTCTCAAACAGCCAAACACAAACTTGAACGCTCAGAAAACACGCAACTTTGAAAGTGTGTCATACAGCCCAGTAAGAAAACACACACACACACGCACATAAAAAAAAACAAAAAAAAAAAAACATACAGTACTTGACGGCAATGCATACACTTACACACTTGCGCACGCACGAAGAAACAAAGACACAATTGTGTTACCACTAATTGCATCAGTTCCATCAAGCCATTCTCAGAGAGCCACAAACACAAATCAAATTAGCACTTCACATCGCTGTGTCCCCTGCCTCAGATACTCCAATTAGGCCATGTCTGAAGGAGTAGATTTATGCACATGCACACACTCGCACACGTGCAACCCGTAGCTTGAATAGTCAGGGGGTATCTGCGACGGCACAACTTTCAAAAGTTGAAGTTGATTTTTGGTATTGTGATTAGATAAACCGCGCGCGTGTGTGTGTGTGTGTGTGTCTGTGTGTGCAGAAGCAGATAAGGGAGGAGAGAGTCAGAGATAGTCAAAGAGAGATGGGAGGAAGGGGTGAGATGGGCTTTGAGAATGCACTGATGGATTTTGTTGTCAGATTCACACATTTCAGATTTGGCTCATTATGTGACTCTGTCCCTGCAGGCTTTTGCATGCCTTTGCCTTGATACGTCTTCTAAACTTTCCCAGTGTGCGTGTGGAGATTGTGTGTCATCTGTGTCTATAACTGTGTTTGTGTGTATTCAGGCTTACGCTGATGGTTATGTATACTAATTACAGTTTTGTTAAAAGTGGTTGAAATTAAAAGTGAAAAAATAAATAGATACATTTTAAAAAGTAGCCATATTTACTAAGGTTTTTGCATCGCCTATTAAATATCCTCTGGAATGACTGTAGAGGCATCTGGTGTCAGGTGTTATTCATGAGCTGCAGCCTCAAAGAACATCTTGATGGTTTATTAAACAGTTCAGCTGTATTCGTTGAAATACACATTGTTGACTTTCAGGGAGAAAAGTGTTTGGATGTGTGATTAAAGAAAACATCCCAAAATTTGCTTCATAACTGAACAGAAATGCACAGACAGTCGTACAGACCTTCAACTAACCCACCTCACTCATTTCAGTCCAGTATTTTCCTATATTTTCTTGCCTCTGCCGTCTACCAATTCCTGATGGAAATATTTGTGGCTCTTAAAGTTATAGTTGGGGTTATTTGACGTTCATTTGTGTGAGGTATTCATCTATAGTTGGTGTATTACCTGCAGGAGAGTCAGAACAGTGTGCTGCCAGTTAAGAGAAGCAGCCGGTAGCACCGCACTGAAGCTGACTGAAGGTGCTGCTGTGGACGGGGACAAAAAAAAAAAAAAAAACTGCAGTCATGTTACATTTTGAATATCTCCACCGATATATCTCAATGTCAAACATCCTTTTCCTTTGGAACTACAGTTTGTGAACCATTGAACTACTGTTTTATGACGCGCTATTACTCTGCAGATCAGCTGTTTGTGTCAGAAAGAACTGCGTGTAGGTGGTTAGTAATAGGGTAGTGAAAAAGTAGTTCCAAAATAAAATAAGGGCTGGAAAGTGGTGAAAATATCCCAAATATAGCAAACACATTTTTCTGTGGGCATGTTTTTAAATGGTGTGTTGTTTTCTTTCACCGTCCTTGTCCACTCTGCAGCACATCACTCGGCCTTGAAACTGAGAGCGCGCTGATCTGAATAAACTGCAGGTGATGCACTGACTGTAGATCAGTACCTCACCCAACCCCGCATCAAGTAACCCCAACCATCACTCTAATGGTCTGCCATGTTCACTAAGTAGTTGGGAACTCAGTATGGGTTGTTTGCTGCTGGATTTGGTTTGCTGCTGTGGTTTTTCCTTTACGGTTGAGGTGCACTCAACCGTAAAGGAAAACCAATGCGACTGAAGGCGAAGGATGACAACATGCTTTGTTGAGCTGAGGGGTTCTGCAACGCTGGGTGGCAACTCTCTGGTTTGTCGGTATGACCTCGCCCCTTTCATTTTGCACTTAGCAGCCTGATTATGTTATATTGTATGTTATAAGCTGTCCTAAAAATATTGATTAATGCAGCTTTAAAATATCCTTTCACAGTTGTTTTGGCACCCTACCGTAAGAAAAAACACTGCATGACTTGTCATGAGAGGAGCTATGAAGTCCAGGCTCTATGTAAATAAGGTAACATAAGGGCAATGTGTTGATATTTAAATGATGAAGTCATTGATGTCCTGAGGTCCATGTCTATTCTCAGCCCAGGCAGTCATCAGTGATCAGAGAAGAAAAGAAAAAGAAAAAAAAAACCACATGGAATTGCAGAGCAGAACAGAATAAAGCTTGGGGGGGGGTATGTCTCAGGTATGTCTGTATCCTTCATTGGTTTGAAAAGAAACCATATGTTTTTAAAGGGAGCCTTTTAAGAAGGCAGCAGAACACTCAGGCCCCAGGCTAAATCATACTAAATGATGTCTAGTACATTTCTTTGATTGTATGTGGAAGCACAGGACAGATAAGATTCTCTATTGAATCAAAACATGTGCACCACTTAGGATGGATTTTGCGACTGTGTTTGTAAAAAAGAAGAAAAAAAAAAAAGAAGAAACATTTTATTTTAAATGTGAGTGAGTGTTCATGTTGGACTAAGCGTCTCAGAGTATGGTACCTGAGAACACTCTGAGATCGGAGATGAAAGACTCTCTGCAGCAGCATGGTATTTTTTTTCTGGAGAGCTTCTGACCTCACTGGTCATGCTTGGTTTCAATTTTTTACAAGCCAAATCATTTAAACATCACATCTTCTGTTGAAATTGAGCCTGCTAACAGAAGGATGCTCACTCTTGCAGGCGCTTGAGAAATTTCTCTGAATATTAATATAAACCTTGTTTTTCTGGTGTTTTCATCCAACACGCAATTGTCCCTCTTAAGAAAATCCAGGTGTCCGGGCGGTCGGTTGGTTATTTAAAAGATGCTGGTGATAAGCAGATGCGTGATCTTCTACTTTAATTACTCACAGGTCTGCTCATTTATGACAAAAATAAATGCTGCAGTTTGGTAGATAGATAGATTCATGCCTTGAAGCCCTTGAAGCTTTGAACCTTTCGTCTTTTCTTACTGGAGCCTGCTGCTCCAAATTCATTACACATAAATAAATCACTCCGCGTGTCTTCATGTGTCATATTGATGTCCGAAGTTCAATAGCAAACCAATGTGATTTCATGCTCAGGTGCAGACAAATATGAGGGGAGAAAGAAAAGGGAGGGAAACTGAGAGAAACACAAATTAGTCATTTCTACGGCTGTTATCTGAACTGAATTTACCTCTTAAGTCCACAATTCACTACATTTAGAGGAAGATAAATGGCAAACAGACGGCGAGAGGGAGAGAGTCAGGCGCAGGGAAAAGAGAGGAGAACACATGCAGAAGCCGAGACAAGAGGAGAGACAGATGGACACAGAGAGATCCACAACCCGTCTGGAGACATAGAAATTGGATCCCCTTGATGACACTGAAGTGAGAAGCGTGGGGGAGGAAGAGAAGGTGGTGGTGGGGAGGGCGGGGAGGCAAGTTTCTCTGTGCTCAGAATATAAGTCCAGCGTGTGTGTGCAGGCATCAGTGTGTTTGTAGACATGCTGGCTTATATGCATAACTATGTGTGTGTGTGTGTGTGTGTGTGTGAATCTGTGTGTGCGTCTGTGTGTGTGTGTGTGTGTGTGTGTGTGTGTGTATAGACCAGACCCTCATGCTCAAGGTTTCCCTCTAGAGCAGAATACAGAAAGTCCACAGAGAGCACCAAGCTGACGAGACCCAAGGATGCTCAGACTTTGTGAAAGATACTGTCAGACACCTGATGTCCTTTATCATGGTCAGCACACTTCTCCTCTGAATGGCAATGACTTATTGTGAATATGTGCAGGGACTTGTGATTAAATGAATTTGAGTTTTTTTTTAAATTTATATATATATATTGCCCTCATTTGTGCCATCACAGCATCCTTTACTACTTCTTGCTTTTTAAAACTGCTTTTGCATATGAACTACCTCAAAAGAAAAGAAAAAAAACAGAAACGTGTAGTGACTAGATTTATCAGTGCGCTCATTTCAAACAAAATCTGCAAAGATTAGCATTAACAATCTAACACACTTCCAAGGTGAAGGAGCATATTTCATATGACACTGTTATGCGTGGGGGGCTGCAATTTCCATTAAAAAGGGCCCACACATGATAGCACATGCTCTGTGTACAGTATTTCCCCTATGTGTGGAAGCTGGCCCAGGACACTAGTAGCCTATATCAGGTAGTGCCCATCGAGTGTGCAGTCTTTCTCCAGGCAAGCCAGTTGAAACTATACACATCTGAGACTTCAACTGGCCAAGCTCGGAAATGAAAGAAGGAAAGAAAATGTGATCATATGGCTCTTCCACATGTCACTGGACCAAATAGATCATCCACCCATTAGCTATGCTGCTTATCCATACAGGGTTACAGGGTGGCTAGAGCCAATCCTATCTGAGAATGGGCGAGGGCCAGTCTATCACAGGGCTGACATATGGAGACAAACACCCATGCACACCGACGGGCACTTTTTGAATCGCCAAGTGACCTAACCTGCATGTCTTTGGACCATCCCGAGCACCTGAGCCCGTGCTTGCCTCCCACAGTGGGGGTTGTGACGCTTAAAAAAACAATGTGTTTACTGTTTAACAGCTGCTACTTTTCCAATGATTGCATACGGTGAAAGGCATTTTCGAACCAGTGGGAGTCATGTGATAAATGTGGACGTCACTATAACCTGTGCGGCCACCGGGAGAAAATGACTTCACAGCTCCATGCAGTAGCGGAATCTCCAGCCAAACTCAACATGGCAATAGCCTCAAAACCCTCTCTCCTCTAATATTGAATAGAAACATACAGCTTGAAGTAGTGCATACACTATAGCTAACTAGCTTCATAGTGCAACACAATTCTTCCTCTTTTATGTCTTATTGAACATCACCTTATACCTTGGACTTTAGCCTCAGTCTAATCATAGACCATTTCTAAATGGTCTAAAATGCATGACATCATGCATAGCCATTGTTGTTTCACAAAAGAGGCTGAAGACTGCGTTTAAACCAGGTCATGCAGCATTATCTTAATTAGCTAACTGACTACAATGCTCTCTGTCTAGCCTGCTACAGCTGTAGCAACATAAGTAAGCGGGGTGGGCAATTAAAACTCGCTGCTGTCTTCCATGGGAGTCTGAGCTACAGACTTAATTGGATTCCATTCAAATATGTCAACATATCATGTTTCAAATCAGGCTAAAACTCAGTGCCAGCCAGAAAGAAAGTAATAAAACCTCAAGCTGATCCACTAGATTGAGATCAGGACTAATCCCAGCATGGATGTGGATCAGTAATGCAGGTATTGACTATATGTCAGATGTCTTCTCTGTGAAGGGCAATTGTCAAAAAAGCCCAGTTGCGCCCAGTTAAACACTAATACAATATAGCCACAGTGGCAAGTATACTCTCAATTCATTATTGAGCCTTTGCTGAGCAAAAACATTTGTTTATGGTGTATTTAAATAACGTTTTACAGGTAATCACACCACTGAACTGCTGCTGTGGACAAAAAACTGTAATGTATTGTTAATGCTAAGTCCCATCCAGACCTTCCAATTATAAAGGGAATAACTAAATGTAAATAAATAACTAAATTAAATTTTGACTACAGGCCAATTTCAGGTTAAATGTAGCCTACATTTGATGTGGAGGGGAACTCAAAATCCTTGATAATATTAGAATCATACAAATGTATAAAAGACTGTTCATAAATTTTGCACTATTCCAAGATTTAAACCAGGAAAAGACTTATTACAAGAACACTATTGTGTATTTAGGTTAGGAACTTACAGACTATGCATTGCTGAGGATAAGACACAGACACACAGTCCACCTTTCCCTCGGTTTTCCCTCACTTTTCTCCATTGTTTTTGTTATGGGAAACACAAAAGAGCTTTGCTGTTAATAATTCATGAAACAGACGTGAAATAGCTTGTACATCAACAGTGGGATTGCTTCCCTGTGAACCTATGCCACTCACCCCATTGTTTTTGTTTTTTTTGTTTTTTTTTGGTTCTTTTTTTCTTTTACACCTTTTTTTCTGCTCCCACAACACCTGTTTGTACAGTAACACATGCAGACACAGAGATCCAGAGCCTTGAGGCACTCCAAATGTTCTAGCAACATCTACACACAGGAGACCAATTACAAAAACATCAAGATGTGTGACCCTACAAGAATTACTATCACTAAGCACAGGTAGGCTGGAAGTTTCAGACAAGGACGTAGCGCAGCTGCAGAATTGTTTTTGTCCCTCGTAATGGGTAAGCAAAGTTTCACTACTGTCCACAGCTGGGAAATGTCTCACAGAGACTGTCATGTATGTGCTCTCTCCCCTTGTTTTCTCTGTTTATTTGTTACTTCTCATCCTCCTCCCTCCATTCCCTCCCTGGAGGCTATGGTAGGAGTAGTTAAATAATGCACCCTGCCATCCACAGTTTCAGGGTCAGTTATTTTTATGTTCCATTAACAATCCCTCAACTAGGGGAAGTGTAATCAGAGAGCAGAATCTTACTTAAGAACCGAGAGGCACCAATCTCTGAGTGCCACTGATGAAAATGGAGGGAGGTCTTAGCCCCAGCAGTGGGACAGGACAGCACTTTGAAGTGAGGCATTAGGAAAAAAAAAAAAGGTGCCTGCGATTGATTTCACGCAAACAGGTCTGAGAACTTCAAAAGGCTAAAGAAGGTTTTCCCAGGCTTTGAATTTACCACTCACCCTCAAAAACCAGAGAGATAAGACCAGGTTCGGGGAAGGACATTATGTTGCAGGGCGGAATGTGAGTCTTCGGCTGGTCGGGAGGCATGAGACAGGAAGCTGACAGGAAGTTAACTCTAACCCTGGACACAGCAATAATGGACAATTGCAAGTACAAGAGCATTTGAGAACCGACACTGAGACACTCAATGTACTAATCCACCAGTTTCATCTTAACATACTCAGAGGCTACATTTCACTTATAAACTATGCAGCGTTACAAGATCCAGACATAAAAAATAGAAAATCCTTAATTAGGGAACCACTTTCTGAGATTGCACAAAAAAAAAAAAAACTTCAATACGCTTTGATATGAAATTGTAATCAAATAAACATAATAAATATTTCTTAACACTATCATCCAATAAATGTGGATTACAGTCTGTTCATTATCATATTAATAAAAATGAAGGCACCATTGTGGATGTCTTCATGTCTTTTAACTTGCTGGCAGTATAGTCACATGTAAGAATTTGTTTTCACCTTTATCCCATAAGAACCTGGACCCATTTCTTCTTCAAGGAAAATTATGGGGGTCATAGGACAGACTAAATAGAGCACATAGAACACATTTCTTGATTGCATTTTTTTTTTCAAAATACACCCCTGATCTGAAATGTTACATATGTTACAATGATATTTATGGGATTTGTTCATTTAGTGTGTTTACAACAGGTTAAATGTAATAAAGGACTTGTTATGTAAGCATTAGAATTCTTAAAATACTTGAATCTTACTTTTAACAAAAAACAAGCCTTTTTAAATTTATCTAGCTCTGCCCCTTGTGGTGACCTGGCACACAACCATCTTGGAAATGTTGTTATGGGAACACAAAGTCACATGACCTGTCACATGACCTACCATGATGTTCAGCATGTGTCACTTAGGGACTTCATGAGTTAAGGTTAAGGGTAAAGCTGTGTAAGGAACTCTCCAGAACATTTAAAGGGCTTGTGACACCTGTGTCACTGTGGGTTCTTATGGGATAAATTTTACATTTAGATCATTCTGAAGGATAGAAATCTGGACATTGACCTTGATTACAAACAAATCTTTACATGGGTTACAAAACAGTTTGGAGACCTAATTTTACATTTTTAGTGTTTGAAAAGAGCAAACTTCTGGTTCCAACTAAAGACTGGACTGTGGCCATGGTTTATGACTCTGTTATCCTTGTGGGAGTGTATGCGTGGGTGGGCCCAGGAGTCATATTGTAGTGATAATCACAGCAGTAAGAGATACATTTTTGTTTTGTTTGTTTGAGATGTTGGTTGTTTATTTAAATTTTTCTTAAAGTCTATAGTTGATCCTCTAGAGCTGACCTGTGGTCCGTTGTCCCTTTCCTCTCCATTAGATAGTTTGACGGCTTGAAGACTAAGAAGAGTGACGTTTACTCTACATGTCTTTAATACGCACTTCTGTAATGGCTTGCAACTCATGGCAGGCCAGGGACGTCAGCTACAACCAACCAGAATGTTCATAGAGAAAACACAGAAATGCACAAAGTCAGTCACACACTGCTCTCATGCGTACCAGGGCTTGATTTCTGGCACCAATATTGGCTGCGCTACAACCCATTTCTTTAAGCCACAGATTTCCCCGTTTAGGTCCTGACTTTCCAGCTGCTCCAAACAGCTCTCACTCAAGTGACAAGCCTGTCAATTAATCCAGCCAAACTGCAGTCAAAGAAAAAAGTGGCCCATATCACCCAGGCCCCTGAAAGCTTGGATTATAACATAAACCGGGGGATTTTACCCTTCCTCGTGATGAATTCTTTGCCAGCTCCACAGCCTGCCTTTTGACAGCTAATTATTTCATTAAAGATCTTTCGATGGCTCTTTTCGTTTATCTTTCAATGACTTTAGCTGGTTGAAATGCCACTGATGCACATACTCCTCTGTTTTCAGGCCGCTTGACTGTAGAGTGTCAGAATATATTGGTGTTGTTTGATGGGACTTTAGCCAGGGTTTAATCATTCATCTACCATTGATTTTTTTTTTTTTTTTGGCTTGTGTTTGCATGTGCAGGGGTTGGTGTGTGAGTTTTCCAAAGGCTAAAAAGGAAACCATCTACCATACCTCTCTGTGACACCTTCTTTAATGGTTGAACCACAGTTAAGACCTGGGGCGCTAACATTGGCAAACACAAGCTTTTTATAATGAGTGGTGTCATTGCTTGTCTGACAAGAATACACAATGACAGAGGCGCTACACACACATATTAACCTCCTAATGTGTTAGAAAAGGATTAACACCTTTAGTGTTTTGGGTCTATTTTTACCCATCTTCAAATTCACTAACAAGCACCGAAAAAAGAAAAGAATTATCATCAAGTAAAATGTTTAAAATATGTACAGTACTGTGCAAATGTCTTAGGCCTCCATTAGATTTGTTGTTTTATCAGTGCTGTAATGACCATATATAATTATTTCTCAGTCTCTTTATTAGAATATAACCAGAAAATACAAGAAATGTGTAGTAGTATTAAAAAACAGAAAAAGAAAAACAGAAAAAACAGCAACAGGCTAAAGTGTCAAGTATTCAGTGTCACCTTCCCTTACACTTGAGCAATAGCAGGGACCAGGCTCTTAAACCTAAATGGAATGGAGCCATAATTAATGTCATTGCTAACACCTGTATTTATATTTGACTATTTCATGTCAAAATGATGCTGTGAAAAAGGTCCATTACACCAGGTTTGTGCAAGAATAATAAAATCATCAGTTTGCATCAGCAAGGCCATTCTCAAAGGGAAATCATCAAACAAACTGAATACTTCAAACTTGGACTCTTCCCTCCATAATACTCTTTTCCACTGGTCTTCATTTCAGTCTTTGTGAGCTTTAGCATATCTTAGCCTTTTCACCCAGTTTCCCTTCAGTTTCTTTGCTGCTGCCCTTCCACAAAGCTCATTCCTGATCGAGCTTCTTTGGACTGTGGAAGGGTCAACTTGGCTTCATGCAATTTGTTTGCTGATTTCCCTTTGAGTGTGGCCTTGCTGATGCAAAATTATGTTTTTTTTTTGTCATATTCTCTGATCTTTGGCATTTTGAATAGAATGATGTGACTGAGAGTATCATTGACATGAAATAGGACAAATACAGGTGTTAGCAAGGACATTAATTATGGCTCCATTCCATTTAGCTTTAGGAGCCAGGTCCCTGCTGTTGCTCAAATGTAAGAGGAGGTCACACTGAATACTTGACACTTTAGCCTATAGAAGCTGTTTTTTCTGTTTTTCTTTTTCTGTTTTTTAATACTGCTACACATTTCCTGTATTTTCTGGTTGTATTCTAATAAAGAGACTGAGAAATAATTATTAGTCATTATAGCATTGATATATATATATATATATGTGTGTGTGTGTGTGTTTGTGTGTGTGTGTGTGTGTGTGTGTGTGTGTGTGTGTGTGTGTGTGTGTGTGTGTGTNTGTGTGTGTGTGTGTGTGTGTGTGTGTGTGTGTGTGTGTGTGTGTGTACCTTAACCTCATTTAACCTAAGCATACCAAAGATAACGCATTACAAGCAGCAACATACGCTACCTTTTCCTGCCATAAACAGTTAAATGATCATCACTACAATAGTATCATTCAGCAAAGTTTTATTTAAGTTTTGATTCATGGTTTCACCTATAAGTTCCTAGAAACCTCTGTGGTTGGTAAGCGACATCTGCAGCAGTGAAACCGGACCAGAACTGACAGAGAGACGATCTGTGTTGCGATATCTCGTGGGAGTTTGTTGCTGAGAGAGAAACAGGTCTCAAATAAAAAATCATTTCAGTGACTATGGGGCGAAAGAATCAGTCATAATCTCGGGTCGTCTCCTAAAGGGAGGTGGAGGTGTTAACAAACACTTTACACAGTAACAGGAAATAATTGGAACTGACCTGTCTCCTTTCTCAACTGTCTGAGTCATTTTTAATTTACAATAGGTTACAATTGATCGATTTATTTCAATAATTTGTTTTATATTTTTTTTATATATTAACGTGAGCAATTGTCATTACATCTGTTATGTTATTGGTAGAAACTGACCACTATCTCTCCTATACAATAAGTATACATGTATATATTTGTATATTCCATAGCTGCTCTTTGTGTCACAAGCTGCCCAGATTTCGACGGCATGTTCTCCGATCTTAATGAGAGCGTACGGGACCAGACGTTCATCTACCACAACCCCGGGTCCTGGATTGTAGCCCCACCCATTTGTCCCAAACATCTCTGACGGCTGAACTTAAGTTTGTCCTTCTCACAATGAGCCAACCCCGTCTCACCTAAAAATACCAACAGTTTGAAGTGACATAGTTGCAGGGGAAAATAGCCCGGCCTGTTTCAGCCTTACATGTACTGGAAGAGCTATCGCTGTTGGATTTGTTTAAGTTTCAGCATGTATTGGAAACAACATGTGTCAATCTCCCTCCAGCTGTTCCCAAACACTGGTCTCACTTCCATGTTGGTCGTGTCAAGAATGACCTTTTCTATAGGTGACAGATCATAGGATTGTGTGAATGTGCATGTGTTCTTGTGTGTGTGGCGTGTGAGGGAAAGAGAGAGAGCAGTGGGGTGTGCGTGGGATCAGATTTGCTGTGTTGCTCTCTACAACCGAATTCAAGTCAATGTGCCTTCCTGCCATGAAACAGAATAGAAATGTTACTACACATTACCTGTGTTATTCATGATAGTTACAACCGGGTCAAATTTGACCTATAACATGACAGATTGTGACAGTAATTATTTATTTATTTTTGATGGTGTTTTAATGAGAAAAAAAATTAAAGGTATTTTACAAACAACTAAATTTGAAAATAGCACAATAGGAGGGCAATCGGAGATGCAATTGTAAAGCTATAGCTGGAGTGTGTTGGTGTTTTGTTTTTTTTTCATAAATATTGTAACAACAACGATGACAGAATGTAATACTGAAGAGAATATTAGATTAGAAGCTGCAACCATATTTATTAGACTCAGAAGGCTAAGTGTAATAAGATTTCATAAAAGGGACTGAATTATCATTGTAATCATGGTAATCTTCACATACAGACTCCTCAGAACATAATGAAAACAGCAGTAAATTGTGTGCGAGAGCTGAAAGAGTATGACACAGTTATGGAGACAGTTTTGTTTTTCACCGCTGTCGCTCTGCTCAAGTTCAACTTTCTGAACAATTACAAAAGTCTGCGTGGAGTATATTTAGTCCTCGGTCCACATCCTCCCGCTCAGTCCTCGCTGCACGTTGGAGGTGTTTATTGCAAACACGACCAAATCTTTATCACAGCATATTTCAACTGCGCTGACCATACCCCCATCATCTGAACCAGAAATAAATGTCATGGCATAATAAACAACGATGCGTTCACTGTATGCGGTAAAACACCTTTTGAACAGTGACATGACACCTCCTGTTAGAAGAAAAAAAAAATTAACGAACCACATTATCAGCGGCAATGAATCTCTGACTTGAACTAAATCCATTACGGATCAGCAAAGCAATTCATAATTTCAACCTCTGCTGCACTTGCGGCGTAAATAGAAGCTGTCCACCGACATCCTGCTGTCCGTGTCTGAACATTTCAGGGAACAGGAGATTAAGGTAACAGCTACCAGTATTTTTTTTTTTTTTTTTTTTAAGGCTCAGCACTTCACATGGTGGAGGGTCCAGAAAGGTGGGTGGTAGTTTCTGTGTGGGTAAGAAGGCCTGACATTGGATATACAATGAATAACGCTCTGTTCTATCGCTGCCGTGCAAAAACAGAGATGTGTCGCTAACACAAAATATCTGAGAAAGCCAGATATGTTTTCGATGGCAAGACACAACCCGCAGCCCATCATGCCTCATGTTATTTTTCAACCCTATTGGGAGATAAACCATAAATGTTTTCCAATTCTTTTGCTTTTAACAAAAATCGGTGTTTGGCAACTGTGGTATGGGTCGGATTAGGGAAAGACAGGTTAGAAAAGTAAACATTCATTGTTGGTGAAAATTGGACCATGAATAAGCAGTACTACTAATGAATGAATGTTTTATATATATATATATATATATATATATATATATATATATATATATATATATATATTTATTTATTCTTTTCATTCATCCCTATTATTCACAATCCCAGCAGGTCGCCAGTTTATCACAGGGCCGACATAAAGAGACAAACAACCACTTACACAGCTACAAGCAATTTCAAGTCACCAGTTAGCATAACACTCATGTCTCTGGGCTGTGGCAGGAAGCTGGAGTACCTGGAGGGAACCCACGCAGGCACAGAGGACTTGCCCAAGGTTCAAACCCAGAAATTTCTTGCATATATCCATCCTCCACTACAGCCTCACTGCCTTTAATTTCCGTTTTGCTGAATAAAGGACACACCACTTCCTCATTGGTGCTGTTTGACGCTGTGCTGAGTCCAGAATCAAGCCTCACACAACACAAGCTACCGAACTGCAGATTTTTGTCAACTTGGACCAAACAGCTTAAGTTGTTCTGCCATTTTGCTCCACAAAACTTTTTGGAAACTGGTTTATCAGCACAGGTCCAACTCAATGTTCCAGCTCACTTCTCCAATCAGTCGATGTCAACACGTGAACGGAAGAATAATAAGCAACTATAAAAACACAGCAGGGCACCACAAATAAAATCTGTTGCTGTTTTACCCCCACAGCAACAGTTGTTTCTATGCCGCTAAGGTAGTGTTGCATTTCACACAAAATGAAGCAATTTAACAGCTTATTAACAACAAATTCAGAATCAGGATGACTGATGGCTTCCATGGGGACAGAGTTTATTTCAGTAACCTGACATTTCAGCTCTAAACTAGGTATCACTGACTCGCACACTGTCACGCACACGCACACACACACACACGCACACACACACACGCACACACACACGCACACACGCACGCACGCACGCACACACACACACACACACACACACCAGGCTTTCAATCTGCTTTGATTGCCTCTCTCCCTCTAGTCTATTTGACTGGCCATCACTGCCTCTGTCTCTCTGTGTTGCATGTTTCTTTACAGAAGTGAGTGTCTCTTTTGCTTCATGTCTGGTTTCCCACCGGACCCTCTCTGCACTCCAATTAGGTTTGTCACTCAACTACTGTGGATGGGATTAAGGGAAAGACAGAGAGGGAGGGAACAAGCGAGCGGGCGAGGGAGGGAGGGAGGGGGATAGATAGGAGGGGAGAGATAGTGAGCTGGAGAGAGTGAGGTGGATTGGAGCAGATTTTAAAAGTATAGGGAGAAAACAAGAGTGTGAGTCAGGGCAATAGAGAAGGAGAATGAGAGCAAAGGGAAAAGAGTGCAAGCGAAGGGCTACGAGCGAACAGCTGGATTTGGCCTGGAGGACTTCTGAATAATGTGGTACCATTAAAGCAGGATTCATAAACTCATTGTCCTCTCTTCTCCTCCACGCACCTCGCTGCCGATTTCCCCCCGTTTTATGCTTTTACTTTAATATTCCCATAACATGCATACTGGGTGCTCTTGCATATTCTCTGCCGCGGATTTACGGCCAGTCAAACCACATATGGACAATAAGCTGCAGTATTGCCTTATACCCCAGCTATTGTAGCATATAGTAAAAATGACAAGGCAGTAAACGTTCCCCGTGAAGACGTAAGGTCCTGTTGGCTTTCGGCAGTCCAACATACAGTAATGCTGTATGAATATTTGATAGTTCAGATGTTGTGTATATTAAGTTCATGGTGTTGTTGTTGGTGAAGCAAGGGAGCGATTGAAAAAACCAGCAGGAGGACAGCTGTAAGACTAAGACGAGTGCCGGCTGCCGACCCTGCGCCGAACTTTGACCTGGTCCATAAAGCACAGCAGTTCAGCCAAGCAGTGAAATGCCATATGTCAAAAATAAATACAGTAAACAGTGAGTAAAAATAGGCCAAGAAAAGACAATAAAAATTTAACAGCAGCTACTTTTGCCAACTTGCTGACCTTGAAGTCAATAGTCTTTGAAGAAACTGCTTATTTGTCGCTATTACAGGTCTGCAATGAATGTTTTGTGTGGCATTTTATCTCAAGTAACCCCAGGCACTGACTAATAGTCTACAGACATGCTAGCAGCTCTGTGAGGCTTTACTTTGATACTGGAGATCAGTTTATTAGAGATGTGACATCACAATTATAGTGAGCAAAATGATCAGTTTTCGGTATTATTATTATGGTGTTGTTGAAATGTGCCGAAAATAACACACAACCTGGAATCCTTTCACTGAGTGAATGTTTGCATTGCCTTGGATGTCTGAAGCAAAATCACATGGCCGTCTGTCCAAAACGTTTAAAGATATTACAATCTGAAACCGCTGACGTAAGTGAGCAGTAGAATAGCAGCAGGATTCGTTCACAGGGGACCACCGGTGTCTGGGCAGCATTTCACGGAAACCCATCAAAGCGTTGTTGAGATATTTCAGTCCGGACAGACCAACAGACAAAAGGAGAAAAAAAAAAAATTGTAAGAGAGGAAAACACAGAGGAAAGAAAGTTAATCCCAGAGAACAGCTTGAGCCACGAAAAAGAGTTTCCTCTTCATATACTTCTTATTCCCGTTCTCCCAGAGTGCTCTACCTTAATTAAGGGAGGGTTCAACAAGGCAAGGCTGTGCAATAATTTGAAACTTTAAGAAATATTGAGGCATGACCCATTTACTGCGAGGAGACGGTCTGCAGTGGTGACTTCAAACAATGTTGTATTTTTTATTTGAGTTTGCTTGCTCTGTGGTCTGCTTCATTGCCTAAAACCTGTTTCTAGGACAATGATTTACAAATCTCCCCTGAGAGACTGTGAGGAGCCGAGACTAAACAGACTTTTGTAATATTTGATCTCAAGACGTTTGATATGGAGGTGAAGAGGCTGCGGTTTGTTTTTCCCTGTTTGAAATGTATAAATCAATGGTTTGTGATTTTAAAAACAAACATCAAATAAACATACAAAGAATTCATTTTTAAGTAATGTGAAAAGAGTCCCATTTAAGTTTTGATATTGAATTTATGTTTCTGTGTGGTAAGGTGCTGCTAGGGATGTGATGCGATTAAGAAAAGCCCCTGCAGGGGAAAATCTCTACAGTTGTTAAGATCTGCTGGAAAAAAAAAAAGTGCATGAACAATAATCAAAAGTGACAAAAAGCATCTGTGCTCTGAACACAGATAGTGTAGATTCCACTGTGATCCAGGTGATGCTCAGAGTGGCTTCGCAGCTAACACTACATGAAACAGTTCATGTTCAAGATCTGCTTAAAGCAGAAGAATAAAAGAGAAAAAAAATGTCATTAATTTCATTTAATGTCATTGAAGGCTGATGAAATGTAAGGCTTTTCTTTTGACTTGTGACCTTGCTAACAAAATGCAACATCCTGCTACACTTAAAATGTTCGGACTCGAGTACACAACTACAGCAAGTACATTGGGTCAAAGTTACACTGGAGGGTTGGGATTTCAAGGCCCTGATGACATATTTTCTCAGTCAGCTTCTTATCCTAAGTGATGGAAGCAAAGTGTTTTTGGACACAGACTGAACAGCTTTGGTTAATTCACAAGGGAGATTTCTATTTTTTAGCTATTTATTTTTTGCTCTCATCGGTTTAAAGTGGGCGGAGTTCAGTTGGAAAAAGGAGATACTTCACATACTTCCATGGTCCAATCAGGATTAAGCAACAAGATCTCAACAGGCCCGATGAAGCACGTTAGCTGAGTTTCCAATTCTTAATAATACCTAAATATGCTCTTAACTTTGTTTCATGCCCATTTAGTCATGATGACTCATATTAAGATACTAACATTGATATTTGAAGCCAAGTTTCCAGTTCCACCTTGCAGCACTTTTTTTGGTGGGTTACTTTTTTTTTTTTTTTTTAAATGTGATTTGGGATTTTCGTACTCGTCTCTGAACAGGATGCAACCTTTCTTTCTTTGACTTTGTGGTATTCAAGTTTTCACATCCCAGATGATTAACATATTAGATGTCAGTGAAAGAACTAAAATTGAGTTTACATGACATTTAGGTTGTTACAGGAGTTCAGCCTGGGGCAGGTTTGGACTGCAGTGTCATTTGGCCCTGAATAATTTTATTTATTTATTTATTTATTTTTTACAATTTCAGGTAAGTAATTATGATAATGAATAAATAATATTAATAATTGACAAAATGACACCAAGCAGACACCATGAATCAAATAAATAAACAACTATTAATAACTGAGGATCAGCCCAAAATAGCAAACCAAGTCTGATTTGGGTTAATAAGCCGCTAAAAATCTATCAACAATTTGTTATGGAATTTAATAAAGAAACTCTTTGACTGCAGATAACAAAAAGTCACGCTAAATTGAAAAGGCAGCTTAACCCTGATTAACAAATAAAAGAAGGTGGATAAAACAAGATTGGTTGGGTTTATGCCCCACCACCTCCCTGCTCGTTCCCCCTTTCACTCTTTTGCTTCCGTGAACCAATCTTCAAAAGCCTCTTCTCCACTTTAGGGTTTAGGTGTATTTGAGAGCATATGTTCAGGTTCAGTAAATATTTCTTTATCCTGGTTCTAATGCTGTAACCAGAGCGACTGCCTGCTTGAGAGATAGGCTGCCCCACTTTGAAGTGTATAAGGTACTCAGTATGCGTAGGTGAAACTGTAAATGTGCTTATCTTGTGTCAGTGTGTATGTGTGTGTGTGTGTGTGTGTGTGTGTGTGTGTGAGAGTAAGAGTGTATATGTCTTCTTTGTGTTTATGGGTGCAGTTCAACAGATAAGGGGTGTCCTGAATGGGTTGAGTAATAGCATTAGGTTGTGAACAAACTCATGTGAGAGCAGTGTGTTCTATGTGTGTGTGTGTGTGCATGCATGTATGACTGTGTGTATGAGTGTGTACAGTAGTAAGTGTCTAGTACAAAGAAGTTATATATAAGGGGCCCACAGTAACGGACAAAGAAGTCCAAAAATATATGTACAAATTTGTATGAGAGAGAGAGAGAGAGAGAGAGAGAGAAAGAGAGAGAGAGACGAAGACAGGGAGATGGAGAGTGGAAAGAAAAAGAGAGAAAGAAAGAGAGGGCCCTACTCATTGTGAAAACAACCTTGGCTGAAACAGCATGAAGCTTTTAAACCACTCAGAATTCTATATCACGTCAAAGTATCCAAGGACAATCATGAATACCCTCCACCACACACACAGACACACACACGCACCCTGGCATCATACGGCAAACCGCTTAGCCGTGTTGTTCGGCACACCTCCTCGTATACAAAACTAATCACTTCATTTGACATGTGGCCTTTTCACCTCGTTTAGCGCCACAACCCGATGACAACCTTTGCGCAACCAAAAATTGGAGCACGCCGACTCAAACATCAAGCCCTGCTAATGTTATAATCAATGGAGAGAAAAACAGAGGCTCGAAGTGGTCAGGCTGATAAACAAAAAGGCCTCGCAAACAACAAGATTCGATCAGATGGGCCTACTGGAGACCTTAGGGAAGGTGTGTCGGGGGGGGTAGAAAAGTGGGAGAAGTGTGAGAGACGAGTAGTAAGGAAGGAAAAGGAAAAGAAATGTGAGAAGACTTGTGAGGAGGCCGGGGCGGGGGGGTGTGGGAGGAGCAGAGGGGAGATACACAAGGCTAGATGATAGGGGGGAGAGGGAGCAAGAGGCCCAGTGGCAAATTTCTTCGGAGAATATGATGTGATTTATGGAGGCCATTACTCTGAAGGACAAACAAATGGGAGTTATTAGCGGCATATCAACAGATGCACATGTACATGCACACACACACACACACACGCTCAATGGGGGACAGTAAATGCTGTTCAAATGTATAGTGTGATGAATGAGGACTCAGAGTAGCATGCAGGAACTAAAAGCCAACTGCTTTTAGCAGATTTGTGACACTTTTCAGTGCAATTACGAGGTTTGATTTGTAAATAGCTGTGTCAGTCATGTATTGTGTTACATACCAAATGTGGACAACAAGTGGGCATGCAGTATCTGTGGTTTTATGCAATTTCACGATGAGGCCGAAGCATCACATAAGTAGTATGATTTGACAGCATCTGAGTGTGTGAACATGCGTGTGTTCGTGGAGGAAAGTTAATAGTGTCGTTGTTTTCGGCACAGAGGTGCATCATGGAGAAAAACTGACAGGAACTGACAGTGAAGGGAAAAGCAGACAGAGGAAGAGAGAAGAGCTAAAAAGAGACGGGGGAGGACAGAATAGAGGCATACATACAAAATAGAAGGAAAGACAGAGGCGGACATACAAAGCAAAGAGAGAGGATGGGGGAGGGAGGGAGGGAGGGGGGGGGAGAGAGAGAGAGAGAGAGAGAGAGAGAGAGAGAGAGAGAGAGAACAAGAGGTGCCAGTTTGCAGATGAGAGGCTTGGAAGCCAGAAGGCAATTTAAACAGGCTTGGCTCCCTCTCAGGCATGACAGACTGCTCATTCCCCATCCTCACACACATTCACTCACACATGCACACACACACACACACACACACACACGCACGCACACTCATACAAAGTCATTCATGCATGCTGGCATACAAAACTACTAAGAAAAGTTAAACAACCAGCAACACTCAAGAAGCACAAGTGTGCAGGCAATTGTAAGGGAAAAAAAAAAAAAAGTACAAAAATGTGCAGATGCATATGCAAAACGCCTGAGCTTTATGGAAGTGTGAACTATACAGCCTCCCAAATCCTTTCAATCCCAAAAACTCTGCATATATATACTAATGTGTGTATTCAAGCAAAGAAACACACAAACCGGGTACTTAGACAAACAACACACACACATACATATCACCTTAATGGTTATCATTTCACAGCTTCAAACTGAGGAGTAGATTGAATAAGTTATTGTGTAATAGCAGAAATACTAATGGTTATTAAAAATCTACATTCAATGCACTCCCTCTTTCTCAATTTGGGCAGCTTGCCACTTACTGCAGCTCCCACAGATAATAACAAGAGTTTTTAGCTGCACTGTCTTCTCTGGCGGACAGAAATGAAAGCGATGGAATCTGACCTGTCCCTGTTACTCCAGTCAACTTTTGACTTTGATTGACCGAAGATTCCCTTTCATTTGCCTCACTCGTATTCTGAGCACATTGCATCTTAGACTCTTCCCCCCCCCCCCCCACCTGACTTCAGTGTTATCTAGGTGGATTCAATTTCTCTGAAATTCAATTTCTCTGTGTCTATCTGATGGTGTGTGTGTGTGTGTGTGTGTGTGTGTGTGTGTGTGTGTCCATCTGTCCCCTGCATGTCCTCTCTTCGCTGGGATATAATCAATGTGGCCACTTACTGTATCTGACTTAACTGTCAAACATTTATGGAAGTCAACTATGGCCAATATTTTATAAATAAATAACTTTGTTACATAAGGAAATGGAGTAAAACATCCACTGTGTCAATGGAACTGAGAGCAGTTAACTTATCATTTGTCAAGTCAATCACATAAATGCTTACAGTAGTTATTTCTGTGTACTACTTATGTATAGCTGATAATTCAAACGCGCACAAATATCTTTGAAGATGCTGCAGAACAAAAGGTTTATTTGTGTAGAGATGCCATGTGACCAAACCAAGGTACGGAGTGCCAAGGTGACAAACAAGCCAATTAAAATGATTAAATGTGATCACTATTATTTCATAGTGTATAAAAAAATATATATAAATGTATTAAGGACAAAAAAAAAAAAAAAAAAAAAAATCCCCAATACAACTGTCAGCATGACTTTTAGCCTTCGTGTGAGTGGAAATGAGTCGAGCGTTAGTATTTTTGATGACATATTTACATTGTTTTTATTTTGTTTACGCCCGTCACCGGGTCAGCAGTCATGCGGTCCATTAAAGCGCGGCGTGGCACTAACGAGTCAGACCTTGCAGAAATTATGCACCGGCTGCTCGACCATTTCACGTGTCTGTGCACAAATAAACACCAGTCATTAGGCTTACGTGCTGCAAGTGAATTGGAGCTTCTTCTGCGCACGTGTGTGTCAGTGTGTGAGTGTGTGCGTGTGTGTGTGTGCGTGGCCCTGATTGAATTTGCAAGTGTTGCATATATGCAGTGCGCTGACACAAGGGTCTACAAGGTTAATGAAAACAGGTTCCAAATACATTCATACGGACGGCATGAGGATGGAATTATGGATTATGACTACTTGGCTGGCTGACAACCACCTATTAACATGTCTGACACATTCTTGGACTGTCTGTCTACCTGGCTGGTTGCTCCTCAGCAGACTTTTATTTGTCAGGCTTACTTATCCACTGCCATGTACCCACTTGCTTGTGTCTGTGCTCTTGCCAGTCCATTTCTAGCTTCACTGTATGTGATACAGCCTGACTCAGTTCCCTCCCCGTCACCACCACCTTTTTTTTTTTTTTTTTTTTTAAATTTATTTTATTTTATTTTTTGTTTTTTATCTCTTGTGTTTCTCAACTGTCTATGGTAATCTAATGTCTCTTCATAGGAAGCTCAGCTGCATACTGAGATTAAAGCCTGCAGATGGAAAAAAAAAAAATAAAAATAAGGAGACGGAGCCTGAGAGATTGGTAAATAAAACAATAGCTTAGAGTTTCTCCTCGGGTGCAAGTAATAGGCACTTTCCTCTCTCTTCACTTTATGCCAAGGAAAGTGACTCACTTTCAGTTCTCTGATGCAGTTTAAGTTCGTGAAATCGCATGTTGCATTTTCCTCTCCATCTAAGCCAGTTTTACATTAGTTCACTCTCTTTGTATGGGAATCCACAGGTAGTCTTAAACCCCATTTCCAATGGTAAGCCTCTCAACTCTAATGCTCTTGTACTGAGAGCTTCTTTGTGCCTGTTAAGTGTGCATGTGCGCGTGTGTGTGTGACAGAGTGGGGGCGTATGTACATTCATACTGTAAGTAGCAGCAATCATGTTTGTATATTAATGAGTGCTGCTTGTGTGTGGTGTGTGTGTGTGATGTGCTGCCTCACCACGCCATTGCCAAAGCCTTTCAACATACTACAGTGGTCCCTTTACCTCCACAACCTCACACACACAAATGGAGGGTGCAGTCCTGTCAGCCATCCTCCATTCGCCTGACAGTTGCCATGGTGACCATCACTACACCATGGAGACAGCAGTGGGAAGCTGACTGGGAGGGTGGAGAGGGGAAAGCAGCACTTAGGGATGAGAGAAAGATGATGGCAGGTAGGGGAGAGGATGGCTGGTACAAAGAAAAGAGTTGAGGAAATGCTGAAGGAGATGTCACAGAGGCTCCACAGGAGCAGTTGGGGTGAGAGGAAGGAGGTGATGGAGTTGAGAGAGACTTTGACACAGAGAAACACAGAAAGAGAGCCAGAGAGAACGAGAGACAAAATCAGACAGAGAGGCTGTCAGTGTGTGTGTGTGTGTTTTTATAAACAAAAAGTAGCACTAAAGCAAAGGAAAACTAAAATCCCCACTTCTAGAAGTTGTGTTCATTTTCCACACGAGGGAAATGGACTTCAGATGTGAAAGTGTGTCCTTTTCAGTCAATGCTAACCTTGAAAACTATTTCATAAAAGCTATTATTCATCTAACCAGCCCCAAGTTCAATTTCAAAACTTGGTTCTCTCTCAAAGTGAACTGCTGAGAAAATATTGCATTAGCTTTATTTACTGTGTGCTCTTTCAGGAGACAATTACAATCTGGGGCAAGAGGGGCAAGAAAGAGGAGGAGTAAGAGCAGAGGAGAGTGCAATGGGAGAGTATGCTGGTTGCTTTGGCACTTACTAAAAAGCTGCATTTAGCACAGGTAAATTATAGGGCCTATTTCTGTTGTGAGGCTGCTATGAATGCTCCAGCATCTCTTTTATGCCCGTGGCTGTGTGTGACTGTGTGTGACTGTGTGTGACTGTGTGTGACTGTGTGTGACTGTGTGTGACTGTGTGTGAGTGCGTGCGTGCACTTATGTTGGAAAGTGAAAGCGTGTGGAAATGTGCGTTTGCTAAGAATGTGTATATGTATGCATAGATATGCATGTGTGTCTTCGCACACCGCCCACAAATAAAGCTCAGACGCCAGAGGGCCAAACATCAAGGCGCTGTTGTTCCTTATTAGGAGTCCCAGTGGCTTTAACAGAATTAGCAGAAAGAAGCAAGCAGTGCCGCGCCCTTAGATGAGCTGATCTCGGCACTGATACCTGTCACATTTAACAGCCTCAGCTTGCACACTGTAGAGAATCAGATTTATACATGCGAAGGGCAAATACATTAGCAGAAACACAAACCTGTCAGTCGCATTTCCCAAGCACGCTCTGATAACAAGGGATGCAAAGAGAGAGGAGGGAAAATTCATATAGAGAAAAACCAAAAACACTGCTTTTATCTCAAGGTTTTTTGCTTTAAGACTGGAAATTATGAGCACTGAAAAACAAAACAAGGCTACTGCTTCTTTTTTTTTTTCCATCTCTCTGGTGCAAGCTTGAAAGTCCTAATATTAAGACACTAAGGGAGCGAGGTAATGGAAGGAATAAATCGTAACTTGGTGAGTCATATTATGCTGCTTGTGGAGTCTAAGTACGGCACATATTTGTCAGAGAGAGAGAGAAAGAGAGAGAGAGGTAGCCTCTCTAGTGAGAGCATGATGACAAATATTTCAATCTGGATGGAATATGCCTTGTTGTTCCTTCCCCAGCGCATTAAACCAAGTCATCTGTGTTTCATTGCTGAGGAAGTAGGAATCAGAGCCGGGTTCATTGGTGTTTGCAAAATACTTGTAGTATTTGTCAAATCTCGCCTAGAGTGACAGATGGGCGGGGTTTACCACAGGACAGAGGAAAGGGCTCCAGACAGCCACAACGTTCACATGCTGAAATTTGACGGTAATGCTTTCAGTTTTATACAGCTATTCTAATGGGTGTGCAAATTCATATATATATATATATATATA
>CM076650.1:22081424-22105563 GCA_038496675.1 Rachycentron canadum | reverse complement strand
TATATATATATATATATATATATATATATATATATATATATATAACTCTGATAAAGACTCTGATAAAGACTCTGATAAAGACTCTGATAAAGACTCTGGATAAACAGGGATGTAACCTGATGTAACCTGGAAGTGATTCTAGTTTGAAAGTGCGATGTTGAATTAATGGAATCTCCTTTTGCCTTCTCATTACTAAGGGTACAACAATATGGAAGATGTTATTGGTCTGATTAGCTGGACAAATGTGTACCGTGATGCAAAATATTTTACTATCCACATACATATTTCTTAAATTTGTGTTGTGTGATTTGAGCATACACATAAATTGCACTGTACACAGAGATGCATCCTCAGCAACGTTGTAAATGAGAATCTATCAAGGGCGATGATGAAGATGGTGATGCACCCCTGTAACTGCAGAAAAGCCAAAGCTACAATAACACTGGTCACATCATTACATTACACACAATGTAATGTAATAACTGAGCAAGGCAAACACAATACAGGAAGCCATCAACATGGAATGTACCATTGACATACCTATTTTTTTTTTTTTTTTTTTTTTTTCCAATTGCAGCAACAAGAGTGAGGATAGAAATAGAAGTTTCTCCAAGACAGTTCAAATTTTACAATTCTATTTTCATGTTTTATCAAATCCCTTGAGTCAAAAGCTAACTAAGAAAACAGGTTTCTTTGGATAAATTAAACACAATTTATACTATTTACCATTACCTACCATTCACCATGGCAGGAAATCAGTATAAGAATATTATATTTCATTATACAGTGAGAAGGGCCTGTAACTGAGTGAAAAAAATTTTCTGTGTTATTTTACCTTTAAGGTTGACATACAGAGTACGCAAGATGGTGATAGGAGTAGTCAGTCTGCAGCTGCCCCTGGAACAGCAACGGATGCAAGGGGAGGTTGGATATGGGTTGAGCTGTGCTGCACGAAATGTTTCATGTTCTCCTAGTGACAATTAGAAGGGGAGCATGGTTTTGTTAAGGCTATCCCTGACACGGGAGAAGAAAAGGAACCCGCTTTACAGCAGCACACGGTGTCAAAATGAGTTAAATTGACAGTTGTAGGTATATGCACGATGTCAAGTCCACAATGATGTTATTGTGAAATAAAGGGAATAATTTGACAGGTGGGAAATGTTGGTTTAGACCCCATGTGTTTTCAAGCGAGGGAGGATGTGTCATTGACAAGCTGCACTGATGCAACCTGGAGAAATAATAGATGAAAAGCACACTTCCTGTGTGGCCTAATCAGGTTCCTGCCTGCCACCGGTGCCACAAACAAAGTTCGCTCTAACCCTATTATTTGAGACACAATCACGAAAAAAAAACCAAACAAAAAAAAAAAAACTGAAACGAGATAAACAAATTGGCGTCTCCATCCCTTGTTGTCCTCGACACCACAAAATAATGTACAGATAAATATATGAAATTTAGAATTCATCACAGTGAGCTTTTTTTTTTTTTTTTTTTTTTTTTTTTTTTTTTGGAGAAAGCAATGATGAAGCAATCAAAGTGAAGAGTAATTTTAAAAGCAGAGCTAATGCAGCAATCAGCTTTGGGTGATTTGTCAATAGCAAGCAATTCATGCTTCTGCGCTGGTGCAATGCCCTCCAGGTAAACAAGGGAAACCAACACGAAACATTCAAGAGCACTCTTCCTCTCCAACACACACACACACACACACACACACACACACACACACACACACACACACACCTACTCATCTGTTGTTGTCAGCATGTTAATCAGGCTTTGGAATGGTTGTAGCCCTGAGGCGCTGTGTGATATAAACACAGATAGAATAAATATCTCATTTTAGTACCTTTAAATGACTAACTTTGTTGTCTTCCTCCCTGATGGCTTTGAGAAGAAAGTTTGCGATTAAGTATTTATGTTGTTTAGTGTTCAACAAGGCCACTATCTCTCAGATGCCGAAGCATCAAACCTTTAAAAAAAAAAAAAAAAAAAAAAAAAAAAAAAAAGAAAGAATGATACCGCATGATGTGCCGCTGACCTTTCTGTGAGAGGCCATCGGTGGTACACGGCTGGCATTTGAGACGAGATCATTACGGCTCTGGTTTTAATTGAAGCCTTTATCCCAGGTGTAATCAGGGCTAAATAAACAACGCTGGAATCATCCAAGACCCAATTAGGCCTGTGGGGAGAGTTGCGTGTGGAGATGCAATGTGCTCCTTCTTCATAATCAGCTGAAACTAATACTTGATGTAAGAGTCGGATATCTCTACCTGTCTCTGCAACTAATTGTCTGTAATTATAACAAGGCGGGGGTAATTGTGACAGTTGGTGTTATTACGAGAAAAATCATTGGGTACAATATTCAAATTTCCCATTGTGTGGGCTTTGAAAAAAAATGCCTCTGGAATGTCTTTAATTGCTGTCATAATGGGCACTTTCACGTGGGAATATTACATGATACCATAAAGACGGATGTTTGAGAAATGAAGCTTCATTAGGATGATCTTGTCATCTCCTAATCAGTGTTGAAATGGGAGTTACCGCGACAATCGACAGGCGTTAATCTTCACATGATGCCAAAGACCCCGAAATGACTCCACGCCTCTGTGAGGTTGAAAAAAACAAACAAAAAAAAAAAAACCTGACAGAGAAAAGTAAAGACATAGCAGTGATACTCCTCACTAGTTAATTAAGTGACGAAATAAGCTTGGAAATCCCCTGAATCAAATTACATGATGGGGTGAAACACATAGTATATACACCACTGCTGCTGTGTAACAAATAGGCTTAATGCAATCACACATCTTTAATGAAATCATGTGAATTAATGTCTTAGATCTTTGCTTTTATGAATTTGCCTCCGGTGGCCAATGCACCAGGAAGTCAACGGAAATTATTCAGCCGTTGCTCTGTGGAACAAAGTCTCTGTGTGTCAGCACATGCCTGGGAGGGAACTGGGAAGTAATAGGACAATGAGGGATGATGCATTTATTCCTTGATATTGCAGCATTGTGTGTGTATATAAGTGTACTTTTCATATGTTAATACATCTACTACTGCAACGATTTAAATGTAAATGCAGGCAATTACAGATTCAGTGACAACTGTTTAACATATGGAGCAAGTTTACTTCTATCGTTGTCCTTGACTCATGGGTCATGACTTAAAAATGGGTCACAGGTGTTTTTTGGCGGGTTGCATGTATGTTGGTTGGAAAAGGAAAAAAAAAATCTAATGCTTTGGTGACATTGCAGCTGCGGTGTACAGCTGTCAGGTCACTGTATTGTCTCTGTCCAGCAGTTGTTGCAGAAGAAGACAATGCTAACAGCACTTTACAGGGAATGAGATCCACTCCCATTATCCCTGATAATAAGACTTGAAGGAGTAAATTGGTTGACAAATGAGTCCTGTGCTGTTAATGGCGATGTTAAATTACATTTTCCTCACTGCTTTTTGTATCAGTGATTTGGTAAATCTTTAAAAAACTTAAGATTTAACAATTGTATTGTGACTAATGGCTCTATTAATGTTTAATAAATCATTACCTAATACTTTATTACAAGCCATTCATTAAGTTCAATTTTGGGTTGTCAGCTTCAGGCTGGTGTTAAACCTCCTACTGCATCAAACTTTCTTTATCCATTTAGCCCTTCAGTTGACCATGAGCACTCCCCCAGCTGACTGCTAAACCTCTGACCCTCTGAAAAACTCATTCATTAAAACATTCAGTCATTCATTTTCCATACCACTTACCCTTATAGGGTGGCGGGTGGGCTGGAGCCAATCCCAACTGACAGTGGGTGATGAGCGGGGTTCACCCTGGACAGATCGCCAGTCTATCTCGGGGCTGACATATAGAAACAAACAACCATTCACACTCACATTCACACCTGCGGGCTATTTATAGTCACCACTTAAGCTAAAATGCATGTCTTTGGACTGTGGGAGGAAGCTGGGGTATCCAGAGAGAACATGTCCACACAGAAAGGTCTCAGTCGGCCAGCAGGTTCACACCCAGACCTTCCTTGCAGTGAGGTGACAGTGCTAACAACTGCACCTCTGTGTTGCCCTTTAAAGATGTATTAACATTTAAACTGCAGATTCATTTTAAGAACCCTTTAATAATGTGTTACCATATATTTTATGATGCTTATTGTCATTTATAAATAACTTCTTAACATTAATCACTGCAGATTTGTTGGCTTATTAGAACACGAAAGGTCATTAATTACTTAACAAATGACACAACAGCTTGAGAGCCTGGTAATCCCACAGTTGTGTTTATTAATGTCTTATAAGCATTATTAAATGATTTGTGAGCCATTCATAAAAACTTCAGTTTACTGGGTTCATAGCTGGTTTTGGCTCAAATGCTCGGTTTGGTCTCAGAGAAAGTCATGCTTTGTCACTTTCATCTTTCACTAGGCCTTTTGTCATCAAATTAATTAACACATAAGGTTGTGGCTCTATGCTACTCCATATGACTTCTTTTGCTCCTATCATAATTATTACAGATGTAAGGTTTTTTTTCAAAGGACTAAGAAACTAACAATCATTAATACTATATTGATTTATCAATCTACTCATTCTATAATGAAAGATTACAAACTCCTGCCCTGATCCATGACACATGATAAGGCCCAGTAAAAGCAAAGGAACAGTCCACTGAAGAAAAGCGTTAAGAAAACTGAGGACAATGCGAAATGGCTTTCAACCTCCATGCCCTGTTCTCAGCACTTGCTCGATCTTGTGACTCATTGTAAATGCATTGAGAGGTAAGTGGATGTGGAGTTGACTTTTCGCAGCGTGAATGAGAGTGACTGTGGGTGAGATAATGATAAAAAATAAAAAATGTCAGCAGCTCATCTGATACACGGCAACATGGCTTAGTGATCGACTCGCCTACAACCCCACAGGGGTTACGTTACAATGCTCTTTGTTAGCTAAATGTCAGCGCCCCACCTGGCTCCTATCATACACTGTCTGATACCCCCAGGCAGCACTCACAGATTCCACTGAGGTCCAAAGGTTCAAGCGCAGTTTCTCGGTCAGTTTAGAGCCAAATGTACGGTGCTGCACGCCCATCTGAGCAAGGTGACAGTGAGGACGAGTGACACCAGGCTACTTTTCACTTAAGAACCAGCCACGTTTTTCCACATGTGCCTTATCAGGGTCATTGCCACAATTCCTCAGCTTCACTCACCATAGAAGTAAAAAAAAAAAAAAAAAAAAAAAAAAGTTTATTCTTAAGATTTCCCTTGGACAGCTTTCCATGAAATATAATGCAATATCTATGTGGTAGAATGAAATATCAAAAGATTAAAATTGCAAATTATGTGGGGAAAAATAAAACAAACAAAAAAAAAAAGCATTAGTTTATTTCTTCTGAGCCCATGAAAAAAACTGTAGGGATTGATAACACCAGATTAACTCGATAGCAAACTGCATAACACCACAGAGTATATTTTAAAACTATGACAGTGTGCTTGAATTTCCTTTAATGTTAGTAAATCATGAAAGAAGCATCTGGTGTGCTACTTATTTAGTAAGGAGTGCTTCATGAATAGATTTGGTCAGACTCGACATAATGGCGCTGTTTGGAATACATTTTTCAGATGCTCTTGACTCCTCTGAACCTGAGCAGCTGTGGAGTTTCTGTGCTCCAAGATCTTTTAGGCAGGTTTGAATTAAGTCATTTAGATGAATAATGGAGGAAATATGTGTTGTATAATTCCGTGGCTATTGTCAAGCATAACGAATTTTGCACTTTTTAGTGTTTTATTGAAATTAGTGTCCAAAAAAAAAAAAAAAAAAAAAAAAAAAAGAAAAAAAATTGCAATGGTGATTGTGGGGTGGAGTGCTCTCCACTCATCAAAAGAGAGTGTAAGGCTAGTGTTAGCCTACATTTATGGCGTTGGAGGGAGATTGGAAGTGGGTGCTTCGATGTGTGTGGCTGCCCACGTCAACAACATCCAATTGCTACTGAAAGTTAAACCAACGACTTTCAGAGTCTCATCGTGCCATTGTACTGCACCACATGAAAACCGACATTGACCGTCCAGGCATCTACCCAACCACACATTTGCCTCCACCTAGCATCCATTCAGCCGGCAGTCTCTCACTTTAGGTCCCACTGTTCTGCAGTAACACCAACACGCACAGTGCATTAAGTTAAGTTGCATTTACTGACATTTATCAGCACCATCTCATACACATAAACATACAGTTACTCTCCAACTCTTACAACTAATCATACACACAAAAAAAAAAAAAAATAAGGTAAATGCACTATGCTGCCGCCATGTTGGCTACGCCATCAGCACTGATAACCAGCTTTGAAGACCTAATGGCCACATCGATAGCAGGAAGTGCTAAACTGGAAGTGGACCGACCACTCTGCAGTTGATCCCGCAAAATACTACAAACAAGGAGCAGCAAAGGCAGTTGTAGCGTTAAAATCCAGATTTTAGCTGCGAGCACAGATGACAAGGTCATAATTTGTTCCCCATGTTGCTCTCAACACTGGTAGGTGAGGATGATAAGACCCAATCGGGCAACTACTTCATCGTTTCCAAAGGGCTCCATTTTCTCCCATCCAGACCACAACACAAACCCAGAGTTAGCCAACTAAAAAGGGGTTGTCATTGTGTACAGAGCTCACAATTTTTGGGACATGAAAACTCCACAGTAGTGTGATTGCCAGGCAAAAGTGATGCCTTTTAAAGCAAAAATATAGCAGTATGAACATAGCCTTAGTCCCCCAAGCCCTCTGAATGGAAGCATGCGTGTAAGAATGGATGAACCATTGTGCATCCATCCTGACACCTGGCTACCTCATTTATGTATATGCGTAGTATAATTTACGGTGATGCAAGTAAACCTATGCGGTACATGAATATATATTATTATGGCAAAATTGCTGAGGCCTTGAAATAATACAGACTCATTTTACAGCTTTACAGGTTCATTGTTTCGGCAGTGTTTGCATTTACAGGTTAACAGCTCATAATGTATGACATCCGCGGCACAAGCATGGTTTCTGCCTGTATCCATGGTGATGGCTGCCTCCAGCTTATATGGCAAAAGATTACCGGTTTACTTATATGCTCCCACTGACTCCAGATTGTCCTCCACAGCTGTGGGCCTGACTTCATGCAAAGTGCTGCACTAAGTGAGGAGGGACCAATTCAAAGAAGGGCACAGGCTTCTTAGAGATGCCACACTTCCTGTGAAAGTGTGAATCTTTTGCCTTTGTTGCGGTGGTGAGTCACATGTCATTGTGAAGCAGTGGGAGTTAAATTAAGTGCAGGCAGCGCGAGAGGCAGGTACAATGTTAAATGCGTATCAGCTGATAATAAGAGAGCAGCAGGTACTGGTTGAAGCTGTGGTCACAGTTCTTGTTCAGGATGGGTTGTTGTGAAACAGGTAATTATCAGATAAGGAAACATCATAAATCTAACTGCACCATTACATGTGCTGAGAGGTTCAAACTGGTTCAATGGCTGCTGGTTTTAGAAAACAACCCTTTAGAAGGACCTGATCTTGCATAAAAACTCCAAACAATAAAATCATTTCAGCTTTAAAAAGTGCTCCTGACCATCCAATTATATCAGACTGTTTTTCTATGACAAATATTGAGCATATTGTCCAAAAAAATAATATTTTTTTGTAGAACCTACTCTACTTAAAAAGTGGTGGGCAAAAGTTCTTTGTGAATGGAAAGCACCAGTCTAACATTTCTACAGAGAGAGAGAGCTTTAATGTTGCTTGTCTAGTGGATATCTTTTTAATCCAATTATCACATCTTCTTGAATAAGTCGACACTAAAAACGTAAAAGCCCAGTTTAAACAATAGCACCTGCAATACATTTTTTTGCCGCAGAGGAAATAAACTCCTGGCCAATGAAACTAAGCTGAAAGTGAGTCTTGGCCTCGTCGCTGTAGAAACAGGCCGGGCACCGAAGCATCTGTCCAATGGCCAAGAATTTCCAGTGTCACAGACTGTCCTGATAAGGAGCTCAAAAAGACAGTTTGAAAAGGGCTAATAGTCAGAGGAAAGTATTCAGACCAGTTCTGAGAGCCTGACAGATGGGCCTGAGTATGTGACTGATAGACAAGCTGCACAAATGTTACAGCACTTTCTGCTTTAATGGAGGAATTTCATGCTTCGCTTTTGCTAGAGAAGAAGTTGAGGACTTCTTTTCTCCCTGGTTTGAACTTTTTTCCAAATACAGGTGTTGGAAAAAGGAGGAGGGTGGGGTTAAGCAGGGTCATAATGCATATCAGCGATTTTGGGACAACAATGATGGATTTATTGCCATCTTCATTCACATTTTATATGCGGTTGATGAAGGTTGAGGAAAGTTGATCGGTAGGGCCACATCAAGGCTGTTAAATTCATTTAGGTCTGTGAGATACGAAAGTTTTAACTCTCAGTGTGACAAAACCTTACTTCACCGCTGCAAAGTGCGCCCCGATGTTAACGTGGTGCTTCCATGCAGGAAAGCTGTGATCTGGATGTTTTCGTATACTGCCAGCAGCTACAGCTGTGTTATCGAAATCGTGGTCTGCTTTGAGGACACAGATATGCGTTTGCTTACAGCATTTCACAGCGAGTTGAAGGTCACATTCAGTCATCACCTTCCATACTTTTCTCTCCCTGTGCTCTCAGCACTGTTGCAGATGAATATGCCAGTCCCAACACCTAAGGGCACGTTGGCAACACAGCCATCCTGCATACTTGAACCTACAACCTCCACAATTTGCCATTAGCAAAACACTCTGAAAGTCCCTACAAGCCACAAGGCCAGGTGTTTCACTAAGAGCCACTCAGTCTCTCTCTTTTTTTTTTTTTTTTTTCCCCTTCACCCTGAGCAACATAACAATTCTAACAGGGAAGCGCTTTGAGTTGGCAATCTGTTGCCAGTTTCACATTGGTTCCACAGGTACTACCGCTGAAGATGCGTTAAAAAAAAGACCTGAGGATAGCACTGTGTCCAGCACAACCCCCCTTCGAGGAATATCTATAATTCAAAAGGACAACGTTTCTGATACATGAGAGTAAAATGCAGCTTGCTCTCCCCCTCCTGCGTCAGTATTTTGACAGCGAGTGCGAAGAGGGGAAGGAATCCGAGGGGACTCTGCCATGTAAAGTGTTCTTTCATGTTTTGCAAAGTGAGTGCTACCTCTCCCTCTACATCCATGAAATGGAGAGTTAAGAAGAAGCCACTGTGAGGGTTCAGTCTGTTCGGACTGACTGACTAACTTAACGACTGACTGGCTGGGAAAATGACTGAGCCTCATGCCGCCGGTCTCTTCTCCTCTGTGACTGCTTCTGCTTCTGGTGTCTCACTCTGTTTCTTACTCCTTCTGTCTTTCAGCGTTCGTTCTTGCACACCCTCACCTCCCACAGCAAGAAGAAAAGGAGCGGAGGGAAGCTCATTACAGTTATGAGGAGGAGAGAGAATAACACACGGGGAGAGCAGCAGAGATGAAGGGGGGTGAGAATAAAACAAATGGAGAGGAGTGTACAAAAGGTAATGAGGCCAAAAGAAAGGGAGCGACTAGAAGGAGTGTGATAACAAGATAATGTGCCACTGTCATTGTAGTCCTGATTTAAAACAAATGGTTACTATCAGCTTCAACACTCTTCCATTGTGTTGGTTTCTGGGGCATTGTGTACTGCTCAAAGCTGAAGAACGTGTTCTTTTTGGATTTGAAAAACCACAGGCAGTTGCATCATCTAAAACACAATTCATCAAGAGTTAAGGATAGTAGTTAAAAGCAGGTAGAAGAATGGCATCAACATTTGGGTTGCACATTGCAACTAATCACTTAACTCCCCCTCCCAAAAGTATCTTTGTGCTATGATGTACAAACACATCTGCCTGAACTGAGGCGGCATGTAAGCCACAAACACTGCTTTAATTATGCTGTGAAGTTTTGTCCCAGATGCCCTAGTTATTCTAGGGAGTGGGGACATGGCGGAGTCTTTAGGGACAGACGGCGCTCCCTGAAGTGGGCGAAGGAGGATGGAAAACGTCCCTGGTGGCACCAGGAGAGGACCACGTCGGTGCTCTCAGGGGGAGAGAGCAATTCAGGACCTTGTTTTCCTCTTCTTTCTGTTCCTTCTCCGATGGTTGAAAAGAAAACAAGACAACATCTCACAACGGCTTTTGTCTTTCTGGGAACATAATGATACTGTATATAAATAAATAAAAAGTGGGAATAAAGTTGTCAGATGGGCTATTAGTGTTTCACAGGCAGTTCTTTGCTGCTTCTTTTTTTCTTTTCTTTTTGAGCTAATGTCATGTGGCGATACATAGTCACTGATTACTGTACGTTTGCTGAATCGTATTGTTTTTAGCGTGAAATCATACATTCAAAAGGCAAACACTGGGCCTCGGGCAAGAACAAAGAGATTTGCTCTTCACAGGGATTAAAGCAGTTTTCTCTGATGCTGTACGTGGTTTTCTTTCTGGAAGTAGGTGGTGGCGATTGTTGCTTGACAAGAGCTTCGGCCATCGTTGCACTTGGAAGACAAGAGGTTCAGAGGACGTCCTCTGAACAGCACCACGTCTTCAGGGCAGATTGGAGGCCACAGTGATTTGCTGTCAGGAAGGCCGGTTAGCGTGCCAACTTATACTTAACGTCTAACTTTAGTGGAAGAAAATAAAGTCAAAGCATTGTTTTCCACCTCTTGGTGAGTATAGGAAAGACGATTGATCCTGAACTAACAACGTTGCTTCCAGGCTCGTGAGCAAACAGCTGTTAACAGTAACGTTAGCTATGTAGCAATGGTGAAACCTACAAATCGGAAAACAGAAATAATATTTTGCATATATCGAGAATTTTTATTATATTGTCCAGATGATGGCAAAGGTCGTGTTGGCCGCTGCCCAGGCACTCTTCACATTCATCAATGTAACTATGACGATGATGGTTGATGCCGTCTAGGCTTTTCTTCAGGAGACGGCTTTTTCAGAAGGACACACTATCAAGTGTGCTAAGGTTGTTGCCAGAACGAGTTAAAGACTAAAAAACATTGAGTCCAGTGTGAGGTGCCTCACTGAGAGTCAATTTACTATTTAGACTGTCAGAACGACAAGTTTTTAGATTTTATTGAATTGAGTATTTTGACACATCTTTCACAGCTCTGTAGTTGTTGAAAACCCCTTACTCTCCAAAAGGACCTTCAAGCCTCAGGGACTTTCCTGTCGGCGTGACATCGTCAATAAAGGAACGTACTTCATCCATTTCCTTGACCGCCGCTGCCACTGACAATACAACACAAAATGGTGGTCTGAATCCCAACACTGGAACTTGAAACTCTTGGGTGACGGTTATGTGAGCGAAAAGAAGCAGAACAGGTGGTCGTATATAGCAATTTGATTATGCTAATGATCAAATCTCAAGAACTCACATCTACTTGTACAGGTGGCATTCATCACGTTGAAATAAGCAATTACCGAAAAGTTGAACGCTGAAGACGAAATGCTGAATCTGGATCATTTGTTTGAGCCTTCGTGGGAAAAGTATTTTATGACAGGTTAAGGATAAAAATATGAAAATGGTTGTGCATGAGGCCTAAAAATCACACTAAATGATGATGTCTTGCACCAGTGTTTCATCCTCTGTGTGAGTAAGTGTTGTGTTGTGTGTGCGATTCCCTCACTGACTCGTAGTGTCACTGACACTATCAAAACAGGAGGTTTGTGTTAGTTTCCAAAAGAACGAATCAAGAAACACTGTATTTCCTGTCTCTAATCAGCATATGTTCTCTATGACAAGCTCCATCACCAACTCTCACTGTATTTTAACTTGTTTGCTTTGGATAAAAAAAAAAAAAATTAAGAAAAGCAAAGCATCTGACCCTGTTCCTGTTCCAACATCAGGTGACTGTAAGCCTGTAATTGACAGAGTGCTGTTGCTGCTGATGCCAGCCTTCTTTCATGATATTGGACAATTAGCTCAATATTATGACTCATTAAAATTAATTTACACACTGACCCACACCACCCTCATGGGTCAAGTCTGCGGTACAGCATGTAATAACTGTGTCGCTCCTACATTTCATTTATGTATTTTTATTTATTTCCTTCCTGTCTCATCACTTTTTAAGCTGGACCTAATTAACAGAGTCCTTGTTAACTGTGAGCTCCCTTCAGTGATGGTCTGAGAGATAATAAACAACTTTAAACGGGGGCTTCTGGCTTGGATTAGCAAGCACGCAACAACAAGTTATGGCACATATTAGGTGTCAAGTGACCATTTATCTTTGATATTTTATTGCAAATGAGGTAAAGAAAAATTGTACTTTTGCTGTAACACATTTGTCTGACAAGATACAACTTCGTTTACGATATGTTTTACATGTGCTGAAGAAATAAAGCTGTACATTTGTATGCCTAACACTTAAAACATGTTCAAAATAATAAAGTATTGTTCACCATAAAAAAAAAAAAAAAAAAAAACAACCCAAAAACTAAGGACCGTCTTCTACAGTAGGTGAAAATGTACAGGTTCACCAAATGGAATTAAAACAAAAACGGAATACATAAGCGAATAATCACACCTCTATGTTAATGTAGCATGTGTAAGGCAGCGCTGCATACCAAATTCATCAGGATTAACAGATGGCTCAGTACTGCAATGTTGAGATTTCACACTGTGTATAATTTACAGCTCCAGTGATACCTACCGTCACACAGCTAAAGTCCTACAACCAACCACAGACCCATCTGAAGAGTTAAACAAGATAATAGTAATAAATTAAAATTTTTTTTTTTTTTTTTAATCCAAAGCAAATAGTTAGCCACAGGATCATCGTCGACCGGGGATTTTGTTGTTGCTACCGCTCCTCGAAGCTCATCAGAGAACAAGCCCCTAAATTTCATTACGGAGACTTCTTGTCGCATTTGCTGCCAAAACTGCCAGACAAACTGACTTCAAACAGCTATCCCTGTTGCTAATGAGAAAAGGAATGCGTCCTGCTTTCGAATCCACTGAGCGCCACCTTGTCTGAAAAAACATTTCCCTCTCTCTGTCTTCCAAACCACCCCCTTCATCCCTCCACCACTTAGCAATTGAACTCTGAAGTGCCAGCACGCAAATCAAGCGCTAATCCATTTGAAGCTGACAGAGCGTCCTGATTACGGCGGCAGCTTTCTTCTTCACACGTCCCATCACCGTCATCTATCCAGGAACACATGTCGAAACATAAAAGAGCTCCCAAGTTCAATTAGCCGATCAATTGTTTGTTGGATGTGCCAACAAACTGGGGGCAAATTGTCATACACGCACCTGAGCCCAGGAGTTTAAGCCATAGAGTTTGCATGAAAGCACAAACACACTCTCAAGCAGACAAACACATAAGGCACACTAATTTGTGGAGAGAAGCCAGCACTTGTTATTTTTGTCACTATTTTTGTCTAAATATAAATGAAGTAGGATGGATGGACAATGTGAAACACTTGTGTGTGATTAAAGTATCTTTCTTCCCAATTGCCAATGAAGCTGCAGCATGCGTTCAATTCGCTTCACGAAGGCTGAACAAATGTTGAATAGAATTCTGAAGTGGGAGAGTTGAAAGTTGTCTTTTAATGCAATCCTCAATGTTTCTCAATATAGAATCATGAAGGGCCTGACAATAATATTGGTATGTTGCTCAGCGTCTGGCTCTGGCAATGCCACGTTCTCAGAGCCGTTCCTATGGAGAAGCTAACAGACAGAGACGCAAAATAGTTTCTATCCGTTGTTGCCGCTGAGAACAAAATATAACCGGAATTTTAAAGCCAGTGATGGGCTGTTTTTTTGACCTAAGATTTGTTGTTGAGTTCTCGCTGTAGAACATTAATCAGTCGGCAGAACTAAATAATGCCAAATATCTTGATGATAAAAAAAACAAAAATTAAATGCTTCACCTTCACTTGTTCACTCTGCTGTGATTTGATACATATACATCATTACCTCGCTCAGGGATCATCAGATAATAGGTAGTAGCTAATCAGCATACTGATGCACTTTATTATTTTAGTCAAAGCAGAAATGTTATTTATTCTAAGAGAAATGGGATTTATGATATAATTACAGTACATTTATGGACAGTGGAGGCATTGGAACAAATCTTCTGCAAATCTGAATATGTCTGGATAGATATAGGAATAAACCGTTGGTTTCAAGTTACCTGATTGCATTGGCCACAGAAGCTTGATATTTAATTAGAATAATAATATAAATTGCTATAGATCGATTTATGCCACTTATTAGATTATAAACTCTCACAAACTCTAATGTTTGTCCTTCGGTTGACAGCATAAATGCAAAGAGAGGAGGAAGTCCAGTCTGAGCCAGTTCCCCATTCACTCATTGTGATTAAGCTTTGCTTGATACCAGAACCCTGTCTCACCTCCTTGTCATGTCAACAAGCCCGAGATTCAGTACCCAGCCTGCTCTGTGTTCATCCTCCAGTATGCTTCAGTCCTCCACTCTGCTGCCCGTCCCACCCCCCAGTGTTCCCAGGCCTGGCTTTAAGCCATCGTCCCCAAATTCTACAAAAAAAAAAAAAAAAAAAAGCCTTTGTTATGCTACAAAAGCTTGATTCAAATAGCAACACATTTATTCAGTGTATTGATACACTGTTATCAAATGTGTATTCTCCCCGTCCTCCTCTTACATTTATTTACATCACAAACAATATCTGTTTGCTCTTTTTCTTATCAGATTGTCATTTTCTTGTTCAATACAATAAAACCACCCAACTAATTACGTTGCTTCTGTGTGTGTACTAAATGGAATCGAGGTGTGCCAGAGTTGTTGAATACTTTAGCACACGACACATCCCATTATTCACTTTGCTTTGTGAAACTCATGTCACCGGTTATATTATTGTTGTAAATTCAAATATCATGTATAGAAAATGTTGTTGATGTATTAATGGGGACCTTGTGCTTTCTGTGCATGTGAATGGTCTCCAAAGTCAGAAGGCTCAAAGTACATGCCAAAGGGAGTTTAAAAAAAAAAAAAAAAAAATGCTCTCCTCATTTTCTCATGAAGCGCCTCATTACTTCCTACGCATATCGACGTAGATACATCCCTCAGTGCTGCCCACCTGCAAGCTGGACACTTAAGTTTTGAAGCCATGCTGAAAAGACACCGTAGTTGTGTTCGTAAAATGGTAAATGGATTGTGTATATGGCGCTTTTCAGGTCTTATTGACCACTCAGAACACTTCAAAATGTAAACCACATTCACACATTTATACAGCACTTACATCTACACATAGAGTGCTGCCATTCACACACACTTATACCCCTGACGGAAGAGTCTTAAGAGGCAATTTGGGGTTCAGCATCTTGCCCAAGGACACTTTGACTCGAGGACTGTAGGAGCCGTGGGGGATCAAAACTCCGACCCTCTAATTAGAGGACGATGTGCTTTACCAACCACAGTGGCCCACAGTCTTTATTGCTAAGGAAGGTTCCTCGCTGAGTGAAAGGACCCGGAGGAATCCAAGTGGCAGCCATGATAGGAGATGGTCAAATTATGTAACTGATAAGGAAAGGCGCTTCAGTGCTTGCTGTCCCACAATTCCTTGCTACACCAACTCAAATTTAGAAGCATCGGAGCGCCCGATTTATGTGTTTGTGACATGATCCAAAACTTATGGAAATCCTCGTCTGATTGTCTGAGCTCCAAATCCACAAATACATTTCTTCTCTTCTTCTCTCGTCAGTTAGGAGTCATCATGAAGCGCAAGCATATCGCCAAGACAATCTATAGATAAACACTGTTTCAAAACCACATTCAAAACTCTATGTGGCTTGCTCATGTCTCAATATAATACATTTGGTCATAGTCACTTATTTTTATTACATTATCCTATTTTAATATCTAAACTTTTTTTGCGTATATTCCTTTCATATTGCCTTATGTCAACATTTCAATCCTGTGATTGTGGTTAGGAAGAGTATCCCATATATTGTCCAAGTGTGTCCTTGTGCACCCACATACACACATATACTCGCACACAAACACAGACACACTTCGAGGAAGACTCCTTCAAAAACCGTGTGCAGTTAGCTAGATTTTAACATTAATGGTTTTTATTGTCCAACAGGCGACTCAGGCTCACTGAGTCTGTGTTATTATTGTGGATTCATGATGTTTAACTAGGCCACCAGCTTTTCAATCAAGTTAGTCTAACAGCTGACAAACAGTAATGATCCACAATTTAACCACTCAGTTCATTTTTCAGTAACAGCCGAAGTACAATTAATTCAGCTTTACCTGCATCATAAACCAGCGAGATGGCGAAGAGTGGAACTCCCTACCTTTGAAGAGTTTTGATTGTCTGTCCTCGATCATTTATATTCCTTTGGTCCATAGGTGTCTGCAGATAAAAAGAAGCAGTCCAAGTTATATCTTGTGAAGTCCATTAGAGACTTTGGAGCGACTTCATTCAAAGTAATACAAAGCCATTTCCCTCCCTCCAGTAGTGGCTTATTTTCCCAATCCAGTCCTGCTTTCACAGGTGGATCTGGTCTACCATCTTCTTTATCTTCTTTTTTTCTTTTTCTTCTGCTTCACTTCTTCTTTTTGGTTTGTTGGTGGTTGGAAAACAACTTTTGGGTGAATTACTGCCACCTACTGATCTGGAGTGTGAACTAACGGTTCAACAAAACAAAGAATTACAAAACAAATAAAAAAATAATAAAGATAAAATAACAAAGTGAATTACAATAAAGAAGTAATATTCATATCTCTCAGATTACATTCATGTTCATTCATTACATACATGTTGATCTTAGATACTCTAAAAGAAGCCTCCAACTATTATTACTTGAAGACTTTTTTTTATATTACTGATATTTTATTCTCCACTCTCTCTGCATGCTTCCTTTAATTCCTCTCACTTTGAAATGTACTTCTAACAATACAATAAAACATGGTCTACTGTTCCTTTCTCCACACAATATGAACACTTTTCAGTAATATGCTTCCTAATCATAAAGATGTACTATTTAGCCCATTATGACCATTAACCTAATGGTTTATTTTTAAAAAGAAATCTTCTGTTACTTCTTTGTCCCATTCACTCTGCCATCGCGTTTGATAAGTCCTTTAATCACATCTTTAGCCTCTAACATACTAATATTTACATTAGTCATTCCCATCTATTCCATTGTGAGCGGAGACTGCACATAAACCTGACAGACAATGGTATTTGATGAATTCTGAATGATTGCAGTATTTCATACAATAGATCATCTCTACACCTTGAGTAGCAGTATTTTCAATCTGAAACAATAACTGTCTCTTGCTGGCCTGACATCTTCTACCCATTGCAAGGCAATAACCACAGCCATCATTTCACATACAAAAAAAAAAAAAAAAAAAAGGAACTATCTTAAAGAGAGGAGCTTAGACAGGTGAATAGGGGCTTTCAAATTATGGATAGAACCGACCCTTTATGCCACATGCATAGCTGATTTTAACTAACCAGATGTTTACATAATTTTTTTTCTAGTTTATTTTTATCTCACAATGGAGACCTCACACTATGAAAAGTGCTGGAATACAGAATAAGATGTACAGTGGAAGGAAATAATCCCTTTTTGAAACACTGAAGCATGTAAATCTACTTCAGAAGATAAACACTGAAAATGATGAGTGAAATGAGGGATTTAGAGGGGGTCAATTGCACAATTGACCCTCACCCCACATTGCTTTGTAGCAACTTTAGCATTAATTTTCAGGTATGACTCTGTCAACCTGACAGACTGACTTTCCTTATTGCCCTGTTTATTTCTTGGTGCACTTAGTATGTTAGTATGTTTACCACTTTGGCTCCTGACAGGTGATGTTGTGGGCCCTGAAATCAAAACAATGACCTGGAAGCTGCTAAAATGGGATGGGAACTGCACAGCAGATCAGCTGCACTCACACTGCCGGCTGATCTTTGACTGCTTGTGTTGATCTTTTAAGAGTTTATATAGATAACAATAACTAGTGCAGCTTTATTTAATTATGTGCAGAGGCTTCAACCTCTTCATAAGGACCATGTATTTTTGCTTCCACACCTTTTGTACAAATACATAAGATATACTGGGCTTTCATTTAGGAACCTACTACTTGATATTCCTGAAATTATACGAGTTTCTGTTTCTACTTCTCTTTCCCAGAACCACGACCATGACCTTCCCGTTTGTGAATGTAAGGTGGTATGATAAAATACACAACGGTGCTCCTCCGACTCCTCATGGTTGAAGGTCATTTTCCCGCTCCACTTTCTCACGCACATAACCTCACCTGCACCATCGCCCGCTAATTTGATTTCAAATGCTAACTGACGTTGATTGCTTTGCTTAATAGTAATTAGTGCTGTGAAAATTTGTCACCATTTTTCCTCACCCCACCCCATCCCCTCCAATATTACTCCAAGCTGTCTCATCTGTCTCCATCTCTCCCCATGAGTCAGCTTCTCTCTCTCTCTCTCTCTCTCTCTACATATCTCTAACTCAAGCCCGTTCTCTCTAATTTTCTCACTTCTTTCTCACCTCTCTTGCACTTCTTGATGAATTTCTCTCTCACTCACTTTACTTTCTCTTTTCGTCTTTCGCCCAAATTCTCATTTGCTCCCTTCCCTCTCATCTTTCTCTGTTCCTTCATGACTCAGCCTCTCCTTCCTTCTCTTTACCTTTCTCACTTTCTCCGACTTTCTTCGCAGGCAAGAAGTCACCGAGATCAAAGGAAGGAAGAGATGGAAAGAGGCAAAGCTAACCCCCACGCATATCTTCCCTGCACTTTCTTTTCATTCACACTCCAGCTGCTAAATCTAAAAGTTGGTCGTGCTCTAAACATCTCCAGACATATTCCTTCCATCTCTTCCTTCCTCTTATCCTCTTTCGATTACGCTTTCCACCCTGCCATCTAATTTGTATTGTCTTTTTCCCATTGCACCACGTCTCTCTTTTGCTCGCCTATTCTCCTTGTTCCACTCTCCTCTGATCTGAATATATGTCGTTACAGCTGACGTCAGTCCAGGGAATCTTTCAAACACACATGAGGAACATGCAAAAGATAAACCGGCTCTCTCTGAAAGATTCACTAGATGGCAAGATGAAACAGAGAAGAAAAGGAACGAGAGGAAAGAATAGAGACAAGCTCCCACATACATAGAGCTGCTCAGCTCCTGGAGCTGCCATGGGGGGCAGGCATTGCTGTTCTCTTCACAGTCCTATTAGTGCCTGTGTCTTTGTTTTTTTTTTGTTTTTTTTTTTGTTTTTAACCATAAAGCAGTGGAATTAGCTGTTAGTACATACACACACACAAAGCAAACTTGAACAAATAGCAATATAGGCATGTGCACATTACCTATATGCAGAGAGACACACATGCACAACTACACACCGCACACCTACATACACTAAAACTCTTCATATGTTAATAAAGTCCCCCTGGACTCTCTTTGTTCTCAAAGCTGCTTCATCCCTTCCTTTCTGTTTCCCCTAGAGTGTTGTGTAGTCTCCAGACACACACAGATGCGCACATACAAGTCATGATCAAGAGCATGATGTGTGTATCTCTGTGCGTGTCTGCTTCCTCGAATGTCCATTTAATGTTTCAGTAAATCATGCGAAAACGCATTGTTTGCACTTCACAACTTCACAAAAATATTAGCACTACAGCGATGTGATGAAATTTCTAACACAATGCTGCAAATCTCTCCAGTACGTTGTAAGGCTGGTACATGATAGCTTGCTCAAAGAAGTCCCCCCCCACACCCCCACCACCACCACCACCCTCTCCAAGCCCGCAATGGGATGCATCATCAGAGTGTTTAGAGTGAGCTTTGTTAATTTATTTAGTCTTTCTTCTGTGGATGGCACGCCACTGGGATTCTCAGTTAGCCGCTCTGAGTATGAAACTGCGGGATACAGCTCGTCCCGCGCGCCGACTTTGATGCAGCTTAAAGAGCCCCAACAGGTAAAGTCTTGCAGGTGGGCCAAGTCAGTGGCTCAAAGTCAAGGTTGAGCAGTCTTAAAATAGAATTGTGCGCTCTTTAAGACTTGTGATGAAAATTGAGTCTGAAAGATTGGGGAGATATGGATTTTTAATGGAGGCAGGATTGTGACACACACAGAAGATGACGCAGACAGACACACACACACACACGCGCGCACATACCTACACACACACATACGCTGTGCCCGACTGGCATTTTAAAAGATACAGCAGGATACTGAGTAGCTCTGCTTTACCTGCTGTTGTTGTCTGCCTACAGTTGTTAGCCGAGTCACAGAACAAAAACTCCACGAGGTAAAAGAAATAGGAGGGAAAAAAAAAAAAAAAAGAAAGACAGAAAAATAATACTGGCCAATAGTTTTATTTACCAATCTTCCCCAGCCCCCTCTTCTTCCTCCTCTCATTTTTTCTTCCTTTCCAATCAAAGTTTCAGTGCACAACAATAAGACTGCTTACTCTCTCAAAAGCTGTTTAAGTGAATTTCACTGGCTCACCGGGGAATCGCCCCACTGAGGCTTTAGAAGGCATTGAGGCAGGGAGAGAAAGTAATTACTTTTTTCCCTAAACAGAAGTGGGGCGCGGCATGGTGTGTGTATATGAGTTTGTGTGAGAGTGTGTGAGGAAATGAATTAGTTTGTGTGTGTTTATGTTCGTGTGCACAAGTGAATCTGTATCATGTGTTTGTATGTAAAATGGTGCAGCCTTATGTTTATGAGTGCGAGACTGAGAGGCAGGCAATAATAAGTTTCTCACACTCAAGTGAAGAACAAAGCCAGGCAAGCTTTTTAGTATGGTCATGAGGCAGTGATATGTGTGTGTGTGTGTTTTATGTCTGCATAAGAGAGATCTGAATAGACCATCAGAAGAATTTTTTTTTTTTCAACTTTTTTATTTGAAAGCAAAACTCGCTGTTGAAGTTCTACAGACCAGCCATTTGCTTTATATTTACAAAATGGTGCTGTGCAAACTGCGTGTTTACATTTTTATATGCCAAATGATGCCTTCGGTGCTGTATCAAGGAAAAATGTCTTCGGGTTTTGTTCATGAATTAAGATGAGATCCGACAGGGTGACGGTCTCAGTTTACCAGTTGATGGATGTTCCAGCCCTCTGCATACGCACACACAGTTCAGAATAAGACTACTGCCACGGCCCATTGAAAGAAGCTAGCGGAGGTCCTCAGAGAGAGTTTCTGCAGCATGCAAAGGACCACGCTCTTGTCTACCACCCAGCTGGCTGTGCACAGGACCTTTATGTCTGCCCTTGCAGGTGGCGGGCCCACACCATAGCAGTCGATTTGGATATGAGGCCAAAAGAATAAGATCATGGATAAGAGTAGCTGAGATGAATTCACTTCAAAGGCACGGCTTGAGTCCATCTTAACAACAGGGCAAGGAGCTCGGACAATAAATGCGAGCGCAGACTTTAGCCACTGTTCACTGACACTGAAAGAAGTCTACTAGGGTGGGGTTGAATCCTTCTTTTAGAAGATTTCCTGGAAAATCCATTGAAATGGGAGGAGAGCCCAGCGATGACCCTGCTGCTAAATTGCACCACAACCTGTGCAGTCTTTATGAGTTTGCTGTTGATGTGGCTACTCACAGGGCTAATTGGTATATTATAGCTCTATTTAGCAAAGAGTCTTTGAATAGGAGTCAGTTGAATCACAATTCACCAATGTTTGATGCAGTTTTAGTGTATTTACTTTGCCCCTGTGAGCAAATCCACTGATGGTGCCAATTCCTTTATTACTAAGTGATTTTCCTGCTAAATTTTGCCTTTTGAGATGCTGGTTTGACTGCACCTTTACTATACTAAAGATCTGTAATGATTCTGACCGTCCCTGGAAGAGCTGAAGGACGAAGGGAGAAGGACATTTGGGCTATTTTGATTAGCCTTATACCGTCACAACCTGAAAATGGAAAAGAATGGTGGAAAAGAATAGATTGACAGAGGGAAACATAGGTGTACCGTAAGCGCTACACTCTGCACAGATTTGTGTGGAAGCACTTAAGAATCTCTGTATTGGAATAAGGTCTTGTGTCATGTCCCGTCATGGCAGCCCTAGCTTAGCCCCGCTACTAAAGCCTAGTTCTGCTCTTAGATCACTGTGTTTCTTATGTAAATCCATCTGACACCAATGCAGTCTCTGACATAGCCCTCATTTTCTCTGCATCCCACAGCCACAGCTCTTGCACTCAGTCATCTTGTCAAATGTTCCTTTATTTTTCCCCTCTTCACTATAATTGGACATTTACCCAGTTTATGTACAGTTTTTTTTTTCTTGAATCATTTTGTTGTTTTTTTTTTTTTGTTTTTTTTTTTTAACCTTTACTCTGCGGATATTGAACAGAGGTGCCAGAGGTGGCTAGAGAGGAAGTTCCTCATCAACCTGTCTGAGTGATGAATGACAATTAGAGGTCAAGAACAAGAAAAGGTCACGGCCCAGAGTGGTGGATGACCAACGAGCCACCATGATGCACCATCAGAGCATCAACCAGGACAAAGAATTTGCATTTAGCCAGTTGTATTGCTGGTTACATTCTCTGAAATCAAACTTAGGTGTTGAGAGTTGCCAATTGCTTTTCTAATTCAAGAATTTTGGACAAGTTCCTCAAACCTTCAAACCCTCCAACAAACCTGTGGCAATTCTAAGGCAGATACTTTAATGTTTTCCCGGGGATGGTTCACAGATTTGGTGCTTTGTGCCCAGCTGGCACTGTCCTTGGACACACACAGAAAAAAATACAGAATATCTTTCAGGATCACAGTTGTTGGAGCCTCTCCTTGCACCAAGTTAATTCTACCTTTGGACGATGGACATATTTTCTGATCTGGAACCAACATGTCAGTGATTTTTGTTTTTAATTTTGCTTTTTTTGACCAACCTTGTCATGGTCCCTCTGCACTCCGGGTCTTTTTTCTGTCGTTGTTCATGTTTTGTCCTTCCTCTCCTCCACGCCGTCTCTTTGTGTATGGTTCAGGGGCGCGGCCGCCTCATCAGCTCACCTGGTCCCTTGGCACACCTGCGTCTCATCTGATCATCAGCTCCCAGCATTTATTCACCGTCTCACCTTCCACTCATCACCTGATTTGTTCGGTCAGCCAAGTGGTATTCTTTCTCGGCCGCTCAGCATCTACTTCGATCCTGTTTTTTTTTTTTTTTTCCTGCGTATGTTTTCCTGTCACTTATTCCTGTGCTCTCCTGTGTTCCAGCGTTCCTCGCGCCAGAAGCCCGTTCCCCGCCATACAGTCGTCCATCCACCTGCCTGCTCCTGCCTCTGTACTTTGACTTAACTCTGCACTCATGAATGATAGAATTCTGGCATAATAGAGTACTAGATAATGTCCATTTAGAAGAAATGAATGATAATGTACAAGTTTGATTATGATATATATACATATATATATATGATATGTAAATTAAATTCATACTTCACCCAGTGATGCTAATGCCATCCAAAGGGGGCTACTGTGTTAGTAGGATAAATTACTGCATCACGTGTGACAGATATCTGTTTGGTATCAGTGAGGTGTTACTAATATTTTACTTTTACTCTACAAACCTTTAAATAAGATCAAAAGAACCTTAATGATTTCCATGGGGAAATGAGGTTGTCAGAGCAGCAGCGGCAGGGGAGAGGAGGAAATGACTATAAGCACACAAATAGAATATAAATTTAGCAATAACAGAGAGAATTTGCACGTTTAAGCACATTTTGATGCTCGAGTAAATTAGACAAACAGAGGGGAGAAAAAAAAGCAGCCGAGCTGAGGCTAGTACTGCTCAAGCAGCCAGTGATTTAGTGTGATTCATTCAACCACCTAATTTTTCCTTGATTGTGCAGGGACTTCAGCTGACCATCTTATACTCAGACGCCTACCTCTCAAGCTGTAGAGTTTTCCTAACTTCCCCTCCTGAGAGCATGCAATACTGGTAATAATGGAAATAATTACCAAGGTAGAAAGTGAGGGATACACATTTTTTGATTTTAACAAAAGCATCTGATTCTGTAGTCCATATACTATAGCGTTAGTATTAGTATAGAAGAGTTAGTGTATATATATATATATATATACTCTTATACATATATATATATATATATATATATATA
>CM076650.1:22046580-22081024 GCA_038496675.1 Rachycentron canadum | reverse complement strand
ATATATATATATATATATATATATATATATATATATATATATATATAGTTTGGAGCCAATCCCAGATGACATTGGGCGAAGGTGGGGTTACACCCTGGACAGGTCACCAGTCTATATAGCAACATACATACATACATGCAGAGACAAACAGCCAGTCACACTCACGCCTATGGACAATTTAGAATCACCAATTAACCTAACATGCATATCTTGTGGATTGTGGGTGAAAGCCGGAGTATCTGGAGGGAACCCACACAGATACAGGGAAACATGCAAATTCCACACAGGTTCGATGTTCGACCCAGAACCTTCTTGATCGGAGGCAACTATGCTAACCACTGCACCGCCGTGCCACCACCAAATAAGTTTCTGGTTTTGCTAATCAAAGGAAATGATGAAAAAGGACAGACAACAGCCATGCCTCATTTTAGGTTTAGTTAGTAGTCTTAGTTTGTTTCTTCTGGTTAGTTCAGCAACACGTACAACCGTTGGTCAAAAAAACTTGCTAAGACCTGCTAACACCTGGCTTTTGTTGTCATTGGAAAACGTTACAATTGACTTTTAGACCTGTGTCAAGTGACTTATTTATTGGCTCTGTCTCCGATTAGCATAAATGCAAACACACCGCCCCGTCTCTTTTTCTTATGTTCCTTCGTTCAGTGCACAGACACAGACCTGTCACCTGTCAAGCATGGTGCTGTTAACCTAGAGACATTGTGGCCACACCTTCCTCTGAGAGTGACCCAAGGCTCCAAAATAACTTTTAGAAACACAAAGTCACCAATCGAAGCGTTTCACAGAGGCTCCAACTATTTAATAAGAGCACAAACCCGGAGTTGAGAAGGATTGTTTCAGTTTGTATCAGTTTGCATGCTGGCAAGCGGCTCACTCTCCCTCCCCTGCATCTGTGTGTGCTGTGGAAGCGCATGTAATCACACTGCTCCTTGCAATTGTGTGTGTCCACAGTCCAAGCAGAAAGGCAAACTTAACTGGCAGAGGAAAAGAGGTCAACAGGCTTTTATTAGCAGGTTAAAAAACCTCGGGCATACCATAATCTTATTAGAATTTAATTTAATTATTTATTACAGAAAAGAATAATAGGAAAATCCTACACAAGTCTGGACCAGTGAAGCTTAAACATCTGGGTGAGTAACAGACAATATTAGTTATGTACTAGGCAAAAAACGTGAGTGTTGCCTGAAAATTAGTTTTTAGCGCCGGGGACAAGGACCGTGGAAGGAAATGTAATTTTAAGTATCAGTATGAAGAGATCACTTTAAAACATTTTTTTTTTCGGCATGTGGCACAAACTGGAATCATCTAGAGACTGTGTGAACGGTTGTTGGAATATTTTTCAGTTCAAGGAAATGGATAGAGAAAGAACTGCAAAATAGCTTTTTTTTAGTTGACAGTAAATTATTGCATATTTTGTTCTATTTTACAATGTCAGTTATGTTTGATACGTGATTGGACTGGAAAGACAATCTTTTTTGTGTTTTTTAACTATGTTTTGACTGAAGAACAAGTTGCTCCTTTTCGGCTTTGGCTTCTTGGTCAGGAAAGTGTGCAGGGAAAGTTTATGAACCACATCTTTTTTCTGGAACTGTGCAACTGTGAATCAGTAGTCTTGGCTGAATTATAATTTATTCTACTTTCTATATTGAAATCTTATTTATTCATTGTCAAATATAAGAAACTCACTGCTCACCAGATAAGTATGTGGAGGTGCTAGAGCTTGGAGGCCTCTGTATTGTATATACAAGCTTTCAGTCAGGGACTTTCCTCCACACTTGAAGCAAAATCAAGTGGGTGAATAAGGGCCTTGACCAAAAGCTTGCATCACTGAATGAAAATGTAACTGATTGAAAAAAAATGTCCTTGACCTAAAGTGTATATTCTGTGCAATATTAATTCCAATGAAGCAACTTTTTTCTATTCTAACTGTATTGAACGCCTATGCGAGGGTTGTGGTTTGAACACAGGTCACAGGTGAGGAGAAAGTGAAGCACTCACACCCAGTGACCTTTGAACCATCCAAATTCACACACACACACACACACACACACACACACACACTCTCTTTACTTTTCAAGGTGTTATTTCAGTTGAAGTTCTCAAAACCATGGTCTTTTTCTTAATGTGCTGCTTTCATGTAGTCCCTTTTTTATCAAAAATTGGAAATCTCACTTTTTGTGAACTCTTCATCATCATCATTATCATAGGGGCATATGGAGCCCTGATAGAAGGTACCTAGTTCGACTACCGGGCGGCTGTACCCTTTACTGGATCTCTCTCTCCCCCACTAGTTCTCTCCTGTATTTCCTTCTCTGTACTTTCTGTCATATAAAGGCATTAAAAACATAAATACAAGTTGCCTTACCTCTAATATTATATCTGATGATATTTGGTGGATTATTTTTGGACACACTAAACTAAAATGTTGTAAAATGTACTAAAATGTTGTGCACACAAGAAAAATGTTTCATTGTTTCATTTGACTTGACATTTGACTTGGCATGGGACTGGGTTTTTATTTATTCAGTTCATATTTTTCCTTTCGCAAGCTTACTTTGCCTTGGACGTAATGAGTGCAATGTCACTGTCCATACACTGCCATCCTTGTGAAGTGCTGTCAGTACAATATCCTTTCTGAAAGATTTTTGGTAGCAACAAATGCCCTGTTTCCACCAGTGAAAGGAAAGGGTGCCCTTAAACTTGCTGGTGTATTTCCTTTTATACCCTGGTGTGTTTATACCTAGGCCTGATTGGATTTGGGACTCTGTCTCCCCCTCATTCCTTGTTTTCTCCTCTGTCTTCCCCCTCCCTTATGTGTGTTATGTCTGTTCCTGGTTTTGTATTTCTTCCTGCCTGTGTGTGTGCGTGTGTGTATGTTTGTCTGTGGGTGTGACTTCCTGGTCAATTTACCCGAGCACCTGCGATTCATCAGCCAATCTACTCCACAACCTGCCACAGTATTTAGTCTCCACCAGATCATTCAGTCTCCCCCGTGCTTGGCCCGGTCCAGTGTCGCAGTTTACCAGTTGGGAGTGCACTCATGCTGCTTCCCTGTTCCGCTGTCCTGTCTGTCATCTTTGCCACCCAAGCCCCGGCCTGGAGCCTAGCCCATTGTCACCCGAATCTTACTTGAAATCAGCAAACTCTTATCTGCTTCCTGGTCCGTGTCCTCCATTGTCGGTCTGATATTTGTTTCATTTCAGGACCAGGACAGGCACAACTAAATCAGCAGGTCCCGAACCATGCAACGACTTTAAAAGAAGAAAAGCCCTTATGCAGTCAAACATGGTTTGAGGTGACCAGCTGACCCTGCTCAACATATAAAACCAACCTTAAGAACTCAGTAATGGGTTAACTTGCTAAACTTGGCAAACACGTTTTTACAAACACATATAACATAACACATGCTAGATCACATTCTCTCTTTAATTATTCTCACTCAGAAATATGACACTGAAATGCAATTTCACTGGCTCGTCAAGATTTCAGATGGTTTGCAGCCTGAAGACAGATTGTATGATGACATCCCTGATCACAATCAAACTTGAATCACTCTATGGCGATCAAAATTGTTGGAATAACCAGTTCAAAGATGTGTAAATACAGATTGTTGTAAATATGTACAAAAAGTTGTACGAAATGAAATGGATTTTTGATGCAAAACAGCATCATGTCAACATAAATCTTGGTGATGCTTTTTCTGCAACTGTGCACACATTAAAAATAACTATCTAATTTGAACATTTCAGACAATGTGGCAGACAGCAAGACACGCTCATATACCCCATTCCCTTCCAACCCGTTGACAGCGAATGTCCTTAAATCAACGCATATAGCTGCACCATTTTTCCCTTAGATTGCCTCATCTTTCTCCAAAGTATTTTTCTCTATCAGAGTTTTAAAGATCTTACAATCATGGACAGTTCTGATGAAAAGAGCTTTAAAAGGAAGAAATTTCCAATGACTATGAACCCTGAGTGTTACATGGTACACTGGGTATGACTAGTTAAACTCAACTCAAACTGAGTGACACCGAGCCATGCCCCCTCCACTTAGTCATGCTCCAGCTAAGACATGCCACTCCCTCTTTCTGTCCCTTTCTTGACAATCGCTCGCTTGGCTTCTCTCCTGCTCCTCTCTTTATCCTTTCCCCAGCAACGAAGTGCCACTTTCACGTGTTCTCTGCATGACAATATTCACACCCTCATCCTCCTCTGACAGCGATGACCTCTTTCCCCCTCATTTATCCCATCCCTCATTTCCTCTCTGGCTAAGATCTGTCCCGTCCCCACAGCATACGGAGAGGCTAATGCTAATACGGCTGGTGAATCCGGAGGGCGAGGAGCTAGAGACAGGCATGGAGACAAAGACGGTGATAGACATGGGCACATGCATATGTATGAATACACACATATGCATAATCCCAGAAAAGGAAATGGTATAAATACGCACACACAGCCTACACACAAACACAAAGCCACTGCAGAACATAAGGTGCACACACATCTATGAGAAGACATCGAGAATGTCAGCACTGACACTCGTGTGCTCTGTCAGTCACTGTGTCAGCAGAATGCAATGCTGAAAATGAGCATCTGAGTGAGTTTACATTCATATATCTCTGATTGTGTGTTTAAGCCTGAATGTGCGCGTTTGTGTGCGACAGTTTATAGCTCCCCATTTCAATGCACTGGCGCATGGCAGTGGGCCATCTGATCAGTTGACAGGAGGGTAGGGGTGGCATTACCAGTCTCGCCGCCTCGTGCTCCTCTATAACTGTGATTCACAGCATCTTAGGTTCCTTTCTCAAATGACAGGAGAGAGCTGGTTGCATTAATCTCAATTTACACAGTAGCTGGAATTTACACATGGGATGAGCCTCAGATTTCAACAAAGATGACTCATGAAAATATTTAAATACAGTGTGATTGATCGGGCTGCTCTTAAGTGAGGTAGTAAGATTAGGAAGGCTGAAGGGAAAGGAAAGGAAGGAAGGAAGAACAAGAAGAAGAAATTGCTGATTCATCTGACAAAATTAGTTGTTCATCATGGAAATATTTACTAGATTGCATTTACTTGGCAGATTTACAGATTTTACTTGCAAAATCAGATTTGTGATGAATCGAACAATCTAACAGGACAGCATATAAAATTTGAATAATCTCCACCAAAACCCACATATAACATGTTACAATGAGTGCGCTCCACCAGTTAGCCACAAATTGGTCTTCTGAAAGCAGCTACCTCCTAACACTGATCTTAAAGCTGCAAAAAAGTCTGAGGCACTGAGGGGGGTGGCAGTGTCTGTACACTACGCACAGTCATTTGATTGCTTTATTCATATCCAAATATTGATTAGTGCAGCTTGAAGTTAAGGATTTTCAAACACTTTTTTCTTTTTTCTTCCAAAAAACAACCTGTTTACATTTCCCTTGTGGCTTAAATGAGTTATTTAGACTGCATTAAACATCCTCTGTGGTTAGACCGTGGAAACACAGCCTCACAAACATCAGCTGTGTCAGAGGTTTTTAGATTTGCCAAAAGTGCCTACATTCTGTGCTGTATTTGATTTGTATCTCTATGGATTTTAGTCATTGCATGCTCCACCAAGTTTTGCTCGCCTCACCACTGGGCACACTTTCAGACCTAGGCATCTCCATGTTTCAACACTTTGCACAAATCATTTCATTCTTACTTGGTTTGATAGTGAGTGATCTCCAGTGATGAATCCAACTCAGTGTACTGTGACAGTATCACAGAAGCTCCTGCTACATAGGATTGGCTGCCAGGGCTTTCGTCGCGCCACCAGTGGGATACTCTGAGTACAAGATGTATTGATGATATTTGTACTATTTCTCACTGTTGTATCCTTGCAACCATTCAATTCTCTGTGCCTGGGGAAATGCCAGTGACAGGCTTCAAAAACGAATTTTACTGTCATTAGATATTTAAACAATCAGCAAATACTGGGACTGAGAATGATAAAGAGTGAAGTGACAAGTATAAAGAATGAGCCACATAATGTTAAGCAGCAGAGCTCTTTTTTCCACCTATAATAAAACATCAGTACCAGAAGTACTAACTGTAATACCACAGACTCACTGTTATGATATAGTGAGGGTGGTAATTTTCCTGTGAAAAGATAAGAACTGGAAGCAGGTACATCAATTAAACACCCCGTACTTGCAAACATAGGCGTAGTGGTGGCGGAGCTCACTGGGAGCATTGCTCTACTCCTTTTTTGTCACTCCAGGTGAAGAAATAGAGTTCATTTTTACAATGCAGTTGAAATTCGTGCACATTTTCTTTGCATTTAAAGAGCCAATCATCACCAAAGTGTGTGTCATGCAAAGAGAGACAATAAAGACAAAGCTGTCATATTCACATTTAAGGTGTATTGATTGATTCAGGAAGGCAACTCCTGCGTTGGCAGCTTGGACAGCTTGTACTGCTTCCACAATACCTGCTGGATGTGAAAGCTAGCTTAGCGTAGCCTATTAAATGAGCCTGATCTCTGCCTGCACTGAAGCTTTTCCTCAGAATGGATGTTTGAAATGCAGCTTAATTTGCTGGGTAACTAAGTAAAATAAATAGTTTTAAAAAACAATCAAATTGACATCACAAATTACAACCTCCTACAGGCTAATATCCTCAACATGATAAAACTATCAGTTGAACATTTGATCATGTGGTGACTTACAGCTGTGCAGAAATTCGTGTTGTGGGTACATTTTTCTAAATGAACCACAATTTTTGATGGGTGCGCTCAAACATAGCGCTACACTTCTCTTTGCAAAGTAGTTTGCGAGTACAAAGCCCCTCATCCCCTGTGATGCACTAAAACAAAGTTCCATAAAACAACAGCCCGATTCCTTCTAATGCTTCTGTTGGCTTTAGGGAGCATGAATGCTAATTAGCATTAGCCTCCTTCCAATCAGCATGGTTTCACACATCCCCACCTACAATCAGTCACTCTAGTTAATCACTGGCTCCACTACTCTCTGCTGGCTAAAAGATCCTCCCTCTGCTGCTTCCCCCCTCCCTTTCCCCCAGAAAGTTTGACATTAATTACCATTTAAAACAAATCTAAGACACACGGCTTCTCCTCTTCCCGCCACAGCCAGGTTCATTAAAGCATGTCGTCCGCTGCACTGATGCAGCACAACTGCTGTGACATATGGCGAGCCCACCTATTCAGGCTGCGAGAAGGAGTGAGAGGGAGGCACAGATCCACACCCAGATAGTATGTGTTGTGCAGATGTGTGTGCGTGTGTGTTTATGTGAGCGTGTCTGCGTGGTGACTGAGGTAGAATCACGCCAACCTCTAATTACATAGCTACTCATTAGTGCCCAGGTGCCAACTCGCTATTGGCAGAGGCTAACTCCATGCAGGCAGCCGAGGTGACATGTTAATGGTGTAATTGTGCTGACCCATGTACCCTGATGGTTGATAATTACCTTCTCCATGTATTTATAATGTGAGGGATTAAAAGGAGAAGGGATGCTGAAAAAAGGGGGTAGGAAGGGTCCTGAGACCCCATTGAGACCCTCTGGGAAGTGCACAGGCTGCAGTTTAATGGCTACGATCAAATCAAAGTAGAAAGAGAGAGCCTAGTGTGTGTGGCGAGGGTGGGGCAAGAAATGTCACAGATGATAATTCCTCAAGAATCAGAGTGCTAGGCAAGCTGGGAGACTATTGTAATGTTGGTTTTAGTTCACATGCTATATACAGTAAGAAGAAAAATAATACATTTTTTTTTTTTTAATTTCTATTCTATTTTATATTTTTAATTTGATTATCATAGTAATAACTGGTTTAGTAATAGATGGCATGGGACAGCTACTGACCTAGCTAATAGCTAATGATGCATCCAATGAATTTACTTAATTACTGGTGGTTGTATTGTATTAGGTTTGCAGGTTTACCTCTGTGGTCAGTTGAATCATTATGAGGTGGAAAATCACATTCCCTGACATTGTGTTAGTTTGCTAAGCAACAATGATTTAGAATTATAATTCTTCTTGTATGAACACAACTGAGCCCTCTAACAGGACTTTATGGGTTTTAGCTCTCAAGCTCACAGATTCACATGTTGGAAATTTGAATAATGCACGCTAAGCCAGCCAACCCATGATAAGCCCACAAATTTGAGCCCCATATAACTACTCACTGTATCCACTGAAATTCAGAGGCTAGTAGAACTGGAGGCTCTCTGGGATTATAGGTTAAAACTTGATAACTAAACCCTGTGCTGTGTCAACGGCAACACGTACCCAAGGGGCAATCTTTGGGCCATGTCACTATGTGCCATAAGAGCGGAGGTGGTCAGCCATGTGCCAGATGTAGTCATCCACCCACAGATTAGCACTAAGTCACATAGATGAGAAGACAACTTCTGTAAGATGAGTCGAGTCCAGACGAGTCCAGCTCTTGGTTGAACGTGGCAGAAATATAGGGTTACAGCAGGGTTATAGACAATAACGCTGCTGTACTGATGAATTCTGGTTACATTACTGACCTACATGAGCAAACAACTGAAATTACAGATCTCTGCAAACCCACTGATGCTCTGGTAATACTGTCACCTTGATCTAAGCCTGTACATGCGCAGGCCTCTGGACAATGTTATGCATCAGCCTGGCTACGAGTTTTGCAGGTGGACTTTCGTCACTGCAGATCCTTTAGTGGTAGAGCAACAGAGGAAGCACAGCACAGAAGTGTATTTAACATAGCATGATATGGGATGCAATCAGAGGCTTTCACAAAGCTGTGTGGTGCCATGTCCACACATTTTCCTGAATACCTCAGTGGTAACCAATTGTATTTGTAGGCAACAATGAACCGAAACAATGAATATGTTTGTGTCTTGGTAGCCGGAAATGTGAAAGTAAGATGTTTCTCATCTGTAGAAATGAACGCTGAACCAAAATGGGCCATTTAAGGAAGGGAGGCAGGACAGATGAGACAAAAAGCAAACACTTTCGTGCATCGGTCTTCAGTTACGTCCACAACTGTTACACTGTCCTCAGTTATGTCCCCAATGGACCTGGTTACTCCATCACATCTTTCATGGTTGACAGGCTGTCAAAGCTGCCAAGTGAGACATCTCTATATTCCAACCATGTCTGCTGCTGAGTAGTGCTGGGCACAAAGCAAACACCCTGAAGATGGGAGTCCTAGCTACATGCTGCAGGGGGAAGAACTAGTGATGGGGTAATGCCACAGAGTGCACACATTCACAGCATCCTCCTAAATGAGTAAACACGCTACACCCAAGCCATCTGTCTAAAGCAGTAGTGGAGGTAGTTCTACTACAACACTGATGTCAGGCTGGGGAACACCTGCAGTGTGCTCCCTTATGGTGCTTGGTCGATTGCAACCCCCCACCACCCTGATACCTTCAGGCCACAGCCATGTGGTGGTTTGCCAATTTCACTTGGGTCAAATACTTTCTAAGGCTGGCATGGTGGCACAGGCAGGGGAAGCTATGGCACAAAATGAGTAAAATGATAAATGTTAATAAGCACGTGGACAAGGTGAGAGAGTTACAAAGTAGATGTAAGAGTAACAAAGAAAATATGCTGGATTGCAGAAGTGAGACTGGAATGGTGATATTTTAGATATACAGACAAAAAAAAAGAGGTCTTGTATAGCATTAGTCTACCTCCATGTGCGATTTGTGTACTTGGGTGTGTGTGCGTGTGTGTGTGAGCGTATGCGTTAATCCCTGGGGTATCCTTGACCAGGGCTACAGCCATTCCAACAGGCCATAGAATCAGGTAGCACCAGGTACCAGCAGGCTTTAACAGCTATAAACTCACTCCTTCTCTTCCAGTTCGGAGTGTAATAGAAAGTAGTGATACGGCTGGCCAGGGGGTAACACCGCCGCCTCAGCAGTCGTAAAGGAAACAGATGAGGACCATTCAAAACTCAGGCACACTCATTCCGACCTGAGAAATAGTGGTGGGATTCTGTTGGAGTAGGGATGCACGCGCAGTATATGTGCACAAACAGGCAGTGGGCTGTGTGCGAGGTTGTTCTCGTGAAGTCAGAGACACAGCATTCATTTTGACCACAAGTTCCAATTTGTTTGTCATTTTTATAAATTACACAAAATTCACAGGATTTAAAGAAAAAGCTGTTCCAAAAGTTTTATTACATGCCTCCCACATTTTATATGCTTTACTTCAAGGGAATTTTTTTTTTTTTTTTTTTTTTGCATATACATCACAATTTCTGTCACATGTTCAATGTCTCACTCAATAATAAAAGTCCTCTTTCAGTACTTTGGTATACTATGCACATTGTTTTAGATTCATTCAATAAAGCCTATTGTTCCAACAAATCCCTGCTTTATATTCCTGAATAACCTTGACTGCCTCAGCACTGAATGCACCACTTGGGGATCCAGGGACTCTCTTTGTCATTAAGAGCTGTTACACAGTAAATCTGGAAACTAGATTGCGGGGCAGTGAGCTGTGGCAGGGTTCAGGAAGGTAGCAGCAAAGGCGGGATTGACAGCATTGGCAGTTAAATCAAACAGACGAGGGGGAAATACAAATATTTGACTGGGATTCAATTGGCTTTTGATCAGACTCAATAAGAGGTGTTATAGGACGGGCAGCGCCTCTCTGTATCACCATAGTGACAAACAAATTTCAGGTTATTAGCAGATAATGCAGTGGGTGGTAGAGGAGACTGGGGAGAATGAAGGAGTATTATTATATGAAGGAGGATTATTATCGAGAAAATAAAGAGTGAATGAGTAAGTAAATGAATATATTTAGGTACAGAATACCAGTGGGAACGAGTGCTGTTTTGAGGAGACAGGAAGACAGGGAAGCAAGGTGAGAGCTGATTGGATCAAGGATGGTGTAGGTGACAGTTTTGATGCAGGCGGTAATCAGTTGATTTTGTTTTGATCTGACTTCTATTTTGACCCAGCAGAAAGTGATTAGGGAAAATTGCTAACACTTACTTCAAAGATGAGTGTGAAACTACAGCACCAAAGGGTGAACTAAAATTAGGGAAACAGGGACAAACAATGTGAAAGAGTTTTATCGCTCCACTAAGCCCGAGATCATGGAGAAGTGATGACTTATTTAGCAGTTTAACAAACTTTTCATGTGTAGCAGATTTTACATTTAATTTGAGCCATAAAAAAGACATTGATCATTGGACTTGGAGTGAGGCCTATGAGCAGTGAGCTCTCAACCTGCCGCTACCAGGCCGCTAATCAAAACAGGAGCTCTTTTAAAGAAATCTTTAGAACTTTTTTTTTTTTTTTTTTTTTAATAGCAGAAGAACTAAAAAAAAATAAAAAATAAAAAAAACCCACTTGATTGGAAAAGTAGAAAATGTGGATATAATAATATATGAAAAAGAAAAATCCTGGTGATGGTCCTGAAAGTAATGTATTGTCCATAATAATACTTCCACCATTATCTTAAATACGCTGTTAAAGCCTGCCTTAATTATTGTTTCTTATGTACAAACTGGCGACACCTCCTTCGCTGCGGCTCTGGCGGGACGATTAAAACGAGCAGACCTGCTGCTGTGATGTCGCAGTTGTCACTGGTTCATCTAAATAAAACTCTCTCTCAGGAAGAAAATTCTCACAGCGCTCACAAGCACTGCTGGCATCCCAGTGCAATACAATTAGGTTCAGGTCATGTGATTTCACATCAACACATGATGAGCATATAAGCCCCACTAACAATCAGTGTATAATTGAGCTCGATGGTTGAGGAGATTTGCCCTTAACATAGCTCAAAACAAAATGAGAACGAGTCAGTGCATGATTTAAATTGCAATCACGTTAATAGCTGGCTTAGCTCTAATCATGATTGGTCTTTCTTCCACATCTGTTTATATTATGCATTTTCATTAAACATAAATAGACTCGTTTCTTTTTCTAAAGACACAATGCATCAGCTAAATGCAATTTAAAATTATATTTGCTCCCTTTCAAACTGACTGACAGATCTTTGGGCTCACAGGAGATGAGAGGAAGAGAAATATGTGGACGCAGTGTTTTCATCCCCTTACAGGTCAGGAATGTCTGTTAGGACAGGAATAAAACAGACAACTTTGAGCTCCCTCACAGTGTTTGAAACAAAAGTTTTTTTGTGTCTTCAAGAGGTGCTCCTCATATGTAAATGCATTACATCCTACATGGTGTATGGTTGCATCTGTAGGGGATTGATGGAAATTGACAGTTGTTAATAACCCATAATGACAGACCATCTCCATTCTATAATTTGTACATATGCTCAGTCCCGTGGATCTTCTCTTTGTCACATGTTTGCATGGCCATTTCTCAGATCTGTCCGAGCAATTAATCCCACAGTGTGTGTAGCAGCCAGCAGCTGCTGGTTTCCAGGAACACAGATCAGAGGGCCAAGGCAATGTGTTTTTTTAGGTATGTGTATGAGGCTGCGATATCAAGTTGCAAACAAGCCCAGCAAGCAAACAATAATGTATCTGTGAACCACCAGGCAAACTTTGAGACTGGGTGGCCTCTGTGTCCCATTAATGGCCCATTGCATGCACCCACAGTGTTCAAACAGGCAAACAAACCCCTGCAGCACTGAAACTACTGGCGTATTCAAAAGGGGCAATTTTGACAAAACGTTTTCTCAGAGCATTCCTACGGATAAACTATGTATATGTTATATTGTTTGTGCAAGAAGAGAGAAAAGCCAAAACCTCAAAGTACCAATTTCATTACAGTTTACTTTGGGGACAGTTTGTTGACTGAAATGATTGGATGGTCACAAATACAAAGCTGCAGTCATGGATTCACAATTATGGTTTTGTGTCCCTGCCCTCCACACCTTCTCCTAAAAATAACCATTCTAACTAAATATGATGAGTATATATATATATATATATAAAAAAATAAAAAAAATCCAACCATTGTCATATCATTAAAAATGACTGTTGATGAAAATGAGGTGCCAGTTTTGAGCCTGTTGGTTGTCACTATATGATCAATGAGCCTCTGTCGTCCTAATCAACAGATAGCATGGACCCTGTCTGCTAAATTAGAGAATGCATAGGGGCACAGTTTGCATAATTTATACATACAGTATGTTGGTAGTAGAGTTGGACCATAATTTATGCTTGGGGAGTTGGGGTTGGTCACATGTGTTGCTGATCAATTCCAGTAATGTCTCTGTTAACTTGATGGAGGCTGAGCTTTCAAGCTTTCTAATCAGGCAGCACAGGCCACTTCTGTTTGTGTTGTGATCTCCCAGGCACCCTGAACTACATACTAGACACTACTACATGTGTGTTGCTCTTGAAATGTGGAAGAAGACTGATATGGATTTTGCATTATATTTATTGGAACGAATGATATAGACCAGCTAATGTAATTTTTGTTTTGGTTAAGCTAGCTTGCGGCAGATATCAGCCTGGCACAATGTTACAGTAGGTTGCTTGTCTTGCTGTGATTGTGAAAATAAAAAATGGGGCTGGGTCTGAAAACCCAGACCTATCACCAGGCAAAACAGCTCCCAGATTACATACTATGCGAGGGGGACGCAAAATCCAAATTTCATCCGCTTCACTTTTAACATTGGTTTGACTTACTCACAAAACACTCTCTAAACAGAACCTTTGCACACTGAGAAAACATCCATATGCAACAGCACTAAAAAAAACAGTCCTATTCATAGGGACCTCTGCTCAAAAACCTTTAGACTTTGTGATGCAATTTATTTTGAGTGCTGGCATTTGTAGCTAAAACACAAAAGTTAACACACTGACCATTGTGACATTTTTTTCTCTGACCAGCTTTAAGTTGGGCTGTCATGGGTTCAGCTCAGGCCTTGTGTTAAGTTGGTAGGACACAGCTGCTTCTGTTGTACTAAACTAAAGTGTTGCATTTACAGCAGCATTAACGTTAACGTTAGTGAGACAACAGTTAATTCATTGTGGTTTGCTGAGTTATGCAGATGGACAGAAGTCAGAACCAGTTGAGGAAATACACTAAAAGTCACTTAAAATAGAGGTGATTTTTTTTTTTAAATCATTGTTAATAAACAAGCAAAGTCCTTCATTAAAGGTATTATTTTAGATGTTGAAACCCCTTTTCTCTTCTGACTGCTACCCTACAGTCGTGTGAAATGGGGCAAGCACATGTAAACTTCGTCAGTGGGGAAATTTGTATTAGGGCATTTGTATTAGGCAGCATGGGTGGAGGGGGCGGGGAGGGGTAAGCTAGTACAGAGGGGTGATTCTGTCAATACTGAAGAAAAGTTATTTTAGTGGCCTAAATAATGTGAACAATATGAGTTTGCAGTCATGATATTTCTCTGTCTGGAGCGAGTGTTTGAGCCAGGGTAGAGCCAGTCCTCTCCAGAGTGCAGCTTGGGGCTGGAAGGGCAGCAGGTGCTAGATCTCTATAGTCAGGGGGCAAGTGTTGTGATGGCCAAGTGAAGCTTTGTGAAGTCAGTCTTTTCAGCTCATTGCTTTGCCAAAAGGTTCACTGCTCAAAGTTTCATTCAACAGTGCTCACTCGCGGCATCTACTGCTAAATTAATGTGGAGTGGCCAAATCATTCATCAACCTTTTAGAAAGGAAAATCTAAAAATGAATGACTGACTGTGACAAAAACACCCTCTCACATGGGTCCTGGTTAACAATCTTACATGTAAGGATGGACAACTTCCACCATGGCACCTGCTGAGCTCCTCTCCCTTGCTCAAATCCACTGTGGCGTCTATCAGAGGAGACAATTCACCTAAAAACATGCAAAACATTTTATCAGCACTAATTACGCTTAACATTTCAGACTGAAATAAATCAGTAGCTACATGTAAACAGAAATTCACAGAACCAATAAAAACTTACTGGAGCTTTTTTGTTGCCTGGATCTGGCAGTTGAGCTTGAGGCATTAGTGTTCCTTATTACAATAGAGCCCTCTGCTTTTAGGTGCCATCATTCCTCTTGTGCATTGTTGTCAAGCCTTTTGAAACTTTGGTCCAGCATGACAACGGTTGTCATCACACTTGAGGACTTGGTGTTGGCCACATTTTCTCTGATGCCTCTTATAAGGCTGTCAGCTGCCTTGCCACACCATTATGTAGATACTGACTTAGCTTCATAGCAACTTCATTAAAGGTATTATTTTAGATGTTAAAACCCCTTTTCTCTTCTGAGTGCTACCCTGCAGCCATGTGGAATGGGGCAAGCACATGAAAACTTTTGTCTATATTCATGAGAAGTCAGTGGGGAAATGTCTGACTTGAGGGTTGCCAGGGCTGCCATCACTGGCATCACCTCATCATTCCACCATGAGGTACTTGCTGTTCCATCGTGTGTTTCCCTCACTTATCAACCTGAGTTTCTGTCTTTCCATCTGCACCTGAATCTCGTCCAGTCTTTGTTTTCCGGCGGTGCCTCTCCTAAAACCTGCGACTCGCTTTCTGGCTTTTGTGCAAGTGCCACTGTGGCCAGGGAACTGATAAAATGTCTTATGCACAACCAAATTAAGACTATTAGCTATGCATATTGCATTCCTTGCTTGTAAATCCCGAGCACATGTTGTCATATTTGATGCAGCATCAGTGACGAGGCATCTTTCTTGTTTGTAACTCCTCGCTCCTCCAGCAGTGTATCCATAACCAGTTTTCAGCTTTCAGGGGAATGTTCCACTCCAAGTAAAACAGTGCCAAGTTTGTTCACCTATGAAGTGGCAGGTGATGGCCAGATAGGCTTCCATATTCATCGATGTCCACATATCACAAGTCAGGCTAACTGCTGACACCTTCTGAAGCTTCCTCGCACTTGTCATCCACCATCTTCTCAATGCCTGACAGAGAGAAGATGATGTTAGATAGTAATTTTAAATTATACAGTCACCAACTGCATGTGTTATACACCATCCTCCTAGTCGGGAGAATATATTTGATCACACCTAAGCACTGTTGAGGTGTTTTTGTTACACACAAGCTTCCTCTGACAGCAAGCACTTCTCCTATAGTATATAAGTATGCAATATGAATGATACAATATCCATTTACACATATACAAACTCATTGAGATCAGACACTTCATAGTCCAGATGGGAGAGGTTTGCCTGTTTTATGCAGGCTCCTGCTTCCATTTACTCCTAATGCTTCTCCTCTACCTCCTCCTTCTCCCTCACCTTCTACTCCTCCTCCTCCACCGACTAGTACTACCACTAATAATAATAATGAAAACACTCAAGTGTCAAGTATTTATCATGCTTTTTAATCCAGAAACCAACACTCAAAACAAACTGGTGACATATCTCATGCTTTCTTTGTCACACAGGTCATCATTTCTGCAAAGCGATGCAAGCCTCGTAGCTGAGCTTCATCTGGCACGGCCCTTCGTACTCCCGACAGCCTTGGAGCCTTGACTTCAAGCATCTCACCTCCACTGTTGGTTGTTTCTTTTGTGTTTATATGGCACAAGTACTTTTCTAATAGTTTTATAATTTTTTTTTTTTTTTTGTATTTTATTCATTTTTGTCAATTAATACCACAAGTTTGCCTTTGCAACCCTGCACTTGGCACCTGGCTGGTGATCACAATGAAACAGAGCAACAGGTGAAGATTTTGAATCAATGCCTCCTACTTCCACCACTGGGTCAGTCCTTCCATGGGTTGCTGCTGGTTCTTGGTGGAATATGTTTTATTCAGCCGTAATGATTTTTTTTTTTCCTTTTGTATCGCAGTCAAATAAAAGAACACATTTTTTTATCAAAACACCACCAGTAAAATAGTAGCTACCTTCAAATCATGGTGAGTGAAAACGATGAATAAAATTAGCCATCATTTGAGTTATGGCTGTGGCTAGCTAATTGAGAAGCAACTGTTAACAGACAGAGGCGATGAGAGCCTGATTATCTCTTTTATGCCCAGCTCTTTGTTCCTTTCAACCTCAATTAATCTGCAGTGTTTTGTGTCATCCTTACTGGGCACTGTTTAGCTCCTAGCTAAATATCAAAAGCATCAAAAGTTTCATCCTTTCCAAAGAAATTAAAAGTGATACAGATAAAATACATCATGTTGGGGCCATGGCGAAGTGAAAAAAAAAAAGCCTCTTTTTTCTGCCTCCTTTGACACAGTGGATCAGAACACTCAGACTGATTGCATTTAATTGGTTTGTTAGTTAGTTGGCTGAGCCGAGTATATTGCCGAGGCATATCAGTCCAAGGCAATGTTGACAACACTGCTGCTGTAAATCAGCATTGCCTGCCACACTGGCTGAAAAGCAACGCTGAAGTCCAGATGACCAGGATAATATAATCTAAAGAACTGAACATAGAATATTGGAAATGAAAAGGATAAAACTCAGAGGCACAAAAGAAACTAGTCAAAGGAGGGCTTTTATGTAATATACCCAGTTGTCTGGCTTCCTATCCACACTTTGCCTCCATGTGATGTGCATTTAATTTACTGCAATGCTACTCAGACACATTAATTAGAAACATGTTTGAACAATTCCTTGGAATGATTGGTGTGAAATTAATCACTTCCTTTGAATCTCTATCTAAAACCCCCACCAACAGCGACTGTTGCCATGCTGATCCATTGAATTAACTAGCACATCAAGATGAATTAGTGTTGTTGCCACTTTGCATCCCTTCCCTTTCCTTTCTTTCCCATTTTATCTCATCTCTCCTTTCATCAGGAGCAGATGTTGAGGTCCACTTGACAGATAAACAGCATCTCTCATGAAGGCTGTGAAGAGTCTAAATCAGCCCCTTCACTGTCACTTTCAATGTTCATTACCATGCTTTATCCCGACTGTCATGAGCAGAAAACAGTTGTCTTTTCAACAGGGCCTAATAGAGACGACAGCCTTGGTTGGTTCTTACATGCTAGAAAGTAGAGAAACCATCTACATGTGTCGCGTTTGTTATTTAACAGTACACAACATCTGCATGTGATGCTAATTAGGAATAGACGTGTAAAAGAGGAAGGAAGGAATAATATTTATATAGCAAATCTGAAATTTGCAAATTCATATTCACACTATTGCCACTACAAAGCTTTAGTGAAATTAACTGAATGGTTTAAATAAAAATTTGAAAAAGCTGTGGTGTAAGTTATTCTAAAAATGAGCATTTAGATATAAGCACTTTTAGATATAAGCATTTATATATATATATATATATATATATATATATATACTTCCATTGTAATAGTCACCTCACACACACAATTGATTAGGTCCAGCTATCATGCTTGTGATTGTTGCTTGACAAGAGCTTTGGCCATTGTTGCATTCACAAGACAAGATACCCCCTGTGAGCAGAGCTGCCTCTTCAGGGTAGACTGGAAGCCACAGTGAATCACTATTGGAAAATGACAAGATGGGCCAGGGATATCTGGTTAGTTAACTTCAGTAGAAGAGAAGATGTGATGTGGTGCTGAACGCTAAATGCTGCCTCTAGACTGGTAAGTAAACAGCTGTCAGTGAATCAATAGTGAGACTTAGAAAGAGCTTCTTTTAGGCAAGTTTCATTGTGGGGTTGTTGTATTAAACAACATAAATTTCAATATAAACTGGCAACTGGGTGTAAGCACAGTAACTAGTGCTAAGATTATCTATTAAACAATTTGAAAGAGGCTCCCACTCTCCTGGTGTTTAGAGTAAAAGTAAAAAAGCAAAAGAAGATGAATGAAAATGAATTATAACTCAATTGTTGGGAACTAAGTCAGAAGTAATTTGATCGACGGAGTCCACCTCAGGATGTCAGGGGGGAGATGGATGGGTAAACAAAACATTTTAAAGCTGGAGACTGCTATTTATTTTTTTTTACCTGACAGTCAATGTTGCTTCACAAACCACGATCGTTCCCACGTGGGATGATCATATCATAATCATGATTCGACCACATCCACCTTAATAACGTGATACCATTAAGATTTAGTCCTTGCCGCAGTGGTCTGGGCTCAAGTCTGACTTCCTTTGCTGCATGTCATCCCATTCTCTCTCTCTCTCTCTTTCTCCCCAAACTCAACTGTCACTTTCACTGTCACTATAATAAAGGCAACAAAAATAACTTAACCAAAAAAAAAAAAAAAAATACTGCCGTATATTGGAAACATCAAATATCCAGTTATTCAGTTCAGTTATTTAACCGTAATCAGTAGTGAATAACTGAATAACTGATCTTGTCTCAATACTTCATTAATAGTTGTAATTATGTGGCGTGATAACTTTGCTCTACCGCAACAGTGAGTTAATGAAGAAACTAGCCCAAAGACAGACACACACCTCAGCACAACAGCTAGTCTTATGGAGGTTGGCTGCTGGCCAACTTCTCCAAACTTTCTCTTTTTTCTTGCCCCGGACAAACCGTGAAATAATGAACTTCAACACAACTGGTGACATGCTGCCAACAATGTTGTTAAGCCAGAGTTGTTTGAGTAATACAATGTCTGGGTGCTCACCTTGAACCCACTTGTTATCAGTCTGCTTACTGTCTGCCTCTTTTGCCTCTGTTGTCTCTTTTTACCAGAAGGAGCGTGCTCACATGCACGCACACAGACACACACACACTATACAGTGACTGAATTGTTTTGGAGGGCACAGACAAATGATCATGCTGATAGAGAATCAGATTAGAAAGCACATCTATATGTCTTTCTAAAGGATATGAATAAATGTTGGAAAGAGTCATTTTTAACACAGCCGCTCAAAGTCATTGTCGTGGGAAACAAACATAGGTCATTTTCGCGATGTGATGCTTTTATGTTTGTGTTTTTTGTGAAGACGGCCTCCACTTTCGCGCTCCTCTTTTTTCAAGCCGTCTCTTGTGCAGCTTGAACTGACATTTTGTCTCGAGCGGTGCCTGATTGTCTTCAATCCTTCTGAGAAGAGGAGAAAGTGAACAAGCCTGTTAACAATCTCACAGTTGGCACTGTGTTAGAGAGAAGAAAAAAAAAAAAAAAAAAAGATCAGGAGTTATCAAAACCATTGAAGTGTGTCTTTAACCAGTGAGATTACCAGGCTGAAATTACCTCTGTATAATACCTGATAACTCCAGGTTCTTTCATGTACCTGGACCTGCGTACATACTCATCTAACCTTTTGGGGCAGCAGATGATAGCACCACAGTGTAACAGACCTTTCATTTTTGCCAATTTCAGTCTTTTCACTGAGATTGTTAGTGTCTGCTGAGACTGGTCCCATTTTAAACAGTGAAGACCTAGTGTTGTTGTTAATCACGATCTTGAGGTTTGATTGCTTATCTGATGGAGTCTGTATATGTGTGTTATAATAAACAGCTTGTTTTTAAGGTTTCAAAGTCTCAACCTGTAATTTCTAACTGTGCCTGAACTGCACAGGGGCTTTGCACCCACCAAATCTGAAACCTCCATCTTTTCCATCCCGCTTCACTCAAATCTTTTGATTTTCAGCTCCATCTATTCAGAGCACAAATCACAAGTCCTGTGCCTCCGAATCAAACCGCCCCAACTTATCCTGATCCCATCGTTCATTCCTCCAGTGTCATTTACTCTCCACCTACAACTTCACCTTTTGCACCACTTTCAGAAGTCATTGCCACCCAGAGAATTACGCCCACCAGAGGATGAACCCACGGAAGACTCGAAAAGGAGCCCACCGCTTTTGCATCGACCGCCTCGGGCAACATTGGGTAACCACAGGAAAAACAGTGATATCGGAATCAGAGTGGAGTGTGTTTCGTCGTGGAGGGGTTAAGCCTCGTTTCGTGAAAGCCTGGGGGCTATGTAAAGGGAAGAGTAGGGGGATTGAGGTATTTCTCCACCGTAGGCCTTAAGGGGTTAAAAAAAAAAAATTCACTCCACTGAGGTTGAGATGCATGTTTGATTCGCCTCAGCAAGCTGGTGTGAGTGTATGACTGGTGATGAGTGTGTGCCCCCTTTATGTGTGTTTTTGTAGGAAAGAGATGAAGTGTATCTGTGTGTGTGTGTGTGTGTGTGTGTGTGCGTGTGTTTCTGTCTGCAATAAATAGACAGGCACTTGAGCATCACCCCCTGGCTCTTCTCGCTTTAGTGCATCTCAGACTAGCTAAGCCCCCCAGAGCCAAACATCTAACTGGATCTGTCAATATTGACGCAGACGAAACACACTTTCTCCATACCCGCTGTTAGAGAATATAAGCCTTCATGTTCAAAAACTTCATGTTGGAATAAACCGCTTAAATCGACATGCATTCTTCATTTCCCAAAACACACGAATCCTTGACCTAACCAAAGCTGCCCAAGGTTTACTCCAGAAGTACAGTCGTCAGTTCAGCAGTGACCTACGGGCTCTCTATAAATCTAAAATAGATCTTTCCCAACTATGATCAGAGCTGTGAAGCAAAGTTATATGAGGTGAGAGCGGCGTGTCAGTCATCTCCAAACAACAGGAAGCTACTGAAGAATAGTTTGGCCTTTAATTTGGCTGATTCACCAACACGGTGACATAGTTCACGGTGGAAAGTAAGGTGCCTAAAAACCATTTGTACCCTCAACGCAAAGACATTAGTCAACTCACACTTTCCAAGCACATCATTATTATTATAGTTGTCAAATACAAATTTACACCCATAAATTGTTTTAGAAATCATGGAAAAAAGACAATTTTTGAATAAATGCAGTGACAGAATTGCTACTTTAGCGCACTTTTAGCGGTGCCAAAACGTAAATACATATACATGTAAATCTTTAGCTGCAGCCCACAACTACTGCATGGAAACATCATACTTCCTGTTTACATTCACCAGACATTTACTGTACCTGTACTTACTGAAAGAATATGTATCAAGTGGAAATAAGACAAAGAATAATAACAAATCCATTCATATCAACTTAGTTTTTACATTCCTTAGACTGTCCACTCAACACGGGTGGGAGAGCAGAAAGTTTTTCCTTCGGAGGGGTGATGCTGAAAATATAAAACAAGCTACAAGTTGTACAATTTGATGTCACTTGTAATGAAATGTCAGGTTGAAAACCCTCATAAACAGCACAGGTTGCTTCTTTCACAACTACATTTTTGCAAATCAGTCAGATTTGATGTCATATTAACGTAAGCCATCAGCACGTTGAGTGTGATTTTGTTACGCCTACACTTACAGAGTGACTGAAAGAACTACTGTGTGTACCTTTTATATAAAACACTATGCATTCTGAAATTCAGCTTTTTCTCTAAGTAGCAGATATAACATTTAAAGCAAATGGTGTGCATTATACCAATAACTAGTATCAGTATACCTTATGTATAATTTAATATTTTATAACTGCAATTCTTTGTACAGAAAAAGATAAAGATACATGTGTACACACAGAAGTAAGTGCTCATGAAATAAGACTTTATAAGAAAAAGGTAGATATCCCATTACAAGCCGGGACCGTATAGACTGGGATGACATTTAATGTCTCTGCCTGTCGGTCAGAGCATTATCCAATCAGACAGTGACATATGGTGAGAAATAAGGCCTTTGTCTTGTGAGATCTAAAGATAAGAATCGTATTTCCATTAAATCAATGAGCTGTGTGCTTTACTGCAATGAATAATGCATTGCCCCTTCAAACCTGCTTCCCTCGCTCCCGTCCTTTCTCACTCTCCCCTCTTGCTCACTGTTTGCGATGCTCGCCTTCGAACAGTGTCTCAAGTGTTTTCATACCTTCACACTTCGTAATAAAGTGAGGGTCTTGATCCCTCTCCGCCAGTGCTACTTCATTTTCTCTTAACGATCCTCCCAGGTTGACTGACGAGGGCGGCAGGGGCGGGGCACCACAGATGTCAACCAGAGGTCTTCTTACGCAATGATATGCCCTTTGAAATGATACACAGCTCAGGAACAAATGCTAAACAACTTATTTATTTTTACACTCTCTAAAATATGTCTTGGATATTGTTGTAAAAATGTGTGTGTGTGTGTGTGCGTGTGCGTGTGAATCTACGTGCTTTCATACTGTAGACTGGCACTGAAGTGAAATCCCAGGGAACTACCCTCCAAACAAACGACGTGTGCCACACTACATTAGCCCACCTCTTGTACCTCTCCTTCTCTTGTCTGTCTCCGTGCAACACTCCCACCTTCCCAGATCCATTAGCTCCATTAAGTCCCATTCACTATCTCCCCTACTGTGAACTTAAACCAAACCGACATCCTTCACACCCGTTCACTCTGACAAGGCTGCTGGAGATACAATAGGCCTGGTCCCACTTCCTTAATAACTCTCTGTATAGAAGTGTACAGGCGCGTGTAAAGCCCTATTGATCCCCTGTAGAGAGGCAAGGCTAGCATTCCACTGGTGGTGTGCAGCGCTGACCTTGTCTCACTCTTTGTAATTAATTAAAACTTCACAGCGGGACTGACAGCTGATGGATCGCCCTCTTGTTGATTATTACTGTTGTGGTAATCGCACACACGCACACACACACACACAGACACACACAGGCACGTTGAGGTGTGTCCATTCACACCATGTTGAGAGGGAGCAGGGAGCACTGAGGGGGGAAAAGTGATTGTTGTGGTTTGTTAATGGTGATGCAAGCAGTGCAGAATGATGTGCAGTGTGTGTCTGTGTGTGTGTGTGTGTGTGTGTACGTGCAGTGTAGTGACTGTGTGTTTAATTATAAAAGATACCCACTTGTGGCCTTAATGCCATCCCTATTACTTAAGTGTTGTTAACAATGGTCGGATATATATATATATATATATGTATACACACACACACACACACACACACACACACAAGTTTTGTGTGTTTGTTCTAGTGTTACTATATAAGTGGGGACCACTACACTTGCGGGGTCTGACAGTTTTGTGAGGACCCAACAAGTTTAAATGGCTGTTTTAGGGTTAAGACTTAAGCGGTTAAGAGGTTTTATTTTTCAGGTTAGAATGAGGTTTAGGTCAGTGTTAGGGTTAGTGTTGGTGTTAGGAACAGTTGTGAAGGTTAAGTTTAGGGTAAGGGGCTGGGGAATTGCATCATGACAGTGACGGGTCCCCAGGATTATAGTAAGACAGTGATGTGTGTGTGTGTCTGCGTGTGTTTGTGTTCACTTCCTTATCCTTCTCACACATAACAGCCCTGTCTACCTGTGTCTTTGTACTCTATCCCTCACCCTCCCTTCATCCCACTCAGCCAACCAAAACTACAGTGTGTCAGCCCTATTTCATCATTTTCTGTTCACTCTTTCAAAGTAAGATCCTCTTTTTTTATTCCTTCTCTCGCTCCTCTGTCTGAGCAACACTGAGGCCATTTGCACCAACACTGATCTGATATCGGCCTAGAGAAAATTTGAGCCTTTAGATTAATATTACATATGACACATTTAACACTAGTCTTCAACAACCCAGTGCAACTGTAGCCAGTTGTGTGAATATAATGATTGTCTATCAATGAGCCCCTATATGTTTTTCTTCTTTTCTCCTTTGCTCTCTTTATCAGATGTACCAAGAGAGACGACCAGAGCTTCCTTCAATCACACTTTTTCTTTCTGTGTTGTTTTGATAAAGAGAGAGAGAGGGTATCAAGATCCAAAAGAAAAGTGGTTGGCAGTAAACAGACAGACTTGGGATCCAACAGCTGTCTCTTAGCTTCATTCTTAATCAAAGTTTATTCACTGCTGCCAATCTATACTAATTGACTGTCTTTCATATAGACGTGAACAGAGAGATTATGAGGAAGACTATTGCACCGACTCTATTATAGGCATGAGGTGATAGACTGTAAGGAAGACTGTTGTGGTGAGTCATATCTCATTGTCTGACACCAAAAATCTATCAATCAACGGCATATATGGTGAACAAACTTGACTTTTCTTCTGGCTTTTGAAGCGGTATTGCTAACTGCTTTAAAAACTCGCCTGCATACAATGTATACAGCAACAAAACAATTTGTCAGTAATGTTAGTGGTATCGGTATCTAGCACATTTTGCACACATTAAACAAGAACAATAAGATATCAGCATGTTAGCATTGACATCGCAAGCCTGCATGGCCATGGGAAAGTGGCGTCTGCCACAAATAAAAGTCTTTGAGGGGGATAATGGAAAGATTGTATAAATAAATACACTAAAAGGCAATAATATCCACACTGAGACTTCCTCTGGTACCAGCGAAGAATACATGCTTCACACCCATTCATAACCTCAGCTTCCGCCCTCTTTCTTGTTGCAGCGCAATGTGAACACACTCTCACCTGCGACGGAACTGAGTGTTGTCAGTTTCTGTCCATGCACTTGAGATCATAATATATGACCTGATTACTGGAAACTGGATTATCAGATTTTTTTTTTTTTACTCCTAAACATTTTGGCATATGTAAGATACAATACATGTTGATCTAAAATAAGAAACCCATTTAGTGATATATGACACTGCAGCTTGGAGAGATTCCTATTGGTGGGAGCGTTTGGGCTGACGGGGCAGAGATGACAGTTTCTGTCATTAGAGACCACAGTTTTCTCACTGTGAGGATGTATCTGTTTTACAGATAACCTACTGCTCAGCTGGGGAACATATCAACATACTTTGATATATTTATTTTAGGTTCAGCTGACATAAGATAGATTTATTTTTGCATGCAAAGAGGACTCACTGCTACAACCAAAAATCTCTCCTTTCATCCCCCCACAGTGCTGCAGCAGCAATCCCTTGTCACAGCTGCACACATTAAAAATCACCCACTAAACTCTGTGAAGTGTACACATGACCAAGGAATGTGCTTTATTTAACTGGTTGCTTTTAAGGAAAAAAGATTTACCATTGACGTTGCATCTAAAACATCAGTTTCCTGCAGATATCGAATGATAATAAGCACACTTTATGAAGAAGGCTCAGGAACTGACAGACCTTTAAACCAATAAACCAATGACAGCGCCGGGAAACAGGAAACTGCAAAATTCTGGTCTTCTGTATTTACTGGTTCTTACAAATCCTGGAACAAATAAAGTGTACAGGAAACTATTTGAATTCCAATCATCTCTGCTTGCCTGTGTCTCCAAAAGACTTCCAAGTCTCAACTGTACAAACGATCTCTACTTTTTCAGTTGAAGAAATGTTGAGGAGAGGATTATGCAGCGAAGACTTAAGAGATTCCGCCTGGAACGTCAGTGAAACCACAACAATACCTCGGTGTCTCCCTCTCCGTCTTGGGGGAGCTGAGTTGAGCTAATTAGCCATAATATCAGCAAGCAAACTCTCTTCGCTTCGTTGACACGCACAACGGCCCCTAATTGACTGCCAGGAGTTTTGAGGCTTTAATACAGCAAAGAAGCAAGCTGTACCTTGGCGATTATGAGGTTTGGGGATATACTGCATTACATACAGCACATTCTTGCAGAACCAATCCAATGTCACGAACTTCGAATGCAACACTGCTTGAATAAACAAAGATGTGCTCAAACATTTCAAAAAAAGCCCAAAGGGAAGTGAAAACATTCAGCATTGAAGTTTGAAGCTAAAGGCATTTGTATCTCGGCTGATACTCTGAATACAAAAAGCACACACACACACAAAGACCTTCTGCTAACTTAAATGCTCTATCACAGCTGTATTTTGCACATCCATTAGACCATGAATCCTTCAATTATCACAGCGGCAAAAGTATCAGGTTATATTTATTGTTCAATCTCCTTGTCTTCCAGCTAAGATGGAGTGCTTATCAGATATTATATGGACAGCCTCAAGACATAGGCCCCATATCCACACACAAAGACGCAGACGTGCGCACACACACGCACACTCACACACAAACACACACACTCACTAGAGATCGATCATAACTTATTATGCCAACCACATAACAAAACAATTTCAGAATTGAATGAGGCTGGGGAGGGGAATGAGTAGAGTTGGAGTGGGAGAAAAAAGCAAGGATATTGAACATAAACATCTATTTTCTGATGGGGGGTTTGGGGTGGGGCAGATGGCCTCTTGAGTCATTTAGACGATTCATCCATTTTTAAAAGGGATTTGATAGAAACCAATCCCCCTCTCTGAATCTTTCAAGCATTTTCCCCTGGCTCGGACTCTGACGGGGGACCTCCCTGTCTTACTGTCAATCAATTCCAGGCAGCACATGCGAGTCACTTTGAGGCTGCAGGTGTACAGTATACCTGCACGAATACCGAGCATTTTATTTGTTTCAGTGTCCGATCCGTCTCTCGCCGGATTAAATCTTTCATTTTCTCAGAGAGCGAGAAGGAGAGAGAGAGAGAGAAAGAGAGAGAGAGAGAGATAGACGGAGAGAAAGAGAGAGTGGGAGGAATATGATGGGGGCCTCGCCTAACCTCTGGGGAAAGGCCAGTGCATTAGACAGAGAACAGATCAGTTCCAGCTAAGATGAATATGAGCACATAGATTGGTCTACTGTCTGGGGAGCCTCAGAAATGCAGTTTTGTGTATGCCGAAGCTGCGAGGCTCGGAGGCAGTGAGTGAGGAGGGCAGGGAAGGAGGCAATCACTGCATAACCAAACAGACCCTGAGCGGAGCACATCAGAGCCAAGGGCCAAGCTGAGACAGATACAGATTGCTTATTGAGCTGTTTTTAGAGTGACGGTATTAACAGCATATGGCTGAGAAGAAGTGTTTTTCTCAGAATAGCTCATGCTCCATGGCTTTGACAATATACCACAGAGAGGGTGATTGTATACTAATTTGCCTGCAGTTATGCAGTGGCAATTATATCATTACTGAACATTTCTTGTTTATTGCATTAATGGTGATTTTTATTTTTCTCATCCATCCGTCATTATCAGCACCATTAGTTCAAGTCATGTCAAGTGACACATGAGGTGTTCGTTTACCAGTGTTACCTCCTGCTAACTGTTATTATAAAATAATTATATTGTTAACTTATGGACATGAGCTGCCCTGTTTGCTAAAGATAAGGCCCTTTTACAGTATATGGAGTATTTGTTAACAATTGGTGTGTTATTATGTGTAATTATTATTATTTACCTCTGTTTTGTCTGTGATTTTAATGCTGCACTAATCAATAAACTAGATGTAGCAATTGGTTAAATAATCTTAAATAATTTAAAATGTATCGCTTGCAGTGAAAGATTTTCATCCAACTCTGCTCTTCTCTCAGCCCCAGGGAGCGTTATTAGCATCTCTCAGGCCATTGTTTTGGTTTCATGGTATGGGACTTTAAGTTCAGTCTGACTGATCTCATTTCAAGCCCCAGCAAGAAGTAGTTTTCAGTGAAAAAGCTCTGATAAACTGACTGTATACTTCCTGTTCAGCACAACTGCAGACGGTCAAATTTAGCAACTGAAAGGAGAATGAATTTCAGACTAGACTGCTAGCCAGAAACATGATTCCACATTAATGATCGTATCATTAAAATTATTGTGTTTGATAACATGTTCAACCGCAACAACTTTATATGGCTGCGTGCTGTCAGCGATGTCTTCTGCTGGCCCCAGGCAGTCAAAACATCAGTTATTGCTGTTGTAAGACCCCTCACTTACTCCATAAAGGTTGGCATCGTGAAAGGACGTGATGACTGTGCGCCAGTTTTAATATATCGGGGACCCTGCCTATGACTAGCGCAAATCTGATATTGCTAAGAGTCCCAAGTGGAACCATCTGGGGGGAGTTTTTTATGGGCTTTATCAAAGATCACTGGCTGCTGCGAGATGTAAAAAAAAAAATTAAATAATTTTTTTTTTTTTTTTTTTTTAAATTCTAATTTCATCGGCCATTGTGAGCTGTTGTTGTGCATGACGGGTTGGCGGTGGACTATGCTTCTGTGAAGGTACGTCTCTGGGGACCTGCGCGCAGAGGCTCCACGTGCACACGACTCCCTGAATATTCTCTTGCAATATTCACATGCAGCCCGGAGAAGCAAATATCAGCCTGGACCTGCGTCATCTATCTGCACTTGTATGATCAAACATTTGCAGCATTTCACCAGAGGTCAGCCTAAAAAAATCCCACTTTATCTGAGAGGGCTTTCAAAGCATCCATTCTCTGTATATCCTCAGTATCTGCTTGCACTATTATATTTACCCACAGTATAGGTATAGGTTTGTGTTCTCAATTGATTTAAATGACACCAGCTTTCTTTATGGTGTGTTTTATATATTTATTTTTTTTTTGCATCATGCCAAGATGCAAGAGTTGAAAATGATCTCACTGACAGTTACTGATGTATTTACAGAAATGGTGATGGATTCTCTCTGTGAAAATAAACCAATTACCTAAAGTAGCATCAGCTTCATCTTCTCCCGCTTGCTCCTCTTCCATTTCTTATCAATATCATCCACTGCTGTCGTGCCCAGATCCCAGATCGCCATCTCTCTTCCCCCATTTCCTCCCCTTACCTCCTCTCATCTCGTTTTAACACCTCAACCTCCCGAGGCCCCTGTTCCTCCACTCATGCTGCTGCTGCTGCTGTTCCCTCATGCTCTCTCGCTCACCCTGCCCTAATATACTGTCCACTTCTTCCTTTAAGCCTGATCGCTCCCTGCTTCCTTCCTTCCTTCCTTCCCACCACCCCTTGCCTTCTCTCCCCACCACTCCCTCTGCCATTCCTCCATCCATCAGGCTGAGTAATGGCCATCAGGGCAGGGAGTCACCCTGCAGCTGTCTGGGACAGACACTGATCACACACACAGTCACTTTGGGCTGAGGGCACAGCCATCCATTTTGTACATGGTCTCGTCCAGCTCAAAGCACACTGTACTTTCTACGCTAACGCAATCACAGGAGCTCACATGGTAGAAATGAGGCTGATCACACTCATTTGAGGTTAAAGGCTGAATATATTATACTTTTAATACACAACTGTATCCACAATGTTTGCACATTGTGTGCTTACGGCCTTATAAGGTGTCTGACTGGAATCTATCAAGTAGAAGTGGGACAGTTATTAACAGCAAATTGTATTTGCTGCGTATCGATCGGTTTTCTTCTCAACCTTGATCATTGCGACAATGAGACGGACTGACTCTCATTTACATTGTTTGTTTATTGACCTGAACTGTTCTCTTTTATAGTTTTTACAGCATTTACAGCCTCTGGGGCCTCCGCAAGCCAATGAGTTAAAATCACAGAAATTAACAAGCTTCTTTTCCTTCTCTACTGATGACCTGGAGAACATTTAAACCAGCCCCACACTCATTTTCCTGAGCAGTGATTGTGTACTTAAATCCAAACCCACACAGACTCTTGTTGACATATTGAAAGGGTCTGTAGCTCACTTATACGTAACTCCCGTTTGTCATTGTGCTAAAATTCGGTTTTGTTGCGGTCTCTGCAGTGCAGTTTTTGAGCAGCAGCTGGGTACACGGCTGTCGAAGGGCACTGTAATAGGCTTGAGGTATATCCTTTGAGTCCTAACCCCCTTAATGATATCTTAATTGCCTTTTTGTTCATATTATGAAATTTTAATGGCCTACTGCGCTTTTACCTACAGACCAGCTTTAGTCTGTTAGCCCCTCACATCATGGCCAGTTATGATATCATTTGTCAAGAATTATGTCCCATTTGTCATTTTGGAGCCACTAAATTATAAATGTGCCAAGAATGAAAGACAAATGGCCGCTGATGTTATTCTTAGTCACGGGGAAACAACCGAGAATAAAACAGAACCAAATGCAGAGACCAAAGTCTTTGTGTGTGCAGTATACTTTTCTTATATTTACATGAAATTATGCTGTGGGTAGAAGTAGCCTATTGAACAAATATAAAAGGCCTTTCGATATTAGTTTGACATTTTGGGAAATGCGCTTATTTTATTTATTTGGAGGAACTGAACGATAAGATTGTTAGCGCTCTCACATCTCTGTGTTAAATATGAAGGTACAGCCAGGAGACAACCAGGACGACATGAGAGTGGTATCAGTCTTCTTATCCAACTCTCTGCAAGTAAGCAAATAGAGGTATTTCCCAAAATGTCAGACCATTTTGTTCAGGTATAAATGAATAATGTGATAGCGCTTCCAGCGCAGACTTGCTAATATTAATGTCTGTTTCAGTGAAGATCTGTTCACACTTTTTTTTTTTTTTTTTTTTTTTTGAACAAGTGGAAAACCCCTGCACACTCACGCAGATGTTTTCACATATTTTGGTTGATTAAATGTCCTCTCAGGACTGTGCGCAGACTGTTGTTGGTTTACATGTCCTTCATCCATTCTGCAGCACGATCCACCTTTATTATTCTTAGAGCCCTTTTTTTCCCCCACAGAAGCTATGTTGACATGTAACAGTGATGGTAAATAACAAAGTGAACGACGGCTGAATTCCATTTAGCTGCTGTGGTTTTTCCAGAACGCCGAGATGTCTGCAGCGAAAAGGTCTGTTTGCGCCGAGACTGGTGACTTCACATAAGCATCGCTCCGCCCAGGTCCAGCCTGAGCCCGGCGTCCAGTCAGCCACGACTGAACATGGGCTTGGGCGGAGTTTCTACGGTCGCATATATATTTCCCAACTAAAGACGGATTTAAGTTCAAAGTTCAAAGCAGTGTTGTGAAGTTCTCTATATTCAGTTGTGATGCATTAAGAATAACAAGCACGCGCTCTGGCTGATGCCTTCCTCTGTATGAGGGCTGCTACAGTTGTTGTCTTTTAAACAGGTAAGTAGTGTCGGGTGTATGCAACCAGAAAAATAAAAGTTTAAAGTAGACTATGCAGATGATGAAGACTTTTGAGTCTATAATCCTGAATATGTGGACAATTATCCGAAACACCTTTTAAGACCATTATATGGAGAGATAACATTTATAGGATTTAGCAATTTTAGGAAAAGAACATTAGAGTGACTAATAGTCAAATACACTGGACAGCCTAGACTCATCTGAGGCCAAATAGTTTAATCTTGGTTTTACCAGACCAGAGAATCTTGTCTCCTTTTGGCAAAGAGTCCTTCAGTTTGGCTCAAACTTCCCCCCGAGAGTGGCCGCCCTGCCACGAAGGCCAGATTGGAGGAGTGCTGCAGTGATGGCCGTCCTCCTGGAAGTTTCCCCCATCTCCAGACAGAATCTCTGGAGCTCAGCCAGAGAGGCCGCCGTTGCTCCAAACGCCTCCTATTTAAGAGCTGTGGAGGCCCCTGTGCTCTTGGGAACCTTCAATGCTTGTTTAATCTTGCGAAGAAAGCGCCTAGACGGCTCTGAAACAAGATCCCCCTGGTCTGAAGACACCAAGACTGAGCCGTTTGGCCTCAATACTCGCATTTACGTCATGTTTGAAGGAAACAAGACATGATGCTCTGGACTGTTGTCCTTCACGACGTTTTCTTTTTTTTTTTTTCTTGCTGCAATGTATCACAGTTTTGTGATTGTAATGTCATATTTTCATACTGAACACACGCATTAAGCGTAAGTGTCAGTAAAAATGATGCAGTAAACAATGATCAGCTGATCATGTGGTACCTACAGGTGCCGTCCTTTCACTCTCCACACTGTAAGTTGGCTCCATTTGGGTTTTAAAACCTTTGTACTCTCACTTTGGTCAACTTTTGGATTCGAGAACTTATATTGTGGTTCTTTTTAATAAAGGATCGGGGTCCCTCTTGCAACATTGTCCATAAAGAAAATAGGATCACAGGTCAAAAGGAAAATAAATGAGGGCGGTGTTAACAGGAGCTAAACAGTTTAATTCACTGTGTTGCTTCAGTTATGTCTTTCTAAGAAATAAGCTCCTGTCCTGCTGAGCGGAAACCAGGGTCCAAGTCCCGGTGGTTTCTCTTCATCTCCAGTAAATTTAACAAGAAAGTGGGCAGACACGAGGGGGCGACGTTGGTCTCTGTAACACCCTGACAGAGACGGGGAGAGCGAGAGAGAGATAGAGTGGGAGAGAGAGAGAGAGAGAGAGAGAGAGAGAGAGAGAGAGAGAGGTGCTCCCGGGTGCTCCGCTCCGAGATCCGACTCCGGTGTCAGCTCGATTCAGTCACACAGCTCCGTCTCAGACATGGGTGGAAATTCATCTAACGTCTCCCCTTTGTTTTCTCCTGACTTGTATGGCGAGATGCGGAATCGCGTATCACTCGCTGTTTAATCCGCCGCACAATGGGCACGTCGCTTTGCATTACGGCCGACGCCGCCGCGCTCCGTCTATTACATCTGAAATGAGAGACTTATGCTAATTAGCTGCAATTACTCTCTTTTTCATCTTTTTGTCATCACCCTCCAAACGGCGTGCAGGCAGTTAGACCCCCACTATTTGTGCCCCCCCCCCCTCTCGCCACTTTTCCATTTGCATATTTCATTTCTGCTTTATGAATTAAATTAGCGCGTGACGCAACTGCATTACAGTTAAGGGCAGCGTGTGAGGGGGTTAATGATAAGAATGGGAAGATAGGGGAACTAACAGGCTCCCGGCTATTAGCAGCACGGTGGGACTAAAGTATGACGCTTCATTACACTGAATTAAAGGAAGTCATGTGTGATTCTGCTCTGACGGAACCTTGTATCACACTGATGCTCACATCACAGTGCATTGGAGATATTACTTTTTTTTTTTTTTTTTTTCCCCCGTAATGTTTCTCTTTACTGTCTTTTGTGACTGGATGTTTGTGCATCCCGGAGAGAGAGAGAGAGAGAGATAGAGAGAGAGAGAGAGAGAGAGAGGATGGCCGATGCACTGTAAGGTATTGCGTCACTAGCTGTCTCTACTTGCGCAGGCTCTTTGCATGGTGGTCTTTGGCTGTGGGCATCCTTGCTACAATCTGACTCATGCATTGGTATCAGAGCGGAGCTTTGATACTGAACTGTTGAAATAATTGCGCCGAGGGCAACCTTGTGAACCCGGTGGCGCTTTATTTAGCAGACTGGCAGCCATTTGTCATACTGGTGGAAGGTGGGGAGGGAGAGGGGGGGGGGGGGGGACAATCAGGGTCGCGGTGAACACTGGCACTCTTTTCTTAAGATGATATTTCAGAAACTCCGGCATTCCCATGGCAGCTGCGGCACTATCTGCACGCAGCCCCCGCCGATGCCAAATGTCACCCGCTATTATTCGACTTTCTTAATTCACTGGGTGTGTAAAACATTTAATTTCCCTGCTACAACTGAGGCTGGGCCTGGAGGAGAGGAGAGGAGAGGAGAAGAGAGGAGCGCAGCGGCACTTAACTGGTTTTGTTGTGAGGGCCCGATGTGCGCGCTGGCTGGCGTCGCGGAGCCCCAATCAGGTGCCATTACACCCGGTGTTTGAGAATACCATTGGCTGGTGGGGAAAGGAGCTGTGCGCAAAACCAACCCCGCTGCTCACACTCGCCTTACAGAAGCCGAGCTGAGAACATCATCCGCTTTGAGCGCTTAGGCGCAGTGATTACATCCTCACAGAGAGAGATAGAGAGAAAGTCCTGTTATTCGCCAGTCTTTATTTAGAAGTTGCATTCGTTATAAATTCCGACGCTGCGTAAATAGGACTTTTTTTTTTTCTTTAAATCTTCTTTCTTCCCCCCCCCCCCTTTCTTCTTCTTCTTCTTCTTCGTCCCCCCCC
>CM076650.1:21997438-22041594 GCA_038496675.1 Rachycentron canadum | reverse complement strand
CACCTCCAACCCCACCCCCGCCCCTCCCGTCTCCTCTCGCCCACTCACTCACCAAGTGGATGCGCGCACCGTCGGTTCCGCGCCTCGCGCTGCCACAGCCTCTTTCAACGCAGTAACATATACGGCCGAGCTGCGTTTCCCCTCCCTCAGTAACGAAGGTCCTCCTATCATGTCTGTCACTGTGTCTGTTTTCCCATTAAAAGTGATCACACGTCTCTTTCTGTGGCTTTTCCAGACCAAACACCAACGAGCAGAACTCAGCTACCTGGTGGACAGACCCAGACGTGTCAACAGGTAGCGAAGAGCACACGTTTTCTCTCATGCATACACCTTATTATTACCGATGTGCAGGGCCCGGTGAGGCACATAGCATCCCTCATCAGAGGACCTCTAGCATCCAATAGGCCTCGTGGATCCACAACCTGTTCACATATCTGTAAAATTGAATATTACACACATCAGTGTGAATCCGTACATTCTGCACCGTTAATTGTGGCTTTGAGAGGCTACATGGTTCCCAGTGTATCCATAACGTTCATCTTCAATTTGGCATCAGTCCCATAACTGACAGTGCAGCGCCTATTAAAGCCCTAATGCTGGATTTCATTACATGCCATGTGTAACATCCAATTTAGACTCTTGACGGCCACCGTGACTGTATTAATGTGGTGTTGATTTCTGATTCTCCCTCTCTTTCCCTGTCTCTCTGCCCCTCATTAAATCCTCCTGCTCCTCTCCCTTCATCTTCCCCTTCCTAATATTGCATCTTGACCTCCCTCTCTCTCTCTCTCTCTGCCTTTATCTCCCTTTATTACTCTCATACCTGTTCCTCCTCCTCTTCCCCCTCTTCCTCCCCCTCCTCCTCCGTCTCTGCTGCCTCCCTGCCTCCTCCTCCAGTTCGGCGTTCCAAGAAGCCGACATCGTCAGCTCCAAAGACAGTGGTCACGGTGACAGCGAACAGGGCGACAGTGACCACGATGCCACCAACCGGGGTCATTCTGCCGGTGAGTCCCCTCGCCCCCACCACCACCACCACATCCTCTATATCACATAATTACACTGTCATTTCAGAGCTCACCCCCCTCACATTTTAGTTTCAGTGGTGTGTGTGTGTGTGTGTGTGTGTGTGTGTGTGTGTTTGCGATTGTGAATGGGATAATGCTGAATTGTTGGTGCGGACCGGTGACTTTTAATTTCCTTAATTTGAGAGTCTGCGAAGGCCCGGGCTCCGGGGCTGCTGGCTGGATGGCATGAACAGCCCCAGAGGTGTTGATTGTATTTCACACCCGGGTGAAAGGGAGGAAAATTTGGAATTGTCTTTTCTCTCTTTCTTCGCCCCTTGTCCCCCTCCGGTCCTCCTCTCCTCTCTCTAACCCCGCTGCTGATTCACTGAGAGGTACTGAAAGGACAGCGACTCACAGCGAGGCGGTGCCGAGGCCTGTAGTGCTTTAGTGGCACAAATCAATAGGTTCACTCAAGTGAAAGGAAAAGGGATGGGAGCTAAAGTGATATAATGAGATGCATTTCAATCAGCTCCACAGTTGGTGTATTGTCCTGGCTTTGTTGGTTATAGAGTCAGCTGATCAAACACATTAGCTGCTTTTGCATTCTTTGTATTTGTCCGCTGGTTTGGCTTAAGTTAAAGCAAAAGGTAAAATATCTGAATTAGGGAACGTTTCCCCCTCCTCACACTCACTTCAGGTTTATTTACTGCCTCCCATTTCTCTTCTGCACTTTACAGTGCAGTAGATTTTTTTTAGACAGGGCTTTTGGTCTTATCATAAGCCTTCGCTTGTTCTCTCTAAAATTCTATTAGGTTAGTACCTGTTTATTGATCAAAGTGGAGTCAGACAAAAAGCGGAGCGATACAAAATCTCATTTCATATTGAATTGCCCTTTCCCTCTGAAGGATTGTTCCACACGGCTTGTGTAAGACCCCTGCCTAGACCAGAACCTGCCAAATATCATATCAGTGCTGGGAATACAAATAGAGCAGATTAGATAGGTGTTGCAGGATAGTGAATGGTCCTCATTAGGCTTCACAGTGTTTGATATTATTAATGAACCAAGCCAAAATAGAGAGCCAATATGCAGCAGCGGCAGTGTCACTCCCTGCCCTCGCTGATGAAACGGGCTGCGAAGGTCAATCTGTGCGAGACTGAAATGCAGAATTGGAAGAACTCCAAAGGCTTTATTCGTCCTCTGTCAAGAATACATTGTTGTGTGAGAGAAATGTTACCGTGGATGTTCTGAGTTGGATGTCTTGCATCAGAATGTGGTCTATGCATATGTGGAACAGTACAGTCATGCAGACTTTTGGCTGCTTTTCCTTTCAACAGACCACACACACGCAGACACTGAAGGGGATGGGACACAGAAGTCACACAGAACATGTGCTATGAATAAGCTCTATGCATTTAGCACATTTTAGCCATCAGGTAACCCCCGGGCTTTAATAAGCAGTCATCCGTGACATGATATCCAAGGACAGGCCTGTGAATGTATTTGAAAATTGATCTTATGGCTGATATTGTCTTGGATTCCTCTTTGCCGCTCCTCCAGCACAGTTACAGGATCGCACTTATGAACCAATATCACGTTCCCCCAGCCTTGCTTGGCTCCGAGCGTGCTCATTTGGCACTGGCCTATTGGTGCTGTACTTTGTATTTCATATGAAGAAAGCCACATTTGTTCCTCATGTTGGATTTAGAAGGGAACAGCTTACCACTCCATGGGAGGTAATATCACACGACTGGTATTTTGGAAAGAGGAACGCTTGAGCTCCACCGTCTTCTGTAAACAAAACCAGACACCACGCCTGTGTGTGTGTGTGTGTGTGTGTGTGTGTGTGTGTGTGTGGGTGTAAAGGTATACCATTGTCTGATTTAATATGTAGGTGTATACATGATACCTGTATGTAATCAGCTTGTGTGTGCGTGTGTGTTCTGTGTAGGAGAAAACAAGGCCTTGTGATGATGTCTGTATTGAAAAGGAGTTTACCTCCGAGACGGTGCTCTGGGAAGCTTAAATGAGATTCAGTTTAAGAGGAGAGAGTGGTAGCTGCTGCTTGGCTCTCTGCCAGGTGTATATTGCCTCTACATAGACGCAGCTATTGCTCATTTATGTTTCAGTATGTATATGTGTGACTTTTTTTTTTTTTTTTTTTTTTTACGATCAACCCAATATGGGGGATGACAACATGGTCGGTTGTCTCCTGTGGCTTGTGTGCTATGTTTGTGTGCGTTATCGTCAGCAGTTGTCTTTATAAGTTTTGTGCTGAGTGCATGTTCTTATCACAGAGCCAAACTGCATAAGCCTGAGCCAAGGCTATGTATAGACCACATGTATTTTCATGTCTTTCTGCAGCGTTTGTGTGCCTAAGCAAATTCACACGTGCACATGCATACAAACATAGTTATATTGAGCATGCATGTAAATACACTTGCCTTCTATATGTGTGTGTGTGTGTTTGTGTGCGTGTGTGTGTGTGTTTGTCTGACACACACATTCTCTTCTAGGGTTTGTGGCAGGGTCTCATCCTTCATTCTGTCTCCCCCACACGTTGGCTCTCCGCAACACTCGGCTGATCAGTAATTCATTTCCAGAACCTTTGCATAGCAATTATCAAAGGAGGGTTAGAGGCAAGGTTTCCTCACGGGACGGCGCGGCACACTCTCCCTTTTGGTGCACCTCGGAATATTTCAAATCAAGAGGAAACCATTTCCAGTTGGCATATCATCAACTACACCTGCCGTAGCTTCCCGCTCGGCCGCTTGTCTGACACTTTAGAAAATAAGTCTCCTGACGTGGTTTTAAATCAAAGGGACACTGCCTGTGAGGCTGGGATATCACCGGATACCTTTAAAAAGTGGGCAAATGGCTTTTCTGATAGCAGCATGTCTGGAGTGAGGCACCGCTGCGTCAGGAGCCAGAGCACTATTGATTGACTGCTACACCTTTTACCTCCTCGCAACCTCATTTGTTTTAGGTTGTTTGATTCATATTAGACGGCGTTGTCCTCATTATTTTCCTCATCATCCTAATAGGAGACGGCGGGAAGAGTGAGCAAGCAAAACAAAAAAAGGTGACAGATAAGACGGTATAAAATATTCATCAGTGAAAAAAATTTGGCATCTCAGAAACATTCGATCAGCTGTGAGAGGCTGCGTGACGGGTGGGAGACTGGAAACGATCATTATCATGACGTTTGTTTTGGTGAGAACAACAGCCGTGACAAATGGGACAATTAAATCACTGTGGCAATGGCGTATTAGATGGCTGATTATGAATTAGTGGTGGGCACCATGTTGCAGTTTCCCATGTCAGTGAGCTGTCAGAGAAATTTAGCATACAAGGTTTTGAAGCACCCTCCTTCTCGGGCCGAGACACTGACAGAACGGGGGCTGTAGAATGAACGACTGGTGCAGAAATATTGATTTATGTCAAAATAATGTGACATACATTTATGCCAGTGATTCCTGGGACCACAAAGAACATCTCAAGTTTAGCTCAAAAGCATACATAATAAAAAACAATTAGCAGACCTTGCTGAATGTGAGGGAGAAAAGACAACAACTTTGCTCACATAAAATGACAAGAAAACACAAAAACAGGTTACTTAATAGAAAACCTTTCAGTCAAGAAAAACCTTCAGCTCCATGCTTAAAAGACAGACCAACAATTCAACAATTTGTTTTTTTTTTGGTTTTTCTTTTTACTTGATGAGTTGTTTTGTCTCCTACATGTCAGCAAATGTTTCAATGCCTCAGGAATGGCAGTTTTGTTTCACCAACAGTCCCAAAGCCAAAGATGTTCAGTTAACTCTCCGATGAGACGAAGAAGAGCAGCATGTGAGGCGCGTTTAGTACTTTGGCTTTTACTGAATTACTGAAGGAAAGACACAGTCACTGAATAGCGAAGTGACATGGTTAAGATGCACATAAAACATAAGCTCACTCTCGAGTCTTCAAACCTCACTAGCAGAGGGTGGTATAAAAATACCTCAATGTGACATGAAACAGTAAAAATCTATTACAGCAAATAGGATAAAAACATTGCCTCCATAAAAAAATCAATTTGCATTTTGCCTGGAACAGGTGGAGATGTCACCTCTTCAGAGCTGACCGCTTTGTTGAATATCAATGGGAGTCATAGCAGAGGAAGGGAACGACCAGTCATTTTGATTAACGCGAATGTTAGGTTTTCCTGCAACCTCTCATTCTTATCTCAAACTCAGCAGAAAAAAAAAAAAAAAAAAGTCTTGTTTCACGTGACCTTGGCAAAGAGTGGTTAAGGTAGATGAGTGTATTCACTGCAACTTACCAGGTTCAGTGTGAAGACGAATCAAAGCCACAGTTGGAACATGTCCTGTAATGGTTACCACAGCGCTGGAACATCTCGTCGAGGGTCTTGATGAATGCGCTCTCAGTATGTATAGGCTGCGCCTCGTGAATGAGCTGAATGGCAGATTAAGTCTTTCCAGCCATGAAAAGCTTGAAAAAGACGACACCAGCGTCCTCTCTTGCAGCGCTGGTGCACGTGACTGCCTCCACTCTGCTGAAAACATAGGATCAGAAAGGGAAAAGATGTATATTTAATGTCTCAGACAGGAGCCTCAGATATGTATCGCTGAAGTGAAACATAAGGCTGGAAGAACGATAGAAACTCGGCAAAGTCCCCGGACTCGTAAAGATGCTTGAGTGACATGCACATCATCCTTTCTCCCAGAGATTTAACATCAGCAAACATCTGCTCCAGCAAGGCTGGGGAGCTACACCTCCTACAATATAAAAAAAAAACAAAAACAAAAATCTGATGTCAGGTGATGTGCAACATCACTTTGTGCACATTTATGTACGAAGGAGAATTCAAGTTTGTTACAACTTGGGTCTTTTTACTTATCAATTTAATTGCTTAGATGTGGGAAGGCACTGACAGGTTTGAAGGTAAATCTTGTGTTATCCAAAGAAAACAAAGGCAGATCATTGCAGTTTTCTTATGAAATGAGAAATGAATTCTGTTTTTCTTCCAGTAAAATAATACAGTGAACTAGAAATTCACTCCCAAGCTCCTCAGTCAGCATTCCTGTCACTGTTACAGTCACCTAGCAAAAAAAAAAAAAAAATGCCACTATAGAGTTTATTTCCACAAATTAGCCTACCCTAGCCTAGCCTAGCCTTTAGCAACCTGACTAACATTAGCTTGTACAACCTGTATGACGGGTACAATATCACGCACTCATAGAAGTGATGGCCACAGTGGAGAAAGTAATACCAGGGTTGCAATAAATCATAATTACCCCTAAACGGTGCAGTCAGAAGGGCTCAGTGTCTGAGGTATTGTCTGATCAAGGCTGTATACCATGGCAGGCTGTGCTCAAAGAGAAGACCAAGTGATGAAAAGCATACAAACCAGAGGTCATCCAGAAGCTCTGCTCTAACAATATATAAGGGGCCATATTAATCAAACGGACACCTTTAGGGCAGGCGGCCATCTTGGCTCTCCTTCCCAGCCCAGTTGCCTTGTAACAAACATCGAAAATGGGAGCTGCCTCTCAGAGACTTCAGAACAATTTCTCTGTCTGTCATTACTGGATATGGTGGGAGCCATATTGCTCTGTTTTGGCCCTGGGAGGTCTCTGGTTTACTCATCACGGCCTCACTGGCCAACTCGTACAAGGAAGCTATGCTACTCCCCTGCCGTCCTGAGCTGCTGTCCAAATATTGATGTTTGTGTCTGTATTCTCTGCGGAACAGTGGAGGACAAGATGAAAAACAGAGGTATGGATAGAAGACACCCTCTACCTGGGGGAGTGCTTTCTGTTTTTTCTTCCTCTGTTTTTTTTTTTTTTTTTTAAAGAGAAAACAAGATAAGGACAGAGGAAGAAACGGGCACAGAGGATTAAATGTGAGCGAAAACAACAAGAGACAGAGACGGAGGGAAAGCAACACAGAGGGACTAATAGAGACAGAAAGAGGGACACAGACAGATAAATGAGTGCAGGGAGGGAGTGACTGCAAACCTGAGTGCAGCAGATATATACGCACAAAGCGAATTCAAACATGGGGCTTATGTTTTCCCTGGATTTGTTTTCCTTCATTTCCCTGCTACCCAGTTGCTGGATGTATGTCGGGCGGTGCAATTAGTCAAATCACACCGACGTGGGATTTCGGAAACACGCAGAGATGTAATGAAAGAAGAAAAAAAAAAAGAACAGAAATGCTGATTGCTTATTAGCAAGTAGATTGTGTTTGCATTATGTAGTGTGGTTTACATCTCTAAGAGTGTGTGCGTGTGTCTGTGTGCATGCACATGCATGTGTGTGTGTGTGTGTGTGTGTGTGTGTTCTTCCTGCGTGATGAGGTCACGATGAGAGATAGGGCTGCTGGCAGGGCCTGTCACTGCCAGTCACTGTTCTGGTTGTTGTTTTGCTTCCTGCCCGAGGAAGAAAAGGTGCTTTGCGAGGATCAACAGCCACTGGGTGTCATGATGTGCGCGTGGCCTGTCTCCCTGTTCACTTGTGTACATTTACATATCTTCACATTAAGGGCATATTTTTAAACGTGTGCACGTTTGCGTGCTCGCAAACATACATGTCGATGTAGCTGCTTTTTAAAGAGTGAGCCGGCAGGCAAAAAAAAAAATCACTGAGCAGTTTGGAAGCGAGTGACAAGAGTTTTCTGAGCCTGATGTACGGTAAACAGTGACTGCTGCAGACTATATTTACACATCATCTCCAGAGTACAATACGCCCTTGTGCCTGCTTAATAATATACTCAGATATGAGAGATATGGAACAAAGTGAGCTCTCTCTTAATCCGTCCACATTAACTCTATCTTTATCCGTATGCACGTCTATGTGCTTTCTGTATTGTGTGTTTGGTTTTGTGCGTGCGTTTCTATCTTTTGGCTCATTTGTTTGCACCTTTGGAAGGATGTGCACTGGGGCTACCAACCAGTTTATCTGCGATGATTTGAGGGCCTAAGGTCAACACACACACGTGGCGGAGGGGGAAAGTCATTTGCAGAAAGTCCCTTTAAAGGCTAAAAGCTTACTTAAAGGTGGGAATTAACAGAAATAGCATAATTTATATGCCCCTAGCCTTTAAAGGCAGCATAAATAAACATTAGCTCCCGGGGTGATTCGGAGGGTAAATGCAAGTCAACGCTACTCAAAATCTGATCTAGTATTTACACAGACCTCCCAGTGCAGGTTTCCCACGCTGTGTTAGTGAGAAATTTAGAGATTCTTGTTTTGTTCTCCACCCGATCACAGTCTCTCTGAGTGAGAGCAGAGCTGCTGCTGACGCACAACCCACACTCGGTGCTAGGTGGTGATGAAAACAAACGAAGCCTTTGGCAGCAGAAGCACTGAATGTTGCTGATTCTGCGGGCCAGGCAGGGAGGACAGAGGTAAACGGACCAAATCTGACACCTGACATATTCAAAACCCGCTGAATCGATCAGAAAACGTTAAAAAATAAAATACAAAAGAAAGTATCTGTCAGCCCCTTATGTACAGTTATTCTTTCTCAGGGCCTGATTTTTTTCTGCAGGAAAAGGAGATTGCATTGTAATCCTGTGTTTTAATTAACTCTTAAGTTTAAGCATAACTTTATATCTACAGTTTTCTTACATCCTCTACATTTATTCTTATTCATTATTAAAACCTCCAGCCCCATGTGACTGCGAACAGTCAGATAAGAGGGTGTAGAAAATGGAGGGCTGGATTCATGTCACAAACAGTGCTGCATGAAAGGGTTTAAATAGATTAAAAACTCATTTTAATTGGGGATTTTTAATTTCTGGTACTTACATCTAAGCCCTCCCTCTCTCTGCCCACCTCTGTCTAACCCCTCTTCCCATCTCCATCTGCAAGGCACGGGTCTCCCCCTGTCTTTTCTGGCCATTGCTCTTTCCATCTGTGATTGCCCGGGTCTTCCCTCCCCTTCCTTATGGTTCCCGGAGTCTTGCTGCTTCTCCTGCCTGCTGTCTCGCTGTCTGTGAAATCTGTGACTCCCCCGTCTGTTTGGCCCTCGCCGTCTCTCGTCTGTGAGCTCCGTGGCTCCTCTGGCCTCTCTGGTCACTGCACAGTCTTGTTGCATGTCTCGCTCCCCGTGAGGCCTGAATTAGCAACGCGATTAGATCCACACAATGCACACAACTGCACAAAAAAAAAAAAAACAACAAATCAGCCACAGTAGCTCTTAAGCATCGTGTTGACAGCACGGCTGTTAATTATATTCGGTATTTGCATGTCACTGGATGACATTTACAGTTAGAATAACTTGTTTTATTGTAATAAATAGAATAAATTTTAAAAAATGTGTTATTATTGCACTTATTCCATTTAATTTGGGTTTCATTTCCTTAATCGAGGTGATAATGCTGCATTTATGACTTCAGTACATAGAGCTCTCTGCTTTGCTGATGTATTTTTGACTCTTCTACAATATTAACAGTATCTAAAAATGCTAATTCGATGATATATCTGTTTAAATCAGAGAAACCTGCTAGAAGAGGTGAAATGACTCCCTCTGCCTCGAATTGTGTCTGCAGGTGTGTGTGTAGCTTGAGAAGCAAAGTCCCAGGCGAACAACTCGCTGCTGCTCCCTAATCTCATTGCTTTTGAGCGCCCCAGTAATGACCGAAGCCAACTCACGTGAGGTTATCAACCTTTTCCTTCCGTCTCCCACCTGCACCTTGGTAGTCAGACAGTAAAGGGACAGTGTTCAGGGAGATTTATTAAGAAAATCAACCCTAGAACATTAAACAAAAAGGAGCGGCAATAAAGGCATTTCAAAAAAATGAGGGAGACTTGGCCCCTAATTACACCTTCCCTTATTTGTCATAACCATTTAGGATGATAATGCAGTTGTTTCTAGGCACTGGTCTGTATTTCCTGGCATCATACTGTAGGGCTATGTCTGAAACGCACACAGCTTTCAGCCTGACAGAACATACAAAAAGAACCTTGACACTGTGCACCGTTGTTTTTTCCTGTTCTCGCCTCTTTCACTGTGGGCAAACATAATCCATAATCCATGACAGGCCGATGTTGGGAGATTTAGTCTTAATATGCAGGCGGGAGAATGAGGAGAAAGCATAGAAAAGTATTTTTCTTTGCTTTAGGCTGCAGGTCAAAGTGAAGCTGCCTCAGAACAAACACAGACCTGTACCATCTTATAATATGGCGACTAATATAAAGATACAGTGTGAGTTCTTCGGGGTGGTTGTATTGATCTGTTCTGATTATTAAAAGTGATACACAGTGTTCCTCAACCAGCCCTCTAAAGATTACTCCAGTGTCTCTGTGTATAAATACTCTGCCTAGGCTTATCTTTCTTTAGTGTATTATCTATTGATATGTATATGCTTACATTACATTGTTTTGTGTGTGTGTGTGTGTGTGTGTGTGTGTGTGTGTGTGTGTGTGTGCGTGTGTGTGCGCGCGCCTGCTTTTAGTAATAGAGGAACAGTGGCATTATCAGTACGATGGATCAGTAGAATAGATTTGTGTAAGTAGACCCTTTGATCTGGAGCCCCCCTCAGCCTCAGGGAATTACAGATGACAGATCGTCTGCTTTCTTTGTTTCTCTCTCTCTCACTCTCTCTCTCTCTCTCTCTTCTCTTTTTCCGCCTCTCTTTTCCTGATGTGCCTCTTTCCTCATCTCACCCTAAACTGCAAATTTCCTGCTTTGATCGCGCCATTCCGATGCTTTCCCACATTGTCCTGGCTCCGCCGGAAAAAAAAACAGGAAAAACTACAAATCCAATCTGCACACGAGTCGAGAATGGCTGCAGGCTCTCATTATTATGATGACTCTGTTCGTGTCTCTTGTTCATTTCTCTTGCCTTTTATAATCTCTTTCGAACTCTTACCCCCCCCACACCCCCTCTCGCCCTCCTCTCTCTATTCTCCCGAAGAGAGTGTAATTAACATAACTGGTACCTCTTTCATGCTGGTCGTGTGTGTGTGTGTGTTATTCTATTATATCATTTCAGATGTTAATTTAATCTTTTTTTATGTTGATGTTTTGTTTTTGGCAGTAGCTCTGTGTCAATTACACACTTTGTCGGTTTGTATAGGGATGATTGACATTAGAGTGTGATTAAGCAGCCAGCGAATATTTTGTTGGGTTTTGTGGCGCATTTCTTAACATAATTGTTTTTTTTTTTTGTGTGCAAAGATGATGGAATATGGATTCACATTTTGTCTCTTGTTGTTTGGGAATCAATTGTGAGTCTGAGGATGTTGATGTGGAGAGGGGGTGAAATGTTTTCGCAACACCACATCACTTTGATTGCACATTTCATTCGGAATGAATGAGGTGAGGAGGAAAACAAACAATTCGCTTCATCAATGTTGGCCTTGTCTCTTTGATGAATGGCTTTTGCTGCACTTTTTTTGCTTGCGACATTGGCAAATGATTGCTAACTTGTGTTCTCTCTTCTGGTCCTCTTCTCTCATCTCCCCCCTCCATCTCGCCTTTCCACTCCAAATATCCGGGCCGCCTCTCCTCCAACACTCCCTCTTCTTTTTTTTTTTCCATTTACTTATCATCCCTATGTCTATAATCTTCCATCTACGCTTCTCCACCCTTCCATTTCTCCCTACCTCATCCCGTTTCCACTTTCCATCCCTCTGTCTGTGTCCTGTCTACAGGTGCTGACCTGTTCTCCAACTGCACGGAGGAGTGCAAGGCTCTGGGCCACTCTGACCGCTGTTGGATGCCGTCGTTCGTGCCGTCCGATGGGCGCCAGGGGCCGGACTACCGAAGCAACCTTCACGTCCCCGGCATGGACGCCACGCTGCCCGACACTGAGGTACCCTCCTCTGTCAACCTCACCGACCAGCTCACCTTGACCTCGTCCACCACCTCGTCCAACGATAGGTCATTCTCCACCTTTGGCAAGGACGGTCAAAGGTCACAGTCACACCACAGCCTTCACCATCACCTCCATCAGCAACAGCAGCAGTACAGCTCCAGCACGCTAGAGAGGAAAGACTATGATAGGGGGACCCTACCGTACAAACCCACCTTTCTCTGTGAGTATCAGTATGAAAGTTCCCTGGGACCCTATGACTTTGGTCTGGTCCAGTACAGATACTAAAGGAGGGGACAATGAATCTGCCTCTTGATTCTGATCTGGACTTTTTATGTTGGTTATCAACTTTTATTTCTTCTATTTTTAAGGAGTTTTTTGTTTTGTTTTTTTTTTTTAAATACGGCTTTATGTTTTTTTGCATTGTTCGTTTTTTTTTTTTTGTAAATTATAATTTCTTTTGTCAAATGTAAATTGTAAACTATTATTGCTAACTCCCCTTCTCCAAAGTCCCCTTTGAAATTCTCAATCTAACCCCCTCCTAACTCTAAATACTGTCTGTACTCATGTCACTTATTCTAAAATAAACACAATCTGAATTGGAATTCATGTTAAACTGCTGTGGCCCATTTTTCTTTCTTTTTCCTTATCTCTAAATTTTACCCCTCAAAAGTCCTTTTTATCTGATGCTCATATAAGTAAAGGTCACCAGCACATGCGCATTTCATGTTTCAATTCTCACCATCATTAAACACATCTAAAAATCAACACTGGTCATAGTTTAAAAAGATGATTCGAGTGTGTAGAGAGGAAACAAATGCTCCATAATCTCATGTTGCGAAGGACATCTTCCTTTTCCATTTGCCGAACAACAAGCTCAAGCGCGATGGCTTCCCTACTGAATAGCTCGAAAGGTGAAAAACACAGCCCACGCTTCTTCTTTTTCACAAGGATTGAAGTCCACTTTTGTTCTAAAAAGGAAGTCTGGAGTATCCACACTCGCTTGCTCTTGGATCAATACCTGACATAAAGAAGGGTGGGTGAGGTGGGCTGTCAACCAGGAGGTCAAGATTCCTCAGCTAGAAAAGTCACGCGGACAAGTTATTGTACGAGAGAGGCTAGAAGCTATTACAATACAAAGTAAGTTTAATTTGGCAAATGAAACATATTCAGGAGACGTTGCGGTAAAAATTGAGTTTCCAGCCTGCGTCTCTGAAGGAACTGAATGGGATTCTCTTTTGAAAAGGATGGCAGGACACTTCTTGCCGCTTTCAATTGCTTTCCAGGCTCCCACATTACATGAATATTCTATTAGCTCTAAGAGTAGAGAATGGATTTGATATACACATTCAGTAGAGAAGTCATTTCCAGTCAAGTCACCACCATCCTCCATGATACTGCATGCTGACTGTGGGCTGTCTCTCAGGTAAACGATGAGCAACATAACCTGTTTTTTTATTTTTTTTGTTTGTTTTGTTTTTTTATTTTTTGTTTTTTTTGTTTGCGACTTACCAAACAGAGCCAAGCAATATTCCTCTTCCACATCAGGTCTGTGTGGAAAATAATTGGTATTTAGCCTTTAGGTGCTAGGGCCTGCTTTGCTCCAAATATAGCTGCCTGCGCGTCTGCTCATCTCGTCTGCCTCGCAGGGTTTAGGATAAATGCACTCCACATTCACTCAGTCCAAAACTCACAACTTTATTTTATATCATTTCTCTTTTCCTTTTTTTCTTTTTTTTTTTTTTTGTTGATTTATGATTCCTCCCTTCTTTTCTTTCCTGGTCTGAAATGAATCGACCCCACGCTGCTACGTCAAAGGTTTTGTTGTTCATCAGTCTGTAAAAAATATGAGGATAGTCCCAGAGGCTGAGGCTCTATTAACCAACAGGCATCATGTTCTAATTTTAAAAATAGCACCGTATGCAACTACTGGCTACGGCAATGCTCTGATCACCAGGGTTGCCTTGATAAAGGGTTTATAAATGTTTAATGATCCATTTATAGATAATTAATGAAGCAATTAGTGCTCTGTGTATTTTCTATGCATGCATTATGTAGCCACCAAATTCTGAACATTTATCTTCGCTGATGGACATGTTTTTACCCAATTCCCAAATTAGTTTTAGCATTATACTACGAGGACCGGTCTGTAGGGTATATAAATAACTTCACACAGAGTCCTTTGTGGCATGCATCCTTCAAGAGATGGTATTTCGAGCCCGCCGTGTCACTAAAAAGTCTCAAGGGAAAGGGTGTCATTTGTCTTAACAAGTGTGTTTCTCTGTCTTTTCAGCCCGCAAAAGGATTTGCTAGCTCGTTCCACGTGGACCTGTCGGAGACAGTGTGAATTCCCGCGGCAGACCACCAACACTGATGCTATAGACAGCGATATAAAACTAAACAAACAGCAACCTGGACAACAGCAACCTTGGTTAAACTTCATTATCTCGGGTGGCGAACTGTAACAAAGCCTTGGCAGCGGTCACCGAGGGAGGAAAGAAGAAATAAATACTGAGTAGCTGTAAACCTCTAGATATCTGAGGAGAAATCCAAGGCCTTATTCCTCTCAGCAGGACTGAGACCGAGGCCGAAACGCTCATCGCGAGAAGATTATAAAATCATCAGCAGAAGGAGGAAGAGAACTGACGAGGAGAGACCTGATTAACTCTCAGAGGAGTCTGGTTTTGTTTTTGACTGAGGAGTTAGCCTCTAGAGATCTGTGTGTGCCTGTTTACATGAAGAAAAAAAAAAGAAAAACAACAAAAAACTAATGTTTCTGTACAAACAACAACCAACGTCACACGGAACCCTTTAGCTATTTCTATGGTCACCACTAAGCCAACTGTACAGAGACTGTTTTGGGGGGAGAAAAGGAGACTGACAGCCAGAGTGAAAGAGAGAGCGAGAGCGAGAGACAGACAATTAGACAGAGAGTGAGAGAGCAGGTGTTGTACAGGTATGAAATGACAGAAAAAAAAGAAGGAAAAGGGGACAAGCAGAGATGATGTGCAGTACTATAAATTCTGTATCTCTGGTTTTTTGACTTGACTGTCTTTATATAACTTCTCTTTTTTGTTTCCGTTGTTCTTTCTGTGTGGTTAAAGTGTGCAGACTCTAACATATTCCAACTTACAGTTACAGACAGGAACATGCGGTCCGGAGCCGGGTTCAGTCCTCTTTCAAGTTTAGCCACTTCAGGAAGGCAATTTTAACAAACACACTCTGCTTAGAAACGAGGAGTGAAAAACAATCCTCATGTTCGGTTTATCAATAAAATATCACAAATGAATGTTCTCATTTCTACACTAGTGACTAACAGATCTCAAATTCCTTCCTGAGCTGACTGCAGAGAAAGTGAAATGAGCCTTTACCAGGATGTGGTTCCCTTGATGCCATTGGCCTATACATAAACAATCAGACACATTCAGTGGTTTTTATCATGTGTGCAAAGTGTTTACTGTGCTATTTTAAAAAGCTTATAAATGAACATAAATCTATATATATAACTATATATATACAATATACTTTTTCTGAAAACTGTGTAACCATTGGTTAGTTTCCACACCTCATATTGTCATTCAATCTAATAATACAAAGTGCTACGAAATCAAGACTCGTATCGACTAAAAACGGAGGAGGAGTGCTGCGGCCCAAAAAGCAAACCCCTTCACACCAACCATGGATTAAGTTGATGTTCTTATTTGATTGTTACTTTTCACTGTTTACAGACGCTGGGCCTTGTTGTGTGTAGCGAAGACACAAGTTGAGTTGTTTTGGCCTATTGTGTATTTTTACTAGCAGAATATGTGTTTATGTACAGGAAAGGGGACTATCACAACTGAGCTAGATATCAAAGGTTTTACAATCATACAAGAGAGGTATACTCAGATAAATATGGACATAAACAGACAACACATGGTGAGGTGCAACATGGCACACACACACACGTACATACACTCACTCACAGACACACACACACACACAGGTCAAGTGGTGATAAATAAAGTGTCATTGAAGTTCTCTAATGTGTGTTTTGTCACGTTCACCTGGGAATAATATTATGTAAGTGATCAATAAAACATAACAAAGAGCCTGCAGCCATACTAGCGGCTCTGTGAGGCTGCACAGGTGTGCTTTGAGCTAAATGCTAACTTCGGCGTGGTAACATGCTCACAAGGACAATAAAAACATGTTGATGCTAAACAGGTGTAATTTTTACCGCCTTCACCGTCCTCGTTTGATGTGTTAACGTGTGCCAATTAGCAGAAAACACAAAGTGAACCTGAGGTTGATTGTTGGGATGTTTTGCACTAATGCCGGTGCTAAATGAAAAATTAATGTCCACCATTTACCTTGTGGACATTAAGGATTGCACCAATTTTGATGACAACTCGTCTGATGGGTGTTGAGACGTCAAACACAAGCAACACAGAACCTTATGATGGTGCTCGATAGGAAGTTAGGGGATCAACAAAGTCAGTAGAGAGACAGTAGCAGACAGCCCATCAGGTGGAGCGGGTCATTTCCCTGTGTCTTTTTGACCTGTGCTGTAAACTGTCAACTCGACCAGTGATAATATATCAATTAGAAATGAACTGATGGACGTCTTCCGTCATCTTGTGTCTATGACAGCTACTGTGCTGAACCGCTGCCACTGCAGCCGGGCTAGTGCCCCAACTTTCTACATTGATCTTGCCTTTGCTAATGGCTATTCAATAATTATCCACAGCAAATGAGTGGAGTTGTAACAAGGAAACTTTTTGCTTTTTGTTTACCCTTCAGAGCGAGAGATTGAGAGAGAGAGCACTAGAAAACTACTGTCCTTCGCATAATGTTTTATTAACTGCTTTGAAAAAACAGCAGGACACACGTAGCTCCCGTATCTGTTACATATCTATTGGTCAGTCACAAATTTTTGTATTTTGTCATATGGATAACTCGTCTAGTACCTGAATTCCGTAGCAACACATCAATTATATTTTGAAATACTTCAGTGACCCAAAGTGGTGGATGGGTAATCGATAACAGAGCTACAAGACTCCAACTTCACCATTGCAAGAACCATGGAGCTAGCTTGGCTAAAAATAATGTTGTAAACAAAAGTGGTTCCTTTGTTACAGGCAGAGAAAACCTGCTTCACAGCCAAAAGCAGCTCTTCGACAGCTGAACAAATTGTCCCATCAATGAACCCGCTTCTTACTTAAAAACCTCACAGAGCACTTCTGCTGCTTCCACTGCTGTTTTCAGAACATGAATTTTCATGAAGAGATATTCAGCTATCCCAAAAGATTCTTATGGACTTTCAAGATGTAATCACCATGGTTGTGCTCTACTTTCCTCATTACCTGACCTCAATAGCTCATCGAAAAAGAAAAAAAAAAAAAAAAAATCTGGTGCCTGTCACTCTGGCCTTCTGTTTCTGTTTCCCTCAAAAACCACTGGCACTATCTCCTCTGCATCCCACACATCCCACCCCTTCACTCCAGTGTGATCTTCACATGGCCTGGCACTAGTTCACAGACACAAAAAGTAGAAGAAGAGTTGGTTATACTACTGCAGAAGAAGTCCTGGGTCATTAGAGTGGGGTGGGGGGTTGGGGGGTGGGGCCTGAAGAGAGACAATCTTAAGTTAGCCTTCTTTTACAAGCAGAAATACATGTGACTAGCACATGTGACTAACAATCCTGCATATGTTTACGTACAAGACTGGAAATGGGGGAAGAAAATAGAACAAATGAAGACTTTGGTTCATTTTAGTAGTAGTGACGAAAAAAAGTGGTTATGTCTTGATGATTAAAGTCGATGATGCCCCTGTTACTACTAGAAGATTTTACACTGGTATTTTCCTACTGAAAGAACTTACATGGCAAGATGGCTCCACTATCACCTTGTTGTTGTTAAGTTGACACATCATTATTACCTTTATGACAACCAGTGAATGTAATATAAAAGGTGGCTGCAGCCTTGGTACTGATACCAAATCAATACGTTTTCAGTTTTCTTTTACATTGAACAAAAAAATGCCAAACTCATCTGTCCATCAGTGTTAAAGCGCTTTGCACAGAATGAAATACAGTCTAAAGGAATGGGCTTCCAGAATTAGATGATGAATTGACTGACTGAAGTAAATACACACATTTAAAGGCTGGGTTGTGCTGGAAAAGAAGTACTTTGTGTTGACCTAAGACAAGTGTTTTTAGCTATTCTGAACAGCCACACGTAAAGGCAGTGTTAAAGTCACTGTTCAGATGGGGCTAAATCTCCAACAGGCATTTATAGTTTTACACTGGTTTGTACATGAAAAATTTGACAGAAATACTTGAGCACTTTTGTGAAGATAACAGAACAGGAGAGAGAAATTCAAACGCCTACATTCTCACCTCCACACACCTGGCCAGTTGATGCATGAAGTGGGATTTTTGGTTTTAGAACAATACAAAATTTGTTGTTATGTCTTTTTGTATACTCAAAAAAAAAAAAAAAAAGAAACACTGAAATCACAGCCCTAAAATGACAGCATTTAAAATGACATTCAGCTGACACAATATGATGAAAATGGGAGACAAAAAATAGAAAGAGCATAGATTAAAACAAAAGTATAAACATAATTAATTAAGACACATTTAATTAAAACAGGTAAAACAGAAGTTAAATATTTGGAATACTTAATGGTGGATGGCACAAAGATGCCAAAAGCAGTTCTTCCAGTGAACATGAGCATGAACTAGTCATTGGTCCTGATGACATGTGTTCCAGTGAACAACACAAGCAAGGAAGTAATATATAGATGCAGCTTTTCATCAAGGTCCTTGTAAATAAATATATACACATGTAACTAATGCCTCTCGACCTTTTGTACAGGATGCAATGATGAGTGTTCTGAGCATCAACTGTAATGAACCTGAGGGCAGAATGGTAGACAACATCAAGGGGCTTTCGAGTCACAGGCGAAGCGTGTCTGTCCAAGATGTCATCATAATCTCAAATAGCCTCAACAACGGATTTTCTACAATTTGATGAAAAGAAGGATTTATTCCTAAAGAAAAAGCTGATATTTTAATTCAAATGATCAAGTTTGATAAATAATTTTTGCAGGATAACTTCTCACCAAATCACTTCATCAGATTTTTGGCTTGGCCTTGGCTTTGGACAGAAATAGAAATTGTGTTATACATTGAAAATGAACTTTGGTTATTGGGAGCAACTTCTAAATCACCAAGTCAGTGCTGGGAAGATTCTACAACAAACTGTACAGTATCTGCAGTATTATACAAAATAGTATCATCAGCATAATGATGAATATTACATCCAGCTGCTGCAGAAATGACACCACAATACCATAATAGCATATATAAAGAGTATACACAGCAGTTCCTTGGCCAGAGCCCTGTGGGACACCTTTTGCAATTTGTTTATCAAATCAAAAATTCTCATTTAACCGGTAATATTGCTACAAACAGCAATCTGTCCACGAGATAACGCTGGAACCAATTACTACAGCATAGAAACAAATATTATGGATTTTATTTATTTTTTATATTGGTGTGTACCTACAGAACAATGATTTTAAGTTTAAGGCAATTCTGTTTTATTGTGACATGGCAATTTAGAAGTAGGCCTATAATTGTTCAACATAGCTGTTTAACTACCTTTATGTAGTGGGGCCACATAAGCAGCCTTGCATACCATGGGAACTGCTCCAGATAGGGTTAGAATTATATCTATCTAGGTAACTACAATTTGAGCTTCAAGCGTTAAACAGCAAGGATTCAACAAGTTTGTTCTCACCAGGTGAATATTTAAAGCAAGTAAGTCAGTGGCGATGTCACTGGATAAGAAGAGCTGAAGCACAAAATGAGGCCTTGTCGTCGCATGAGCAGCAGGATCAATACTGTGCAGAGGGGGACCTTTGCAAGTTTCTCCGAAGAGATTGCCAGCAGCTAAAATATGTATATACATTAAAAGCAACATAAATTTCTTCATGATATGATATTGAAGATCCATCAGCTAAATCGAGATGGGGAAATGAGTGTTAGAATTATAATGTATTTGAATTTTAAATGAAAAACAAAGACAAATAATAGTTAGCTTTAACCTACCTTGTTGCAGCTGTTAGTTTCTAAGGTGCCTGAAAGTGAGTCAGTGATGGGGGTTCCCCAGTATGTCTGGCAGGTGCCCAGATTTTACTTTGCTTAGCAAGGAAAAGATTTTAGCTGAGAACTGAGAAGGACTCAACCTATTTTGCACCCCATGTGTATTTAAGTGTGCATGTTTACTAGATACTAGCAAAAAATCTTATAAAAGTGATGGAAATCAATATCAGTAATATTGTGAATGTTGCCCTCATAAAGATCAGACAGGAAGTCTCCCTCAACAAAATTTCTACTTATCACTATGCAAGGACATACAAGGAGTTTCATTTTTATATTTCTAATACAATCGATCAGACAATGATCACTAAAAACCAAGCTAAAATACTTGTGATTCAGTAAATTTATCTTATCCGTTTGTTAAGCTCACTCTTTTGTTACCTGTAGTGGTCTGTATATCGGCGTAGAGAACTGTGATTCTCCAGAAAAAGGGGGAAACTCCTTTTCATCCAGCACATCGAGCACCGGCCCCTGAGTTTCAAATTCACTCTCAAGCTGGACAGTCTTTGACATAGCGTGGTGCACAGAGCTTTTGCTTTCCCATCCTTCACTCTTCACCTGTGACCGGGGCGCCATGGTTCAGCAGGCTCAGAACTTGGCCTTGCTTGGCCAAGTATCCTCCTTCACAGCTGGTGGGGAAACAGACTCACTGACTGCAAGGATGAATGTGGACCAAGGCATGGTGATATTTAGGTGTGAGAGGACCAAGGCTTATGTAATGTACTTAGTCTGGACAATGGACATACAGGTGTAAGATGAGTTCTTCTTCCTAATCTCAGGCAGATATCAACTGGCAAATATCACCAGATAACAATGAGTAGGCGGGTAAATAACTCACTCGTGGCTACCTGGCAGAGAATAAATCTATGGCCAGGGTAGCAGCACAAGAAGTGGCAGAAACAGCAGAGAGTCTCAATCAAGTGCTTAAAATCCACAATAAAGGACAGTTGATTTATCCTTGATCAAATTCACATTAAAGGAAACTTAGCCAACAAATTAAACTCGTGGTGAACCAGAATCCATGATCTTACTGTTACTGTTGTACAAAATGAATTCTGAATATCACTGAGATTTTGTTATTCGTGAGATTGTCCCAGGCTTTTACATATAAAAATAGTATCTTCCTGATATTACTCTGTTGTTGCCTAGAGATTAAACGCTCGTTACCCGAGTGTTGGTACTCGGTAAAGTAAGTATTGTTTTGATTTCAATTTATGATTTTCTGTATCAAAATTATTTATCATTATCCACAGCTTGTACAATATGATATAAATATCTTTTACAAATTATGCCGCAGTGTTTGAAAATCCACGATGAAATATTCTGCACTTGAGGTTCATTTTCAGCTCTTGAGTGAGATAATAGTAATGGACCATAGGGCAAGCGTTGAACAAACCAGAATGAACGTTTGAAATATTACAAATTTAGAAAATGAATATCACATTTTTGTGCTACTAAGAAATCAAGCAAATACAGGCAAATATCGTAACTTCATGGGGCAAACCTGCAGCTGGAGACTGACATTCTATCAATGACTTGACCTGATCTGGTTGCATGGTTGACAAAGAGTGTAAGAGTCATTACAACTGTCTCATCTTGTCCATCTCTTCTCTTCTCTCCATCCAAGGTTGAATGAGGTGACCCAGCAGTCTGTCTGAGCCTCCGAGCCTGTCTCTCATATTCTTCCCCTGGCAGACGCACTTCATTACTCTGGCTAAATAGACTTTCAAGAGACCCCATCAACCATCATTTACACAGCCCGGCCCTATCACCTTTCACCACTGCCACCTCATCAGACATACGCACCCTGCCATTCACACATGCACTACATGGCACGCCCATGCAGACACATGCACAACGTGGACACGTACTGTTCTCCTGCCTCCTTTGCCTTCTTATCCCTTGCCGGCCCATCAGTCAACACGCATACACATACACACACACACACACACACTTACGCACACACTCAGGCATCCTTGGGCTCTATTCCCTAGCCACCTCATCAGGCCAGAGCAGACAGCTATTACAGTGTGCACTCTGATGCCCATTTCTCCTCCCATCTCTTTCCTTATCTGCTGGCTGGCTGGCTAGGTCTGCAACAACCTATTGACCTGAGACGTAGCCTCACTGCCCCGTTGACCTGGACGTACTCTGTGTGCATTTAACGGAATACCTGCTATCTTTCTGCCCGCCAAACTCCATCCAACAACTGCTCATTTTATTCATTTCACCTCAAGTAAGGCAGGTTTGACATTGTGTTTGCCACCTGGGCCAAATGGTTGTCTGGATGATGTCACAATGTCAAGACGTTACAGAAGAGCAGGAACTTGTCAGCATGAATCGATTTTAGTTCACTTTACTGCAATCTTTTCAATCCAAAGAGCAATAAAGGCACATTGGAAAAAGACCTTTAAACGTATTGGTTGCTAAACAGTAATTTGAATGCATAATGAGGCATCATAAGTCCAAAGATTATTTTTTAATTAAATCACTTATGGAAATGACTCTTCTGAATGCGAATGTTTTCAAAGTGAGGACGAAACATTTTTAATTACATTTTAGATTAAACACAACATGGTTAATTAATCTGTGGTTTGACTTGATAGAAAGTAAAGAGTGTCAAAAACAGACGCTCTCTATTTTCATTCATCTCATCTTTTAGTTTTTCCTCAGGTCTTATTAAAGATGCTGTTGACAGCATCTTTTACAGTCTGATAATTCATGGACAGACTGTACCAGAAAAGCCACCCAGGCTAAAATTACCTTCATCTGCGCTTTTCTTATCTGCTCCCATGAATGAAAAGAAGTCAGGCATTTTTTTTCAGTTTCCTAAGATGACCTTCGCCAAATCACTGAGGCCACAGTTATTAAAATCTTCACTTATTTGTTCCAAACCTGTCTGACACTTTTAGACAGGCATGTCTAGCATTCATTACCTTAAGGCTAATGTTGTTTCTGAGGATGTTGTTTTTGGGATGATTTTAGTCCTGAAGAACCTATTTTGTTTCTCTTATATGCTGATTTTAAAGCCGGATCAGTTGATGTTTTTATAAGTAATGTGAGAGGGATCACTTGTGCTAATAACCTCGCAGAGAATTACTCAACTTTGCAGTTCTGCTTAGTTCTACAGAGCCTTTTGCTGCCCTTTAGCTCATTGTTTCACGGTCTGGACTAATCCACCATATGCTGCCTGCCATGGCATACGTTAGCAACTAGCTAGTGAAAATAGTAAAACATTTAGCTGCAAAAGAGTCCATTATTTTGCACAGGAATCGATGGAGACCAAAACAAAGTGGCATACATATGTATCACTGTAATATAAATGTCCAAAAAGTGTCAAAAAAGGTTGAACATTAAAGTTGGAAGACTAATTCATACTTTGGCTCTCCAAAGCCCATTGTTCTTTGTAACTGTCACAACAAAAAGTAATTTTTTGGTTTGATCAGCTCTGGGCTCTGTCATTCCTGGGCAAAAACAAAGGATTTTCAGCCTGGATCACAATTACTCTGCTTTTTCAAGAACGGCACTCACACACGTGCTCATGCAAACGCACTCACAGGGCCTGAAACACTTTGCCCTCAGCCACCATCCCCTCTCATTCTATATTCTGGACAGGAAGTAGTGAGTTGGTAACCTGAGGTGACGGAATCAGGCCTCTGACTCACGCCCTGACCTCAAGGGGGGGAACAACCCAGTGGAGGACAGACCTCAGCCTCCAGCGCTAGGCTAATGCAACATGGCTGACAGAGACAAACAAGCTAACCACAGATTCAGGATGACTACTATAAAAGAACAAACATCACTGAGAGCAATAGCTGCCTGCATCCAAAGGAAAAAAAAGAGGGCCGGGTTAAAGCTGGCATGCTGCCGGAACAAGAGAGACAGCCGTCATGGATGCAAGGGAAAAAAATGAATTTTACAGGTTGTTAAAACTGAATTCAAAACCAACAACATGAAACACTCAGGTTTGCGACTTGAGTGCTGAACACACCGCTGCTTAGTAAGATAAAACCCATAGAAAGCGTGTAAATGTAGGTAAATAAAGGCAAAAAAAAAACCAACAAAAAAAACGGAATGCCTACCTCGTTCCCAGCTGTCACATAAACAGCTAAAAACAGCAGCAGTGAAAGAAGAACAGAATATACCTGACCTGCTGGGAAAAAAAAAAAAAAAAACGGTCTGAGTTAAGAGAAACGCTTGAGTTGCTGACTCGAAAGCCTGGCATTCGTTTCAAGGAGATGTGTCAGGCAGAGGGAGAGGTGTTGGTGGGGGCACAGAGGTCTCCTGTAGGGTGGTGTAACAACAAAGCTAGTAGCCTCTGGAGACCAACCTTATCTGACGCCTTGTCTCTGCCCCCTCCCTGCCTCCCAACCCTGCAGATGCAGGTGCAGAGATGCCAAGTGAAACATGAGGGAAGGCTTTTTTTCCCCTTCCAGTCGTGCCCCCTCAGAAGGAGAACACCTGGTCCCCAAAGAGGGGAAGATGAGGAAAGGTTGTGGTGGGTGGGGGTGATCTAGGGATAGCCACCTTTTTTGCCCATCTCTCTCATTTCTCTCCACCTTCCTCAAACTTGAGCCCTACCTCTCCTCCGTCAGCCTTCCCCCTCATTCCCCCCCGCTTCTTCTCTCGTTCCGCTGTCTAGCTCTCAGCTGTCAGACTGAGAAATGGCAGGCGAGACAGGGGTCTCCTGCCTGGGGAGATGGGCAAGAGAGGACGGAGGCCTCCAGACACGCATGTGCTGAGACACACGCCCCGCTTGCATATAAATGTAGCGTGCACACCAGTCCAACCTGTGCACGTGATGGCATGTTTCCACCTCAAAAGCCCATGGAGGATTTAGACTAAGCCGATAATTGTAGAAAAGATGAATGACATTTGTCAATTTTGCAGCCAATAAACAGCCTTGATTTTGGTCTATGCCTGCACCCACCTCCCTGACTGTGGCACCACATTTACATGTATATGAAAACAGTGGAAAAACAAATTTTCTGAAGAGATATTTTATGTTGATTGCAATCAAAACGGGATGATGAGGTTGAAACACGAGCGGAAAGTTTGCAACCCAAGTTCCTTAATTGTGCTGAAGTGACAAACTCCTTCGTCATATGGCAAAATGACAGAGGAAAACAAAAAAAAAAAAAAAAAAAAAAATCACACCTTCAGAACTTGCAGTTCAGCAAATATTAGAAAAGCAATAGTAAAAACTGTTTAAATTACTCAATTGAGCAATAGTGCAGCTTTATTAGATGTCGAGATGCATTTTGCCATGGGTTATGATTTCAGGTTTAAGGAAACAGTTTGACATTTAGGGAAATCCGCTTATTTACTTTGTTGCGCAGTTAGATGATAAAATCAGCATCACAGGAGAAAATTTGCATATCTTAGCAGAGGATAGCAGAGGCATAGTCTGGCTCTGACCAAATATAAAAAAAAAAAAACCCAAAACATCTGCCTATCAGCAACTCTCTAAATCTTACTAATTGGCAAGTTGTGGTTTTACTAGGAGTTATGTGCTGGAACTATTTATTAGCTGGGTCCGTTACCAAGTAGGATTTACATCCTGAAGAAGTCACTGCGGCGGGCCTCCGGGTCGCCAAAAAGAGCATTTAACTCCCTGTACTTTTTTTCTCCCCCCAGCCGGGGGGGAGAAACGGGTCTTTATTCTAATCTGAGCTAATTACCTGCTGATTTCCTCCGATGAATTCATGTACCGTACGCATATGGGAGGGATTTTCTCTCTCAAACATGTGTATATGCAACGTTATAAAAAAAAAACATACTGCGTGTAAACCGTACAGGCTGCCCGTGACACTGCCGTTCTTCTGATAAGTGATAGACTGGGATTCATGAGATCAAATAGGAACGTCTAACCAGTGAGCTCACAGCCCCGTCATTATCAGTGTGATAACGCTGACAAGATAAAAGAGAGCGTACACACTGGCTCTGAACTTTGTTCTGCAACTTGTTTTCAGACCTGATGTGTAGAGTTCAGTCAGTGTGTTAGCCAGACTACTTACTTGTTACTCAATCATCAAAAACAGACCTGCGCTATTGATGATATGGCCCCGTCAGAACTGATGTAACCCATTGCCAAAAATATATCCCTCACGGCTGATCAAAGTGTACGTGCCTAGCTAACACAAACGAGTGCTGCAGTGGTGACGTCTTTTTGTGGGTCAACCCGTCAGTTAGCATCACCCTGGTTGCCTCAACAAAAAGGCTTCTTCCAATAGGCATGACTGCATAAAGTAAGTTCTGTGACAAACAAACTTATACACTGTGTTCAGCAGGATAATCTTCACCACCTGTATGATTTTTGAGGCCTAAATACAATTGGCGGAAAAGAAAAAAAAAAAAAAAAAGGTTAGGCATTAAACATTTTACACTAAAGTCGTGTAACTTCTACATCATCACTACTAAACTTCGACTTTAAGTTTGATTTGGGCGCTTACACAAGTCTTTCCTCTCACTAAGTTAGTAATAGTTATTCAACGTGCAAGTATGAACAAGTCAAAGTGGTCCCGGAAATAGGTCGGTTTTCGTGGTTGGCGAGATGATGCTCAAGAGACATCAAAGCTTAAAGAAATCATGACTGGGGTACTTACTATCATTTTATGTCTTAGAATAAAACATGTCCAAAACAAATCTCTTGTGCTGAGCTTGTGTATACACCTTATATTTCAAAAAACCCATGTCAGAAAGCAGAGTCTGTGAGTGCACTGGCAGCGCCAAAATGCTAACTAAATTCTGGGTTTTAGGACACACTCCTGCAGCACATTACATCACTGAAGCTGTCTGCAAGGGTGAGTTATTTTGTGCCTACTTTTATGAGCTGTTAGTTTGACTCTCCTGTTATTTCACATTTTGCCAAGCATCAATTGCACATTTTGGACATCATCACATGGTGCTTCCCCCATGGAAGCAATATATTAAGGCTTCAAAATACTGGCAGTCCTGGAAATCAAGCTGAGCCAAAAGCATGGGATTCTAAAGCAAACCACTCTGCTCCTACCAGCCCTCCTGCTTTATTTTGCCCAGGACACCCTTGTTGTGTTAGATAATACCTGCTTCAGGTCACAGGGTGGTAGAGCATTGGCTGCGATAGGCTTCCACCCTTGACTGGCCTTGTCTACTTAGAGGGAAAAAAAAAAAAAGCTTCAGAAAGCTACATGTAGCTTTCAAGCAAAGTAAGCAGAAATATAGTGAACGGGGAACTTAAAATACAGCCACCCTCCTTCAGCTTCATACGTGTCCACGAAACAAGTAAAACAGCTGATGCTGTGAGCCTTTCACTACAGTTAGCTGAAGGCTAAACTATTAGCAAAATTAAACATAGCATACTATAAATATATATATATAATATAGTGTTACATGTCCTGGATGCGTCCACATCTGAAACACTTATCAATCCAAGAGAACGTGCCAGCATTTAGTTTTGCTCTTAGTCCACTTCCAATTCAATACGCTGAGAGGTGATTATGAAATGTTTTGTCAAGTGCAATGTTAATATTACTGCAACGTTAAGTTGATGTGAGGCCACGTCTGTCAATGTCTATTCTTCTTCTAAAATGACTTAACATAATATTGACATGGTGCCTGTGGGAGCCTCTAGATGTGATAATGAACACTGTATTGAATGGCACATGGCTGCTGTTCAACTGTAATAAGTAAATAATTCTACATTTTGAACAATATGCTCACTTACCAAAGAGTTAGATGAGAAGCTTGATACCACGCATCTATGTATTCACCATTGAGGTGGAGCTTACAACGATATTTCAGCAATTTGATCCCTTCATGATTCAGAAATCCATTACTTTTAATGACATTCGATTCTTGAAAATCTTACCCCTGCAGTGCAATTAAAGATATCGCACTGTGGTATTAGCATATTGTTTTCTTTCTTATTTTCTGCTTTTTGTGGGCCTTTGATGGAAAAGCATTCACATACGGGTAATAGAGTGGGAGCAAACAAGTTTGTATTTTTTATTTTCAACGACAATTGTAATGTTAACAAATGCCAATGGGAGATCAAAAGCAGGTCTTTGTTCACCAAGAGATCCATTCAAGTCTTTTTTTATTTAGAGATTGTGTTGTGGAGGAAATAAATTTGTCTTTGACAACTGTCTTTGCAAGCAAAGTGTGATATTTGTGGAGTGGAGGGAGAAATTGATGTATAACACTGTCAGTCACAATGGGAAACCCCTTGTGTGACACTCCCACAGCACTTTCATTTCACATTGCTTGTGGAGGCAAGAGGAAACAAGCCACATCTGCCCTCAGAGAGAAGAGGCAGGGCCTGGCAAAGTGATGCTGCATGTATAGAGGAAAACAAACAACACACAGTAAACATGCTGTTGCATGCCATTACATCACTATGTATGATCCTCTATGCATCTGCCAAAACAAAAAGGTGGAACAGGAAACTCTCTGCTGCTGGGAGCAGTGGTTGGAAGGCTCAAGTGGTTCCAGTACTCTTTCTGCCTCATTCATCTGCATGCACACAAGGTCCAACTGTGCTTTATTAATTGCTTGACATCCACCATGACCTGCATGAGAAAGAATAAAGAAACAGAGTGTATGGGTTCTTTTTAAGTACACAGTGACGCACACAAACACACACATACACACTAAAACACTTGAGTACGTATGTGGATGTAGGATGAATAAATTACATATCTAAGGTCTCATCTTGTGAGAAGTCTCAAACGGAGTATTTATTCAATAAGACACTGTGTGCATGTGTGTGAGCATACTCGGCTGCGTGGCTTACTTCAGAGAGTGCATTGTGCAGTATTTCATCCACAGTACAAAACCGGTAATTTCATTCTGAGAGCTATGACCATCTACTGCTGTGTAATATTGCCTGCACCCGCTCTTTCTCTCTGTCACACGTATGCACACGCACACACACACTAACACACAAGTCAGGGGTTTTGAATTCAAAGCCATTGAGTGTGACTTGCAGTAACGGTAAGTGCAATGAAAAATGATAAGACTTCCTGCTACTTATTAACACTGACTAGCATCAGAGGTGATGGAGTGAGTGGAGGCAGCTCGACATTAAAGGTAATGCTTTCAAACAAGGCCCCCACAGACCCCAGTCAAATGGAGTCATTATATCAAAAGAATCCCCATTACACCAACTATACATCTCCCACAGTGTCCTCTTCACTGTATTGCCAATTAATATATATAACAACGAGGAATTGGGTTAGAAGGCTACTGTCTTGGTAGCGTCTGGATCTCCAAGAAGCTCTTTGAAAGGGGGTTTGTTTTTATTAGAATCAAGGGCTGGTGCAAAAATGAAGGCCAGAAAGGAGGAATTGATTCTCTTAGTATTCCTATGAATGCGAGAGAAAATGGGCTCAAAAAGGATTTTTTATTATTTTATTTTTTTTTGTGACTTTGTGTATGTTTTCTTCTGCGCACAGAATCTGTTTTGTAACTGTTGAAAAGAAACCAACAACCTTTTCCCTTTTCCCTCTCTGTATTTAATTTCATTTCGCCTTTGAGGTCCTGATGAGTGAATAACAGCGAGCTAGAATAAAAGAACAAGGTACATCAAATGTGTCCTTACCTGGGTGGCAGAATTGGAGCTGCATGGTTCAGCCTTTTAAGCATAATCAAGCATTCTAGGTTTTATCGACAAAACACGAGAGCACAAACAACAAACAACCCCACAGGAGCACCGCGAGCGAAAATGTTTTAGCCAACCAGAGGCGGGTCTCCAAGGTTACATGTTGTATTTAATCCCCTGAACCCCCTACAGGCCTGATGCTGGAAGAATTCTGTTGATGTCTTGGGTTGCCTGCACGCTGTGTGCGCCTGTGTGTGCGCACGTGTGTGCGTCTTCATCCCCCGAGCCACAGTTAAACCCCAGTGACATCAGCAGCCATGTCTTATTTCCCCATTACAAAGGTCCCACTGTAATGCAGTGCGTCAGAGGAGGGACTACTGTTACATACACAAACACACACTGATTAGTACACGTGCTGTGTCTCTGTCTCACACACACACACACACACACACACACACACACACACACACACACACACACAAACACACACCAGAGGGAGAGAGCAAGAGAGCAGAAAAAAGGCACAAAAACAAATTAAACCAAGTGCAAGATAGGCCTTTCATTATAATTACCATATTCAATAAAACACAGATTAGATAAAGGAAGAGAAGCTCTGGGAAAGCGGAAAGGGCTTGTGCGTGTGTGTGTGTGTGTGTATATATCTGTATTTGAGTATATTTCTCCATGAACTTGAAAGATGAGTAGAGGATTGTGCATAATTTACACTGTAGTTTTCAAAGAGGCCACTATTCCTCAGATGGTTCAAATTAAGGAAGCTGTGCCCCTCCACTCAGTTTTACTCAAGCATCTAAGGTCTCTCTAAAGTACCGAACCTGGGGTAATTAGTGCATCCAATCTATTTCAAACTCATTTTAGTGTCGGCATTTAGCTGCCTGTTTCGTTTCACTGCATTATTTGCGAGTCAGCTGATTTTGCAGGCGCGTCAGGTTGTTTACACCCATTTAGGAGCAGTTAGTGTGGACTTGGACGGCGCAGACGTTTGATTAAGCCGAACACCGTCATCTGAGTCTGTTATGCTGGTGCTGGTTATCCATACTGCCTATCTGTGAAGGCTAGCAGGGGGCGCTGGGGCACTGTCCCAGCTGACAGTGGCCGAGGGCAGGGCTCACCCTGGACAGGTCACCAGTCCATCGCCAACTGACCAAAACGCGTACGTCTTTGAAGGCGGAGCACCCTGAAGGAAGCCACAGGAGGGAGGACATGCAAACTCCATGCAGAAAGGCCCCTTCGCTACATTTGATGACACATATTTGGTTCAATTTTCTTCTATTTTTTAACTTAATCTGTGGGACCGTAAAGATTACCTGGTAAAGGTGCTGACTAGTTTATAGTTTTGATACTGTGTAAATTAGCTACACGTCTTTCACCCTCCTGTTATACTCGTATAGGTAAGAACATGCTGTTTTGTGCCCGGTTGAAATAACCATTCAGTATTCAGCAGTCCTCCTCTTTGTTGATGGACAGTGTCTCCTTCCAGCTTCCGACAGCTGAAAAAAAGTGAACAAAAGTGTGCACTGAAGTGTGACGGCTCTGTTGATGGCTCAGAAAAACAAACAAATAAAGCAATAGCGCCTTTTTATTTATTTTTTTTCCTTACAAGTCATTCATTTTTTTTATATACTTTTTAACAACACATCATTAACAAATATATAGGCATACAACTATATAATACCCAAAACCCAACTTACCTGCACTCACACACACACACACACACACACACACACACACACACTCAGACAGACATTAACTCAAGGTCTCAGTCTATAAAAAGGAAGTTGTTCCTGTCACCAAGTACTTGCTCTTGGTGAAAATTGTTGGGTTTCTGTAAATAATCTTATAAAGAGAAGATCTGCTCTATTTGAAAAGTGCCTGGAGGTAACTTTTGGTATGATTTGGTGCTTTTCAAACAAAAACTGACTGGACTTGAGATATAGAGCAGGCCTCAGCTCATAGCAGTACATATCATCCACATGAAATTAATGAATTCAACCTATGAATTATAGGAAAGTACAATAACAAAACAAAGATAGAAAAGATCCAATCAATACATAAAAAAAAAAAACCCAAATGTGGTCAACATGAGTCCAAGATGAGATGTAAAAAAGATTTGTTGTGCCTTCCAGTCCTTCTTCATCGCTTTTTTCTAACACCATACCCACCAATAGAGCTGTTTGAACTCGGGGAAGGAGAAGCATCAGTCTGAATCGAGTCCTGTGGTAAAAAGGAAAATAAATCTTCAGAATGGATAAATTAGTGGACAGATCCAAAATAAATGCAACATAGCGCTGTCATCTGATTTACATTTATCACATATTGGAGATACGAAGGGCTAAAATTTATGCAACGTGACCTTAGAATAATGAAAACGGTGAATCACTTTGTACTGAATTAACCTGTCTGCTATTTATTGAACTATGAATACGGGGAAGTGCAGTCCTTCATATTTTATCAGCACATTGATTTCCCTTTCTCAACGCTTCTTAATACAGTGGAAAGATGCAGAGAAATTCACAAGTTTGGCAATTGGCTTCTTACTTTCTCTGGGAAAGAGAGAGCAATTCCAAAAGCGCGTGTCTGTCACAAGTGGAAACAAAATGTCCAAGTTGCCTTTAATGTAAACTATTGGAATGAGCACTAAAAATAGCAAGTGTAATTATGGAGGTATAGACCGTGAGTATTATACTTACAGCTATTGAATATGCTGATGCCTAATGTGCTAATGTGCTTTACATGATAGTAACGCAATGATCCACCTATATTTCAGTGAGTCTTTAGCGTTATTAGTGAATTATGTGTAAATTTAACATCTTGTAGGCTTTAGGGTCATGGATATTGTTTGCTGTATTTGTTTGTGATGAAATGTCTGTTTTGAAACTTGTTCTCTGTGAGAACACTGCAATGCACTATGTACTAATTTTCAGGAATTATGTGACGTTTGATGGCACGGAGGTTCAAAATAAGTGCCTGTAACAAAAAGAACGCCTTGTGGTCTTGATTCAGCTGGAGAGGAGCAACAGGCTTGTAATTAGCAGGATCCACGGGATTTTTTTATTTTTTTCTAACCCCCCTCTTTGAATAACAGTTTGTCTCAGAAGGAGATTGTGGAAATTTTATGCTTGCAGTTGAGTCATTTCCCACCCTAAGTAATAAATGCGTTAAAATCTCATGAAACGCTTGGTAGGCATTTACCTGTGGGGAATGCCTAAATTGCTTCTACTAACTCAGTGACAGAAAACGTTCTTTCCAGGAAACGCTGATTGCGCTCATTTAGATGTGGCAGAGTTAAGTAATCCCTCTCAGTTGCTGAGGAAGTAGACGTATGGAGGTCACAATAAGTCTTTGAAACTATCTAATATCTCGTTGATAAGTTTTGTTTCAGCCTGCATTTGATCACGTCTTTTTCCAGCTCTGCTTTAAGTTGCCTTGGGAATAATTTTTGAGGTTTATCACTTAATTCAAAATGTTTTTCTCTTGCCTTTTTTAATAGGCTACTAATTTACTCTTCAAGGACAGACTTATTCAGATGTTAATTTCACACTCTTGTTGCAATCGCGCTGTAGTCAGTCTTACAAATTGTGCTTTTATTAATAAATCTTTTCATGTTAACTTAAAGTGTTTTCCAGAGAGAGTCTTGTCATTGTCCTCTTTAAAATCTGGTGATGATTGTAGTGGAGGGTTAAATCTACAGTTGTATTTTAGTTTGGAAATGGAGGACCGAAGCTGAATTGTAATGGGACAGTAAAGTATATTATGATGATGCATGTTGCTAATAATGGAGATGCAACCGACTTCCACTACAAAGATGTGCATTTTAGATTTGATATGATTATTTAGTGTTTAAAGAGTTTATTGATGGAGGAGATTTAGATAAGATAATGGAGTATCCAACCTCTGGGAGTCATCCAAAAACTTAATGAAAAAACACCAGAATTTAATTTGGAAATCAATTAATATAATATTTGGATCTGTACTTTTGTAAAGTATTAAAATGTAGGTTCACAGCATGGGTGCAAGATCTTCCTGTTTGTTTTCAGTGGCTTTAATAGTTTGAGTCTCCAGTAGAAATTAAATAACAGCTTTCAATGAATTCAAATGAGAATAAACCTTGCTGCATTTTGTGTTGTTATCAAGGTCCCTAACATTTAACAGAGTTAGTTTAATTTTACCATTTAGAAATATGGACATACTTGTAAAATATGGCCATATTTACAACTAGAAGAAGACCCAATTGTGATGTATTTAACTCACCATCTATTCATCTTTAATCAGAAAAAAAAAGTAGACAGGCATAACAAAATGATGCTAATGTCTTAATATTCAAAAGCCAACATCCAAGAGGAGTCCAAGACGAGACCTATAAAAATGATTTGTCACGTTACATATCTTTGATTATGTTCAAAAGCACTCTGTAATGTAATGTAAAATGTATTCTAATATTAATTCCTTCACTATTGTTGAGTTTTCAAACTTGGTGCACTACCAACATTCAACATTACTTTCCTGTTATTACCAAACTGTGAAGCACGTTTTTGCTCTGGTTGCTGCGGAAATAGTACAAATAAGTACAATGAGGAAACTTATAGTGTAGGACACTAGGTTTCTCTCTTTCTCAAAGTGTGGTCCGTGGACACCAGTGGTCCACAAGTAATCCTAGATGGTCTGTAAGTAAATGAATTAAAATCTCATGTTTAATGAAGTGTTTCTCAACTGTCAAACTAAGAGTGACTAGCATGTTGTGGAGGGCTATGTGTTGCTTCTCAATAACTCACCTCATAGCCTTTGTAAATTCAAACATTAGGATTTTAATTGGCTGTTTTACTGTGTTGTTGGACTAAAGTGTCTTGCGACACGTAGCTTCACCAGGCTACAGTTTGTTTTACAATACATGTCAAAAATGATGGACAAATGGACGTGATCATTGACTGGTGGCTTAGGACTGGGTCATTTAAAGGAGAATCAATACTTGACATTTACATTTACTCATTTGGCAGAAGCTTATATCCAACTTACAAGCGAGGGACATCAGTAAAGCTCTAATCAATTGAAACATCCAACACAATGGATACAACAGGCAAGTGTTAAGTTTTACTGTGGTTTGAGGTATTAACTGGTGTTTTGGGGATGGTCCCACTTCATAAGATAAATAAACAATTGTTTATGCGAACTGTTAAAGAGCTTTCAACTCAGTTGATTGCACTTCATTTAAAGCTATCAGTTTCCCTGTACCTTAACTTCCTTTGTCATGGTATTTTATTTGTACCGTTGCTCAAAAGACTCTGGTTTCCAGTCTTTGTGAGACAAAACTATGTTTTGATAGTGAATATTACACTGAGACTGAGCTAGCTAAAACTCATGTATGTGGAATTCACGCTGATAACGAAACATTTTGGCTAACGAGCTAACACTGACAGTTAGCTAACCTACTGAAGTGTAGCTGTTGCCAGAGTAACACGTTTCTGTTTTTGTTTTTCTTCAGCCATTAAATTGCGTTATCAAAATAATTTCTATAGTGGTGCATTGATGTTAATATTCGAAACACAGGGTGAAATCTATTATCTATTCCACTTAAAGAAAGTTAAGCCATTTGTTGAGAAAGTGTTTGGTGCATCGAAGTCAAGGTTAACTTAAAGTGATGTTTGAGGGGGAAAAAAGGAAAGAAGAAAAAAAAATTGCTTTTGAGTGGTAAGCATTGTATTCCAGTCAAAGCTACATGTATGTGACCCTGAAAGGAGAAGGACAGTTGAGTTTCAAGGGGAACACAAGGACCAAATTCAGTAGAGACCGGTATTAGAGGGAGTCCTTGGTGCAAAGAGAAGAAAAAGCAGGGGAGGCATGCAGCAGCTAATAATGGAATCAGTGCCATGAGCAATGTTATATGGTTCATTGTTTGTACTTAATGAACGCACTAGAAAAGACACAAATCTCCCATCAAATCAACACTTGGACAGTTTTTGGTAAAAAAAAGGAATCAAATAAAAATAAACCTTGATTACATCACCTGCATTATTGGAATGCCAGAATCCAGCATTTTTGAGCTTGACCCACAATAAGACTAAAATTCAGAATATGTCTGCCTTTTTTTTTTTTTTTTTTTTTTTTGAAGTTCACCGATTATATGGAAGTGCAACACTAAATCTAAAATAAACAAACCAAATCACTCAATGACCCCGAACCCCAACCCCTTAACTGGAAGATTCACTTTAAGGCTGTGTTAAATCAGCTGTAGTCCTCTCACGCAACGGTTTTGAACCTAAGTGGTGTTTGCAACCAGTAAACACTAACCTATAGTTGATTTGCTAAATACACTGTGGGGGCCCAACTCCCGACTAAACTCATGAACCTAAACTGACACGCCATGAATATTTAACAGAGAGATTGCAGCTTCTGAAATGAATGTGGCGTGATCATGAGATCGTTTCACTTGAGAAGACTCATCAATGGATCCTGTTGAACTGCAGGAACACAGTCCCCTCATGTTTGTTGATATGGCGTTTCCCTGACACACAATCTTAGGTTAAGTACAGAAAATGTCTTTCATGTTGGGATTTTGCCAAGTTACGTATGAAGTAACAATGAATTTGAACTAATACAATTCAAGCAGCTAAAGTGATGGTAATCGTTGGCTAAAAATGCAAAGCCAGATACCTGAATGTTTTCTACATTGCTCTTTGCCAATAAAAAGAACCATGCAGATTTAATGTGAAATCTGTTGGATTTGTAGCTTGACAAATCCAGGTATTTTATCGAAACAGCTGAATCCTACAATTTTAGAGCATTTTATATTTTGTATTGTGTGTGTCGGGGTATGCGCACGTATGCGTGCATGTGTGTGTGTGTGTGTGTGTGCTTATGCATTACTCCCCTGCGGTGATGCAATTCAAGCCGATTTATTTATTTGCTCCTTAATTTGTCAAACAAGGTCAAACGCCCTGGTGACATTTTATCGAGACTCCTTTAGCCATTGTTTACACCCCAGCCAGACACACAGATTTCCTCACACAGGCAGACACGCAGCGCACAGACACTCAGCCTTTTATCTCCCAAACATTTACAAAGCTGCCGGTGCCCCCCTGCCAGCCGAACCCAGCCATGGCCTCCTTATAAAGTCAATGAATTTCATGCAACATCTGACTATCAGGTAGACGGGCCGTACAGTCCCATACTAATAAACTTTAATCATCTCCCTGCAAAACATTCACAGCAAGACGCTCAAATCCATGCGTATGTATGCCAAACCATTTCTACATACCCAGTCCAGAAACACTGCTGTCTCCACATCTCAACCACCTCCTGTGCATACACCTGCACAAATACACACACACACACACACAGACAATGAAGTTGATATTATAAAATCAAACATACATTTATACAGACATTCAGATCATTCCCATGCATAGATTCCTTCCCTAATGCACACAAACTTAGTTCAGAAGTAAACACTGTTGATCACTCGCTCTCTCCTGGGTGGCTCACTGTGGTCTCTTCCTCTGTATGGTCTCCAACTGTGACTGAGGCAGAACTAATGCAGTTAGGCACGGAAGTCTGGCAGACGGAGCCATGAATGTTGCGCTGTTCCGTACCTGCGCCCCCACCCACGCACCACCCACGTGTTCACTCCATCAATTTCCCTGGCACTAATGGCTAAACATGTCTGGGAATGGCAACAGGGCACTGCATTGAAAAGTGCTCCATACAAGATTTTTCCAGAGAAGTCTATGGTGAATTTTAGTTTAGTCACGACTGCGAGAATTCAGCTGGGAAATTTTCAAACTTATTTGGAATGCAAAAACACAAATCACTGACTGACTGGGGCAGTGATGTGCACATACTCTCTAAGGGGCAATAATAATAATAATAATAATAAAAAAGCACCTCTTATCTGTGCAGCACTAGGAGAATGGTTGTTTTTTGGCCTAAGGTCACACCAGAACAGTACTCCAGCAAACACAAGGGGTACTTGGGCTCAACTAAAGAGCACTTTCTGGGTACTTAGCCTGACCATGTCAGGCGCCCCTCAGTCACCTGGTGTGATGTTAAGGTTAAAATTTAGCATGAAAATGTCATGGACACACACATGCCTAATAAATGAAGGTTTTAAAATAGGCAATTTGGCACTTAGAGCAAAACCCCATGTGCATGTCACTGCTGGACAACACAATTTTGTTTCAAGCAATTAGCGGGCTACTCCAGCAATTTAGAGTCGCATTTTTAAGTTTGATTTGGTGTGACTCATGAGAGACAGTTAGAAAAAAAAAAAAAATGTAAAAGCAGCGGAGTGCTCCTCGAAATGGGGAAATATGGAGATGAGATGACATGCAACAAAATCTGTTGGCAAACACCCAAGCTTTAGTTAATTATATTCAAAATTTGGTCCAAAGAGACCCTCATCAAATAAAAACTCAAGAGGGATAGTTTCTACAAATATTACTGTGCTCAAGAGAAGATAAAACCAATAATAGTACTGGGAGGGAGGAGCCACCGAAACAACCAAAGAGTAAGACTAGATAATGAAGGACCAGTTCACCAAGAGGAGGAAAGGAATTCAGGAGAGGAAATGAAAGCACAATTTATACTTTACTTATTTCTTTATCTTTTACTTGCTGATCTGAAATTTTGCTTGTGATTAGAAGGTTTTATTCCAGGAAACATTTAATTTAACCACATGGCCTTCAAACGATTATTCTTTCTTCGTTCCAGTGTTTCTACTGTTCATGTGAACAGACCTAGATGTAAAAATTCCTGTGATTAAAAGCGTGTTGCATAAAGATTGTTTATTTTGATCCAATGAAAAAGATAATATATAGAAATATATATATACTGGAATTACTATTTTCATATATATATTATACTCTATTTCATATATTTAGAATATCTAAAGCAGGGCATTGCTGTGTAGATTTATGCATTTAAGTCCAAAAATGAAACAAAAAATACTAATGGTATCATTTTGAGGCACCTGCAACAGGCGCAGGATACAGTGTAAGAGCATCTCTGATATATGGCCAATTTGAAGGACTGATTTTTAGGGGGTGGGTGTAGGACCATTGTAATTCAGAAAAGCTCCACGTAACTGGATTTCCAACAGACAAACCTTGCTTCACAAGCGTCGTATCTCTGAGGAAAACCCAGCAGAAAACCCACCATATAAGCCTCAGTGAAACAATGGAGGAAGCCTGACTAAAATTACAAGGACAGAGTAGGCAGTCGTACAGCAAGCAGCTGAGAGACCCAGTACTTGTAGCTAAATGCTAGCACTAGTGTAGCAGCATTCCTACAGTGGCGTTACTAAAAGGGGATGTTAGAGGTTCAATCATTTTAGCTTCAGTCAGCATACCTCCAATGTTGTGTAAGATTAATCCTCTGGGAACCTTGACTGTAATGCAACTAGAGATGAACACTGGCATCCCTAGAGCTCAGCTGCTAGCAGGGCAAATGCTGTTTTTCTCTGCAACTAATTCTATATGGCTGTCTGGTGTGACAAAAAAGTTGCCCAAGCTCTTACTCTCACACATCTTTAATATGAATTTATATTTGCAGCCTGACAATCTGTTCTGCTTGAGATGTAAGTATTTATCACTGGTGCGCTTCCGCAGAGCATGCTAACAAATCACTTTGGAAGGGAGAGTAATTAATGGCTTGTACGACGAGAGACAAAATGAGTGTTTCCACACTCTATTAGCATGTATGACAAATATACCTGTACTGATGAGTACCACTGAAGGCATTTCACATTAAATTTGATCTAATGATTTCACTGTGGTGGAGGATGTTCATCCAAGCTGTGGTGGTACCCAATGTTACAGCAAAACGAGGCATGCTGGTGCACTAACTGGCTTTAAGTGCTCACATATCTGTTCAGGCATGGTAGTTCATTTTGAACTAATATATATCTATATATATAAATCTATATATATAGATATATGTTATATAGATAGATAGATAGATAGATAGATAGATAGATAGATAGATAGATAGATAGATAGATAGATAGCATTTGNTAGATAGATAGATAGATAGATAGATAGATAGATAGATAGATAGATAGCATTTGGTAAGATTGGGATGCAGTCTCGAAGACATAATCAATACCTGAATTTGAAAATGCACTCTGTGCGAGAGTTTGCCTCATAAAGAAAACAAAGCGCCAATAACAATATCTGCTTACCACTGTTTGTGCTTGCGAGTCTGAACAATACACGCTTTCGGCCAAATACAGAGAACAAAGACACGCAAATTATAGTATATCAATGTGCTGCCTAGGGGGATCCATAACAGAAGAGCAATAAGAAGAAAACCAATAGCCTGATTTTGAAAAGCTAGATTGCCTCTATCCAGATAGTTTACAGTGCTAACAATCTAAGAATAGAGCATTACAGTCAAGTGTCTGTCATTATGTTAGCGCACAGAAGGACGACCACCCTCGGCTGGCCCATCCGGCGTCAGCCATTACAGCCACTTTCAAGATGGATCACTGTCATTGTGTTTTAATGGACAGGTGACCCTTGTAACGTGTGTGGATGGGCTTTTCTCAAAGCATGTTGAAACTCATCAAGGCCGAGTCCTGTCCCCGTGATTAGCAGAAATTTCATGGCAATTCACAGAGCTCCATATAACACAAGCATTCTTTCTCTCAAATTAATTAGCTTAAATTAGATGTCAAAATGGTTAATTATTATGATGAATGTTTTATTGCAATAATAGTGAGAGGAATTAGAACAATGTTAAATCGGGGCGCGCACACTCAATGCAGAGTTGTCAGGGAGAGTAATGGGTATAATTCATTTAATGGGAACAAAAATACCCACAGATTTTAATAGCAAGGACAGAGTGTGTGTGAGAGAGGGTGAGGGAGGAAGAGAGACAGAAGAGGAATAATGAATGCATTCGAAAATGCAACTCATCTCCCTTTGTCGTATAGAGCTAAATGAGGAGAGGCTGGAGAGAGTCTCTCAGCTCGCCTGTATTTGCCTTGCTGAACACGGAAGCACACTTTGAATAGAAATGAAGATTAAAGCCCTCTTATAGTGGAGCAATAAATCGATAATAAACTATGTGAATGCTTTGACAACAGTCATAACACTCAGAGGTAGTAATGTCTGCGCCACAGTTGAGTTTGATATCACTTACAGTCACTACAAAGTCTCTCATGTCCTATCTCTAGACTTTACCCGACTTTATTCTAATGCAAATATCTAATTAGGCTAAATAGGACTTTGCACTGTTAGGTATAAGCCTGGCGTGAACTCAGCTAACAATCCCTTAGCTTTGCTCATCACGCTGAGATTTCACTTGGCATGTTTTACTATTTTTTACTAAGTTTTATTTCTTCAATTATAAATGAATAAATCTACCAATTTTGCTGACCATTTGCATGTTCTTTTAAACATATTTCTGTCTCGATTCCAGGCATTTACTGATTCCTATAATTTGTGTTGGTTGAATTAGTTGTGAGGTAACTGCAGGCCGCTCAGATCTGCGCTTTAGTTCAATTCAATGTATTTCCCAAGATAATAATCTAGATCTGAGGATTTATCCAGGTTATTATTAGGAGTTGCACCAACTTTTACAAAGCCATAGACCTCAACATTTAGATTATTTTCTGAGAAATTGTCAAAAATGACCTCACAATGTCAAAGAAAATGATTTAAAAAAAAAAAAAAAGGTTTGGTGCAAATTGGAAGGGCAGACCTCTACCAAGGCCAACGTCAAGTTCATAGTAAATCATTTGGATTTGTCCCAAAATTGAATGGGTTCTTCCCATGCACCCCCACCAAGTTGAGTGCAAATCCTTTCAGTTCTTTTTTGCTAAATCCTGCTGACAAACAAGCCAATGAGCAAACAGACAAAGGTAAAAAAAAAACAAAAAAACATGACCTTGTTGCCAGAAACAACAAACGCGGATGAAAACATGAGCTCCTTGGCAGAGGGAGCAAATCAATTAGAACAATCACAAGCTATATAAGCTGTGATACAGAAGCAGCAGATTTGATGGCCTGCCTGTTGGTTGGTCCCCCACTTTGGTCCAGACTGCAATATCTAAAAAACTATAGGATGGATCACTAAGGATTTTTGTACTTTTAACCACTATCCAGTCAAAATTGTGACTTTTTCCAATACTTTTTGACCAGATGCTTGCAAAACTGTACATGGATGTAATTCCCATCAACTTAAATATCAACATATTAGCATCGTAGGCATGCTGTTGTTTATATTTCAACCATGGCTGTTGACTTTTAATCTTGTGTCCTATTTCACAGAAATGAATAACACAAATGGACGCCTGGAAGCACAAAAAAGCACAGCAAAATTAGTTATTTGTGATGCAACTAATATTCATCTATCTCATAACTAAGATAAGCACATATTGCTTAAACATGCTAAATCAGTGGTATGGTCCTTTAGCTGGTCTGAGAGTTACTCAAAAAAAAAAAAAAAAAAACAGTGACAGACATGCCTGACACTGCAATTGACTATTGACTGTCTCAACATTCACTGGCACCAGAATAATCAAATCAAATTGTATTGATATTTGATCACCACAGCCATTTATCAAAGTTTTGATAAGGTTTTAGGACCAGTATGTAAGTCAGTTTGACTTTACCCAGACATAACCTTCACCTGATGTCTCATCATATAATCTATCATCATGCTGTCATCCGCTTTCCCTGATCGCTTTACTCTTAGAAGATTGCAATGTGGCCTCACCCCTCCTCAAAAAGTCCTTTAAGTCGTGGCTTGTCAGACGAAGCCTTGAGATGACTGACAACTCAGAAGTGCACTGCTATCCATTAGTACTCTTTGGTTCAGTTGTTAGTAGGTCATTTTCTGTGTGTGTGTGAACAGTGTACATATTGCTACTGTCTGTGGCGTACAGTTCATTGACGGGGCTCAGTGAGCACCTATCATTGTTCTCATCCAATTACTGAACCAATCGAGAAAATCCAGTGGAAATGAGCTCCTGTGATTAAAGGTGTTCAGTAATTTATCTGTACTGGAGAGCATTAACATTTGGCATTTTGAATTAGAAGCAATGGGCAATATTGCACTTTACAATTAAAACATGCACATAACATGTATAGTGAGCCTCAAGTTTTAGCTCTGGTCTTCTTGGTTGGTAATATAGAAAGACGCTTGAAATATCTTTAATTCATCCGACTAAAATCTGATCGATAGATTAAGTTAGCAATAAATTGCAACTAACTAATGCAATTACTTAATGCAATTACCTCTTTAAAAGCACACAAGTGTAGACGCATACATGTCAATTGTCTAAAAGCAGCATTAAACAAATTTATACCAAAATGCCCTCCTCATCCGATTTGTCTGATCCCAGTCATCTGTGGAAATAAAAGTTCATGTCAGGCCTTAAAACCCTTCACATGACAGCACCTGTTTTTAGGGGTGGTTTCAAGTACACAGTGCAGCATGTTGAATACACCACGATCTAACGCAGCTTTTGTGTGGAGGGGATGCGAGGGGTGCACTCAAGTCAGGATCATCTGTTGGTGAGGTCATGTCAGCATAATCTTTGTGCTAAGGCTGCCTGACCTGACTTGTACCCCTTTACTGGTCCAAACAGGGCCTAAGCTGTCTGGCCTCACCATATGCTGACTAACAACAACACCTCTGCCATCAAGGACCCACTCACCCCTGCCTCCGGATCCAGACTGGCATTCAACATGGTTATGACTTTGATATTCAGCACACTGGGAACTGCATATTTCACATTTTAGTCTTTTTTTTTTTTTTGGTGTTGAGAAAGTTGCAGAGTTGAAATGTCCCATAAAAAAGTGTCTGTTTGTGTCTACAAATGTAGACAAGTGACAAATTAAAGCAAATAAATACCACCCTCAGTGTAAGTAAGGTGTTCAGCCAAGCTTCAGTGCTTCCTGGCATAGATTCTACGAGTCTCTAGTTTAGGGATCAACACCATTGCTCCAAAAAAACTTTTTCACAGTTGGTGTTTTGATGATTGTGCTGGAGAGAACTGTCTAACACATTGTTCCAATTTGTCCCATAGGCTTGAGCTTGGTATAATTTTTTTTTATATAATAACAATACAATACCAATGTTTTTGGAACTGATATGAAAGCAGTACATTTTTTTCTCCAATACCTTACTTACTTAGGATGTTTTTCGCTAAAAAAACAGAGCAGTGATATCTATACACACCATACAAAAAAACCTTCACCTAATGTATGTAAAAGCTATTGAAGCTGTTACCTAAGTCATACTACACAAGTGAAATACATAGACTCATATTGAATTTCCGAATATATGAAATATATATACATGTATAATAAATACATTAATGGAAAAATTATATATTATAGCAGAAATTGGAACAGTTTCATTGACATATACTGTATGTCTAGCACATAAAAAATGTCCATCCCAATAGCCTGTCAAAATATGATGATGTTGTACAGAGTGGGGCCCAAAAGTCTGAGACCACTCTCCCAGAATGGGAAGATAGAGATGTTTAAAATTAAGAAATTCGAAACAATTAAAACATACATAAACAAACTGAATTTTGTTAAATGTGCATATATATATATATATATATATATATATATA
>CM076650.1:21919982-21997046 GCA_038496675.1 Rachycentron canadum | reverse complement strand
ATATATATATATATAGAGAGAGAGATTATATATGTACCTATACAAATTAATATTGAATGCTTATATCCAAAAGATGCAAATTTGTTAAATATATGGTAACATCACTCTTAATGTAGGGACATATGTGTTCATTATATGTACTTGTCAAGACTACAGGTCCTGGGAACTAACATTTGCTGGCAGCTAAAGTTAAACTCTGCTAAAATTCAACTGCTGGCCCTGTCAATACGAGGAAGACGGGTTACTAATAATGTTTTCAATTGGACCAGTGCAACTGACAAGGTGGTGTCTCTGTAACCAACACAACGCCTGCAGATTCAGTGGATTACAGAAACATCTACAACTCCTGGTGCCAGTGAGGATGAACCATGTTTGTCTAGTGAAATGGCTGAGAAGTAAAAAAGACAAGACCAGAACACTGCAGAACGTTGTGTATTTTTGCTCCCAGAGAGAAATCATTACATAACCTCGTGCTGAAACATGCAATTGCTTATAATAGATGCTATTATGAAATGGAAAAAGCATATATGGTACTGAAAAACAAATGACATGTATAGTGCATGTAAAGAGAACATATTTATGTGCGCTACCTCATGCTGCTGTATTGCAAATATAAATGTATGATCCTCTAAGTGGGATAGGCCCCTGTGAAAGAACATCTCTTAAAGTGGTCTTTTGAAGTTGTGATCAGGATGCAAGATTGGATGTCTCTGTGTGTGTCTATGAGTGTGTGTGATTTGGGTTACGTCTTCTCATCTGGTCTTGGCATTATGGAGTCAAGCTTGTTTTCTTTTTTCTCCTCCTTTGCCTCGCAAGTTGCTCCCACCATCTGGCACCAGGCTTTGAAAACCAGGCCAAGTCTCTCCCACCAGAATGGCATGAAAATATACCCACATATATTCAGTCGTCCTGTCGCTTTCTCTCAAGTCAGCCGCACTCTACAAGCATAGATAACAGTGTTGGTGAGTTGAATGGTATACAGAGGAATTTGATGGATCAGTGGAGACACGAGATGTAGCTTCTGAGGGTGAAAACACACTTGAAAGCGCAAGGTGAATTTGTGTTGTGGTGGGTCTGAATTAAAAATCAAACGTGCAATTGTATGACGTCTTTTTTTCTCCAGGTCAGGACTTTACAATCAGCAGAGCGATGCAGCGCCTCAGCTCAGTTTAACAAGTCAGGCTGAAGAAAGAGACAGAGGAGTGAAGGAGGGAAAGGGTTCAGAGCTCCACTGACTTGTTTGTGTAGTTAACTTTCTGCTCCCGTCAGCGTGGAGGAACTCCATTGACTCCCTTTTGTCGGAGGCCAGGGTCATTTGCATAACCTATTCCCCTCTCTCTCTGCCAGTTGCCTCAGCCACTCCCTCTGTCTCTGTTTACTCTGTGCGACCAGGGCCATGTTGGATCGCTCCACTGCTGTGCTGTGTCGATTCCCCTGTCTGAGGCTGGGCTTTAATTGCCTTGGTTTTATGCTGGGTCAGGCTGCGTGCGATACACACTTCTTAGTAGGCCTCATTGTGACAATGACCTTTAAATTGCTCTCTCTCTCTTTCTCTCCCTCCCTCCCTCACACACACAAACCTTTATTTTACTATATTTGTGGGGACCTGTCATTAACATAATGCATTCCCTCGCCCCTTACCCAAAACCTTAACCATCACAACTGAGTGCCTAACCCTAACCTATACCTCTAAGACCAAGTCATAACCCTTAAACAGCCATTTAAACCTGTGGTTTCCAGCATTCTGGCCTTCGCAAAGCCACAACACACTATTCTCACATTGCCAAAGTTTCTTTGTGTCATCTGAGAACTTCTTTTCTTCACAGATGTATATCAATATATAAAAGCTTCGCAACCAAAGGCATTGATACTGTTATGTTATTTCCAGAAAAATGACAAGGGATAAGTGAAATTGATCACAGGTGACCTGGCGTGTATATGCTGTTCATATTCAGTGATCACTTTATCAGGTACACCTGCACAGTCTAGTGCAGCTGTTCTGCTGCCATTATTTACCTCACTCTCTATTGTCACCATCAGTGTGTTAATTCAATTATATGTTTTAGCACTGAGGCCATAGTATGTCGTGGTGTTGAGCTGGACAAAATCGTATCTAGAGGCGTTTCCAACACTCTGCCCCCTCATGTATCTAACTCAGCACATGGTTTGTTACAGAACCATTTGGGCTTCATTTGGAAACTGTTTGGAGAAGGGCACCTCCAAAAGAATACTTGGCAGGTGATTGGATGAGCCATCTGTCTGTCAAATAAAGTAATGGGAGAGAAACACAATAACAAGCAGCAGTCCGACGAGTTTTGAAAGTTATTTAGCCCATCTGTAGATGTAGATTCTTTCCATCTTTGTTTGCAAAATTTATGAATTAAAATTCACTCTCACAAATACCAAAATGGTTGCTTCTCTGTGGCTGCCAGTAGTTCCTCCCTCATAGGTCACCAACTGGCCCAAACCACTGTGGTTCGGCCACCAGCAAAAAGCTTGGCGGTTGGTAAAATGGATCATTATTTGTGAAAAATCCAGCCGGATCAGAAGGTTATAAATGGGGAGGACAAGAAATGAATAATCTCAATGTAATGCAGTCCCGCACCACCTTTAACTATGACCCGATAATAATAAAAGACGATTGAATTTACACAGTATCAACAAAAAACTGAACTTTATCTTACATAAAGATAGATGTAAAGGCTGGGGTGTTCGACTGAATTACATTAGACTGTACAGTTGACTCAATAAAGTGGCCACTGATTGTATCTACTGTATATACATTTTAAAACCAAATATGCAGGAAGCTTGAATGTCAAATTCATTACATGCTGAGAAAGCTACGTGGAGAGAGTTAGAGATGAAAACCAATTTGTGATATTTGAACTTGTATTTGCCATGTTTCCGGGTCCAGAACTCACCTACAGTTCACACTATTCCATTAAGTTTAGATGCCAGCTTTTATAAATGGCCAATATGTGACTTTAAAGAAGTCTTTAATTAAATCTGCTGGGCCATTTCAGAAGTCACAGTTCCACATTAACTATTAACTTTAACACATTTGTCTTAACCTATTTTATTCACATGTCGCCCGTTCAAATACTGTATAGAATAAACCGAGTGTCTGGTATAAAGGGAAAGGGTGAATGAGAGAGTAATTTTGGACACACTGTAACGAAGGTACCAGATGCAATTACAGTAAATGCATTATCGTGCAGCTCATCTCCAGCTGTTCCAGCTGCACAAACTGCATGGAAGGTACTCTACATAGTTAATGACCTCTGTAAGGGGACACGCTGTACAGTATCTTCCCTCTCAAAGAGACAAGGAAAACATGTCCCCTCCGATGCCACATATTTGTTTCCCTTAATCCACACTGAATCATACCAGCTGCTGCACTGCTCTCTAAGGGTGGAGACTTGCTGTTGATACACCAACTGATGTCACAGCAGATGTTTACCTATAGCACATGATGCGAAACACCTACTGACATAGCCGATCGTCGGTTTGCTACATGTTCGATATGTTATGTTTCAGCCCAAAGACAGCGGTGGCGTTTATCCATCTTACACGTTTCACAGCATATTTGTGCTTTGAAATCTGATACACTGACCCTGCCTGAAGACCTGAAAAGGAGCTGCATGTATCACTTTAAATGTCCATTCTCACTGCCTGTGTGTTTGGAAATCTCATAAGCAAGAAGCATGTTTGAAAGGTTGGTCAGGGAGCATGGAAAACCTGACAAAGTGTTTACTAAAAGGCTGCACAGCTGTGTGGTCATGACTTCTCGGCTTACAAAAAGAATTTTAAATGGATCAACCTTTCCATTACACTTTGTGACTTAAAAAGTGGCCACTTGCATCGCCCACTGATAATAACACCGGTATAAAGCCGAGAAGCCGTGCTAGCACAAGGTCAGCTTATCAGTGAGAAAATATAGAGCTATGGTGTGAAGTAACATGTGTTTGTGTGATGCAATGATCATCAATGAACAGGCATATCTTATCTCTAAGGTAATTTCATTCAAGCGTGCAAATCACCTGATATGGAACAAGTCAGTAATGAGGCCTGAAAAAAAAAAAAAAACATGATTAACTTTAGGTGAAACTCTGACTTGTGGAACTGGCATGTTCTGACAATTACACAGCACTGGCACAGGTAGGGTCTTGGTTGTGTGCCATCTAGTTTAGTGGAGCAGCCAATAAGATCAAAGCGGCAAACATCAAAACACCGGAGGACTCCAGGATGCCGAGTCTCTGAAGCACCGCCGCACACCTATTTATTGTGTTCTGTGCATCAGTGTGCCCAGTTACATGTGCTCTTATCACTCTCGACTGACTCCACTGAAGACATCCTGTGAGGATGCCAAAACTACTTTCTTAAAACTCTTGAAAGACGGGAAAGGAATAAGACGTGAAGATGTGAGCTGAAACACGCCAAGATGTTCCCGTTGGTTGGAAAAAAAAAAATACAAGAACATTCATTCATTTATGTTGTGACTTTGTCAGCTGAAAGATGAAAAAAAATTGACACCACTTCCATGCTTGCGCTAAATATGAAGCTATAGCAAACAAGCAGTTAGCTTAGCTTAGCAGAAAGAAGAAGGAGAAGAAGGAAGCTGCAGAAAACAAATGTGAACTAAAGTTTTAGAACTATGACAATGTTATTTATCACTGGCCCAAATTATAATATCTAGTGAAACAAATGCAAATTCATGCAACTATTTAATCAAAACAACTACATAATTTATATTGTATATTGCATGGTTTCATTTTCAGGTAGACAAACTAATGTCTTACATAATGTCTTTACATTGTCGTGTAAAACACTCTCGTTCCCTGTCAGTTTCCTTGTCACATTTATTTTAGCAGCAAAGCATCAACCAGCACATGTACAAATGCATCTGTGGAGACACATTTCCCAGTAATTTTCTGGGTAAAGTTATTTCTGCAGCAAAGCACTATGGAAACTCAAGCTTAACAATCTGCGACACACAGAAAACATAACTTAGGGGGTCTTTGCCAAATTAGATGCCTTGTAGCTCGCTAGCTTGCCGCTTATGTAACGTCAGGCTAACGTTATCAGTGGTGAATATTTTGACAGGGGTGGCAGGCCTGCGATAACTTTTAACAGCAATGACTTCAGTTCACAATGTCAACAACGTCAAAGTCAAAGCAAAGCACTCGCTTGAGGAAGCGGCCAGACGTGGTGAGGAGTTTCTGTGGACGATTGACGGTTATTCCCTGACCTTCGGGGGACTGAACCGAGCGCAACGACCCGGTCGAACTTTACTTCAACCTCTTGCTCAGCAGCCTAGATGCTGCTTCCCATTTCTGTGTACATGTACAATTTAAGTCACACCTTTTTGTGTAGTTATAGCAACAAATCATATCTGCACAGTTGGTCAAAATGTGCACATGATGCGAGTGAATAAAACGCGTACAGGTTGGCAGGTCTCTCATCACACACCTAGACATGGATTTCATAAGGTCAACTATTAACTGTCAAATCAAATTCCACAGAGAGTATCTTGTGTATTGCACGAGGGTAGGAAGGCTTTGCTGGAAGTTTGAGTGGATTCCAGTTCAATTTCCTGAACAAACCATAGAGGTTGTACTGATACAGGCCGGTAATGTATTCAGAAAGATATTTGTTTTAGATTTCCAGCTTTTCAGAGGTTGCTTTCCCTCATTGGCGCTGTGATGTAGCCTCATTTCATATCGATTTTTCTTTAATATTAGATGTAACAATGAGAGATCAGGTAACAGTATGAGCACCAACAGCATGCTGGCACAGGTGGGCTATAATTGCTGTCTAAATGAATAGGACAGTCAGTTATCTAGGTCTATAATGGAGTGGTGGGGGGAAAAAAACAGATGATTCACATTGAGAAAAACAAATGTGTTTCTTTTCGAAAAGGACAGGACGATGAAAATATGGGTAAATAGATGAACAGGGAGGTAACATGTATCTGTTTACAGCTCAAGTGGAGTCAGTTTATGTTTGAGACAGATAAAGTAGAAAGGGACATGAATAATGGATGAGCCAGGGATGGAAGAACAGATAGATGCAGGATGGAAGAAAAGAAGAAAAATGAGTTTCCAGAGTACATCAAATTTAAGTAAAAGCACAGATGAGATACTTTTCAAATGATGAAACACATCATCCAGGGGGAAAGCCGATCTTAATTTATATTTAATATTTAAATAATCTCAAATACACTCAGCATGAAGTATAGTCTTACTTACTGAGGGTATCATAGTTTACTTTAATGGACTGGATTAGCAGATGCAATGAAAAAGTGGCACAGGGAAAGAAAAAAGAAATCAGACCTACTGAGAAAGAGGAATCAAAGACACATGCAAGTTCTTTGTTCTTTATTATTTTGCTGTGACTACTTCAAACTACCTTTATCTTTGGGTCAGGTTAATGGCTCCACTGAAAGAGCTCCCAGTGCTCAGGGTTTGTCATAAACACAGGGGGCTCATAGCATCCCTAGATGACTCCTGGGAATTACAAGGCATCAATCCCTTCAACAACATGTGTTCCTGGAATTAGGCCTTCTACATATCTGCCTAAAGCTCATGGAATCAGACCATCGGTCATGAGGATATTCATGCTCTATGACATACATCTGCTTTGTTGTCAGTGCAATAACAATCAAGATTTGTCTTTGTTGTCTTTGTCCTGAAAGAGATTACAGTTCATTTTGATATGATTAAGGCAAAGGAAGTTTACTTGTAGAGCATTATCATACAGTGCATGCGTTTGTTTTTTTCTTTTACAGCGTTTTAGTTAATTTGTCAATTAATGTCAAACGCTAAGTTAAAAAAAATGAAAAGCCCAACGTTAAATTACAAATTAATTTGTTGTATCATTTGATTGGTCGGAAATATACTAAGAGCCAATAATAACGGTCTTATCGTGAGGTAGATTGAAGAAATTGCAGTTAGATTTGAAGAAACAGCTCTGTAGTGACTGTGGTCCCTGTAAAAGGTTTAGCTGCATGTTGGCAACAAGGTGGTAAGTGGTCAAGGATGGAAAAGTCAGACTTCATCACATGAAGAACTGTGGGAAAAGATACCTGTGAACTGGGCTCTAAGCTCACGGGCCACTGTAGGCGACGCTACGTAAGTGAATCACTTATATAATAATATAACCAAGCTTATTGAAATTGCATTTTTGAAATATGTTGATCTATTTATACAAACCCCAAAAATAAATTAACACACAAAAACAATCAATTCAAAAAAACTTAGCTGGTAGCTTTAGTAGGAGAGCAGGTTACTAAGCATTATAGGGCAAGTAATGATATGTATATATTTTGTATGTAAATATATTTTTGTAATTTTTTAAAATTTATTTCTCATTTAAATTAATTAATCAATCATTTTGCTTGTAACATGTCTGAAAGAAATCACCATCACAACTTCCCTCTTTGTCTTGTTTTCTTGTTTTGTCTGACCGACACTCAGAACTTGCAGTGAAATAAAACAGCTGTTTTTGGATGTTAAGTGTTTTTCATCAATGGGGATACAATATTTGTCCATTAATGAATTATTTGTTGATAGCATATTCGTCTCATTAATAACTAAAATGTAGACCGCAATCCTCTGTCAATGCCACATACTACAATACTAAACGTCCGTCACATTATCTATATCTGTACAAACTGAACACAGTCATTGATCTAAACACCATTAATATGTATAATTTCTTTACATCCACATAGATCCTTACATTATTTCTTGAAAAACTGATGAATCTGTCAAAAATGATAACTCACAATGTTTAGGAAGGTGTTGTTGGTTCGGCTCCTTTAACCAGATTGACACCAAAATGTGATGGGTACTTCCCTGACCCAGGCCCCATCCCTCCAGCAATTTTTCTGCGACTGAGTTCAGTATTTTTTGTGAGACCCCGTTGATACAAGACAACAAACAAACAAAACAACAAAGACACAGTTTAAAGATTAACCCAGCCTACGGTGGATGTAACGACAACAGCTCTAAAATCACTCATGTTTCTTCAGGCTTTAACGGTAACAACAGGCAATTTAGCCTAACACCTCCACCACAACCATGATGAATGTTTTAAAACCGCCGTGCTATCTTCTGGGTAACTTTGTCAACATCATAATCATCTGTGATTGGTGTTTTGTTGCAGTAGAGAACACAACAGATGCTGCCTCATTACTGTCTGTCTGTCAATCCAGACCAGGCATGTCAATCAAACCAGCCACGCTCCCTAACATACTGTCTCTGGGGCCTAATATCCAATCAGTGATGGGATCACCCTCAGAAGGACCTCCAGATCACTGAACACAGGGAGCGACTTTAGCTAAAAAAAAGTACTGACTAAGTACCTAAATAAGTATTTCATGAGAAGTTGACGCATTTCTATTGTCTATTTTAGAGATTTTTTTATTTTTAATTTTTTTGGAGCCAGCCCCCGGTGGTCCTCAGTGGTATTCCTGCACTCCGGTTTCACTTTTAAAACCTGGAGTCTCCATCCCTATTTATATCCAGTCTACACTCATTACCCAAACAGGCTCATCTGAATTCGCAAGCATGCGTACATACATGAATACTGAATCTGAATAAAACTGAAATGAACATACACCCCTTATGAATATTCTGCATACATATATAAACATGTACACTCTAGACTATGTATAAACTATGGTTCCATTAACACAAACAACATGAGTGGAGCATAACACACAGATACAGCGCTCCCTCTCACAGAAACAGTGCACCCAGAGGATAATGGATTAGTATAGAATTAAGAAGATTCCAGTTTGTTAAGCTCTTAGCTAAGTGTGTGTCTGTATGTGTGTGTGCATCCTTTATCAAACCCAACCCGTCTTTTAGATGCGGGGGGAAAAAAAAAAAAAAAAAAGATAAATAAATATATATCCATTATAAAGATGCTTTGCATAATCTGTGACTTGAGACGGGAGGGGAGAGGGGAGTAGTTTTTTTGTGTTTTTCTGTAAAGAATGATGAACGGAGTGTACATAGTGACTATAGACACCTTTTAATATGTGCCTTGTATTCTAGTCTAGCCACAAGTAAATAAGCAAAACGCGACACACGTACATAAAAATCAGACCTCCAGTGTACTGTGTGTCAGGACGAACACATCTAAATGCACTTTGCAGATAGACTATACAATTCCCTTTGAGCTTAGAGACGAGACTATTTTCTTTTTTTCTTCTTTTTTATTTTTTTTTAAATCATCTTTTCAGTGGACACAAAATCTGTTGCAGTAAATGAGATGCTCTGTGGCGTTTAGCACGGACTGCTTTAAGAACAGCTTCAGGCTATGAGCACTTGGAGGTCCCAGCCGCAGACTGTCAGATTACATGAGCGTGTGTCCCACTAAATGCAGGCTATTTGGGATTTTAATAATAGATCAGCATTGCATATAGTAAAAATGACTGTAGTGCAGACTGGAAAACTCAATTCAATTCTACTTAAAATCATTACTTCCCCTATATGCAACTCAGTTTGTTTATTTTTGTTACAGTTTATCTAGGAACTTTTGAATCTGGGTTCAGACTGGGAGCCAGTTTTTGAGGAGAGAGGCACATTTGTGAAGTAAGAAAAAATTTGTACAAGGCTCAAATTTTAATCTTAGATTAGCGGCGGTAATAAACTGCACATCACTTACTTGGTTTATAAAAGAATTAATGCAATAAATTAACTTTAAATATTCTCATGTGAAAAAATATCAGTATATAGCTGGCATTTGTAATTTAAAAACAGTCTTTGCATTGATTTGCTTGTGTTTGTGGCGTGAATGGTCCTTTTGTGTCTCTTTTGTATCTGTAACAACTGAAGTCATCGTGCAGCTCTTTGTGGTCATTTTATGTCATTTCACTCCCCTTTGTTATCATATGAGATTTCTCCTAAAGTCATTTGGCTTCAATCGAGATTGTTCATGTTACTGTTATTTTGCAACTGTGCCCATTTTGCATCCCTTTGTGGTCATTTCTCTCAGGACTTTTTTTTTTTTCTGTAGTCGTCTTTTGTTTCTGCGGTGGGTTTGGGAATGTAGTCGTGTTGCACCTCCTTGAGATGATTTTGAAGTTGTTTCATGTCTCTCTGATGTCTTTCCCCCGGTTTTTGCTTTTGTTTTAAGTCTCTTTGTGGTTGTTTCACATCTCTTTGAGGTCACTCTGTGTCTCCTTGAAGTTGTTTTCCATCCATTTGTAGTCATTTGTGTCACTTTGGTAGTTGATTGATTTTCCAACAAGGAAAATCAATCAACAGTCACATCATTGAGACTCAGAGCCACAGCTTGTGCCTAGTGAGCCTGTTCAGTTCATGATAGCAACAAGTCAACTACCTATCACTGTCTGACTCTGGTAGGGGGTGTAGGGGTGTGTATCTGGGGGGGGGGCACCAGTGGTGGCCAATCACAATGCAGGAGCAGCCTGCGCAACCACTAGCCACACCTCTGCCTGTAGTTCCTTAGCTTTCCTTCCCTTCAGTCATCCTTATGCTTGGCATCCTCAGCCCCTCCCTCCTTGTCATCTTTATCAACACCCCAGTCACCCGTCTCTTATTTCTGGCCCACTTTGTCTTTCCCAAACCACATCTCCATCCATCTTTATAAAGACTATCTCACAGTGCACACCACACACAGCGCATCTACCGCAACGCACTCCCCCACCCACCACCACCATCCCTCCCAATCTCACTGACCTGACCATCTGTGACTGAGAATTCCAGTCTTTAACTAAAACCCCCCATCATACTGGTCTCTGAGGCAAGTGTGTGTGCAAGTGTGTGCAGCGTTGCGGGTGGGGATGGGGGGGGGGCTGGGCATCAGCGGTGCTGGTGCATGGGGTAAGCTCCACTCAAAGCTGTCGTAAACATCCCTAATGCATCGCTAAACTTGGGGAATCTCGTGTGCCCGAGCGCGCACGCGCCCGTGTGTGCCTGCTGCACTGACACACACACAAACACACACAGCCAGCTAATCCCTCATAAACCTACATTTTATCACGTAGCACACCATTAGCTCAGCTGTGGCATTCTGCCTGGAGATGTCAAAACAGAGGGACTACAAGAGTCTGTGCTATTTCTTTGTTGCTCTGTGTGTAGAATCCACATTTCCCTGGGCCTTGTGAGAGATGAAAAGAATTATGTCCTTCTCAGCTGGGAAACAATGTAATATTAACTGCAACATGGCCTTTTTTTTTCTTTTCTTTTTTTTTGGTCTATGCAGCCAAAACTGTAAAACAAGATGTAAAATTAGCCACTTTGAACTGCGGCTCTGGGAAAGATATTTTTCCTCATTTAAAGTTGACTTTGTGAGCAGCAAAGCTAACCACATTTCAACTGTTTACTTTTTTTATTTCTTAGGCTGTTAAAGCGATGTTGATGTGATTAACACTTTGTGACTTTCTGGATTCATACTGTAAACACTCCTAAATTCTTGCTGGAGGAGGTTTGATAGAATAGTTTCCCCCTTTCCACAAGGGGGAAAAAAATCTCTCTCGCTTCCCCAGACAAACAAACAAAGACACACACACACACACTCACGCACACACACTCACACACACATGTAGCAGACAGGGGCCGTGTGCTGTGTGAGGCTGTCTACAGAGTGGCGTCAGTGACAGAGAGCGATCTCCTGGGGGGTTTGAGCTGGGGAGTGAGGTGACACTGTAACAGTCTCTGATCAACTCAGGAGCTGGGGAGAGGTGTGTCTGTTTATGTGTGCGTGTAAGTGTGTGCATACACATGACCTCACCTGTCACTATCTGTCTTTGCATTTGTTTGTTTGCGAGCGAGTGCAGGTGTCACCGAGTGTGTCTGTTAGAACACATTGGCGTATCTCTATGCGTGTGTGTGTGTGTGTGTGTGCGCGCATGTGTGTTAGTCTGAAACATACAAAATGCTTCAGTTGTCATCCACAGACCCTGTCTCCCTCAGAGGCCTGCACTCCAAATATGTCTGTGTCTATGGCGATGAGATCGTCTTTACACTAAGGTTTGGGAGCTGTGTGCATTTTCCAAAGACTGAGTTGCAATCCACAGTTAGTCGCAGGAAAAAAAAAAAAAATTATTCACCAAAATGATTATGTGGAATTTGTTTCTTCAACAGCTGAAGGCTTTTGTTTGGGTAATTTTAAATTTATTTCAAGATAAACTCTGCAATCAGTAAACCATAGCTCACCCAAGTCTCAGTCTCTTTGTCACTGATTCAAAGTCAGCATGACTGGCAATGAGTGGGAATGGGAAATGCAGCTTCCTGAACAATCACACATTTTGTGTGTATTTTGACTTTGTAGCACCCATTTTTCCCATTAAAAAAACAAAAACAAAAAAACTTTCTTTTCATACACTTCTGTTATTGTGACAAACTAAGCTTGCAGCATTTACAGCACTAGCTGACCAGATTATTCACTAATTAAATGGATTGTGCTTCCAAAATGCATCATTACAATTTGTTCCCTCACTGTACAGTACTGTTAGTCCCATGGTAAACAGAAATGGCATCCAGAGCTTTGTTTTGTTTGTAGTTGCCCTATTTCCCCAACAAAGTCAATTCCCTGTTTGAATAAAGTGCCTAAGTATGCAAAGACTAAATAATCTTTCTCTGGGAGATAGTGAAAACATCCACTTCATGGCGACCTGTGAGTCAGTCTACTTAAGACTGAAAAGACAAACACTTGAGCGAGGTGAGGCAAGGTTAAAGAAAAATCACAACAGCATTCTGCAGGTAACAAAGGATGAAACATGAAAATGAAATAAAATGGTGTTTGCATTTTAATCAACATCAGATTTTAGCTCGACACTGGATGATTGAGTTTTTTTTTTTTTACTTAAGCCGTTTGACTTGGCTGTCACAACGAAATCAAGCAACATCTTTTAAATTCCTCCCTTTGTTTTTCTTATATTTATATTTATTCTCCTTTTTTTTTTTTTGTATTTATTTGGCTATGTGTCTTAATGAGGAATCAACTCTCAACCCCTAAATTTAAAAATATCTGTGATGCCACAATTTGATTTACCATTTGCCCCCATGTGGTTAATATTCATTTTTTATGCTAAAATAGACAAAAATAGACTCTAGTTACAATGTCAATGACAAACATCTTGAGCTCTCAATTAATCTCATGCCAAAGACAAAAGATGTGTTTTCTTCTTTTTTTTTTTTTGTTGCTACAAGAAAAAAACAGGATTTCTTTGAGCTTCCATGTTGGTACAAAAACAAGGCCGGGTACAGGTAGAAGGCTCAGTGTTCACTTCAAGGCCATCGTAAAAAAAAAAAGAGTTTATAATTACCTCAGTGAGACTAACAGTTTATTTTACAGGTCCCATGATTACTTAGCTCATCAGGAAGTTTCTTAAAAAGAAAACTTTAATTTGACATGATTTAAGGGACAATGGAGACACCATGCATTACAGTCCAGATTATTTTAATTATTGATTAATTTTCTCAATTTATTGTGTTGAAAAATATTAACTAATTACTTTAACTATATAAAATTCAAATTGCCCATTCAGTCAAACTTGTCCAAAACCTCCTATGTCATAAATGATGAAGAAGAGCTAATGTTTCACACTTTTGCTTTAAAAAAAAATACGACAATTTCATAACTAAAACAGTTGATAATTCATTTTCTGTCACATAAGCAATCAATGAATTGACTAAATACTAATATAATTTTATGTGGTCACATTGACTTATATCACATATATACATTTTCAAAAAAGTCTTTATGTATTGATCAAATGAGCAGTGTGTGGGATTTAGTGGCATCGAGCAGCAAAGTTGCTAATCCACTCAGTCAGTTCAGGTGATTAAATTCCAATAAAAACATATTAATGGATATTATGAATGGCATGGCACATATTTCTGCTAATAGATTCCCCCAAATCCTACACGCTGGCTCTTTAACGATATAGCAATGAATGTTTTCGGTTAAGTCGGCAAACACCTGAAATACCTTTTGATTCCTCACAGTGATTCAAAAATTATACCAACAATCTAAAATGGCAATAGAGCAGATATTAAAGAGAGACCTGTATAAACTGTGGCATAATCACTGACAGTTATCTTATGTTATAAATAATTATCAACCCTAAGTTAACTATCAGTTCCTTCCTCGGAAATTATTAGGTGTCAGGATCTGCCTCTCAGTTCCCCTTGGCCTCTGTTTATGTCTCTCTGACTATGTTTTGCCCTTTCATTTCGCCTGACCTGCCATTTTCCATCCTCCCATCAGATGCATTTCCTGTACCACACACATGATTTCATTTGTAATCATCTGGCTTCCTCTTCCACTTCGCACACCTGAATCTAGTTCCCTCATCCCCTAGCCACTATTTATACCTCCCATAGTCAGTCAGTCTGTTTTACTTCCCTACTATTTCCCCGTGCATCTACCATCAGCTTTAGTTTCCTTGTGTTTCTGCATTGACTGCAACAGCAGAGCGAGTCCAATAAATGATTTAAATGATCAAATTTCACCACTGGTCAGCTGAATGCCACATGACCTGGTCATGAACACTATTGGTGTTTTGTGGCCCTTTTAAAATGACGAACAAGCAGTGCTGCTAGAGTTACCAACTTTTCAGATCCATTTAGTGACACTTTTTTTGTCAAAATCCACCCAATTCCAAATCTAGCAACATTTTTGGACAAACCTAAGTGACTTCACATAAAGGAGAGTTGCAAGCACAAGGTCAAGCTTTCCCTCTGCAGATACACCTTTCTATCCTGGTCATATTGCAGCTGATGTGAATCAGCTTCTAACTTTCTGTTTGAATAGTTAAATATAGCTGAAATATCTGTAACTTATGTGCATGGAGCGTTTGTCAGACAAAAAAAATATGTAAACAGCTTTAATGGAAATTCAGCTGTATTAAACTACTGTATGTGTGAGCACAGCGAATAGGAGAGACGCAAACAGATAAAGGATTTTACTGACACTAGGCTGAATAGGGTTGGCATGGAATCTTTTCTTTTTTTTGTAAAAGCCTTTGATAAATAAAATTTTGTGCACTGCAAGCATGCTAGCCTTTGGCTCAAAAGCCAGTCTGTGTCAGATTCAACTAGCCTTTAACCTGTTAACCTCCAGTCTGCATCTGAGTAGGCTAGCCAACTGTTGCTTTTGCCGGGATCCCACAGGCTCAACTACTAGAGCCCCCGTGTTTCTGCTGCCCAGGTCTCTCCAATTGACGCTCAGTCGGGTTCCCTGCTGGATCCTCAGTTGGCACTTTCAACATCCTGTCCAGGGCTTGAGACTATTGAACGCCTTGAACACGTCGTAAACATAGCTTATGCGTGGGATGTAGTGATTGCAGTCACACGCACGGGGACCATGGTTAATCGACACTTGGATTCTTAACAGGTCGTTAAATGGTATTAATTAATGTGGAAAATGTTAATTGTATTCTCTAAAATTTGAGCAAACCAAACGTGCTCTGCAGTCAACTCACAACTAGGCAAACTAACAATTGGAGAACTTTAAGAAATAGAGACCTACTGTGGGTTATAAGAAGGAGAAGCAATCAAATCAAAACTATCAATTCTAATGTAACCATAAAGCAAGAATCTATTTCTGTGTGCTGGAAAAAGTGCTATTCATTCATTGATGCCATGAAACCACACAAATGTACTGCAAAACATGCTGGAGCTGTCCAGTGCAGGCCATGGGGATCAGGCTGTACAGGGAGAGTATGGAGCATGAGCACATCCAGAAAGAGGACCACCAGCAGCAGCTTTTAGTGGAATTTATGTGGCAATAAAAGACAAGATGGTGAAACTATGCGTACTTCATTGCCAAGATGGGGTGGCCTTCACCATGTTCCTTAAGTTGGTAGCTCTCCATAACATAAATGGCCTGAACCTCGAACCAGTGACCCTAACACCAACATAGCGAGTACAGCCATGATGTGGAGGGCAAAGCCTGTGCAGCCGTCCCTGAAGCATTACGATATATTGCTATTCATCCACCTCCTACTGATCGTCTTACTCATTTGGCAGAGGCTTTTATCCAAAGAGACCAACAAGTGGCACTTCAGTGGAGTAGGAGACCTTGGTGTGAGTACTAAACTCTCTATCTATTCAAGAAGTGAAAGTTATAGCTGTTCTGGATCGTTCCAGCCCACTTTAACCCCTGGTGGTGACTGTGGACTGTGGAAAGTAGCTAAGGTTGGCCCAAAAAGTAGTAGATTTGTCACTATGGGTGCCTTTTCTAAGTTGCACGACATATGCTAAATTGGCAACATTGCAGGCGGTAAATACTCCGCGAAAGGAAACTGGTTGTACAAATTCATTTTCTGGGGAAACCTCCCCCCTTGGCCAGCCGACCAATGGTCTATTACTCTGTGAATCAGTCACTCACACGATCAATATCAAATCAACACGCCAGTACCTATAACTGGTTATCACTTTATACCTTCTTTCTTTAATCAGTGAGTGTAAAACAATGTGGTTTCATGGATGTCAGGCTCCGGACTATTTCTTGGCCGGAACCATTTGTTCTCTAAAGTCTAGGGTTCACTGTAAGGCTGCCAGGCAACCAAACTCCAAAAGGTGATTGTGCCCTGCCAGATTGTTTGGCTCGTAAGACACGGGGATGGCATCAATTTGCTCATGCAGCACTTGTCAAGAAAGTGAATAAGCATTATCAACCATCACTCTGAGCTCATTTTAAGGGTTAAGAAAACCAAATGAAAACAGCATTTCCCATCCATGTACAAATGGTAATGAACTCAGGGGCATTGCAGAAGCTTTGTGTTCATCTTATTTTCTCTTGTGCAGAGCCTTTGTAGGCAGGATTGTGTGCACAAGGTCCTTCTCATGTGCCACTGGTGAGTCAGCAGAGAAACCTTCCTAACTACAAATAATCCATGGTCCGTGTAAGTCATACAAACACAGCTCCCACCACTATGTTCTCCTCTGTGGTGACCGTGGAGACCAGCTGTCCATTACTTTCCTACAAAATCCATATATCAGTAGCTTTACCAGAACCGGTAGATTGATTCTTGCTTCACATCCAATTGGCAAAAGGAAAAGGTCATGGTTATTAAAAAATAAAAACACTCAACGTGGGATGTTGTGACATTCAGTGCTATGGGTACGCAAAGTTGATTTAAAGCCAAACGTGCATCCCCAAATGTCAACATGGCTCAAGCATGTAACAGCTGATTTTATTAGTGGATTTAGATATTAGAATCCGCTGCATTTTAAGGCTAAGGCATTGTAGCTGCAAGCTTACCCCAAAGAGCATTAATATTCCTGAATCCTAAGCTTAGGGACTAAGTTATTGTCAGTGTTGAAAAAGCTAGTGGATCCATGCTGTGCATTTTTCTTCCTAGGGGGAATACCCACTGAGAAGCCTGCTATTGGACAGATAATGGTAGGCTTTGAAATCCCCCATATTTGTTTGTATATGCTTTATCTACAGTATTCAGTACTTTCAATGTCTTGCTAAGGTAAACTGGATGAACCTGGCCACTGTAATTTTGATTTGTCTTGACATACTTTATCATAATAAACATATAAAAATGCCGTTGCATTGTTTTGAGGACTAGATTTTCTTTGAGATACTATGATTCCTATTTGACGCAACTTTTTAGAAATAAATTAAAGTGGCCTATGTGTCATACAGTTGCAAACAACTTTTAATAAACAGAACAGAAGCTGTTGTACACAGCTTCTAGACGGGGTTACTACAACTGAGCACAAGAAAAGCATCTCTGAGGTCTCTTGATGGTGATGGAATAACTCTGATGAGGTGACATTTTTAAAATATTGAGCAGTAAGCTTGTGTCAGCATAGCGTTTTCAAATGTACCACTTGTGTATGTTTGCATGTGCACACATACAGAAGTATGTTCCCTCAGAGAGGACCTAAGATATTTCCTTCACTTGGGAGAGTTTTTCCCATCTGTTGTTCCAGACATCATGCCAGCACGTACGTAGTTCAATACACAGGAGAGTCTTTGCTGCGAAGGAAGAGACAAGGATCAACAATTTTGTTGTATATCTTAACTGTGTGTCCATGTTTGTCCGTGACAGAGAGAAATAGAGAGTCGAGAGAGAGGCAGCGAGAGTAAAATAGAAAGAAAAAGCAAGACAGAAAGAAAACAAGAGGTAAAAATGTACAATGTGGAAAAGAGAATCTCTCCTGCTTAGTGACTTTATTAGAAATCCGTTATAGACAGAATAAGCGAGGGAGAGAAACAGAAGAGAGAGGGGGGTGAGGTACATTATGCTTAATGAGGCTCCCAGTCAATGTTTGATGTGGCTGGAATAAAATAAACTGGCATGCCAGTTGTGGTAACAGTAGGGGTGTACAGAAACCTGCATGTAAGGAAGAGAAGGAAACAAAATATTATATTTATTTACTGTATATCTACATATATATTGGTTGGCTTCTGGCAAGGCATCAGAGAACCTGGGAAAGGAAGGCAGAGCCTTATCAAGGCTGTTCTCAGTGAGAAAAGAGAATTTTTTTTCACCTGGCCTTCCTACGGACTGGCAGATAGGGTGGTGGGTCCCATCTTCAAAAAGGCAGATTGGACAGTATGCTGCAACTGTCAGAGCTTCACACTGCTCAGTCTCTCTCAGCAAGGCTAATAAACTGGAGCAAAGACTCACTGATCACAAAACTTTTATTCAGGAGGAGCGGGTCTGATGTACACCATAGTGACAGTGGGGAAGAGGACCAGCTTCTTGACCTTGCCAATGCATTGCAGGAGTCGTATCCAGTCTACATTGTGCACATAAGACTCGTGACCCAATTCCTGTGGGTATTCTGTGGTAGGTACTGCAGGATAATGGTGGACCACGGGTGCTGGAAACTGTGGGTTGGGCTCTGCCGAGGATGTACTTTGTTACCAAGACTGTACTTTGTGATTTTCATGGACAGAATCCTGAGACTAAATCAAAGTGTGCAATCTGTGAAGTAGTTGAGATGAATGAGGGTCAGTACCTCCAAGCCTGGGGACATGACATGCAGTGGACACACACACACACACACACACACACACACACACACACACACACAGGTCACAATATCAAGTGACGAAGCCCAGCTCTTGTCCTTAGACACAAAAGGTGGAGGTTGGGGTTGGGTTGGGAGGCACACAACATCACCCAAACCTTAGCAAATGTTTTTTTTTTGTTGTTGTTTTTTTAATTTGGCAGTGATTTGCTGACAGAGGACGTTTGTGTGTTATTCTACAGCATATTTTGACATTTAATTTGAAGGGCTCATTGGACTTTTGCACCAAATTATTCAAGTGAAGAGGGAAATAGGTGTGAAGGTGAAGGTCTTAATTTAGTTAAACTACATTCTGACCCGCCGCCATGGTCCTGAGCTCTAGGGAACGCTCAAATGAATTACCCTGCAGAAACAAGCAGCTGAATGAATTCCTTTTGCAAGGACATTTTGTCTCATTCTCAGAACCGAGGGACACAGAGCTCAGACAGTCAATGCAGATGTATATCCACTGCTGCGTTGCATTGGGAGGAACCAGTTGTAAATAGTTTGGGGATCTGGTCAGAATCCCTCTTGGATTATTCCCTGCGAGATAACTGGGACGAGGCCAACAGGGCAGACTAAGCAGGGGATTACACACCCAACCTGGAAAGGCCTTAGCATCACTCCAGGAATGCATTTAACAGTGGTCACTGGAGTTGGTAGTTTCACATAGCTCAAAATAGAGCTGCCAATTACCAGTGAGGAGACTCTATTAGAAATGTGAAGTGGTTGGTGGTGAACCGGGGGCTTCTGTTTATGTCTTTCAAAACAACAGTGTTTAATTTCAGCCTGAGCTGTGCTATCACACTAAGCTACATTAATTTTAAACGAATGGAAAACATCATGTTATCAGGACTTTTAGCCTTTGTGCAAACAACCCTTTTAATTAAGACTGTTGAGTTGTGCCTGAGCTCATATTTGCAGAAGAGTGGGGGTTGGGGTGAAATATACTATGCAAAAGAGAACAAGAGAGACAAAAAAAGGGAGAAAAAAAAAAGAGGAAGTGGATGAGACCAGACCAAGCAGGCACAAAATCCTGTGCCTTCCAGCATTGCTTTGCGAGAGCAAAGAGCAGCGACTAAAAATTATTCAATTATAATGTATGTATTAGTGTAACAGCATCCCAATCAACTTTCTCTCATAAATAAAAACTCAAACTATAAAAACTCAGTCATTATGCACACAAAACCTAGGTTTGAAAACCAGACCACTAAGTGATTACACCATCTGGTAAACTGGAGTCACCAGAATAAAATAATCATACGAGCTGACGGACATTCAAACAATAACTATAACTTAAGCCTTTCACACCAAACCTAAAAACTGAGCCCATATCAGTGAATAGACCACTGCTGCATAACCTGAAAAACACAGGCAACGAGCGTTTAAATGTGTTGAGAAGGAAAAGTGTGACAGGCCCTGTGGTAATTTTCTAGGGAAGTTATTCTAATTCAGAATAAATAACAGCGACAAATATAACTCACGAGTGTCAAGGTACAGGCAAACACCACACTCACCAAAAGTAATTTCCCCCTCCACTATCTATGGAGCAGCGTTGTGTTTTTGATAGCAAAGTCACATCCAAAGGTTCATCTTTTCTTTTTCTTTTTTTTTTTTTGAGGGGGGGCTGTTACCAGAAGGCAGGTTTGCTCGGGTACCTTTATCCCTTTGCTCAATAAAACTGAGAAGAGTCATTTTTAGGAATTGACGTGCGTATGTCCAGATAATCAGCCCAGTCTTTGAGCTGGAAATCTGTCCTGCGCCACAAATCCTGTACATGGCTATCTACCTGCAATAAATCGAGCCACCATGGCACGCTGCGAGACAGAAGCCTTGATTTTGTGTCTCCCAAAGAGGAGACCAGTTATGGGCCAGCAAAGGTAGGCAGGTGCCACGCCTCTCACTCCCGCATGGACGCATTGTACCCTCTGCATCCACATGTCTCTTCCGGGGAGACATTACATACTGTGTGTGACAAATGACAAGCAGCTGACCAAATATGTTGGTGTAGTGTTTGGGAGGTTGTGCATAATTGAAAACCACTATATTAATAGGTTGTGTAAACTCTTAAAGCTGCATTTATGAATACTTTTATCTCATTAATGGATAATGGATCAAATCATTTGAAAAGGTGTCACTCATAGTGTCTTTCAGCTCCTGGTTTTGGTTTTTAGGGGGCTGTACCTTTAATATTTAGCTTCAGTCCTGTCTCCAGCTACTGCAGATGGACATTTTCAGAGGAAAAAAAAAATAAAGAGGCCGTACTTTCCTACCTGTCCAATGCCAAACAGATGACAGGGAAGGTTAGCAGCTAGCTGGTGAACATAGTGGAGCCAGATATTTATCTCATTTGTTGAAGACCAAAACGACGCTAAGAAAGAGTGACTATTGGACTGAGATTCAACAGGTGACCAGATAAATGCCAACACTGCTCTGTGTCTCTAGATATGTAAATAGCAATTGCTTGCTAATAGCCTGTTTGGTATAACAACTTTGCATTGTAATATAATAGGTCAATGCTGTGTAAGCGGCTCGTTGCAAAGTGGGAAAGAAATCAATTCACACAGGTTAAGGTCTCTCATATGCATCTTCCGAAATGTTGCGGCTCGACTCTACGCAGCCAACCCACAGATGAGCACTCGCTTTAGGCATCGTCAAATCAACATTAAAAGTCATCTTTTGCTGTGCAGTGTGACTGTAATTCTCTAAAAAGCACTTTTATTTTCTTTACTTTTTGAAATTGCCATTGTGTATGCATATGGCTGCTATAGAAATCCGTTTTCCTTGCTTCATTCAGTTTGCAAAGATTGGATTTCATTTGTTTCCCAAATGGTGGATATTTCACCAACTAAAATTGATATTTTCAGATGCAGGCGGCAGAGTGGCTGAGTTTTATTTGAAGCTTTGGGAGCTAGTTTCAGAGTCCATTAGAAACAACTTGATCCGCATTGGGTATGATGAAATTAGCTCATTTCCATATGAAGCTAAAGTACCTCCCGTCTCAATACACACGTGGAAACAGACACACTCATATTCATAATATATTGAAAGGGGTTGGAAGCATGAGAGAGGCTCTAACTATCTGTTAATAATTCTGTGGCACAATAAAATGTGCTATTAGCAGTAGTGCGGTGAGGGAGGTTGACACTGTTTAAACAAATGCTTGTCTTTAAAATACATTTAGGTCAGGAAGTGGAATTGCTTGTGGCTGCCCTACTGTTTTCCAATATGAGGCTCTCAGGGAGACCCACACGGAGAGCTTGTGAATCAAATCAGCTGTTTGCCTTGTGCACAGTGCAACAGCTTTTTGTCGGATTATTCCCAGGGACTCTAATGAACTCTATAATGACATATTTTCTATTCTGCCGTTTATGTTCATGTTTTCATGCTTGCGTTCACAGCGGTGTATGTACATTCTTCTATAAACATGCCTGAATCAACGTGAAGTGATTAGCATACAATAAAAAAATAATGAAAATTGAAAATAATGTTACCAAAAAAAAAACAACAAACAAAAAAAAAGACATATGAAAGAGCAGAAAGAAAGTGAAAGGATCAAACTTGCTGGAAAAAAAGCGCTTTTATTCTGTATGCGATGGATTATCCTGGTTTAACATTGTGGAAGAATGACTGAAAGCTCACACCGTAAATATGATTACCACTGGCCTTTATAAGATTTGTACACAGATTTTAATTAGATCCATCAACAGTGTGAATGCTGTGTCTGATAAATTGGGTCATTCTTGTAAAGCAGGCCTTCATGCTAGTGGAGGATTCACCCTGAGGAGGAATACGCACAGCTGCTGCTGAGACTAGAGGGAGAAAGAGGAACGCTCTGAGAGAGAGAGAAGTGTGGACCGGATAGCACAATCGTGGTAGTTTGGGTTGGAGAGACCGATTTCTAAAGCTTGTGTTGTGTTTTTTTTTTTTTGTGTTCGGAGATACGTCTGCGTGCTGGCTGAGAACAAAAATCAGCAAGGTTTCTTTTTGCACCTCCTGTCTGACATCTGTTAGATATAACAAATAATCTTAGTCTTTTATTGTTTTCACAGCAATATGAAAGAACTTGCTACTATATTGCTTAAAACTTTTTTCTTTTTTTTTTTAATAAAGGTTTGGCCACTTTTTGGAACCTAAAGTAATGATAGGAGAAAAAAGTTGCACAATTTCACACGTTTCTATGGAGAGTAAAAGTTACAGCGAGGGCTTTGTTATGGTTCGGGGAGAGTTCACTTAGAGGTCCACATTCTGTTACAGTTAGTCGGTGCACCCATGCACATTTCCTTTCAATGACACTCATGATTCTCAATACTGCAGAAGTGAAAGTCATTCACAACGGTCACAGTCTTAAGTGCTGGTTTGTCTTTGCAGAAGTAGCTACATCTGAACTTATTGCATTCCTTTCTTTCTTTGTGTGTGCATGTTTGTTTGTGTGTGTGTGTGTGTGTGTGTGTGTGTGTGTATGTGTGCTCCATTGGGGGCTTTCCTCCTTGGCTTCACAGAGCCACTAATCAGTCTCTCTTTTCCAAGCCTTCATCTTCATCCTTGTGAATGCATGTGTGTGGGCGTGTGTGTCAGTGTGTGCACACACAGCCATCTCCCTTAGACAGCTGCTCCTGAATAAACATTGTTTACTTCCTAATCGAGCAGGGAGAACACTGAGGGCCTGAACCCTCACTGTCACCGCACACGCATGCAGGCAGGAGCGCGCACATGCACATAGGCTTGCAAACGCCACGTTATACACATGCACAAGCGCATACTTTGGGAAAGAACATGCAGGTATCAGCTTTATTAGCTATAATCATCTCCTCATAAGCCATATGCATTCATCGCGCATTAGAAATCCAGGTGAATTTGTTTATGCAGCAATCCATCACTGATGGGCCATGCCTGAAAGATAATTCCATAAAAGGTAGAAATGGTGCTCCACCCTTAGTGTTATGAATATGCAACATGCGTTTTTTTTTTTTTTTCTTCTTTTTTTTCTTTTACAGAAGCTCACTGAGGAATAAGCGGTCACACTTTAATACACACACCGATAAATTGGCACACGCGTGCATAAATACACACATCCTGGCTGGCACTGGGTGCTGGGCTGCACTTGGTTCTCCTGCAGGAACAGATGGCCTCAACTCTGGAGGGATGATCACAGGGAGGATGGAGGTCAGGAACCAGCAAGGGAGGGAGGAGGGGGAGGAGTGGGAGGAGGGGTGGATGGAGGGGAAGGGGAGGGCGAAAGCTGGAAGGAATGATCAGAGTGGCCTGATGGCAGGGAAGGAGATGCAAGGAGGTTTGAAATGAGGATTGACATTTGGAAAGAATAAGGATGATCAGAGGGGAGGGCGAGAGGGTCCGCAGGCAGACAGGAGAGGTGAAGAGAGAGGACAGGAGCTATAGAGCCAGGGAACGGAAGAAGAAAAATGGAGATCTAATTGCGTCGATGCTAGCAGGAGGAAAAAGATGAACAAATCGAAACAGTACATAAGAGGGATGAAGGGATCACGGAGGTGAGGAAAAAGGGATGACGGTCAGAGAAAAACTGGGCATGAGGAGGGACACAGATTGAACAGAGGGCAAAGGTCGCATCTGAGGGATGGATGTTAAGGATTGACATGTGCATGGGTTAAAGGGAAAGATTAAATAAGTGAAGAGATGGAAGAGGGGAAGGGCAGGATGAAAAGATGAGGGGAGAATATGCGGAAGAGAGGGTTTGAAAGAATCTATCTTTTTCTTTCTCCAGGGAAAACAGGGGAAGGAGACAGTATGATAAGAGCTATGAAATGGTGGATACATTTTTGGAAATCCATAAAATCCATAAGATCATTCAGGCTAGGCTGGGGCTGGAGCAGTGAAGACAATATTTTGACGGTGGAAATAAGGTCCACTGGAACAAGCGCCAGTGTTAGCTAATGCAAGTCAGCTAGCTAACCTGCGGTTGATGGTCACTGGGTCTCCTGCTCTGTAACGTCTTTTGTTCAGTCGGAGTTTGAAGCCGGCTGAAAAACAAACATGCGCGGGAGGAGATGGCCAGGTTTTGAAACAAAAGTTAGCTAGCTGACTTGGATGAGCTAACATTAGCGCTTGTAGCCATTAACTAGGTATGTGTATAAATCACACCCTCCTTGCTCTTGAATTGACAAAGTAGAAAAAGGAAAAAAGAGTCACAAAAAAAAAAAAAACACATGAAGGAAAAAAAAAAAACTTGAGATTGGATTGAGATGACATTGGAAAAACACATCATCATACAAAAAAATATAAAAATTTAATAAGATTGTAATGTTGTAGATTTTTTTTATTTGTTTGTTTTATTTTTCGGTACAATTTTTTTTCAGTGCCAATATTTATTGACTTCTTTCAATGACATTGTTTCCTTTGTCACTTCAGGTTTTGGTTTTAATGCCAACTTTTATTTTCAGTGTCAAAATTTCATGTCACTCTTCCAAAAAATGGCAATGTTGAGTAACAGATAATTCAAAATTTGACTTCATAGTCAAAAAAAAAATAAATCTGTTGAAAAAGTGACATTTCTTTTTATGTGTTGTCTTATCTATTTATTTCTAAGAAGCTCCTTCCTTTACATGCACAACATGTAATTTTCTGTTGCTGGGATCTCTCAATCAAAGTGATAACAAAGAAGAGTTTGGCAACATTGTGAAGAATCATTGGAATTTTTGTCTTTTCTACCATTGCTATCATTGTCAGGTACTCTAGGTTAGAATTCTTTCACTATCACTTATTCAGGAGGTTTTTGCTGGGAACCAAATTATCCACAGAGGTCTCCTGCTCTCCACTGAAGAATAAACTGAACCAGTGACTACATCTGGTAAAAAAAAAAAAAAAAAATTCATGTTAAAAATCACTGTTTGGTGGACACACGACATCTCAGAGGGGCTGAAAAGTGTATCGTAAAAAAATCTGGCAGGCAAATACAAAGCTGAGCACGCCATAAAAATCATATGACATCGCTGACAGGAAACTAAAGCAATCTGTGTGTATATGTTCGTGTGTGTGTGTGTGTAGTACATATGCTTCCTAGCTTAACTGAAAACTCTGGTAGCTAAATCATGGATGTATTCAGAAGGCTAGTGACAGTGCCCTCATTCCAACTTTCAGTTTGTCCCAGTGTCCAGTCACTGTACTACAGTGAGAAAAAAAAAAATCTCCATGGCCCAAAGAGAATTATGCCCAGTGGACATTGTGTAAAAGATCCATGTATAGATTTGAGAGGACACTGCAAATCGAACTGCCAACCAAGTCAATCATCACTTATTGTGAATTTTTGAACAGACCATCATATAGTGCTTCTTCCTATAGGGCCGCCAGGGGGCTGGAGACAATACAATCAACATGAGGCCGGGTACATGTCATCCCATGATAAAGTCCGTGAACGTGACAGAAAGAGGTGGACGAAGCCAGTCAGAAAAACTCAAATGCATGTGTGCAACTAACCAGTTTTCAAGTAAGAAAGAAAACTAGAAAAACCTTTTTACATCTTAAGCATCAGCAATTTGAACTGAATTGGCACCATCAATGAGGCTTTGACTATATAAGTCTGCTAAACATTTTACTGCTATTTGTCAGTTTCAGGACTCTAAAGCTATCATATCATCATTACTTATTTTTTTAACTCCCCTCAGCCTTGGGCAGCGTTGTCCATCAGACACCCATTGCAACTCTTGACTGTCAATCCCAAACAGACCTTTAAAGCACTGTTGACACCATAATGCCCACACTGCACTGGGACCAGTCTTATTTCGATTTACTGATTATCCACGATCTGAAACTTGAGTATGTTTGTGGCTGTAGATGATGTTTGGCTCGAGTCCAGCAGAAACTCAACAATCAGCCAGAAGCAGGAAACTTGTGAGCAAAGCACCAAATTGACTATTACAACCTGAGTCGTTTTACAATAATTGTTCTGTCACAGCTATTTAAAGATGTGTAACTGCAGTGCGAATGTTGAAAAGGTGTCTTTAATTCACTTTTTGGAATCGACTGTTTGTGAAATAACAACCCCTGTGGGTGTATTGGAGAGCAGTGCTTTCTGCAAGTGAGGCGTATGCAGAGCTCCACTGTAAAATGTGTGCGTGTGTGTGCGTGTGTGTGCGTGTGTGTGTGTGTGTGTGTGTGTGTGTTTGTGTGTGTAGGCCACATTTTTGGGGTTGATTGGTGGGTCACTGGCTGCGTCTGGCTTGTGCGCATTGCAGAGATGGCCTTCCCCACCCAGCCAGCCAGCCACCCACCCACCTATCTTTTCAGCAGCACTTACTTCCTCTGTCTATCCATCTCTCACTCCCCTCTCTCTAATCATGGCCTCAGGGCCCAGCGAACGGACGACCGAGGTTAACGCTCCCCGGAGGAGAGGAGCAGTTGTAAATGAGGCAGAGGTGAAGATGAGCGGGTGAAACAGGCAGATAAAAGAGATGAGGGATGAGGCAGATGTGTGGTGAGAGCGCCTTAAAAGAGACTGACACATGAGAGAGAAAAAGAGGGAAAGAGAGAGGACCTAAGGATTGCAATTTGAGTCATCTAAGATCTTTTTTTCCCCTCATTACTTCCTTTCTTGCTCTGGCATTTCACCCTTGACTACTCATTATTCTGATCATTACTAACAATTGCGGCACATGCAAAGTTGTTATCCGCTCTCAATTTACAATGTATGGACACGTAGAAATGATACACGTGAGGGATTTGACACCCACCAAATGATGAGTGAATGAATGTGTGTTTTGTGCACATGCACATCGTGTTTGTGTAAATGTGTTTATTTGTGCCCACATTTGATGATTTGGTGATTGGTACATGAAAAGATCTGTCTATAGGTTAAACTGAACCAAATTGAGTTGAAGTTTGTCAGCCTTTAAAGTCTTTGGGTTGAAGTTTGTCAGCCTTTAAAGTCTTACTTTGAAATGTATTCATTTAAACTTCCTGTAAGTAGGTAAGTTTTCATTAGCAAAGTAAATGGCGATTACTTGCTGTTTTTCTGTGAATTTTCTGGTCCTTCAGTTTGTTAAATCGTAGCTGGAGCAGTGTCCTTGTCCTTACTTTAAACGGTATCGCTCAATATTTTTCACAGAAAGAACTCATGTTCTATTTTTTTTTTTCCAATCAGTACTAAATTTAACCTTTTGAGGAAAATGGAGTAAAGCTAAAGTATTTTTGATTAGCTAAGAAAAAAAAGGCGTGTGGGAACCAATATGACAACGGAAAACACTCACTAAAAGTTCATCACATTAACTGCTGTAATGTCAGCTACAGGTAGGTGTTGGTATTCTCATTTGAGCCTTGTGTTAAGCCTGTGTTTGTATGTCGGAAGCCTTAAAGGTGTGCTGAAACACCTCCAACGTGACCAGAGATCTACAGACAACTATCACTGAATTACTCTGATAATGACAAAAACCTAAGTCTCAATGATTCATCAGTAGACATATTGATGTGTGTTTATATGGTCCATGCCTGAGCTGTCACAAGGCTGAGGAGGATTTCTCAAATTCACCTCAATGAGTGTTTTAGCCTCCCCCTCAACTCTCCCACGCTCGCCCCGGTTGAGGCATTTGGCTTTGTTCTGCTGAATGCCCACGTCTGTTATGGACCATAACCTGTAAAAAAATTCCCAAAGGTTAAAATGCCGGAGAGATGAGTTAAAATACCGAGAAGCACAGTGAAGATAAAGTTAATCCCACCTCAACGAGGCTTGAGAACCGAACTTTCCAACCAAGTTCAGCCCCTTCTTAACTTAGACATCTAGACTTCTTTTGCCCTGCAAATCACCTGATCGCTTCTTGCTGTGTGTGAACACCCGGATGAAGGCTTGACTTTATGTTCTTAAATTTTCAAGTTTTTTCTCAATAATTCAATGTTCTCTATTTTTTTCATTTCCCTCTTCTTTTTTCTTTCTTTATCCTCATTCTCCTGTTACGTCATTCATCTGCGTCTGTTAATTTCTGGTCACATGTCAGGTCAGATATCATGCTGTGAGCTGAGTAAATGTTTTAATAAATTAAGTAGGACGGTTAAACGTGGCTTTGGGCCTGCAACCTGTGCTGATGGCACATTCACAGAAGAGACACACACACACTCCCACATCATCTCTTGTGGCCTACTTATACCACACTGGGCCCTACTAAGAGAAAAATGAATTGTGCCTTAAAAAGGTATAGCGTCATACATTGGCAAAAATAATTTAGAAAAATAAATTGTGCGCATGTGCGTGCATTTGCTCTGGGTTGCGCGTGTTTCTGCAGGATTGGTTGAACGTCAATATGTAACAATTCCATCCATATCGAAAAAGCCCCAGGGCTGAAGAAGGCGCAGCGGTGCCAAAGGGTGAAAATCTAGCAGTCCTAATTGCATTCATTTTTAACAAAAAGAGGAAGAGAATCTTATTGTTTTGGACATACATGGATGAGTCCTGATACGTATGATGAGGCAGTGGAGCGAAATACAAAAGGGAGACAGAACGGAGCTGGAATGGAAATGATAAGGGGGGGGGTCATTGCTGGGGGAATAAAAGAAAGGATGAAAGTTCTTTTAACAAAATGAACTTTATCTCTGTTTGCCATTTTAATGCTTAGCTTTGCATTTCGCAGGCGCTCGCCTTCAATGGGGAGCCTTTGCATGCAAGTCTTCACATTTTGCTGGCAACATATCAGTTTTATATCCAGTGGGGGACATTTAGAAAGTTGATAAATTGAATGCGATCCTGTTTAAGTGGCCTACATCAAATTTCTGCTTCAGTGATATAGCAACAGTCATAACCAAATATATACTAATGGGCACAATGCAATGCATTAGCCTGTAACTGAAAAGAAATGAGTGGAAATCACATTTACCAGAACCCTCCACTTAGGCTACATTAGGACTCATTTTACAATCCAAGCATAAACCTACCACCTCGTCGTATTCAAAATAGACCACCTTCAGAGCTTAAAAACTGCCTGAAGGGCTCCATGTAAAAACTACACACAATAACAAATGTGTTATCAGCCATAATCTCCTTGCCTGCCAATACATCCTTGTCAGCTTAAAAACACTCCCCTCAGGGCAAGACATGCCAAACAGAGAGGTAGATGTGACTCGCCGACCTCTTCCCAAACACAGAGAGGTCAAGGTTCGGAGTTCAGAGCTTGTCTCTGCGCTCGCACCTCATCGGGTGGGACATGTTTGGTTCGGGAGCGCCCCAGGGCTTTGATTTCTATGACCTGATACGCAGTTAAATATCTTGCTTCTACTCCCAACCTCACCCCTCACATCCCGTCTTCCCGTGCTTCTTCCCCGCAGCCACCCTCAAACCAAACTATGTCTAATTTAATGAGTCACATTCACCTTTTTTTTTCCGCTTTTCTTTCTCTGCTCCTCTTTTGTCTTTAAAAAAAAATGAGGGTTTGCTTCCATGTAGTGCTTCCCCTGCCCTTCGCCGACCTAATTTGCTGCTGCTTGAGCTGTAGCTCAATGTAATAATGCCAGAGGAGTGCGCAAAAAACAATCACATGCAAATTAGTATTAAGACAGTTATTAGCTGTTGAACTCCTTCTCCTTTTGAGATATTTGTTCTTTTTGAGCCTTTTTTGTTTTTGTTTTCTTCTCAGACAAGACACGAATATGAAAAAAAAGAGATCAGTCACACCAAGGATGTGTTAACAGCGTTTGGCAGGAAGCTGGTGGAGAAAAGAAATGCGTGTGAAAGAGAAAGATACCCATCCAAATGTTTGTCTTTGATGGCCACACGCGCTTACATTAACAATAACCCATCACTCAAGGTGCAAGTATATTCACACACACGCGCGCCCACAACATACACAATAAGGCAAAGTCATTTTAAATCAGAGACAAATAAGTGAAAAGCTTTTTTAACTGACTAAAGCTCACTTTTCTTCCATATGTGGCCCTTCCGGCAAATCCCCAATAAACACGCTGACATTCTCACATAATATTGAAAAGGTCTGGAAGACAAAAGGCTCTGCCAGTCAGACTGCTTATTCACCGGCTCTGACATGTATTGTTATTTGAAACTGCTGTCAGACAAACTAGACAACGCGCATACACACTCTCTCGCTCTTACACGCACACCAGCCTGCCTAATCATCTGACAACAAGGAGCCCATTGTGCTGTGTTATGACTTGGTAGAGCAGCCCACCACCCAGAGGGGAGAAACATCTTCGAATCAAAGGCTTACACTTGCCACTCAAGAGCTGGATATCACAAGCCAAGCATGTGAGGTTAGAGGAATACAGATGCAGCCACAGAGTATGTTAGTCAGCTGAGACACTGCTCCTCCTTTCCCTCGCTTCCCTTGACCTTCCTCCCGATGCCAGATCGACAAAAACGATATTCAGAAGTCACAGGAGAATGTTTATGCGGTTCCCTCAGTTGAACCCTGGAAGTTTTGGTCAAAAGGAAAAGTGGTGGGATTTTATTTTATTTATTTTTTTTTTTTTCGCTCTCTGTGACACATCAAGGCAATGGTAATTTCTGTTATCTTCAAGGATAGGCAATGACATAACTGGCATGTTTTGAAAGCAGACAAGAGCCAATTTATCTTTCCTTGTCAATGTCAAGACACTGAATGTGTCTCACAGCCAGAGGCTATGAAAATAATCCCCTTAAACTCTATGTAATAATTAAGCTGAAGTAAAGCTAAGATTTTCTGTTATACATCAGTTGGTGTTAGTTGTGGTTACACAGGATGTTGATGCTTTTCCTGAGGTTTTTGTCAAAACTAGAATAAATGTCTGATTTTAACCACGGTAACTGTCCATTTCTTTGAATGACATCATATCCCCTATGCTCAGAAGCTCAAAATTGACTTATTATACAGTTTTGCAACACTTTTAAGATACAGACAGGGCCGCCAGCATGTCTCAGACTCAACTCTAGATATAATATAGATCTAATCTAGACATTTTAATGTGTAAAAGTTACAGATTATAACTTTAAACAGCAAAGTTGAAATAACCAACACTAGAGACCGTCTTACAATGGGATCACACCACAATGCCCACTGACATGTTAACGATTTACCCATGAGAACTCAGTAGTGATTACTGATTAGGCTGATTATGACCATTGTCTTCACTTTGCCTCCACACCTGTAAACATCCATCACTGTTTTTTGCACAGTTGGTGACTAAAATCTTTTCCACAGACATATAATCACCAAAACCACCTCAGTGGTAGTTCCTGCTTTAGTATGTGTCTCCGCGCTATTCTCTGGAGCCTGATTAGCACCCTAAGTAGACGTGCTGTCCCGCAGAGAGACAACACCACAAGGGTAAACTGCTTTGATTTATAGATACTACAGTGCTATTAACATCACAACATCAGGAATGTTGGTATTGCCTCTTTTTACCTATAAAATCCAGACTGCCTCCATCCAGAGAAGACGGGTTGATCCATAGCTAGAACAGGGTTACCAGCCAGATGGGAGCTGTCACCAAACAGTCTTGAGAAGGATGTAATGTTGTCCTCAATCTGGCAAAGTATGGGTGAAAGATTAAATGGACTGCACTTATGCGTCTTATTGACCATTAAAAGCACTTTGCAACACTCATCACATTCATTTTTGGGTTGTGCATCTTCCCCGAGGACACTTTGCCGTGTCAACCAGTGGAAGAATCGAACCACCGACCTTCTGAGCAGTCCACCAACTTGAGCTACAGAATGGCCACAAAGAGTCAAACTTTTTTTACTCTAGACCAAGGAAACAGAACACACAAGGATCAAGCTGGAACATTGTCATATCAAACCTGTAATGGTTTGATATGACAATGGTGGAAGGTAGAAGGTAGCCATCTCATATCTTTGTGTTAAATATGGAGCCACAGCCAGAAGCTTGTTAGCTTATCTTAGCTTTGTTTATCTTAGCTTAGTTTAGCTCGTGGAAACAGCTAGCTTGGCTTTGTCCAAAGGTAGCAGAATCTACATACTAGAACCTCTCACCGTCTACTCTAAGCTCTTCTTGGATAGCCAAGATCCTCAGTTGTCTCTAAGGAGTGAGCCTCAGTGCTCTCCTTGTTTACCATCTTTGTCCTAAGTGAAGCTAATGGGCGACTGGCAGTTTTCTTGGATTTAGTGGACAGATGTTATCAGTCTTATCATCTAACTCTTTCAAATAAGAGGGAATGGGTATTTCTCAAATGGATAAATAAATGATAAATGTATAATCAAGGGTATAATATGTTTGTAAGATTGTAAAACCCTTTGAGACAAACTTGTGATTTTGAACTATGCAGGCTTGACCTTCAGTAGTGGTTAGGCAGTCAGTCACTAGACATTTTATTCTATTACACTATCTGCTGGCTAGCATGCAAGCCCAAAGCTACAGCAGTTTTACTTTTGTCCCATCTCCCACAGCATCAGTTTCTATCTTCAAGGCCAAGCTGTTTCTTGTAATATAATTGATAACATAATTCAAAATGGGGAGTAAACAAATTCAATAAAATCCCATTTGATCCTAAATAAAAGGGAAAAAAACCACTTTATTCTCGCAGTGTTCCCTTTTATATGTATTAACTACTAGATAAGTCAGGTGATTGAAGCAACATGGGAGCTCTGATAATAGTTGGCACTGTGTCCTTATGGAACTTTTCATGGTTATCTTCTTATAAAGAGATGAAAACACACACATTTGCTCTGTTTTTCTTGAGAGAACACCTGTGACAGTTAATCCCAGCTCTTTCCTAGAATAACCTGCTGAAGCAGTGTGTATTATGAGATATTCTGTTATTAAAGATTACATGGAACGTGTGAGTCTATTCCCTCCACTAAATTGGATTCTCTGTCACAAGTAGAAGCGAAGCCTGGTTTAGTAATAGACAAAGTATTCAGTATTGCCTTAAGAGCTTTAAGACACTCAAGGTAATTATCTTAAGATGGAAACGGCAGTTTAAATGTCAACATTTTTAATAATGGGGAGGGAATCACTCCTTTTTAGTTAAAATTTACCTCCAAAAGAAAGTGAACTAAGTTGATTAGGTAGTTGGAAGCAGTTTTAGTTTAGCAACGATACACACTGGGAGCTTTTTAGCTGCATCTACTGTATATTTGGTTTGAGCTATAATTAAAGGCAATCACTCACAAATCATACAGCGAACACTGATTATAATCTTTTCTGATGTGAACTTCACGAAAAAACAACAACAAAAAAAGAAAGATGAAGCAAAATAAAACAAAACAAATCCATACAAAGCTTTTCAGCCACACAGTTAATTGCTTAAACAACTAATTTCAAACAGACAAGACCAGAGACTTGTGTTGTCTGTTGTTTTTTTGTGGTATGTTGTTATTTTTAAAAGTGTGCATCGTTGCAGTTGTAGCAACATGGGTGGGACTCCTCTCTCTTTTCTGAGAGTGAACCCACTTTGTTAACAAGATACCTATGTGGAACATAATCAACGCTCAATCAGAACGTTAATCACATTATGTTGACTCTGGCTAATAAAATACAGTCAAACTAATTGGTTAGACGACAATAGAAAGAATAATAATTACGTTTGTCGCCTGCACATGTGAGCCATTAGTCATAGAGTGCTGTTGTTTGGTGGTTCTTGTTTACATTAATTATGGTCTATGCCATGTTATGTTAGCAAGTTGATTTGTTTACAGTGAGACTAAAATTGTCAGTATGCTCCAACCAAAGCGCTGGTTCCATGTTCAAAAGTTTCCTCTCCGATGCTGGCATTGGAGGAGGGGCTGCCTTTGACAATTTTTGTAACTTTTTGGAACTGACAACACAAGATAGCCCGTCTCACAGTGTTGCCCCTTCAACTGAATGCCAGCATTTAAAGTCACTCACTGGGATTGTGTTGTGTTGGCTTTGTTTGGTTCAGTGTAAACAAGCACTATAGTGGAATCTTTGTTTAAACAGGGGTATTGATTGCCTTTTTTGTGTGTAAGTCACAATTTTGTACAAATTACTGTAACGCTATATGAATGCCCTTATATTGTGTTTACAAAGACGGCACAGAGTGAGCAGCATATTAGCAGAGCAGCAGCACCGGTGCTTTGTGTGGGTCTACACTGGATGCATTTGGGCACCCCACTGAGCACTCAGGGCCCAATAAACAATCACTATAGTTCTGTCAGACATGTGGGAGACAGAAAAGCGAAATAGCTATTCTCACCTAGAAAAGTCTTGCAAACATGTCATACAAAGTGGCTCATTTCAATCTACCCTCGCCATCCAGATGTGGCACTGTGGATTGTTACAGTTGTTTCATGTTGGTGTAGAGTCTGCAGTTAGAAAAATCATTTGAGTGCTTTTAAAAGTCCACAGATTTAGTGCACTTATTTTACATTAATTACGGTGAAGACATGATGACTTTCAGTGCCTATATGATATAAGCTCAAGAAATGAAGGATACTATTCCAATGGATATCACATATTATATTTAGCAAGTTAGTCATGCACACATTTTCACTGGCTGAGTAATACACCTCTTAACAAGTATTACACATATAGTCTAAGTTCATACACCAAGTATACATGTCTAGAGAAATTGTTTGAAGTATTGTTTTACTGAATGTACTGTACCGACAATGTGTGTGAGTTTTTGTGTTTTGCCTTTGCGTGCTTTTCATTTGCAGCCATATCCACATTTGCATGCTCCGTGTGTCATGAAGGAAAGCAGTTCTCACAGGATTTGGCTGCCGAAACCAGGATTAACACAAGAACACAGATTTGGTTCACAAAGCAGTAAGCAATTTCACACCTTTTTGCCCGGCTAACCTGATTGCAAAGGAGGGCAAAACGGACACTGTGTCAGTGTGTAATACTTTGTTGTTGAGGTAGTTCCTTCCTGGAGGAAAGGTGGAGGTGATAGAGACAGAAGGAGGAAGAAGACATGAAGGAGGATGAAGGTAAGTGGGGACCAAATGTGTACAGGGGCTTTTTTCTTGTCCTGTATGGATTCACTTCATCCTTGTACTAAACCACAAGACATCTTGATCGTCTTTGCCAGGTGCCTGCAAATGATCAGTCGGACTGTTTATAAACAGTGTGAAAGCTGGCTATTCATTTGGCTGACGGGTTGCACATAGCCAGACACTGGATTGTGCCAGTGCCAATGACCACTGCCCATGTTACAGCCATACTCAGCCCTTGTCAGATCAGTTAACAGATGGCCTTCAATGGGCTGGATCCCGAGTGAGTGCTTCCAGAACGAGAAGAAATGCAAACACAGGTGATAGGAACTTAAACATGCAGGGACAGCAGAGTGGGAGTGGAGCCACATGTGATGATGGCAAAATGGAAAAAGAGAAAACAGATGGGGGGGAGGGAGGATTTTTTTGAATGGATAAGGAGAACAGGAGGGAAAGATACATTTAAAGTGGAGAGGGAAATACAGAACAAGCAGATGATCTTAAAAACCAAGATGAGAGAGGAGAGAGGTTGAAAGAATGACAGGGGAATAGAGAAAAATATGATGGAAAGGCAGGCAGAGGAATGTAAGAGGATGGTTAGAGACAGTCAAACAGAGAAGATGACAGCAAAAAAGAGGAGAAAGAAGTGCAGTGCAGATATAAAGAAGGCCTGTATATGATACAGGTCATCTGTCGCCAGGGAGAGGAATGATTGACATCTCTGTGGATTGTGAGCTTTGACAGCAGAATCTGATATTGTCCTCTTAGCTACATCCTACTGCAACTCACATACTCTTACTATGGACAAGACAAATGTGTACTTGTGATGCCAAATCTTGAAGGCATGGGATCTGACAAACCAGTGCTTCTAGTTTACCTGGTATTTTCACTAATCATCTTTTTCTTTGGGGCATTTGTGGAATTTATAAGGGTCAAGCTGTCAGCAAGGTAGCTCAGATGTCCATCTGCTGAACCTTGTACTCCATTTCTTTCTTGTTGCTCCAGGGAAATCCCGGGCCACATAGAATATGTAATGCCACCCAGTGTGTTCAGGGTCTGCCCCTGGGTCAACCTGGGATGCCCCGAGAATACCTCCAGTAGGGGACATATTATTCTGATACCCAATACAAATCAAATGGTGTATTTCGGTGTGATAGAGCAGCATTTCTATTCTGAGCTCTTTCTGGCTATCAAGGCTGTCCAGTCTCCAAGGGTGAGCCCAGGCACCTTGTAAAGGAAATGCAAATTAGCTCCGTGTAGCAACAATTTCATTGTCTCTCACTACCCAAAGCGCACAATCATAGATGAGGGTTGGAACACGGTAAACAACGGTAAATCAGGTGCTTTGCTTTCTAGACTAAGCTTCCTCCTAACTACAACAGTCTGGGACAATGTGCACGTGTGTGACAAACACAGTCCCATGTATCTTTGTTTTACATCATCTTAAATTCAATATGCATGCACTTTGGGCTGGTGGTCAGGTAAACATTTGGCTCCGGAAGTTTATGAGGGCATTGCTATAACCTGATAGTAAGACTATTGTCCATTTTCTGACAGAAATTATGAGGGTAAGAAAGACTTAACAGAGTTTCACAGAGATTCTATGGATCCAGGGTGACAGTCCTCTGCGATAGCCTTGGCTGTCTATTCTTCCAAGGTTGGTTGGCTCTTCTCTGTTGTAGGTGCTGTGCCTGCCCATTTGCTGTGCTGATATGGTCTACTGTGCCCTGTTCTTTTGCCTTGCTTGACTGGCTTCCAGTTTGCTGTGGGACTCCACCTGCCCTTGATTGGTGACCGTGCACCAGTAAGGAAGAGTACAGAAGCCAGCTTCCTCAGTGTTCTCTCCCTGGACAGCCAGGCACCTGGCACCCCGACTTTGGTTCAGTTGTTTCTCTTTCTGCTTTTTTGTACCAAACAACACAAGTTTCACACACTCGGCTCTAAATACATCATCCCACTGCCACTGCACACTGAGAATTGACTTCACCCCCTGTAAAGTTGAGTTTCTCATTAAAATATTGTTTTAATAAAGATTTACTATGTGGACCCCCAGTAGTTGTTGTGGGCTGAATGAGCTGTCTATAACACCTCATCCTTTAAAGGTGCAGTAAACTATACTTTTTAAAAATGAATTTTTGAAAGCAAAAAAAATACACCTCTTCTCGAAGGACGGCGCTTAATTTCATTGACCTTCATTGCTGAGGCGAAGACAATGGTGGAAATCAATTACATCTAAATGTTATCATTTAAAACGTCAAACAGACTAACAACATGCACACAAATATAGTATCCAAAGCAAACGTAGTGAGTTAAAGTTAGCAAGCCTTCAGAAACTAGAAACTTGCTAGCCTAGCAGCATTAAGGCATCAAACAAGTCCACACTCTTTATGGGAGCTGGTGTTACACTGATACCACAATTCAACCTGATGTTATAGAATAGAGTAAAGTGCTCAAATCTAATATTAACCCCACTTTTTCAGACATTTTACAGATTATATACTACTTGATTACGTCAACAAATTATAAACAGATGGAGTGTAATGAATGAATGAATTGCTTAATTAGGATTCATCTTAAAAAACAGTGTTGAGTTAAATAAACATTAAAAAAAAGATCTCAAATAAGTTTTTTCAGTTCCCTTTTTGTCAAGAGGAAATGTGGATTTCAGGACCGTGGCCCTCCAGACGTGTTAGTATTGGAGGTGTGTGTCCTGCTGTTAAAGAAGATCTTCAATTGTGCATCAGAGAAATCATCAACATAGTGTAACTGATGCCCCACGAACAGCAGTCATTTCCTAGAGACTGAATATAAACAGACATCTAGCTTTTAACTGGAAATTGCTATCTGACAGAAGAAACCAATGATGACATCAAGTAACACTGACAGCCTCTAAATAACATCGAAATGTGCACATTTACAGTTCAAACAAATACACACACACTGACACTGAGGGGTATACATCAGAGCCACCTTGGGTTCGCTGAATCAGGCCTTGAGGGCCCCCAACAGATCCCTGATATTGAAATTGATTTGTCTGACATTGATTGTACTCCCTGCACCAACTGTATATCTATGGTACATTATTTGCTATTGTTTCTCATTTACGCCTGCAGTAAAGCAACTCCCCCACAGAAGTAAAATGTGCCAATAGTCTTCTCTGAAAAAAAACGCAGAGGGAAAATTGGGATGATCCATAAATCTGAGATGAAAAAGAAAGCGAGAATGTGTCTTTCTTTCTCAAAGGAAACTTTCACCAAAGAGCTTGTCCCACTCTACATAGAACAGACGATGAGCTCCCCCTCTTCTCTTTTCTTCTCTCCCCCATCCTCTTCTCTCTTCCTTACAGTACAATAATTCTAATTATGTTCAGACAACTAAACATGCCAGCTCTAACGACAGCACAGATATGGGGAAATTGGCTCATTTGCACAATAATAAATGTAGGTTTGAGCCCATAGAAAGCCTATTAACATTTAAATGATACAAGGACGTTATCACTAAAGTGTGTGCTTATCCAGGGTGGCTTTCTGCATGGATGTGCAGAGAATGATCAAACAGCCTATGCCCTGCACTCCTCAGTACAACACTGACAACCCCGTTGACAGTGCTTTGTAATTGGGGAGAAAAGGGAGGCGGAGATGGTTGGGAGAGGAAGTTGAGGGGGTGGGTTGGGGGGTTGGTGTGTGTGTGTGTTTGTGTTGGGTGGGGGGGATTAGGGGTTTGGGAAAGAAAGGTTAGAGAGGCAGAAGCGAGAACCTTGACGGGGGAGAACAGTTGTTGCAGGTTCGTTTGATGTTGAGAACTCAGCAAACATCCTGATATAAAGGATACTGAAGCTAGATAAAGTCACACAGAGAATATAAATGAAATTAATGCAACAACAGTAATTGAAACATACTGTGAACTGTCGATTCAACATTTCTTTTTCTGGACGTGTCAGAGACCTGACATTTTCGTGCTTTAATTGTTTGCATCCCTTAATAATGTTGGAAAAGTTGTCTCATTTTGTAAAGAGAATTTTTTTTTTTTTTTCAAGTACAAAGCCAGCTCATCCTAAAATGTCACCTTCAACACCATACAAAGACTTCAGTCCTCATTTGTTTCAAATTGACCCTCTAATTATGGAACTCAACAGTGCATTAAATCTAAACATACACCTGTGGCATAAAAGCATTGCCATTTCCTTTGTTATCACTAATGTGCTGGCTAATGTGTTGAAATGCCATGCATTCTGGGATATGACATTAACAAAAAAGACATAGAACAGAAGTCATATTAGAACTTTATAGTCTTAATATTTTTGATAAGTTTCTGGCCACAATGGATGGTTTGTGTGGCACTGTGGTCTGAAATAATGCACCTCACTTTAACTCTTACCAGACACCACTTACAGCAGTCTGTCCAGGTCAAATTCATCTCAAATTCAAAAGCAAATGATTTATAACTATGTTTTAAATTTTTTTTTCTTTATTTCTGATGCAGATTACCATCTAATTGACACTGTACATTAAGTACACATATATATATATATGTAATTAAACTGACAGCTTTGCTCTTTACCAATTCAAAGATTAAAAAACAAACTGTGCCATGGCCCTTTCCTGCTCCAAGCCTAGTCTGAACGCCCTTAGTGAAAAGATTACACTCCACTCACGTAACACACCTGCTGCTGTGGGAGAGCGAGGACGATAATTACACACTGTAAAAGTCCCAAAACGCGAGCACAGCAAGAACGGTGGGGAATATAAGTCACAGAGCCACAGTAGGGAAGCTATCACAGCAAGTGTGTCCACATGCACACACACACAAACACACGCACACACACAAACAGTGAATTGTTTGGCGAGCAGGCATGGACCGTCAGGGACAGCTAAAGCTAGTTTGTCAAAGGCATTTTAATTACTAATTAGAAAGTGCAGGAGTGAGTTCAATATCTCCTTTTCAGTCACACACACACACATGCACATATAAGTATAAAGCCCAGAGCAAAAGGTCCCCTGGTGCTGTAGCCTTGATAAACAATGTCACATTCAGCTCCATATGAATAATTGAGGGTTGAGTGTTGAGAGGAGTGACACAGCCGTGTCAATGGCTGCACACCAGCGTTACAGAGCAACAACTTTCACTTCTGTAGGTCAAGTTGACAGTATTAGTCTACTAATTCCAACCTTGTGAGACTGCCATCGTGACCTGCACAAAAAAAGTTCACATGAACTTGTACACAGGATACTGCTGGCTCTCAGGTTCCTAGAAAATGCAGATCTGGGCAGGACATCGGAGAAACCTAATTTCTACTGCTACCTTTTAAAAAATAAACTCAATCGAAGCTCCATTGTTCTCAACAAGTCATGGTGGTGTGTCCCACTGGGACTTCTAATCCACCTGGGACATCTTTGCCCAGCCTCGACCTTAGGTCCAGTCTGCCGTGGTTGACCTCTGCCTCTGTAGCTGGTGCTTTGGGGCTGTTCTTGTGCTGCCATGATCAGTGTGCTCTCCTTCACGCCGACCTTTTCTAGCCACTGGGAGAAATTCTTGACGTCAGATATGCTGATACTTCCTCTGTCGGCTGATGCTTCATCCCAAGGAGGGACTTTGTCTTCTATGATATTTTTTTTCCCTTCACATCACTGTCTTTTGCTCCAGCGAGTGACAAGTAGACCTGTCATGAGAAACAGGTCCTGTTCCCTGTACCGGCAACCCAGTTTCCAATATGTGACCAACAGGGAACATATGTATGTTCCCAACAGGTTCTGACTTACAGTTCCCAACAGAATGGGAACACTATTGAGTAACATGAAGGCTCCAATCTGCCTTCACTCTCATTAATTCAAGCCTCTAAGGTGAAGCCCAAGTCTAAATCAGTAAATACAGTGTGTCTGAATATTACAGAATCTACTGTGTTCTCTCACTGCATTGTCAGTCACTGACACACAAACAAAATGTCAGGAACAAAAATCTTGTATCACAAATACACTTTGTAATTTGGGATTCCAAAACATCGAAGGAAAGAAAGAAATCTGAACACTGATCTGCTGCATTAACTGAAGAAACAGATTATCTGTACACCGTTTGTCATTGTGTTGTCTGATTTCCTTAGCAACCTGCTGCTTTTTGGAACAGGAGATTTATGGGGAAAGGCAGAGTGATTCGTAAAACTCTCTTTACTTCAGCGTAATAAAAAACACATGGCATTAAAGCACTGCCATTTCCCTTGCAATGACGGATGTAGACAAGTTTCTATTATTGCTTTTCATTGTATTAAGATTGTTGTGACTTTTCCTGCGATGTCACGGTGTGTTTGTTGGCTCATTTTGTGCTTGAATCTGTGTCAATGCATGTTTAGATCTCTAGGTCAATAAGAGGCGGCGCCTTTTAATACATGCTAAAGAAAGCAGGGTTCATGATGATTAACACACGGATTCACACTCCCCCTGCACCCCCCCTACCTCACCCCCAGCCCTTCCCTCTGGTGGGAACGCAGTTTACTTCTTCAACCCTCATTACCATACCAATAGCGAGCAGACAGCTAAAGCTAGTTTGTCAAAGGTATTTTAATTACCAATTAGAAAGTTGGCTGCCTGTGCAGGAGCGAGTTCAATATCTCTTTTTCAGTCTTCTTGCTTTCTCACACTGCACACACACACACACACACACACACACACACATGTGCACGCACATATAAGTGTAAAGCGCAGAGCACAAGGTCCCCTGGTGCTGTAGCCTTGATAAACAATGTCCCATTCAGCTCCATATGAATAATTAAGGGTCGAGTGTTGAGAGGAGTGACACTTGTTTGTTCAGAGAGAATAGCCGCGTCAATGGCTGCATACCGGCGTTACAGAAATTCCAGAGGAGCTTATGGCCTGCTGTGACATTATCTAAATGGCACACTTACAAAAGCTGTATAAACACACAAAAATCCTGCATGCACACTGTGACACACTGAATACCATTCATAAATGATAAACGAAGTGGATAAATAGTGTGGTAAATATGAAATATTGATGTGGATTTGGCAGACGAGGCATGTGATGTCCTCATTAAGAGGCTTCCTGTGTGTGGGTGTGGTCATGACTGTTTAAAAACCTATGGATTTTTTTATTTATTTATTTTTTTTGATCCGGTGTAAAAGAGGTCAGCGCATTTGATAAATTATTTCTCCCAACTTAACGTCATGAAAAAGCTTTACTGTAAACTGAAGTGATAAAACCCAAAGCTCTCCAGCTGCAGATGTCAACCTGACAGCTTCCATAGGGTTTATGACTTTGAGTGATAATTTGCATCTGCCCCATTGGCCTCTTGCGGCGCCTTTTCAATATATAATGAAGAATATATCTTTGTCTCTTTGTTCTTTTATTCCTCACACCCTTTGACTAGATCTATCAGCTTTTATTGACTGCATAGCTAACTTTACCCTGATTTAATAAAGAAAAGTGCAGAACTGCAGAATCCTACAGTTTCGGCACATCAGGAGCGATTCATGCAGTGATGCACATTCGGGGGAAATTATTGTGCAATGCAATGGGTTTTACATCAAATCAAATCTTTGGACTTCAGTATTTACAGCTCGCAGAGTGTTTGGATTGTGAGAAAAGTTGATGTAAACGAACACAGACAACACATTTTCTATCTTGTTTATGCCATAATCTCATTAATGTCTATAGGCAAAGACATGACTGCCGCTTACACAGTCACTTAGCAGAACGGTTCCAAATGCACAGCTTTGAGCCTGAGGGGTTTCAGCTCACATAGCATGAGACTCAAGTGAAAATGATCTATGAGGCCAGTCCTGCACTAAGGCATGACTTAACATAGGCTTATACTGTGCAGTACAGTGGATCACCCTCCCACTCCAGTCTCTGCTCATGTGTATTTCTCTGTGGTACAATCGCTAAGTTTTTAACACAAGTTCAGCTTATCTTGTTATTTTTATTAGTGTTTCATGCTAGCAGCTGTAAGAGGGTGACAGGAAAGAGGGTAATAAAGACAGATGTGAGTGCACAGCAGGAGCTAGTAGTCAAACCCTGCAGTCAGGGTACATGGTATTGGCAACACAGAGCACCAGACAGCTAAGCCACAGGGGAACTCTGCGAGAGACATTTGAAACCTCTGATGGATCGCTGTTGAAACAATAATTCATATAAAGTTGTCTGAAAACCATGAAAGCCAGAATACAAATGCCACAGCATGAGGCTTCACTCTATTACTGTAGTGTTTGTCTCTGAGGTGTTAACGAACACAGCAACACCTTGACAGAATAATATCAATTAACAGAGGTGCTGAAAGTGTCATTAAGGAAGACAAATGTCAAGCAGTGATGATAAGATGATATCATTAAGTGTGATTTTCATTCAGGTGTTGGTTGTTCCTTAACTCTAGTGTTCAGCATTAATGGTAAATCTTCTCCCCTGGGTCCTGCAGCTTTGGTCTTCAATAACAATCTCATCCCTGCAGGGGCCAGGATGAGAGTTTTGGCCCTGCATATCACTTGTTTTGCTCTGTCCAGTTTTATTTGTAGCAGATTTCCAGCACCGTGTCTACATTAGACATCATTAACATCCCACGTAAGCATTGTATCGACCGCCACAATTTGAAATCAGACCACACAAGCTTTAAATTTGTTATTTTAAAAGAGGGGAAAGTTTGAGAAATCCTCAATCTGAAATGATTACATGACAAAACACATGTAGTGATAACCAGTCATCATGCACGCATCAGATGTTTTTAACTGTGGCTGTTCATAAGTGGGGGAAAAAAAGCAAAAATGGCAAAACATCTCATCAAGCTGAATGTAAAAAAATAAAAAGAAAAAAAGAAACAAAGAACTAATTATTTGTTCCTTGGCCCATGGCCCAACTTTTCACCAAATTTAATTGGAATCTGTTAACAAGTTTTTAAGGTTTCATGCCAACAAACATTAACAAACAGGACTAAAGATACAGCCTCCTTGGCAGAGGTAGAAATGCCCTTTTTCCCAGAAAAAATTAAATTGGATAGATTTTCTTTAACAATCTATTTAAAAATGTGGGACTTTTTTTTTTTTTTACCTTTGATGAAGCCTACATGACTCAGCCAAAAGTATTAAAGGAGACCAGAATGACAATCCAGGATCTGCTTTAACATCTATTGAAATACTGTTCAAATACACTGTAATATTTGTTTACTTTAATTTTCATTGATTTGTATCTTTGTTCAACTAGAATAATTGCATCACTGTTTTATTCCTCCACCAACCAGCCTGTTTGCAGTTAATTCGTGTGTGAGTTCTTGAGCAATGGCCCAACACGCGTTTTGTAGACGGGCACAGCGATCTTGACCTTTGACCTTTCCCCACCAAATTCTGATCACGCCATTCTGGAGTCAGAGTGTGCGTTTATGGCAAATTTGAAGAAGTTCCCTCGTGGCGTTACTGACATATCTCGGATGGGATACGCAAACATTATGCCCGCGTCGCCAGATGACTGAGAGCGCGGTAAGTCTCGACCGTCGAGCCAGCTTCTTATTTTTTTAGACAAAGTTTATGTAACAGAACGACTCATTCATTCTGTTACTGATTAAATGACCAACAGCTGACAAACAGTTAGCAAAATCTCCCAGTAAAACTCTTGAGCAAGTCATATCTTTGATCTAAACCCGCTGTGGAATTCAAGGCTCATTCTTTTAAGCTAACGTTAGCTCAAAAAGCTAAAAGTACCATAAGTTGTCAGTAGTATAATGCTTACATTGTGAGACTTACCATATTCCAATTTAAGAAGCAGTTGTGGATAAATGTAATACCACTTATGTTTGAAAACCAGTTGGAATACCACCTGGGTGATACCTGAGTTTTGATGTTGTCTTTTCTTTCTTTTTTATCTTTTTTCATTACATGCATCGATGATGAGAATTCCTTAATTTTATGTATTTATGTATTTATTTATTAAATCATAACAATGTATACTGAGAGAGATATCCGAAAGTAGACAAACTATTAATGACATCTGGCATTTCTCTACAGCGATTGCTCTGGCAGCAACAACACAGATATCGATATGTATGCATATGCTAATATTGGCATATGCAGATTAGCTCTAATTCTTGATGTAGAACAAAAGTGTTTTGGGCCATTAACTTTTACATTTGACCATTTATAATGTAATGAGTAATACACACGGTGTCCTGATAGACCTAAAGCACTGAGCATAATATGATGACCACTTCTGTCACTGTAATTGAAGTTTTAATTTGCGGCACCGAAATATATACGTGATCATATACAGTCCTTATGACCTCACAGCGACCTCATGGCACTGTTTTTAAAGTACACTTGAGGAATCCTCCTGATGGTGTGTGCCTCACTGTGGTGGATGTGTCAGGATTATAGCGCTTCAGCCCTCTGGCCGAGTGCACACATCACACTATGCCACATAAAAAGCAGACAGGGTTACCCACACACATATCAATCTGTATCTTCCCATCCATCTCACTGCAGTGTAATCGGCCTTATTTGACCTGAGCTGAAGGGGGGTCAACAGGGCAGACAGATGTTTCATGATAATGGTTTATGTATGTGTGTATGTAGGGGGGTGGGAGAGGGGTGGGGTGGGGTGGAGGGGGGACGAGTGTTGCTACTGGCAGGCTGGGCTTAGACTTACTATCTCTTTGTGTTTTTTTTTTTTTTCCTTTTTTTTCCGCTCTTATATTACTTCTTCCTTTATGGCCCCAGGTCACATCAGTTGCAATTAATCCATCCTTTCTCATTGCTGATCCACTGATCTTACATTAAGGAGAGGGCTTTATCTCACGGTGTGTGTGTGTGTATGAGCGTGTGTGTTTGTGTGTAAATGCAAGATAGTGAAGAGTACTTAACCCACGATCTCAATCTCTGGGAGCAGCGGGGGGCATAACGGGTTAGTCTAAAACTGTGTTCACACACATTTGCGCACTCAGACATGCGTGTGTGCGCACACGCACGCATGCACACACAGACTTCCAGAAATTAAACTGAGCCTTTCCTCAAACGTTACAGCACTGACTTGTTATTTCATGAACTTAGAAAAGTTTAAGTCCTCTATGAAATCAGTACTCTGTAACTCCCCTTCGAATGCTTTTTGTCGCAGCTAAGTGTCTTTTTAGTTTTGATTTAACGATTGTCACCCGCTCAATCTTGCAGATGAGAGATATTTTTAAGCTGTCTTCCACACACAGAGTGTTTAAGATCTACCACAGATTTTCAGCTACTCCACACACTTCAGCTTACGTTTGTTCAATGGTCAACTTGTCTAACTGAGTGCAGGACATTTGAATCCTTCCTACAGTAACATGAAGCAACCGGTATTATCTATGAGGGCACGTACCACTGCATCTCTCTCTCTCTCCATTTATGCCGTCTCTCTCTCACTATGACCATCACAGAAGCAACGGCCCCCCCCACCCAAAAAAAAAAAAAATGTGGATCAAAGAGGATAAAAGGTCCATTATGAGCTTCCTAAAGCCATCCACAATTTTGACACATGCACAACCATTACCATGATTAAAATAATAGCTTTCTCTTGGTTTGATAATTGTTGAAACATGGAATAAAGTAAGTAGACAAATGAAAATGTGGAGAATTGACACATTATATTGTCAGCTGCCATGTCTTAATGACATTTTGTACAGCGGAACTCTGGTGTCTTTGCTTTGTAGCATCTATTAGTGCTTAGGAGTCCATGGAAGAGTGGTTTGAAGGGCTATACATATATAGCTTGAAATGTATAGCAAGTGCTCCAACCAATTTCTGAATATCACAATGCTCATAAAAACCCCAAGGCCAATAACCCCCTCGAGGCTCATAATTCACACTTAATCGTCTTGTACTTCTGTTCGATCTGACATCACTGCTGTTCGCAATATACCAGGCTGGATCTCAAAGCTTCCACTTTTCCCGGGGTCTCATCTCCTCACTCACCCCCTGTCTTTGCCCCTATTAGAGGAGGACATCCCAAACCCTCTTCCTTTTTTATCTCTGCTCCTGATGTTATCAGACGATGTGGGGAGAAACTGAGGGAACCTCAAAGCCAAAAAAAAAAAAAAAATCTCAAGGAATCTGGTGACAGACTTTTAACTCAGAGCCCCCTGGAAGTCCTATATAATGAGTGTTTTAATGAGTGCCCAACCTGCTTTTAGCCGTGTTTGTTAATTAATCAGTATGCATGTCGTGCCAGCAGATGGCAGTAAGGATAAGGTGCCTCTGGGGAAACACCTAATAGGGTAATAGGAAGGGGAGGAGAAAGAATGACAGAACAGTCCCCAGCCTGCAGACAGGTGACCTCTGTCACAATATGACAGTCAGGGCGTTGTAGTACATGCAGCTGAACTCACATGGTCATGAAAGGGCAGGATTTGCATGTGTGTGCTTGTGTAATACAGACACACATACTGGCACGTGTGCACAAACACAGGTCAGAAATACACACATGCATGGAGCACACATGGACACCACACACAAGTACTGTGCAGGGAACTTTTTTCTCCTGCCCTCCCACTGTGGGACCCTTCACTGTACTGCTTTCCAGAGCGGTGGGAGGGGAGGGGGGTATTAGTGCTGCTGTGGGGCCCCATCATGCAGCTGGACAGGGCCCAGCACATATGCTGACAGAACATTATACATCTCTCTGCACTATCCTGCGTAGAGCCCCGCCTGAGTGCAAAGGGGCCCGAGTGGAATATTAATGTTCCCAATTCAATTTGTAAGAGCCAAAGCTACTTCCTGGATGAGCAGTGTCGACACTTCTGTGTAATGGATGACGAGCATGCAGGGATTGTGTGCTGTTGTTCTAATAACGAAGTAGGAGAAGAAAATAAAAGCGCTGCTAAACTACCACTTGTGTTGCTGCATTTTATTCCTTCTACTGTATCAAAAAAAGTGATACATATGTTAATTTTCCATTGGGTTTCAAGTTCAATATCTACAAGGTCTGCACAGGTATGTCCTACTTGAAGGATATAGCTCTCCCACACAAAAGCTCCCATGTTCTTCAGCCTCCTTGGCCTTTGTATAGGCTATTATCAAGCCAACTGCCAGAAACTGTGCATTTACACCTAGCACCAGTGACGAAAACTTTAATTAATTTAAAATACACAAAACTCACAAACTTCTTCTAACAAACATGTAAACATGCAAACATGTTCTTATTTCCACAGTTAGCTGGCAAATAGCAACAACAGCATTCATTTGGACTGTTTTTGTCCACCTGATGAATGGGTCCAATATTTGCCCTCCTCTCAGCTGTACTTTGGTTTCCAGAAACGAAAAAATACTTTCCTCTTGGGCTGCTAAATGCTACGTTCGCTAGGAAGTTGCAAACCCTGTCTGCTGTTTGGTGCTGGGTAGTCTGCAGCCTGAAGCGAGATGCAACAATGCTGATTAGAGCCAAAAGATCGAACCATACGGTAAAGTTGAGGGATGTAACAACAAATCAATGAACAACCTCAGGAAGGTTGAGGACCACTGCAGTCGGGTGATCATTTTCTGAGCGACACCTTTCGCATCACATGCAGTCACTTGATCAAGGTCAGCTTAATGGAGGCTGGTGATATCAGCTAACGCTTATACACCCTACAGCCACTTGAAGATTCTTCTTTGGCTCTTCTGGACTGTTCAGACTTGTCCCTGTATCAGTGTCAGACATTACACTCAGTGCTTGTTAGCCTGTGGATACCTTTCCTGGCTGCCTGTGCCTTCTGGTGCAAATAAATTTGTAATAGCAGTGTTCATTGATTTAAATGCTCTAATCGTTTCTATTCATTTCTATTTTTTTTTTTTTTTTTTTTTACAGCACTCATGTAGCCGATGATTAAATATGTTCAGAGGATAATAAACCATAAATTGCTTCCAATACCAGCACAACCTCAGGGGTGCAAAACATCAAAGACCCCAAAACCTAAAAATATTAAAAGGTTTGATAAATTTAAAGGTCTGAGTCATAAAAAAAGATTTCATACAACAGAGTCAAAGTATCTGGCACTAATGTGGAGCGAGTTCTCTGTTCGATGCTGTTTTCTACCTTTGTGAAATAGGCAGCTAATAAAACCAAAGATGGAGGAATGTATCGGGTTAATGACTTTAGATCACTTAGATCACATTCATTTCCTTCATCTCTTTATTTCACAGCCACATTGGATGGTGCCTGCCCCAGCATGGGCAGACGGCGGCCAGCCCATCACACCTTCAGCCTGTTTTTGGAGTAACTCTTTATTTGAGGTATGGGTATGAGGCAGAAGACAAAATGACACATGACAAAGACAAGATATTTCAGCTTTGATGGAGTAAATTGAGGTAAATATGCTTCAGAGGCTGTCCTACAGTACCACAACACTTACAACACTTACTGATGCACATTTCGTTACTTCTACTTAATGGAACACACTTCCAGATCAAATATTTGGAGTGTGCGGTTGCAATATCTTTGCTTGTTTCAATCTTCCTCTACTTTTTTATTGCTGTGTAACTATATCTATGATGATGTAATATGTTAAAATGCTTTAGAACATGCTGTAAATACATTTTATTATTTCATCATTGTCGACAATAAACAGGAAGGAAAAAAACAGCAGTGATTTCTATAAAAACGATATAAGAAATCAGTTTGGACACACTGAAATGTCTATGTGTATTACATACCTGATTGATTTTACCATGCAGCATATCATTGAGCATCCAGCTGAGGCACATTATTGTTCAGATTGTAAAATGAGTGTATAATGTGCTATATATGTTCATGAGTGCTTAGCTTGAAAGAGTGTGTTTTTTTTTTGTTTTTTTTAAATTACACAAACACACAAAGTGCTGTCCTTATATCCCCTTTCTCTCTTCCTCTCTGTGCTCGCGAGTCGACCCGTGATGCTCTCTGGCTTAACGCTCGCATTTAAGCCTGCATTTTAGCTGACTGCCTTTCAAGAGCCCAATCGGAGGGCTGAAAAGCATTTCACCCTCTTTTTTTGTTTGGCTCAGTAGGAATTAGGGCAGCTCTCATCCAGGCAGCGGGGTGCACGTACATGCAAAATAAAGGGTTACTTATTCTGGAGAGAACCTCGAGGGCAGTTTGGGGAAATAATATCGATTGAAATTTGAGCGTAGCAATGTCAGCAGGTATGAAAATCCTGCCAAGCACCCAAGCAGACTTAGTGTCACACTGAAACTGACCTGTCAACCCCTTAATACCTTTAAATGTTGCCAAATACAAACCACGGGAATTTTTTATTTCATTTATTTATTTTTATTGTGCAATCCACGTTGCCATAAATAAGCAGAACAAGTATAAATACATTTAGAGGACAAAGATTATCTGGGATGTAGACTGTCATGTTATCCCGAATTACAGACAGAAAGCTGTGGGGAGGAGGGGTGGGAGGTAGATAACATTTAGCTTATCCTCATTGTCGAATCGTAGACTTGGCTAGCCAGCCAGCTCCACTTAATAACAGTTTAGGCTTGGTGTTTCCATGACAACCGGTACTTGATTGCTTGCCCTAATCTTCTTTAATGTGGCTTAATGCTCTTTGTATCCCTCAACATTTTTGCTTTCGTCTCTTACTCTCCTCCTCTGTGCAGCAGTGCAGGATGAAAGACGTGTGCGATGTAACGTCACAGAGCTCACACGAAAGTGGGCATTTCCTGCTCGACTTTTGACATTAAGATGGCTTCCAAATATTTAATTGCGCTTTCTGTGACCTAGTTAAAGCCTGCGGATGTGATGCCGGTAGAACTCTTCACTGAGAGCAGTATATTTCTTCATAGTGAACAGATAGATGTTAGAAATAGCTTTCGGGGAGCCAAAGAAAAAAAAAAAAAAAGCATAATTATCCTTTTCCCTTCCTCCGGCTTTCACACGCTCCACCCACGGTCCAGCTCCCTCTCTCCATCTCTGTCTCCAGCTTCTTTTGTCTGCCCAGACTTTACAGCTCCTCTGAGACTTGTGCAGCTCAGTGGTTGCTCCTGTCTTCATCCATGCCCACATGCAACTTAACAGGCCCTGAGTTGTACTGAGTTGTAAGATCAAGCCATCATATCATAATCATGAGCATCGTCATCACGGTGACGTGGAAAAAAGTTGAGCAATGCGTCCCACTTTGTTCAAATCAAATTGCAGCATGTAATATTTCAGATGTTTTGCAATTAACTACAGACAGCAGCACCTACAGGTATAATTAAAATGAAATTGAGCCTGCCAATCTTTGCAAGGACCTCAAGGTATGAATGTTGAGATATTAAATCAATACTTGTATCTCTGAAAACACCCATCCAATCTCGCAGACACCCTCTAGAACTGATGGATGGAGCTATGTACTTTTCATGCAAATCAATATCTTACCTGATTCAGTGGACCACATAGAAAAAAAAAAAAATACATCGGCATATTATCTGTATCAGGCTGCATGACCGAATACATCATACATAACCGAACATGCCGATACGCAATCACGACAAGAGCTTGCTTCTACTGCCGATGCAAATGTCATTTAGTTGTTTGGACGTGGAGAGATCAAGATTAGTCATGTTTTTTTTTTTGTTGTTGTTTTTTTTTTGTTTTTTTTAAACCTGGTCGACTTCAAAGGTGTTCCACGCCGCAAATTAGCCTCATTCAAGCAGAGTGGGTTACGGCTTACTCTCCTTAAATATTTGCAGGACGGGTAGATGTCTCTTAGCTTCCCATGGACAAAGGCTTTTCATAGACACAAGGTTTATCTCCAAATGTTAAGCATAGGCAATGCACTAAGCCTTTTCAGAGAGCTATGAAACTCCTCAAGGTTCTAGATGCCTTTTAATAAACTGCTGTTGGAGTTGCTACATTGAATCTCAAGAGTTTGATCAGCTCAAAAAAAAAAAAGAAAAAAAGAAGCATAGAACTGTGCTGCACTGGAGTACAGAAGTAGTTTGTTATTGACCTTGGAACAGTTTGTGTGAGAAAATATTCTCAACTTAAAGGTCCACTTACTAGCTTTTTCTACGGCTCGGCTCCACATCCAATTCCCTTTGTTAGTGCCGGATGCCAAAGACCATAATCGAATCGAGACAAGTTTGCAGTTAGGACTCGATCAATTTCATTTTTTTCAGAGCAGATTCCGATTATTAGCTATCAAGGGGAACGATAATTGATTTTTCAAGACGAACTTGACAGTTTTGTTGCACTGCACAGTCCTGTGAAGGAAACCACTGTAATAATATAACTGAGAAATGTGAATGTGACATGTGAATTTCCTACAATTATGTGATGGAGAGATTGTAAATTCCACTTTGTTTTCTGTTGTCTTGAATAGTAGAAATCAGATTTTTTTTTTTGTTTTTGAAGATTAACGACTTCCCAGAACAACCCAACATGGGCATGGGCATCTAACTGTCACCCCAAAATAGATTCAAAGATCAAAGCTACTGCTGGACTTTGGAAGTAGCATTTGAGAAAAAAAACAATTTCACCACAAGGCCGATTTATAACAAACGGTTCTGAGGCTATTGATCTTTGTCTCAGCAGTTGTTGCCAGCAAGTACGATCCCATCGCAAGATGGTCTCCGGTGATGGAATTGTAAATGTTCAAGTTTCCATTTTCTCTGACCACCGTTAAGTCTTCTAATCTATGTTGGCTTAAAAGCTGAGGTTCATTCTTGACCTCGGAAAATGCAGTAGAGAAATCAATCTTAGTGCGGATTCAATAGCTGTTCTGGAAGTTTTAATCATATCACATGATCCATCACCGCATGACGCAAAAAAGGCCACTTCAAAGTCAGTCATGAACTCCAAAGGCAGGCCTTTTGGTTTTATCTTCTCTAACTTTCAGGTTGCTATCACTAACAACATGTAGACCGTACTGAAAATTACACAACTCAATGAACAAGATAGACAATGGTTAGTGCTACTGTGTCACGCAAGCTGCAAAGTTGGAAACTGTAACAGAAAAATACGTACTACATGGAGGATGTAAGTATCTGCAGTTGATTATATGACACATATCAGAGGAAATCGCTGTTATAATGGACTCATGCTTGGTCGCTGGCCCCAGATCAAAGATTTTCAGTGGAGTAAAGGGAGCTTTGCTAACAAGTCGAGTTGTGAAGCCTGGTTAATGCATTTAATGACACACTATAAATATCAGCAGCAGGCACAAAGACAGAAATGAAGTGTACAAAAAAAGTAGTCTGATTTTTTTTTTTTTTTTTCCTCCGCACAAACACACACATTCAGTAGAAACTCTCTACCCTCTACTCTCCACACACACACACACACACACACACACACATAGTGCAGCTGTGATGCTGGCAGAAGTGTTAGCCCAGCTGGCAATGTGTGCATCTCAATGGCATACCGGGGTTCTGTTGAAATTATAGATGTGCCAACAGATGTTTGGCAGTGATGTTATGGGTGTGTGTCACTGTTTGTATGTTTACTTGTGTGTGTATGGGTGTTGCAGCATTCACAAACTTGGTTTTGTTTGTTCTTTGCTGTGTGTGTGTGTGTATGTGTGTGTGTGTGTGTGTGTGTGTGTAATTTGTGTTCATATGTCTGTGGCTTTGAGAGACAGTGCAATTACATACGCATATGTGTGTGTGTGTGTGTGTGTGTGTGTGTGTGTGTGTGTGTGTGGCCCATGGAGATGAATTAGAGGAATTTAGAATTTATGTGAGTGGCTGAACATGAGCAGCCGGCAGTGGTTCTCTTTGCAATATTGATAGTGCATTGTAACAGGAAGCAAGTGAAGCCTTTGGCGGAATAAAATAAAAGAGGGAATAAAATAAAGATAAAAAAGGAGAAGGTGATTAGGCAACGACAAAAAGAAAGTAGAGGCTGAGAGAGTTTGACAGAGGAATCGAAGAGGATGAAAATGGAGGGAGTAAAGTGCAACAAGGGTGTGGAGATGTGGAATCATAATGCAGAAAGAATTACAGAGACAGGTTATATCATTTTATTGTGGATTTTTTTTTTTATAAAGAGTAAAAGGGTAGCAAAAAGGATGAGGTAGAATCTAGATGAAAACTGAGCTATGTTTGGCATACAGGGAGGGAGTCACAAAAAAAAAGAAGAGAAGAAAAGAAATAGAAGAGAATACAAGATTAGGTATCAAGCAAATGTCGACCCTCCGTGACGTCACCCATTGGTTTGCGAACTGCTGATGTGAATACTCAAGTTTGTAATTTGGATTTAGCCATCTTCTTTTTTTAAACCAGAAGAAAACATATTTGAAGGAGAATGTAAAGCTGAGGAGGAGTGAAGTGCCATTTTCACATTAACGTCTATACAAAGAGACACCTTTTTGCAACCGGTACAGTCGCCCTCTGATGGTCATTAGATTTAGTTTACAGGTACAGGTACAGTTAAGATACTTCCGCATTGGCTTCACTTTACAGCCCCATAACCTGCATCCACTTTCATATACAGTCTATGATGTAAACTAAGTACATGGCTAGACCATGTATAGGTATGTGCAGCGAACAATTTGTGGAAAAAAAAAAATCTATCAATATCATGCAGACATGAGAGAGATGCTGAGGTTAAATGCTTTAATTTCTTGTATTTATGAACTGTAATATGTAATACAAAATAATCACATAATGCAATGGCACACTGTCAACTCCTAGTGTCAAAGGAGTGTGGGTGCTGACAGTAGCAGTCCACTTTTGATTTTATTATTGTTTGCACTATAGACCGTTCAATAGTCAGACTGGCCATCGAGAACAGTGGGAGGAACCCTGGTGGGCTGCCACATCAGTGGGCCAGTGAAAAAAAAAATTGAATCAGACACACCAGCAACTGGAAATGTGACAGCATGTCAGCACAGCAATAAAAATAATATAAAGAGATAAAAGGCTTCATTCCACTGATATTCTGAGGGGCTTTTTGAAATTTGAAACAGTTATAGTGTTTTTAAGTTTGTATTAACACGAAATGCAGAAGCTTTAACATTGCAAAGTGGGTGGATCAAGACGAGGCATCGGACTAAACTATCAGCATAATTAATAGAGGGAATTAGAAATACAGGTCTGCTTCAGATAAAGGTCTGATACCTTCTGTGCTCGACATGAATCAAGGCCCCGGGCACTGTTTGAGGGAAAGCGGCGGTCGAGTGGTGTTTGCGCCAAATCATTTATGAAGGACAGCTGCCAATAGGAAACATTTGCCACTCGCACAAATGACCAATGGTATCACCTCATCACTTCCTCCGTTCGGTCGGCCACTCACGGATGCAGCGCTGCCCGGTGGCCGGTCCAGCCAGAAGGTGTAAGCGTAATGTTAGAAGCTGAAAAAACAACACAAGAGACGATTCCCATGGGGCACATGTGATTGGCAGCGTTTACTGCTGTACCACTGGTTTTCAACATGTAATTATTAAAACCTTTTCTCATCATCGTAGCACCAGACCTCCCACTGGCCTCGCTTCTTATAATCAAATCAGCAGCACACTCTTCAACTCACTGCTGTCATTCACTTCCAGCACGCGCTGACAAAAATGACAGGCACAGCAAAGCACAGAAGGAGGGAGGGGAGGAAAGAAGCAGAGGAGAAAAAAAAAAGAGAGAAGACTTGATGGAAGAGATTGGAAGAGATAAGAGTGAAAAGGAGTTGGTGGTTCAGGGGGTGGGGGTGTACACTCAAAAGAGAAGGATGGAGAGGTTGGAACAGAAGGAGAGAACACGCGGCGGGGAGGTGGGAAAGGGAAGGAAAGGATCAGAAACGACACAAGAGCGAAAGAAGACGAAAGAGTAAAGGAGGAGAAGAAACATCTGCAAACGAAGCCAAGGAAGTGAGTGCTGCGGGAGTCTTGGTGAGGTCTACGGCGGTGGAACCGGGAGGAATGTGGAACAGCGGAGGGCTGCGAAGGAAGTCGAAGCGAAGCGGCGAGGGATGACGTGAGAACGAGCGAGGCTGGCAGAGAATCAGAGTAAGGGAGAGGGCGAATGAGAGGAGCCAAAGGAGAGAGACACTATTGCCATAATTAAAGCTGAGGATGAGGTCACTGCTGGGGACATGGTGTGACTTTAATAGCCCAGAGATTTGGCTGGCGTCCCATCAGCCCTTTAACTCCGCATTAAGCTGATTACCCCCACATTTAACCAAAAATCACCGCCCACACTTGGTTCTCGCCTAATATCACTTTATCTGAAACATTTTTCAGGGTGGGGTGGGGGCATGAGGGCAAGAGAGAAACAGAGAAAAAGAGAGCAAAGGGTGTAGCTTGAAATCCATTTCATTTGTGTTGTTCTACCCCTTACTCAAAGCCTGTGATTTTTGTGCACTTTTCGGGAATTCTTTTTTTTTTTTTAAAGCTATTTATTTGCTTATTTTTGAGTGCTATAAGTGGGCCACTCGAATTGTACATAGTGTGTGTAAGCGCACATTGTTTCCTGAGATGAATGGTTGACTTGCTGAACCACTCTGTGGAAGGGCTCGGTGCACTAGGATTTTAATACCAATAATTGCAGCTTTTGGTGAATGACTCATTGTTTTAATGCAGCTGTGGTTAACATCACAATCATCAAAATTATATTGCTGTTCCTGTTTATTCAAAGCAACAGACAGAACGCGGCTTAACGACACACGGACTTACAATGCTCATTGTCTCTTTCCCGTGTGCGCTCACATCCAGAGGTCTGAGAGAGAGAACTTGTGACCTCAATCATTTTTATTAACCGAAGCGATTAGTGGATTGAAGTTGAGTCAGTACAATTTCTAAACAGAAGCGTTCAGACATTACATGATGCAGCCGCAACCTAACATGCAAGCTGACTCACTCAAAAGTTGAACATTATCACAAAAAATGTAATAGCATTGAGCACAATCAGCTTTAAGCCTTGCAATAGCAGGAACAACAGCAAATGGCTATTAGCCCTCTTTTGCAAAAAAAAAAAAAAATTTAATGTTATTCATATTAATTTTTCTGTTTTTATGTTCTGTTTTATTGATTTTAAGATTACTTTAAATTATATTTAAATTCTGGATTCTACCTTTCATGTCCCTCATGTGCTATTTCCAACTTACAGACATAAGTGGCCTACGGCGCCCTTTAGTTAGTTGATTGATCAATTGGACAAATTATATGAAATTAAATTTGAATGATCAAGTCATTGTTTCAAGTGGCAATTTCTTGTGTTTTCTTTGCCACTGAATGTAGTTTCTGGCTGGGAGCAGGTGGTGGCTTTGGCCATTGTTGTGTTTCCAAGACAACAGGTTATAATACACCCTCTGAGCGGCGCTGCGTATTCTACGGCCAATTGGAGGCCACTGCGAGTTGCATTTGGAAAGTGATGAGATGGGCCATGGATAACTGGTTAGCATGCTAACTACAGTAGAAGAAAAGACGTGAGAGAGTCTAGAGTTGTCAGCGGCGGTGCTCTTCGTGATGGAGTTTGATGCTGAACTGTAACAGCTGCTAGTGCTAATGTTGGCTATGCAGCAATAGCAAAACTTACAAATAGCTCTCAGTAAATATGAATTTTTATTATTATCAAAATTAGCATTTTTGTTCACAACAGAGTGAGGCTCAAATATGCAGCTATGAGTCTTTCTGATGTTTCTTCTGGCACTGACCATCTTGATGAGCTCTACACCTTTATTGGTCACCAAAACCTTGTCAGTACATATACTTTGCATTAGCACAGCCACTAAGGAATGCTGTGTCAGCTACTACCAGTTACAAGCCAATAAAGAACATTTTAATGCACAATAAACTCTTAAAAAAAAACTCCAGAGTCTGACTGAGGCTCAAATATGTGGCTGAGTCTCTCCAACATTTCTTTTGCAAATCATTTTGATAAGCACTGCTGTTTCAATTGTCACCCTAGAACAGATCTGGGCATTGTATGGCCCCCAGGCCAGATCCGGCCCTTTGGCCGTCTCTGACCGGCCCGCGTGAGTCCAATGGGAAATTAGAAATCGACATAAATATGTGTCCAGCATCTACGCAATACAACTGCATTGCTTTTATTTTCAAGGCGACTGCTGTTTTTTTAAATGTACATGTTTGTGTGGGCACGTGTCAGTGCAGTGTGTAGGTGAACAGAGCTTACTAGATGTGTTTTATCCATTAGCTCTCAAACATGTCACCTCAAGATTTAAAAAAAAAAGGAAAGACTGATAGACGATGTAGAGTTTTTAACAAGACATGTCTTCATGTCTTCTATGTATTTGTTTGCTGCAGTCAAAAATAAAGCCATGTGCTTGGTCTGCAGAGAACAGATCGCTGTGTTTAAAGATTGCAATTTGAATCGCCTTTTCAGACTAAACGCGCAGAGAAATGCAAGAACTTGACTGATTTTTTTTTACCAAGCTTTACACATTCAGGGACGAAGCAGCCAATGTTCATTTTGTTCAAAATTCTTTTGAGAATTTGGATTAAAAGTTGATGATAGGCGTTTTCACTATTCCTGCTTCACATTTTCATTGCCTTATTGTAACATCCACTCTCTCTAGGAGCTGCTTATCAAAGGCATGCAGAATTGGGTTAAACCTATTGGTCCAGCCCTCCACAACAGTCGCAGTTTTTCATGTGGCCCCTTGGCAGAATTAACTGCCCACCCCTGACCTAGAAGGTCAAGGAATAGAGTTGGGCGCCCCACCCATAAAAGCCTGGTCAAGAGTATTTTAGTCTGTAGAGGAACTTTAAACAGAGAGATGTTAAGCAAGGGGAATATACAGGGTCTATACACTTGTCCACTTCCTGAGGACACTAGAGCTCACCACCTGAACACAGCAAATCAAAATACAGTGCAAACAGAGTGTTGTGGGGTGAAACATTGTGCTTTAGGCATGAAGCTGTGCATGTGCGTGTGTGTGTGCATCTGAACATGACTATGCAGTTATGTGTTTGACAGAGGGCCTAGGTATGTCGGTATCAGGATTCCTTCCAGTACCCCCCATATCTGGGTGTTCACAATTGGCTGAACCAGCAGAAGCCTCCCTGTTTGCATGCAAGCCCCTGGTCTGTGTCTCGCTTTCTCTCTCTCACTTTCTGTTATTCTCTCTCTCTTTGCAGCCACAGGATTAACATGGCAGGGTGGAAGCACTTCAGCTAAATCTCCCCTCCCCTGCAGCGCTCGTGCTGCTTGGGCTGCTCTGGATCGAAGCTCACCACTCAGAGATGAGTCTTAGCACAAAGTGGTGTGTGAGAAACACATCTGGAGTGCATGGTCATGAGCCTCGCTTTAAACACGGGGAATATGCAATCCTGGCAGATTAGCTTTCCCAGTGACAACAGCAAAGCTGACATGTTCACAACTTTGCCTTGACACGCCCGTTCGTGTGACACCACTGGAAATTCAGTCATCCAGTTGTGCCAGTTCTGTCATTTTCTAATGGCAAGTTCCTTGTTCCATTTTTTGCTGGACTGCAACAGTAGGACCAGCTGCATAATGTGGAATGTTACTGACTGACTGACTGATCATATTTCCAGCACTGGTCAGCCAAATGACACATCACTGAGTTTCTGGCACAAACTGGTTCTATCAGGGGGTGTTTGCATCGTGCAGTGTTGTCAACTTAGTAAATTGTCGCTACAATTAGCAACTGGGCATAAACCTGAACAGACTTTAAATTTGAAACAATTACAGGAAGTGTTGAATTTGTTTTAAAACATAATTTTAACACGGCAAACAAGCTACTCAAAACGAGGCCTTGCACTAAAATCCAGCTATGGCCAATTCAAACCAAGAACAATTAGACATAAAGCCCTGCCCCTAATGACAGTCTGCTATGTTCTAGAGTTGGAAGCAAATGCAGGCTAAACTGTTGTGGATCCTAGACAGACTCTGTGAGCGGTGCAAGAGAGAAAATAAGAAAGAAGGTGCCTGGTGAGTCATCTGGTAGACCACCTGCCACTTGAGCGCTACCACTTGCCACGGCAGCCCGGGTTCAAGTCCAGCCTGTGGCCTTTTGTTGCTTGTCACAGTCTCTCTCTCTCTTTCTCTCTCTCTCTCTCACTATGACTATGCGTGAAAATAACGGAGAAAAAAAAATATTCTGGCTGATTGATCATTTTATAAGTAAATATTGGTGAAATCACAGAACAGTCTTTGTCTTTAATTTATGTCTCTGCTGATTTGGTCAGAGGGCGTTGTCTTTAGTCTCTCTCATCCATACAACCAATTACAATTCCTTAGTTCCCTTAGTTGACTTATCTATTCAATGACAGGATTGAGCAGCACAGTACCTGCTGTGAGTGGTGCTATTAAAGCTGCCACCATGCAGTTTTGACTGTACAGCCTGCTCATTCACATGCAGCATACCATCATAACTAAATACATTCTTCGTCTATGTCCCCTTTTCTCGTCTCTTCCTGATCCTTTGATATCCGCGTTGACTTCAAAGAGGTGGGCTGCAGCCTTACCTGATGCTAATAGTCCACATGAAAGAGAATCTGTATGAGGTGTGAGCGTCGGGGACTGACGGAGCCTCTTGGGGGGACTCCCCTCTCTTCTCCGTCAACCCAGACAGTCTATTCCCCAGCTTCTAGTTAGTGGCGACTTCTAAAAGACCTTCAGAGATGCAGGGAGAGATAGCATGCATACACTGGTGGACTGCAGAACTTTTAAATATGAGCCAAAGGACAGTAAAGGCCAGTTCAAGGGAATTTGTGCTGCCCATGCTCTGATGTATTACGCGGATGTGTTTTGGGTTGAATGAAATGACAAATATGAAAAGAGCTTCAATATCGGAGCTTAGTCCAGCCAACAAGAGTTGAATCGTTCCTCTGGGACTATAGGAATATTGTAATTCGGCAGTACCATGTGAAGTGGCCCACTAGTTAGCACAGCTATGCATCATCCTGCCAGAGACAAGGGGTACTGAGGTTGAGACTGGCACTCACTCGCTCCAAGAAGATAGGTCATTATTAGCATGAAGATAACTCCCATGTGCAAGGAGTTTTTAAAACTAATATACCCTATATGGTCTCAGTGGCGTGGGTGGCCATCTCATTTTTCGAACCCAAATTAGTCATCCTAAACGATTTGACAACTAGATTGATATAGCAACGTTCAACATAGCCAGGGACAATCTTTTTAACTGAGGTCCACCAGCAGCACCTGCATCAGAACCAGATTTTATTCCACACAGTCTTTTTTTCTTACCATAACCCGGTGCCTTCCTTTACCCTTTAGCTGTTGACCCCGAGCAGAGATGAGGAGGTCTGGGTAAGCGTCTTCAACTTCTCTCTCTCTCTCTCTCTCTGTCTCTCTCTCTCTCACTATCTCTCCACAACCCCAGTTTTCTTTTTGCATATTCAAGATCTTAGTCTTCAGCCACTATCCACACCGACACCTTCAACAGGGACGAGAACATATGACACTTGATCACTGCGGCGCTTGCATTGGATTGTTTTTTGTTTTCTTACTCTTTTGTTTGAATAGCCGCAAAATGACAAGTACAGCCAACAGACTGACAAGTAGCTTGGGGTAGCTTTTAAGAAAAACACTACGTGAGACCACCTGATAAAAAATATGCTACACATTTCAGTGTTTGGTCTCAAAAATAAACCAACCAACAATCCAGCAAACAAACCAAAAAAAAAAAAAAAAGCAGTCTGATATTTGAAGAATAGTTTTCAAACTGTGACATTCACAGTCAAGAGGATCTGTTACTTTGGCTACCAAGGTTGGTTGGTATGGAAACCAAGTACTCGTTGCTACCCCTGTCCTCACCAAAATGAAAAGTTTTCTGTTGTTATGTGTGAAATAACAGCTAATACTGTAGAGGCACGGAGGAAGAGATGGGAGGCAAAGACACTGTCCAAGACAGACAACAGGACATTGGTTGTTGTAGTTCGGCACGCTTAATTACTCACTGTGACTCATAACTGAGGCAAAGCTGAACACACTAGCAAGCTACACATACAGTATTTTTAGAATATGTATCACTTACACTGAAGGATGCTTTCATTATTTTTCATGTCCTTCTCACAATATCCACAAATTGTCTTGGAAATCACAGAGAAAAATAAAACTAATAACTCCAGTTATTGCCAGAGAATCATCATGTGTTCAGGTTTTTCTTCTGTGTCAAAGTAATCCAGTGACAGTTGTGTGGGTAATCATGTGTATGCCGCAAAGAGTATCAGCTAATAGCTAATTCCGCATACTTCTAATGGTGCAAACTTGACACAACGTAAACAACTTGCTCACTTTTAATCAATGGGAGTCTAATATTCCCGGAAAACCTGTTGTACTGTATTTGTACCACGCAAACCTGACCACACGAGGGTACATGTAAAGTTTAGGAAATGGCATTATACGACCCAAAATGTCTGATGTTACTCCCCCATATTGTCTTCTCACTGGAGCTGTCAAACATCCCTCATTCACAAAAACAAAATGGAGTGTGCAATTAATGTTGCCAAGTCCAGAGCTATGTTCCATAAAGCTCCACACCTTGTGTAATAGTGCTTTTAGCCGCAGCACTTTGACAAGCGTCAGCCTGTTGTCAAGGTCACTAATGACAAAGTCAAGCTGGCATGTTTTGATTTCAGATCAGTGGAATCACATCTAACCATTCTGAGTGATGGTTCAGTCAGGCCCACTCAGGATATTTCATGCAGAGAATATCAATAGTAAACCATGTTTCAGGATTATAAAGCAAAACAATGAAAAGTTCATTGTGCTTTTCACAGCTTTCTCCCACATAGTTGTGGTTCCGAGGTTTGATTTGATTCCTAAAGTGCCGCGGCTGCCTAAACCTCCTTTTCATTTGACTGTAGTCGTTTGGAACATTTTCTCATTCAAACCAGAGCTTTGATTAAAAACAAAGGGCCGCTTATCTCAAAGGGCTGGGTTTCTTACCCCAGCCTTTGAAAACAGCTCGCAGCAAATTATGGTAAATAAGTGTACAAAAGGTTCTCTTTGTGCATATGCAGGTCAGCTTTCTTCAAAACGCTGGCCTACAATGGCAAACAACAAAGTGCTGTGATCCATGTGGGCACAACAAATAGCACAGATCTCTGTCTGTGTTCTGTTTTGGTGTCTTTTCCCGCTGACTTTTTACCCCGCTTTACTTCAATATCAATCAGTTGCAGATGGGGAAACTAATAATTTCTGACAACTACTGATAGATGGCTAATCTCTAAAGAAAATGGACCTCTTGCAGGCGGCGTCAATGATACCAGCTTTTTCATGTTCCAAATTAATTCCTGAACGTAATAACTGGAGGCAGTTTGGAGAAAAGGGGGATTTCATTTATAATTAAACAACACTCCTTTAGATGATGTTTAAACGACTCAAAGCTTTTGCCTGTGAAGTTCTAACCTCTGGACAATCACATGGGGAAATAAGAGAGCGTGCCGAAAATATGTATCAGTGTTTCCAGCAATCAAAAACATACCATTCCTTTTACCACTCCTTTTTTTTTTTTTTTTTTCCCATTGCTTTGTCTCCTCTTTATTCTATTCCTAGAACTGTACTCCTGAAAATAAAAGTGGTCTCTTCTTGTCGGGGTTCTAATCACAAGTTCATGTTATCATTCCATTTCTCATCTGTGGAGGCAATTTATTTGGTGTCACACGATTGCACCCCAATTTCAGCTCATTCAAATGTTAGTCTTACGACACGGACTCTCTTGCAAGGGAGCTGCGGAGGAGTGTTCGTAATGGAATTTAAATCAAGCCACGTTCCAAGTCTAATTCTGAATATCAGGGGGATCAGTGTGAGATAATGACAGCCAGCGGTTTCTGTCCACACTGTTAAGCAGAATTTGTTGCCCTCTGTTAAAATACCTGCTTCTTGAGGCCCAGTTGCTGGAGTTTGCCATTATATTGCATCCCCTTGCATCATATTGAACCTCTTTGAAGTTCCAGTGGCACTTCTTACCCCCTTATTCAGGCTGAGCTTCCACTCCTTTGACCCAAATAAGAAGACACAAAAAAAAAAAAAAAAAAAAAAAAAAAACTGAGAACGTGATGCTGTTACAATGTCATTCTTTATCAAGCACCTGTTTGTGCGTCTTGAATGACGGCTAAAGCACAGTTGGTTTACAGTCATGTTCTTAAAGGGCTGGACTCAGAGACCTTTCCCTCCTCTTATCTGTCAGTTATTAACTCCACACTCACATCAGGCTCCGTGGGGATTTCACTTCAGATGCTTTCTGTCTCTTTCTCTGTTGTTCTGTCTTGCCCTGTCATTTCTTTATCTCACTCCATACATCATTTAATCATCCTTTCTTCACCTCCCTGTCTATGTTTTTAATTTAGCAACTTCTCCCCCCAATCCTTTCCCCTTTTAGACAAATTTTCTGTAACCCCCTTCCCTGGTTTTTTTTTTTTTTTTTTTTACTTCCTACCCCTCCTCTGTTGCTCTTTCCCTATCGCTAGCTCTGTGCACGTCCTCGTGCTGTCTCACTCGGTAGAGCGAGACATTGTGTGCAGACGCTGCCAGTCTCCAAAGAGTGAAGTCGGCTAATGCATAGCAAACACTAACCAGCCAAACCAGGCATGCTTAACACAAAAGGATGGGCTTTCGTTTTTTTGTGCTGTGGCCAATACACTCAGGAATTAACACCCTCCTTCACAGCCATACATTCCAGTAAGCCCCCAGTAGTTTGAACAGCTCAGGCTGCTGAGCTACGTATTCAGTCAGGACCCAAATTATCGGCTTTCTCGCCAGGCGCCTTAATCACCCATAGGGACCGGCAAGCCGCAGTGAAGGATAGCATGAAAGAAACCTCAGTGTCTCCCTCTCTCTCTCTCTCTCTCTCTCTCAGTATCTCTGACTGTTTCTCACTCTTATCTTCTATTTGCCCCTGAAGTCATTTCATATTCAATTAGGGGAAACTGAGGAAGCATTTGACATCGTTGAGCATGCAGGTCATTTGTAAAAACTAATAGACACTAAGTGAAAAGGAAGCGAGGCCGCTCTGTGAATTTGCCAACACTTGGCGAGTCCCGGAGCTTACAAGTGTGCCCCTGAAGTTGCTAATGAACAAGTCACTCAGCAGCCATGAGAGAAAATACATTTGGCTGTCGGGCTAACATAGCTGATAACCTCGTGTGGCTTCAATATTGACACTTAAATCTTAGTCTGAACACTGAATATGTTAAAATGACATGGACTTGCAAACTCAATCTTGCAGTGTCTTCTGTCTAAGTTTTCCTAGGATTATTACCATTGGCTGTGCTGTTGACGGGTCCAGGCTGGTATATCTTTTGACAAATATCCTAAACTTTCGCACCAAGCCATCAAAAAGAAGGCTGTGCCGATATGAAATAGTGAACAATGGTGCAATCATGACAGGCCACGGAAGTATGTCATAAAGAGCCTGGCGACCTATCAATAAGAAACCTCAGAATACGAAATGCACAATAGCAGGCAGATTTAAACAGGGAAATGGTGTAACTATAACATTAATAATTCAGCATAAGTAAAAAAAAAAAAAAAAAAAGAAGGGGAAAGCTAAAAACCTCCGTGCTATTACAGTTAATGGTCTTATTCGTCATCGCTGAGTGCAGTGGTGCTATTTGTTTCTCCTGTGGCACACAAATGCTTGATCTACTTGAGCTGGCATCCATCACTGCAAGCTGCCAGTCTTAAATAGGCTTTTGCATTATGACAAGGGTAATGCACGCATTGGATGAGAGGTGTTCAACCTAAGACAAGGGCACTTGCAATGCAATGGAAGACATGTGTTCGCATATGGAGGGATAAAGCATGAGCTGTTATAGGAATCAAACAAAGTCTGTTGTTGGCAATATAGACGGCACACTATATGTCAGTGATACAGCAAATTGTTCCATTTCAGAGAGTGAGAGACCTAGAGGCTGTTAAATTGCCCATTTCATTATTGATAAGCATCACAGGCGGAAGTCAGTCTTCCCGTATGATTGACAGCTGAGTCTCAGCCACTGATTTTCCACATGAGAGAGGGAGGTGAGTCAAGCAATGTGGGATGCAATGGTCTAATTTCACTTCAAATAGAGCCCTAGGTACAGGAAGACAGGGAAACTGAATACATATCAATGTACCTTTGATAATGCAAGTAATTCAAAGTAATGCAAGCTAAAGAACTGATTTGCTTTGCATAATGCCATGCCATGTTTGGAGGTAAAATTTATATTGGGGGCAGTGGAACGAAAAAACACATCCAATGCAATCTTAATGGAACTATTCTATTAAGAAGCAATCAGATGTAAACCAAAGCATATTCATAAGTAATAAAGATAAATAATTACGCCTCTGTGATTTCACTGAGCTTTTTTTTTTTCTCCACACAACCAATTATGAATAGTGGCAGTCTGTAAGTGGTTTTCTTCAAAAAAAAAAGAAAAAAGACCTGTTTTCCAGCCCATATAGCGTGAGAATGAATATGAAGTCATTCAAACTTGCACACACTGATGAATACATATTAGCGAGTGAGAAGTAAACACATGAGGATAAATACTTAATTCAGATCGCTTTTTCTTGCAAAATGACCGATTCATCTGGGTGTCCAATTCACTGGAAACAGGCTTGTAGTGTTAATTTTCAACTAAAAGCCTGAAATTCACATACTGCATGAAGACACAGAGACACAGAGGCCTGGCCAACAAAACTACAGCCATGGAAGCAGGTCTACTATTATACAGGTAAGATAACATGTCAGCAATCTTTGTTTCAGCTTGTAAATAGCATGTTATGAGCTAATAAGCACAAAACACAAAGTACAGCTGTATACAGCCGTTAGTTTTCAAGACATTTGGGCATAAATAATAGTATTGGACAAAATTACAATTCTGACCTGTAAAAGTTGCAAGTAGAAAAGTCAGACTCACCGAAATTGCTGCAGTCGATTCTGAGGGGAAGGAACATTTACTAAATTATATTAAAGTCTACCCAGTAGTTGACAAGACCATGTTTAAATGTGCTGTAAGGCTGGACCAAGGTATGATCAGTATGGGCAACTGGGGATGTGGCTGAAAACTGTTGTAGAACCTTTCCATTGAAAGTATCTAAAGCTAAAAGTAGCTAAAGATAAAAGTTGTCAACAACGGTTCCACACCAGTTTTAATTCACTTTCCAATAGCTATTAGTAGCTAAAGCTGCTCAAAAAGCAGCTAAATGTGACTAAATTATGTAATACCCTAATTACCACATTTATGGCCATTGTCTTGCATTTGCATTCTGCACAGCCATTTATGCTTCTCTCCTACTCTCTGGACAACAGTTGAATATCCAGTAAAGACGACAGAACAACTGTGAAACAGTGACTGAAACACGACCCATTGAGATTACGTGCTAACCAGCAGTCGTGTCCAAGCAGTTTGCTGCTCTTCACTGACAGAATCCTGGTGTTATAACCAGGTCATCTGACAAAACTTGATTTTGGTTATATTTACATGCAAGGTTATCACTCAAAAAGAAACTTCGAAGCTCTCGAAGATTTATGTCAGCTACAGTGTCAACCTCACGGTTGAACGAGGGGAAAAGTTGCTGCAATCCGAGAGCCATGCCGCTAGCGAGGCCAAAAATATTGCACCTGTGCTATGACAATTCTCACCGTGAATTCAACATCATCTGCATTTGTGCATAACTAATTGCACTAGTACAATATAATCATGTAACACTTGCCTGTCTACCTCTGAGATTAAGTAAAAGCTGTTGTCATTCACTCATTTATTTATTACAATAGTTTCCTTCAGACATTTCCCACTGATGATTCCACAAAATCTGAACTCTTACTATCTTAACTATCTTCATGCTGCACAAGTAGGGGAAACTAAAGACTTAAATAGTCACAATTTGTCACCTCTCTGGTCATACTATTGAATCACACTGCTGTCCTCTGCATAATTAATGGACCATTGGTTTATACTTAATATTGATCCCTCACTGTCCTGTTTCTCGTCACATTTAAGATTTAATGAAACAATTTCACTGGACCTGTAAAAGCCTGGAGAGGGAGTGATTATGCCTTATGAGTCAGTGGAAGCCTTTTAATGTGAAAAATCTGTGCGGGAGCTTAACACACACACACAGACACACACGCACACACACACGCGCACACACACACACAAAACCAGACTACAATTAATTAACAGTATTTCTGTTTGAAAGGGGAAACTTTTACATGTAGAATTAGTGCTTTGGAAATGTGCATTTATCAAAGCAACAATTAATGTTGAGGAAGGGTTGAATTTGCAACAGGAATAGATCAAAAACTGTGAAATGTTTTTCCTAAAATGAGATAAACTATGAGAAAAGTGAAGGCCATTTCAAATAAAACTCTGGTTCTCTCTGTATAAGCCTCACCTACTCTGAGAGCCAAGCAATGGCTCTGTTGTGCTGCACTTCCCTCTGCCTCTCTTGTCCTGGCATGTTCACAGTGGTGGCCCAGCACCAGGCAGGTTTTATCTGCCTCCATGTGGAGCACACTGCCTCTGGCATAGAAGATCCGTCGGCATGTGTGGACTGCCAAGCCAGTGCTGCCATTTGGTGTAAACACCAGCAGGAGCTTTGTCGAGGCCGTCCTTCAGTGGATGTGTATAATTGCAGATGTGACAAGCGTGGCAGGTTTTTCTCCCGAGCCCCGTCCGCCTGACCTTGAACCCAACCCAAAGCTGCCTCTGACAATGAGGAAAACATGCTGGGGCCGGGATGAGAATGTTTTTTGCTTCTGATGTCCTCCTTTCCTTGTCACTGAGGCAGGACATCCTGGTAGCAGGAACACTGACTGCTAAAGAGATCAGCATCTCCTTGCTGTCTCCCAGATGTACAGTCTGGCCCGTTTTTGATGTTTTTTTGATTCTGTTTTTGTTTTCTCACTGACTAGGTGAAGCATATAATAAAGTAGGAAATGTCTCCCGTACAAGCCAAGTAATTTGAAGTAAAATTCTGAATCTTTTCAATAATAAATGTCAAATAATTCTCTACATACTCTCTACCTAAAAATTCAGCCAAGGCAAACAGTGCTTATAAGCCAGAAACTCTGCTTATTCAGGCATATGGGTCCATTGGAATGATGGTAATTTGCTTACATAGTGATTATTAACAAAGGGGGTGAATAAGCTGAGAAAACTGAGTACATAAATTTAGACAAAAATGTTGACTCAGAGTTAAATGAAAGTTCAATGTAATTTGTCTTTATTGATTTGGTTTACAGTGGAAGTTGTTTGCAAGGAAATGCAGCAGTGAGATAACATACTGGAGGCTGCACAACAGGTTGAGATGACCCCACCAGATGTTTCTTGTTCGTGCTCATATCCCCCCAGAGAAAACGCTGCAACTCAGCGCGCTGAAACGCAAACGCAGAGGTAGGAAGGGAGAGACAAGATCAAAAAGAGGAGCACAGCAGTTAAAGAGATTCATACTGCCAGCATTAAACCTGGAATAACAAGACGTACGAGCTTACCATATGGTCCCATTGTACCGGTGGTACTGGAATTCAAACTGATTACACAGAATCAGAGAGGAATCCTCACACTGTGTTTGTCACATGCTGCAAATTAAACATCACGCTTTGAGCTCAAGTGCAATTCTTAAAAGTTAAATTAGCTTGTTTAGAGACGTTTCATGTATTTATTTAGACACACGGTTCCCATACTTGTATGTTAGTGCGTCAGGCGGCTGTGTTTTACAATCTCTCTATCAGATTCAAAATTTTGTGCCCTGTTGTATGCTCAGGAGTGGCTGGAGAGACATAGTTTTAATGGAACTAAAGTACAGTGGTTCTCACTAATGCATGGAAATGGTTGTCAACAGGCTTTCAGCTGCTGCACCACAATTAGAGCTCTGTCACTAGTCGACGGATGGCTAGCTTCCAATCGCACTGAATTACAATGCTGTCAAGTGTCTCATATCACTTATGAGGTTGGCAGCACATATCTGTTCCCAAAATATCAGGCCCGGGTGCTGACATTGAACAGTTAATGCACACTGCATATTCAAAATCATAACAGGCGATGAGGTGAGTAAACGTCTGCAGCCGAAACTGTAACTAAACCAGCGTTGACAGCGGAGGCATCAACCATCTCATTCTTGTAATCTCAACAAAAGCACCGGGGGTGGTCTTTGACACGTGCACGAGACGGTGGTCTTCAAACGCCGGACGAGCACTCAGTGGCACTGCAGAGACAACCTGCAGTGATGACCCCCTGCATAAAGGCCGCAGCAGAGACGCTCGGCAGGCGGTTGAGGGTGTAAGGAGTGAGCCGCCTGATCGTGCTGATCTTTTACTGGGCAATACTATAGCGCTTCATTAGCTATGGAATTACATCAAGGTTTGGCAACCCAGCAGTGGAACTGAAATGCGGCCTTATCGGTACGGACAAAATGGATATGGGGTGGAAAGTGCAAATCGGATCACTTGAGCCTCCATCACGGTGCTGAACTCTAATGTTGAATGCAACAGAGCGATGTGTGATACATACACACAAACACTTCAGTTTTTAAAGTTTATTTTAACAATTGTGCTGTCAGTATCAAATGTATAATGTTTTTTTTTGTTTTGTTTTTTTTTTTTTAGTAATGCAGCTGTCTAGTGTTGTGTCAAATACACAATAAGTGTAAGTAATATTTCTCTTATGTTCACCTCAAGGACAGTGAAGTTTAGCACACAGTAATGTATCTCCTCACTTTTTCTTTTTTTTTCACCCTCAATAAGGATGTCCACTTAAAGACCGGCTAACAAGTGTTAGTCTTAATAAAGTCATAACCATAGCTCATTAACAACAGTGTGAGATTGCTGGCTCCTTCGAAACATGCTTTCTAATGACCCCCGTGGGACAGATCGTCTGAATATGCAACAGTGATCTTTTTATGTAGAATAGCGCAGTCTCTAGGGCTCGCTGGGAACGGGTAACAACCACGCATGCACCGTCAGAACCCTCTCAACTCATATATGCAAGCGCACACACACACACACACACACACACACACACACACACACACACACACACACACACANCACACACACACACACACACACACACACACACACACACACACACACACACACACACAGTATTACCACTAAACACAAAATTACTAGACAACCGCATGGGCTAACAAAGGCTGGTCTCCATGGAAACAAATCTACTCTGGAATGTCATTCCCTCTAGCAATAGCTTACACTTTTGACAATGTTCCCCTCTAATGACATTTCACATGCTTTATTTATTTATCTGTTCACTTACACGCAGATTAAAAATGTATTAATTTCAAGATAATCGATGGGTTACATCTGCAGAACTTGGGTCACGACATCATAAACATGGTGCAAATCCTGGACATGAACCAGACCTTTGTGTGTTTAAAAATAGACGCAGACAACAAGTGTGCGCAGTGGTAGCAGTTGCATAATTAGATGCGTCTTTCTCACACATATGTGTGGAGTCCAGTGCCACACAGCACACACACACATCTCTCCCCTCTTTATTCTCCTAACCAAGACAAAAATGTTAACTTGTTGTAGCGGCCCATTTGTGTGCAGTTCCAACATGAAAGAGAGTTTAATATAACTGTGTGATGCCAGTTTGGCATGCTTTTTTGACTTGGCTCCATTTTGCAAAAAAAAAAAAAAAACCTTTGGAAAAGAAGCACAAATGGCACATATCTCCTGTGTACAGAGGTATACAGAGGGAGTACAGACAGCCAGAGTGTAGGTGTAGTGAGTGTTCAACTCGACGCGTATCTCTAAATTTGCCACAAAGACTAACTATAATGTTCCAAGTTCCCATTGATCGCTCTATCTTGTTCTGCCAAGGCTAAAGAAGAAAGTGGAAAAGCTCTGAAGCAAAAGAAAGCTACACGTCCTCAGAAAAAAAAAAAAGAAAAAAGAAAATACGTTAAAGCTGGATGAAGAGAAAGTGTTCCACCATTTAAATGCACTTTGGGGTCCGTGCAGCTTTCTGTCAAAGCAACATGCATATATCATCAACTTTGAAATGTACAATGCTTTTAGAAAATGTTCAAACCGCTTTCTTTTTTTTTTTTTTTTTTTACACATTTTGTTCAGATGCAGTTTTATGCAAAAAAAAAAAAAACAAAAAAAAACAAAACACTTCCTACACTGAATACCCCATGGCATCAGGTGAAAACAGAATTTTACAGAACAGAATTTTTTTTTTATTAAAAAGGGGAAACTGAAGCATCATGTTGTACGTATTGAGAATCAGTATGTGCTTCGCTACAAAATCTGGCTTCTCCTGTTTCTCTTGATCATGATTCAGTTAATGGGACATGATCTGTCATGAGGTCTCAGAGCTGACCATGCATATCAGAGCAAAAACCACGTAGAGGACAAACTCCAAGATGGGACTGTGTCGAGAAACAGATCTAAGGAAGGCTGCAAAAAAATCAAAACAAACAATTGTACTACACTGGAGGTTTCCCAGAGAACAGTGGCCGCCATAATTAGGGGAGAAGAGACTTGGTAAGAGAGGTGACCAAGAACCTGATGGTCTCTCTGGCAGAAATCCTGTCTGGGGATGAGAGAAGCCTCCAGAAGGACAACTATCACTGTGCAAGTCCACCGATCTGGGCTTTATGGCAGAGCTGCCAGACTGCCTCTCCTCAGGGAAACTCTGCAAAGAAGATTTTCTGATCTGACGAATCCAATATTGAACTGTTTGGCCACAATTTCAAGTGTCATGTTTAAAAGAAACAGACGTGACACTTAGAGCTGTTTCCCCTCTGCAAGTTTCTCCCATCGAGACGTGATCTGCGGAGCTCATCCAGAGTGACCATCAGGTTCTCGGTCACCTCTCTCACCAGGGTCTTGGTTGCTCCACACTTCTTCCATGTAAGAATTAATGTAGACCACCGTCCTCTCGGGAACCCTCAGTGGGGCAGAATTACCTTTTTTTTTTATCCTGGCTCTGTTTCCCGACACTATCTGACGATATCTGTGAGTTTGTCCTGCCTCGTGGTTTGATTTTCGCTCTGATACACATGCTGTGAGACCTTGCACAGACAAGTGCGGGCCTTTGAAAATCATATTCCCTAAACCGAATATACCACGGGTGCGCTTTAACCAAGGTGTGGAAGCAAAAGATGGTGAAGAGCAACGCGAGAGAGCCAAGCTAAAGTTCAGGTGTCAAAGCACAGGATTCCAAATACTTAGGTCAATGGGATAATTCAGCTTTTCCTTTTTTAACAAATTTGCAAAAGATCCTACAATTCTGTTTTTTTTTTACGTTGTCATTATGGGACGAGTCTATTGATGAGAAAAATATTATTTAGCCTGCAATATACCAAAATGTGAAAAAAAAAAAAAAAAAAAAAAAATTAGGAGTCTGAACATGGTCTGAATGCACTGTATTAATAAATTCAGAGGATATGGGCAAACACAACATACTCTTATTGGCCCACTTGAAACCCAGTTAAACCTAATACACTGTAAGTCAACCCAGAGACCCTGAAGTATTTTCACACTTGTCAATATTGTTAGACGAAAGTCTGTCCTCAATGAAAACCTTTCAGATGCTTAAGATAGAACCTTTTCTTCTGTTGAGGCCGTTCGTTAAGGGAGGATTTTTGTGTATGTAGGAATTTTGCCAGCGAGTCTTACTGATAATTCACTCGAACTAATTCCTTGAGTGCTTCAGGGCGCGGGGAATTTAATTACATAAATGCTGTCTTTTTCACATTAATGGTAAGCATCAGATTGTGATTTGGTTCTTCTGTTGTGCTGTAAAATTAAAGCCTGCCAGAGTTTCTGTTTGCCAGAGTGACAATGTGTTCTCTGTGCTGTATGTGTACGTAAACAGTGGATTTATTTTGTTTTTCTTTTTGTGAGACAGCCATGACAAATGGCGCAAAGACCCCTCTCAGCTATCCATTGGTCTGTCTATATATCCATCTGTCTCTCCGTATGCGACAGGGAAAGTTTTTTTTTGCGACGATTCGGTGGAAGTATACCGTCGGGCTGCCTGTTAGTCTGTCACTCTGGAGGGATTAGCTTCAATAAACATCATGAGCATTTTTTGTTAGCTTCACTGAGATCTTGTTTAAAGCGCCACCCGTATTGTCGAGGGCTAATTCGTCGAAATGTGTAACCGTGGCGTCTGAAACGATACTCGGAAATCAGACTGCTGCCGCTGTTTCTGTTTCTCTTTTCATGCTGCAGGGAGCACAGAGCAGCTCGGATCCACCCTAATTCCTCCTCGGCTCTCCACTTTCCTCTCCACATAAGGTTCCTTCTGGTTTAAAAAAAAGGAAAGAAAAAACCGAAGGTGATGTCCAGATGACAGACATTGCGGTGGTTTGCCACTTGGTTACAAAACCGGTCAGAAACATTTCAAGATGAGGCTGACTGGTTCTGCCTGATGCGCCTCAAGAACTGGTGGATGGATTCATTTAGTTTCATGCAGCACATGCTGACATTACAGGCTATGAAGCATTTATTTACAGAATTAATAACCAACTCAGACCAATCAATAAGCGACTTCTTTCACTTTTTGTTTAACTTTTATCGAAGGCTTTGTCTGAAACTTGTTTTCTTGCTGTCTCCGGTTCCCTGTTTGAAAAGATTCATTTCATTCTATATTATTAGCTTTCTCTGATATTGTCGTGATCTGTTTTTAATGAGATCAACCTGATTCATTTACTGTACCAATCACTCAGTACAGCTGATCATTTAAATCACTGCTGGGAGGGTTGACTCAGACATGGAACAACACAACAATTTAATTGGAATCACAAATGAATGTTGTGGAGAGGTAGGAGATACGTGACTGTAAGATTCTGATCAGGTGTAGTATTAAAAATTCTGCATGTGTACTGGTACAGACTTGATACTGTGGAAACAGCATGAAGATCAAGGCTGGGTTGTCATTTATCAATATGCATATTCTAGTTTAATCCATTTAATATACTGTAAATGGGAAAAAAAGCAAGTTTAAGTCTCTGCAATGGTCATTAATTTGCTCTTTTCTGAGCAAATTTGCTAAGCTTTTAATGCTACTTCTATCGGGGCAAAGCTACACATTTGATATTAAAGTATGAGTTGAATGAGGAAACAATTTAATCCAGAACCAAAGCATTTAACACTCACTAATGTCAAAGCTAATCCAGAAATCCAAAGTTTATCCCAAAACCCACATGTAAGCAATCCTGGTGGTGGAATCCCCATTTCACAGTTACACATCATGGAAACACATATACGATTAAGAGAGAGAGAGCGAGGGGGGCATTGCGTGATATAGATATTTAGCTGTAATTCATCTGAAATCACTTTGACTACATTTAAATGATCTAATATTTTAATGCTATGTCTCTTAATTGTATGTGTCTAACACATAACCCACAATCTGCTTCATGTACATCTGTTTCTGTTTGTAATGGATATATATATATATATATATATATATGAATTCTAAAGAAACTCTAATTTTCAGTACAGTAATATGCAAGTGAAAGGTTGCGCAAAAACAGAACATTCAAAAGAGAAATGCCAACTTAACCTTCTAATAGCCCAGTTTTCTTAATGCTAAGCAGAGCGGGAACAAAAATCAAACCTCAAGAAGCAGAGTCAGAACAGAGCATCCCTGCCACAAGCTGAGCAAACAGAAAATCAATATCCTAATGTAAAAGGCAGAGATTGGTTTCCTGCTCTTCGTCTCTTCCCCTGCTAAACTTGAAGAGGAGACTGTTTGGAGTGGAACTGAAATAACAAATGTCATTAGATGAGGATGGGCAACTGCAGCTGCTCAGTGCATGGTAGGCCTTGCTGCATGTGGAAGATAAGCAAGCTGGAGACTATGTTCTGATGTCAACTGATGGTCCAGACTGAGCAGGCGGCACGGTCAGTGGGGAAACTGTCTTCATTCACTTTGCACCCAATTGTTTCCCAGGCCCCCCATTAAATGCTAGAAATGGTTGAGACAAATCCACCATTTATAAGCTGATAATGGATATCCATTATACAGTGGGTAGTGGTTTTTCATTTAAAAACACAATAAGTTCGGCTTTAGGTAACGCCCTTGTCATGCACATGCAGACGATGCCAGGCTTGACGGAAAGAGAAAGTGGTGAGGTGAAAAACTTTTAAGTGAATTCCAGGTTAAAACAATACTTTTAAAAAAAAGAAAAAAAAAGTTGTAGGTAAGACTTAGGTTTGAAGTCAATTACAATGCAAATATGTTGTATATACAGATCCCACCAAACAAATAATGTTACCGAGAAGGTAACAAGGAAGGAGGATATAAGAGGGAAAGTTTTATATATATATATATATACACACACACACACACACACATATATATATATATATATATATATATATA
>CM076650.1:21897098-21919582 GCA_038496675.1 Rachycentron canadum | reverse complement strand
TATATATATATATATATACACACACACACACACACACACACACACACACATATATATATATATATAATTATTATTATTATAATTTTTTTTTTTATTATTTTTTTTTCTTTTCCAAAGTACCCATAGGTCTCACATCCTAACCAACATGACACAGTAGTGGTGGACATACAGCAGAAGAAGGCAGCAGTGATAGATGTAGCATTCCTAAACGACAGAAGCATCAGGAAGAAGGAACACCAGACTCTCGTGAAACACAGAGGGATGAAAGAGGAGCCAGAAAAGATGTGGAAAGTGAAGGCAACAGTGGTCCCTGTGGTAATGGGAACACTCAGGGCTGTGACCTCCAAACTCCAGCAGATCTCAGAACAACAACTGAGATCGCTGTCCTGGTGAGTGTGGCGATAGAAACAGCTAAGATACTGCACAAGAGGAAACATCGAAGACCACCCGCAGGGAGGAGTGGGGGATTATTTTTTATATAAATATAGATGCAATTATATACAATTTGTAAAGACAAAATGTAGGTATATTTAGTTCATTTTGTTGTCGTCTGACCTTGCACTTAGATATTTGTTAAAGCGTAAGTATCCCCATTCCGTCTAATTAGGCTATAATGCTATAGAGCCGTTAAGTGTGTGTGTGTGTGTGTGTGTGTGTGTGTGTGGCTGTCAGCTGATCTGATCCGTCTTTAGGCTCTGACATTTTTCACCTTTTCCCACCACAAGCCACACATTTTTACAGCACAGTTTCATGTTAAGCCATGATCCATATCTCAGCAGGGGATAACGGCACTGATCCACGATATTCGGCCTGGGAACAAACAGTAATGGCCAAAGCCTACAACCGGGTCGTCTGGTAATGATCAGCATTCTGCGAAACTTCCACTGAGGGATTTGGCGGCGAGATATCTAACAGATATACAATCTTCATGTTTTTGTGGTTTTTTTTTTTTTTTTTTGTCCAGCTCTGTAGCCACATCAAAACTAGCTGCTTCACATTAAAGATGAGCTTTTAATATGGAGAGCGGCCGCAGGAAATGCAAGGACATTTGCCGCATGGCTCGACGGTAACTGTTGTTGGTAGATACAAGCTGCTCAGGACAAGAAAATACAAACATTTTATCCAGTTCATTTCAGAAAGAAACATCATCTTTTTTGCAGTTTTACAAGAGATATCCCCAACTGATTGGCGTAGATTTAAATGACTGCTTCAGGCAAAAATAATCCAACACTTTCCAAAAAAAAAAGAAATACAGCCGAATGAAGATGATTAGATAAAGGTCTGCATGTGACAGGTTCTCACTACACCTTGTGTGAACCAGCGGCCATTTAATGCCTAATAAAGGCAAACTCTATCTCTATTGCTGGACTGCCATGTTTCACAGAACACCACTCTTGCTGTGCCGACATCACAAGTATCACATTGCTGTTTATCAAGTTATGGCTTGACATGGGTAACTGCATAGAAAATGCTAATGGCTTACCTACTGGTTCAGCAGATGTCTTATGAGAAGGGACTGGATTAAAAAAAAAAAAAAAAAAAGTGCATTGCAACCTTTGAAAGCAGGTATCCAATATTGTACAAAGCATGTGCACGGGCTCTGCTCAAAGCTTTCATTTCTATTTAATTGTTTTATATAAAGATGGTTATTTTCTTTTTTGATGAGTGCACAGGAGATGGCAAAGTGTTGTTAGCCACAGATTTGCTGTTTTAACAGAGAGGGGCAGTAAACAATTTTCAATGCCAATAATCACTGCCAGGACAGGATGTAGTGTGATACCCACATATGTGGGGGTCAAGGTGGTGGGTGGGAGTGTATGGTTTGGATAGTGGACACCTGATTTTTCACTACACTGCAACTTTCTACCCTTAATCAATGTAATTATAATACAATATCAGAATTTATTACGGAATCTCAGGCGATTTTCGTGGCGCGAGTGTGTTAATTGTACTGTTTGTGCGTGTGAATGTCTCTCTCTATCTGGTATATCTCAACTACCGTATTGTACTTTTAATGTTCAAACACAGGTACGACGCGGCGACATTACACGGTACGGGCCGTGACGCAAAATGCAAAGCGTCACTTTTCTCTCTGTCTTGCGACCAAACACCTCCGGAGGAATGAGAGCGTTCTCTAAACTCGAAGTGTTAAAAAATGTGGGCAATGTGACAATAAGTCCGCCTGTGTACGTGACAGAGATATGTGACACCGTCGCTTGTTATACCCACCTGATGTCCTTTCACCTGTCTCCTTTTTTATGAATGTTTTAGTGGCGGCAACCTGGAAGTAAATGTCTTAGTATGGATGCTTCTTTCTCTCATCGCTTTTGATAAGATGAATTTAATTAGTTTGTGTGTTTTTGCAATTAGGGACAAACAGCTGTTGACTTCAAAGACATTACCTGAGAACCTACAATTTTTCTTTTTTATCCTAGAGTAACTGCATTTATTATAAATGGGTTGTATAGTCTCCCCTGCTATAATATTGAGACATTAAAATTTAAAGCGAGTTCCATTAGCTGAAAGGGTTTTTGGTCATACTTTTTATACTTTACTATGTATTATACAAAATATATAATAGCATTTATTATATGTTCTTTGTTAGACAGGAAGCAAACACAGTCACACCCTAATTAAACACCGCACACACAATTAGAAGCTGAGTATAATTCAGAATTAGATCCAAAACAAACAATAGGACATGCCACTCAGACCTCAGCCCATTTGGAAACACCCATTATTATATAATGGGTATATAATATAACACGCAAAACTAGTTGCGCCTATTCATTCAAATGGGTGTTTCTGGTGGTTGAAATGGAACGTAAACGTTCGTCTTTTTTAATTCACTGGTCACTTGATCGGAAAGCTGTCCAACATGAGCGGAGCTAAGTTAGCATTTCAGCTAACAGCGAGCACACAAACCCTAATCGAACTGTTGCCCTGAGTGAAAGTAAAGATGAAGAAGACGTGTAGGACCGTTCCACTGAAGTCGTACTTTTCTCTGTTCATCTCTCCTGGTGAATAACACGTGACAAATCTCCTCCACATGTGGCATCACATTTTAAAAGCGTTTATCTTTGCCAGAGCATAATTTTGTACATATGCTAAATATTTGTATTGTAATATTTGTATCTTTCCTTTCTGCACTGTTTCGTGGTCAAATGTTTAAGTAAGTAAGTATATTCATCTATTTATTACATCTAAGGCGTCATCACTAATGGATCAGAAACAAACTCCATGGGACTCTGGACAAAATCGAGGTTGCAGGTTACATCACTGTCTGTCTCATATGTATTAAAAGCCTTTTAAACTAGACATATTCATGTGTGCAGTAACACGGTTCCAAGGTGGGCACCCAACATTAGTGTCAACTAAATGTAAGATACTGTCACAATCTCCCTTTCTGTTTGGGAGCTACGCTGTTGAATTATGGCCAGAACAGTGTTCACGGAGAATATTATGATGTTATTATAAATATTAGGATTTTAATCCTATTGGGCATTTGAGCAGAATTGTGTAACAAGCATGAATTCTCAAATTATGGCCAAAAATATGTTTTGTGACTTTTCACCACTAAAAATCTAATCAGCTCATCCTTAAGTGTGAGCTTGTGCCGAACGGTGGTCAAGTCGTGAGAATCACACTACATATCGTGTTGACGAGAACGGGATGGATAGACAGACAACCTAAACACAGCACGGAGGCATAATCGTGCAGATGGATCAAAAATCCACGTGTCCGTGTGTGTGCCAGATGTACTGGTTTGAGTATTTCTGAAACTGCTGTACTCCTGTGATTTTCATGCACAACAGTCTAGAGTCTAGAGTTTGCTCAGAATGGTGAGAAAAACAAAACAAGAAAAGAAAAAATAAAAGCACTCAGTGAATGGCAGGTCTGCAGAAGGAACTGCCTTGTTGATGAGAGAGGTCAGATGAGAATGGCCAGACAGGTTGAAGCTGACAGAAAGGTTGTAGTAACTCCAAACAGCCATGTGTCAACAGTCCAGGCTGGTGGTGGTTGTGTAATGGAGTAGTGGATGTTTTTTTTTTTTTTTTTTTTGTCCACTCTAATACTAATCGATCTTCATTTGAATGCTGCAGCCTATTTGAGAATTGTTGCAGACCATGTCCAACCTTTTAAGCCACATTTTACCATCTCCTAATGGCTACTTCCAGCATGATAATTCACCATATTGGAATAAGAACATCACATGGAACTGATACCATAATGAAATGAGGCTCTTTGGAGAGCTAAGCGGGAGGGCCAGTGTTAGTATGGTGGCCCAAATATAGTGCTCGGTGAGTGCGTTAACTAGTAGTAGTAGTTCTGCTTGGCACACCCAAACTACCCTGCAAAGTTTTTGACCACTAGTAGCGCTACGGAGTAAATATAGAAGTTTCAACTTTACCCACATTACACGAAGTCGGTGAAGTAACCAAACATGGACGCAAACACTGCATGATCAAAAAAAAAAAAAAAAAGATAATAATGATTGACTTTGTTAATGTTTTTTGAAGAAAGAACTGCATTTCTGCAAAGCTCAAGGACACACACACAATGCGCTCGGTTGAGAAACAATTATTGGAAACATAGCTTTTGTTTGTTCTCAGGAAATCTCCACAGGGCATCTTTAATTTAAACTTACCAGACTGTGTTTACATGTTGGTTCCAATTTAGCACGAGAACTCAAAAAAATATATATAGAATTTCCACAGTGATGTGGATTATCCAGAGACAGTGGTGGTGTAACATTTTTCATATAATTTTCAGTTATTTTGTGAATCCACTCTTAAAATCTGTGGTAAACCTTGTCACCCATACTGTGCTGCAATAATCTTAAGTAACTATAATCCCTTAGTCTCTATTGTATAAAAAAAATGTGAAAAATGTTTGTACATGGTTCACAGTTCTGTGTAAACAGGCAGTACGTGCACTGTTATCCAAATCCTTCCCTTTTTTACTCTGAATGACTGTTAGGCCTATTAACTAGCAGCTGCAATGAACATTTCATTTCTTAGCTGTCAAATGCTCCATGTATGCATATATTTGAAAGTGTGTATAGATGTAATAGCATACATAGAAGTAATAGCTAAATAATAATTTAAATGGAAAAAAAGACTGTGTGAAACCACTTAGTCTGGTGAAATTGCCAGTTTCATTATAACATATATTCTCTATTTCTATAATGGTATGTTAGGAAGTAGTAAGGTTTTATATCTCCTGATCTGTGCTTTGTGATAGTAAAGGTTGGAGGAGACAGATTATTGAATTACACCCTTTCACATTTTGCAATTGGCTGCTGGAATGACAACAAACAATAGTACATGTGACACGATACAAGGCAGACTTACACTGTGCACAATTTGTCTTTATTAATAATTGCCCTGTTGTATGTGAGAGAGGAGAGGATTGAAATAAGGTTCATTTCTGCTGGCATGCTGTCAAAATGAACAGAAGGTAAGAAAGGAGGAGAGGAGAAGAACTTCAAATAAGCCAAATGATACACTTCTCATTTAGAAAAGACAGCATATGTGGTCTATATTATCATTTAGCTATCACACCAGTATGTGTGCATATGCACACACTTCCACACATATACACCCACAAAGCATTTGACAGCCAAGAAATGACATGTTAATTGCAGCCGCTGGTTAAAAAGGCCTAACAGCCATTCAGCGTAAAAGGGAGAACTCAACAATGGATGATAGGAATTTGTCGTACTGCCAGAGCTGTCGAGCTAGACAAGGAGGCTCAGCAGATTCACTGTGTTTCAATGGGTATTTACATTAGTGGAGATAATGTTTTTATGTTGGCTTGCAGGATGGAACTAGTTGCCTCAAACCAGGCAAGTTACAGGAAGTATGGAAACAATCTCCCCCTCCCATAGCAATGAATAATGGCCAGAAGCAGTTTTGCAGAATATTATGTCACAGTGAAGTTGACCTTTGACCATTTTCATGTAAGCTGTCATTTTATCGTTACAGGTATTCCACTTATATTGTGTCATAGTCGGTTTCTGAATTTGTGGCTTTATGACTTTATTTTTCAAATAATGCTCAAGTTGTGGAATGTTTTCTTAGATTGAAGTCTCAATGGGGGCTAAGGGCCAGTGTCACTCATTCATTCAGACATATATATTATACAATCTCTAAATGAAAACATAGCTTATAGGTGTTGAGGTTATACCTGCTACACAAGGGAAAATATATTTTTATTGTCTGTACTGTATGTGTGTGCCTGAATGTCAGGGTTGCTTTTCAGTAGAGTTAGAGTAGAGCAGTCACACAAGTAGCACTCAGAAACTGTGTTTGGGCACAGTAGTGCTTCTGAGCTAATGCTAATGTCTGCCTGCAAACGCGCTCACAATAACAATACTAATACCTGTTCAGCAGACATAATGTTAATTATACTCACCATCTTAATTTGGTGTATGAGCATGCTTTACTCAGCTGAGGGAGGCTGACGAACGTTATTAGTTTCAGTATTTAGTAGAGACATTTCGGATAAATCAAAATTATGGTTGTGGTTTGGCCACAACAAAGAAGTTGGAGCCTGGCAAGACTGATTCTGGCTTGCAAGAAGTCCAGCTGCCTCACAAGGTTAACTATGGGTCAGAGGAAAAGTCAGTCAGTAGGACTCATCATCTGGTGAAAGTTTTTGTCTTTTTTTTTTTTTTTACCAATCTGTCCAGTAGATTTTGAGATTTTTCACAGGATAAGACTAAACTTGAAGCTGCTGGTAAAGAAAAACGCAGACGAACACCAAAGTCAGTGGGATTCAAATGGATTAGGAGACCGTCAGTATAAAAATTCATGACATTCATTTGCTGTTGAGATATTACAGCTTGGACTTCTCATCGAGAGAGAGAGAGAGGAGAGAAGAGACCTGGAACAGTGTGTATACTGCTGATTGTTACAGTGAAATTAATAATACCCATAAATGTAATGATTGAAACATTAACTGAAACCTCTGACCTCCATCTGCACAATTTTATTATATTGCACTGCTGCCAAGTGACTGGTTGATTTTAGAATTTTAATAAACAAATAAATAGGGGATGGGTGTTCCTAATAAAGCGCTCAGTGAGTATATATAGATGATAGGCAAATTCATTCATTTCAATTCATGCCAGATAATCTAAAGCATAAAGACAATATTTGACCCTTCCTGAACTAACAACCTTCTTCTCGTTTATGAATCGTCTATAATTACATCAAGTATATTACTCTGTTTAATCTTATTAGTCTTTCCCTCACTTGCTGTTTCAAGCTTGACCCTCTCACTCGTAATTTATTACTCAGTGTAGCGAGGTCGCACAACAATGACATCATCCAACGGCAGAAGCCAGTCTCTTCTGAAGGAGGTCAGCCTGGTAACCAGGGGCAACAGGAGCATTTAATAAGTCCTAGCCATTTTAGATTAATTGCAGACTGGAGCTATGGCGGCAGTGCATGAGTCTGGGCACTGTGACGAAGTCTTCCCAACTTAACCAGTCAATTTATGCAGTGGGTGAATAGGGCCTTACATTCGTGTTGGTATTTATCTGCTATATTGGAGATAGATGGACATGAGGTGACCGGGGGAGGATGGCGTTATATGAAATTGATGCCCAGGGGTCGAGAGGTCTCCCTGGGCGGACAACACTCGGGGGCAGAGGGCATCCGAATTATATGAAGAATGAACGGTGGATATGAAGATCAAGTGAATGTGGCAGAGGAGATGGGGTCAAAGGAGCATAGAGTTCAATACTGCATGATCAAGAAGAGGAAGAAAGCAATAATAATAATAATAAAAATAATAATAATAATAATAATGAAGAACTTAAAAAAGTATAGTAGGTACTTTCTTTAGTGTGGTATGTTGGTATGTATTTTTTATTTTTTTTTCCCCACTGAACATAAAATGCAAAATCAATCACTCTGACATCACTGAAACTTTCTTTTCAGTACATCTTTCACCCGAAAGGTAAGGTGTCAAAAATATCTGTATACTAATATGCCATCAAATTAATACTCGAGGTGAAACTAAGTATTTTAATTGTTAATATATTGCCTTTGGAAATTTGTTCATCCAATAAAAGCCTCGCCTGAAGCCGACGGCTTAACGGAGCAGTACAGCAAGTGCAGTACTTGCGCAGCTACCATTGCTTTGCTTACAGATTTGTCCAAACTAGAATCAAACAAATTGGGCTCTGTGTTGATGGAAAGGTGAAAAGGGAGAAGGGAAGAGATATATAATAACAATAATATAATAATAATAATAATAATATAAAGATCTTGCAAAGAATTACACACATATACGTACAACATACACAAATAAATGTAGGCAGGAAATACAGCTGATTATATCTAACGTGCTGATTAATAGCTGTAAATTGTCAGGACCGCAGGGTTTGATTTAGACCTTGGCTTCCTCTGTGCAGTGTTGCCCAACTCACTTTTACATGCATAGCCCTTAAGGCCACCTTCAAGCAAACAGTTTGCAGCTTTGTGGTGGTGAACACAAAGTGGGTGGACCTTGACGCTAAAATAGGTGGATTATAGCTATAAATACTGTCCTTTACTTATAAAACTTAATCTCTGCCACATATATACCAATTCCATACGGATATCTAAATTCAACAGATCAAACAGGGCATGAATGGAGATGAAATGAGACTAAAACTGTACAGGAGAAACTTATTGATCCATTTTTTTTCTCTCTCTTAGAGACATTTTCAGTTTGTACTGACCCAAGCAAAACCTCACCTAACTGCACCCAGGTGAGTCTTTCCATCGAGCATGAATGGGAACCTCAAAGGTTTGTGTTCTGTCTGAACACACTCAGCCCAAACTCAGACAGATTTCATGCCACACGTGCCTTTCCGCATGCCATTGTTTTTATCTTGGCTTCCTCTCATCATGTCCGCACCCACCCCCAAGGTCACCGAGGTCCGGACGCTGGTATTTTTTTCAGAGGTGTGTGTATTAAAAGTTATAGTATAATTGTCCAAAGTAACTGTTTTGTGCTGTGGGGGATATTGTCCAACACAAAGAAAACTGATCGCCATCTGCTCACTGGCCTCATTGCTTGTGTATGAAAGATCTTGTTACTACAAGATTTTTCCTCAGTATTGTGGTTCATTTATCTTGTCAGCAAACTAGACAAAAAGCTGAATGACTGAACTAGTGATTCCAGTCAACTACAGGATTTTTTACTCAAATTTCGATGCCCTTCATCGCTGCTTTTGCATTCCCCTTAACAGTGGTTGTCCTTCCTGATGCCAGACAGTAAGTTCACCACTAGTTAATTTACTAGCTAGCACCCATGCAATGTCATTCACATAAAATCAAACTAAATTGAAAGAAAACCTTTCATTTTTTGTGTGAAGGCGTTGAAATGCGTGTTAAAGCGAGGTTTTTCCGAGCGGAGGCCAACAACCTTTGCCTGTAAATATCCGTTGATCCTGTGTTTTTTTCATGATATACGATTAATATTTCTGCACTCACACAGCAGAAAATGAAAAAATCATATCAATACAAGGGAGGGGAAGAAATACAGGACAAATAAAGAAGGTGAAATTCACAGACTTGATCATTTTCAAACATTTTTCTAATAATCACAGAGATAAAACACGCACACAAACACACACACACACACTGACCTATTTTGCCAACATCTGGTTATGATTTGAGTTGATGTCTGTAGTGTGGATTTCCTTTTACTTGAAAAATTTAATTTTCATTTCATCCTCTGATGTTTTGTGATATATGTCTGTTTCCTTTGTGTTTCCAGATTGTCGTTTGGATCATTCATTGCAATATTTAAACTGATTATTTAAACTGAATCTAATGCATCACTCCCTGACAGATAAAGTATGCTAAAAAGAGTTTAAGCTACTGTTACCTCAAAATGTCTTATAATGTACATATACAGTACTGTGCAAAAGTCTTACGCCACCCTTAGATTTGTTGTTCTAGCAATGCTATAATGATATACAATTATTTCTCGCTATCTTTATTAGAATACAACCAGAAAATTCAGGAAAAATGATGCTGTGAAAAAGGTCCATTACATCAGGTTTGTGCAAGACATGCTTGAGCATTACAGACACATGTTGTATGAGGTCAACTCATTAGAAGCTGCTAATATGTATAAGAGCAACATTCAATCACATCATTCCATTCAAATTCAATGCCAAAGATCACAGAATCTGACAAACATAAAATTGTAATTTTGCATCAGCAAGGCCACACTCAAAGGGAAATCAGCAAACTAACTGGATACTCAAGATGTGGTTTTCAAGCTGTTATAAAGAAATTTGAAGAAGAGGTCAAGGACAGGTCTGGAAGGACAGAAGAAAACTTGATGAGAAGTTTATCAGAGTTTCTTCTTTGAGACTGGAAGAAGTCCAGCAAGGACCTGGCTCAGCATCTGGCAAGTTGACCTTCTACAGTCCAAAGAAGCTTGATCAGGAATGAGCTTTGTGGAAGGGCAACAGCCAAGAAACCACTTTTTCAGAAGGGGAGCAGGGTGAAAAGGCTAAGATATGCTAAAGCTCACAAAGACTGGAGTAATAAGTGAGAGTATTATGGAGTGACAGATCCAGGTTTGAAGTATCCAGTTTGTTTGCTGATTTCCCTTTGAGAGTGGCCTTGCTGATGGACCTTTTTCACAGCATCATTTTGACATGAAATAGGACAAATACAGGTGTTAGCAATGACATTAATTATGGCCCCATTCCATTTAGGTTTAAGAGACAGGTTCCTGCTGTTGCTCGGGGGGTGGTCACACTGAATACTTGCCACATTAGCCCATAGAAGCTGTTTTTTTCTGATTTCTTGTTTGTTTGTTTTTTTAATCCTGCCACACATTTCCTGTTTTGTTTCTGGTTGTATTCTAATAAAGAGACTGAAAAATAATTATATATGGTCGTTATAGCATTGATAAAACAACGAATCTAAGGGTGGCCGGCGACTTTTTGTACAGCACTGTAGATCAACTGATGTCATTCGTTTAGTTTTGCAGGTAGACTTTGCTGCTGATTTAACTGGTTGAGCTTGATTGAACTGATTGAACTCCATCCACCGGTTCTCAGTGACAAAGATGCCAACATGACATTGACCATGAATGTCGTCACAACATATGGAAATCCATCCAACGATTTTTAAGATATGAGGATAAAAACAGTACATCCACAGATATTGCTGTCCCAAAAGGCTCAATGTTGGCTTGGCTAAAAAAAAAAAAAAAAAAAACTTACAAAAGGAAATAAATTAACCTCGAAGGAGCCTGGCAGTGATAACAACAATCGTATCACGATAATTCCTCCCAGGTGAATGTCAACATGTGTCCTGCTACCCATTGCTTTGATTTCAGATCAAAGGAGACAGAACTATCAAGTTGTACAGAGGGTGCCAAGAAATTACTAATTCGGCCAAAAGAAAAAATGATAAATGGTGTATTCATTGTGTCTGCATGCCATGGTCTTGATCATTTAACAATGATTTTCAGATGTAAAATTCACAGCCAAAATCTCCTCTGTGTACTCCAGATATCGTATGACCTTTCCATCCTTGCAACAGGTACTTCATTAGATGGGCTGTCAAGACATTCTTCTGGAAATGTCCTGTCTGCGATTTCTTTGCGCTGTTCTCAGCATGTTGATTTTGCTCTCATATAGGTATCGGCTGTGTTGGCGACCTCTCTGTCATCGCCTCAAAATGGAAAGGAAAGTCCACACTGTTCGTTTGATTGAGTAAAAAAAAAAAATTAAAAAAAATCTTTTGTTCCGAGAGCCGAAGGGTGATTGTGAGCGATCTGTCAATTGTATGTCAAAATGCAGGAGGGTATCCACATGTGTAATTCTGCTCCTCCCTGGGTGCAGCCTTTAATGCATGATTGACATGTTCATTCATTAGCCAGCTAGATTTGACAGAATGGCGACTTGCCAAGAGTGCTGAAGTCGTGAGGGGAGAAGTATTTTGTTCAGTGCCAGATGGGGGGGTGGGGGGGGCACGTCTGTTGACAATGACTGAAAGTGGAGCAGCAATATTCCCAAATTCTATACTTTCGCTATCAAATGATCGTCCCCCGTCACCTTGGAAGGGGCCCAAAAAAGTTCGCACCTCCATTACAGCAAACTGTGGGCAGCTTGAATTCATGTTAGTTACAATTGATTCGAAAAGCGACAACTTCTGAAAAGTAAAAAGTTGTCATAACAATGGGAACTCTTCAAACCACTCCTGCGGTATTATCCACTTCTCTGCTCTCCATGTTGGCTCAGTATGTTCCCGACAGTCATCACATCAGCAAAACAAGGCTAAACGCTCTGCTTCTGTGTTAAAACTTTGAGGGGTCCAAATGGGATTAGTTGAGCCATATTTCGGAAAGAAAGTGACTCTACATACATACAGTCTGCACATGAACACAAACAGAAGGTGTGATTTAACAATTTTCCACGAATCCATAGGAAGTGACAGCTACGACTTTCGCAGTGAAGCAGCAAACACCATTTTACACCCAGCTCCCAAGTCTACAATAACTGCCAGGAAAGCTTGTTAGCTCGGTCACTAAACGACAATAAATGCATGTTCACACAGTTTATTCAAGAGACTAATTTACACCCTCCACTCCACTGTCTCAAATCTGTCTATAAGCTGTGTCTCTTTTGTGGTGTGTTTTAAAGCGTCTGGTGTAACACCGTTGAAGTGTTACAATACCGTTCCCTGTCCTTGTGACTTATTGCTGTGGTTGGATTGGATTTACTTTGGCGATCCTTTAAATTTCCCCCCAGGGACGTTTTAAAGTATGCAAGCTCTGCCATGATTAATATTTTGTTAAACATCCTTCTCCCCACATAAAGTGAAAAAAAAAAAAAAAAATACTGAAAAAGCATTTCCTCATTGTGTTTACATCCTATTTGTGAAATTCTGGATCAGGCCTCGTGCCTGGCTTGCACTATGTTGGCGGTAGACCAGAGACTACGAGGATGGCTCACTGAGGAAACATCAGAGAGACTCAGTCACAGTTTGGACCCCGTTGTGACAGTGGCTAAAACGGTGTTAGTGGCTGTGCTAATGTAAACTCTTGCTCGCATGCTATACTAACATTTTGGGACTGGCTCCTTAGGTTTGCAATGTATATGACTCCCTGGCTGCCAAGGTGGAAATACTCAGTCCTGGCACTTACTGCTCATTTTGCCCACGATGTGTCTTGTGTCGTACAAAAATGTGGACATGTCAACAAGGTTAAAAGCTAGATTTTCATCCGTGGGCGTCTCTAACATTTGGTCTTGTGCCAGTGTCAAAGACTTTTCCCAGTTTTTTCGTAATTAGGACTAACATGCTGGACTATGATCATAATGTATTGATGTTTGTTTTAAGTGTCTCAGCAAATACATGAAAACTACTGAAAACTCTGTCAGGTGCCCATCCACCATGTCATGTCTGAAAAAGAATAGTCTAATAGCCACACCTCAAACCTACAGAACTATGTAACATCAATACAGATTTATCTGAAAACCTTTGGAATAATCAATCTCTGTTATAGTTTCAAAAGCAATATACCACCCCAAGGCTCCCCATATAAAAGCCCACCCAAAACCCACTATTCATCCTCCTCCCGATCAGACACATCATGCCGTTTCCTTGCCAAGAACGTTCCACATGATAGACGGATCAAACAGAAACAACACTGGACAGTTGATCTGCAGATGCTAAGATACTGTATTGTGTGTGTCTGCCTGTGTGTGTGTGTGTGTGTGTGTGTCTGCGCGTGTGCAGTGGAACTGACGCTGAACTGGAAGCTCAGAGCAAAGGCACACTGGGCAAAGGAAATGAATGAGAGAGAAAGGAAGAGAGAGGGAGGCGTTATTGCTGTGCCACATGGTCATTGACCCTGCTGGTTTGAAGTGTCAATGTGAGTAGATAGATACAGTGTTGGCGATATGAGTACTCAAATGGAAAACAGAAAACCAAACACTTGTGGGCTTAAGGGGAAGATATGAGAGTGACAGATAGAGGTTAGCCGTGTGTGTGCTTGTGCCTTTATTTGTGTTGTGTGTGTACATGTGTCTGTGTTGGGGTTGGAAACTGAGAGGCTATTGAATGAAGAGGTTGTGAGTGAATCATTACAATGAAGTACGTGATGCAGTTTTTTCTTTTGATGTCTATTAAATCAGATTTTGCAGATGTACCATTTTGTTTATTTATTTTTATTTTTTTCCAGTCAATTTTGTCAATTTTAGGTCTTAGGTACAAGGACCAAAGTCAAAGTAAGTTTCATTACTGAGAATGGAAATCGACTTGTGCAGGGAACAAATACAGTTATCTGTTCAATGTTTTCTCACAGTTACAAAATATAAAGTTAAACTGAACCGATCTCTACAAATGACAGGGTTTCCACAGCACATAACAGTCAAATAGAGGAAGTTTTGCAACTGAAATTAATTTTCTCTGCAAAACATGCTTTTACAATCTGAGAATACAAAATTCCAGGGTTTATAGCTTGACAGGACTCATAAATGTTTCTATCATAGTTTTTTTTTTTTCTTTCTCTCAAATTAACAACTACGCTAACTTTGAAAACGAATACGAATACAGCCAAAGCCACAATTCACCCACTTGAGAGTTGATAATGCATCATCAAGTGCAGCACTAGTGTACTTCACTCTGTGTTACTTGATGCTAAAAGCAAGCCATAATGGGTTTGAGTTGTGCATTTTTCCACGCATAACTCTCCCTCCCTGAAAACAACTTTGGCAGACAGCGATGAAAAATCCTATCTGGAAACCGAATTAGATTCATGGCTGGTTTCACTCCCCCTACCCCTACCCCCCACACATGCACACACCCACCCCTTAGACTTCTATTTGCAAAATAACAGTCCCACGCTGGTTCCACCGAGCGCCTCCCAAAAAAATGCAACGCACAAGCTTCCATCAAAAGCTCTGCTGACAAATCAGTGAACTTCAGAGCCGAAGGAATTTACATGTTGAAAGGCCATAATTTAACTGCCATTTCTTGGAAATGTCGCTGAACTTGAGCTTGAGGTTGCCTCCTTTCTTTCTCAGCTCTTGGTGTGCAATCATTAACCAACAGAACATGAATAAATTACCACCAGCCGACACTTAAATCATTTTGGAGTTCCTCCACTGAATGCATCAGTCGGGAGAGAGTGAGGGAGGCAAGCCAGAGAGAGAGAGAGAGAGGGGAATATACACTGAGTAATATAGCAAATGAGAGAAATCCAAAGGAGTTGAGACCATCCCCTGAGAAATCTAGTCCACTTAAGAAGAACTGACTTCTGAAAACTTTCTCTTGAGAATCCTACATTAAAAGCTGAGTGCTATATGAAAAAAAAAAAAAAAAAAAATTAAAAAATGTGCAAATTTAGGTCAGGGTTCTTCCTGCTGTCAATTAAGAGTCATGTAAACTGTGGGCATCTTCCCCAAACTCATATATTCTGTCAGGTTACAGGACTCCTTGCTTTTAATTGCTTCAAAGTTGCCAGGCAACGGCTAAAGAGGCTATGCCTGGGTGAGTAATAGTATGTGCACTCATATTTGGGAGTGACACACAAGTGGAAAACAGACTTTGCTGCCTGCGCCTGCACACACGTACAGTAGTATTTAATTACTGTATTGATATTATATGACCTTACGGTGTGTAATTATGTTCTCCATCTGCTGCTCGGATGTCCTCTGCGCCGCTCATTACCGTGAGCGCCGCGATCACACCACATCTCTCGCTCTTATCGTCGGTCTTCTCCCCTAAATGCTTTTTTACAATCTCTCACTTTTTCCGACGCTCTTCTCCCAGCGCATTCTCGCTTCCACTCCATTTAGGCTACCCCCCCAAAGTCTATCTTATCTCGCTGTTAGCTTTTCTCTCATTCCACTCCCTGTGTCCACTTTCGTTCACTCATCCTCCAAATCAGCCCTTCATCCCCTTCCCATTCTCTTCGCCCTGCTTTCATGTCTCCAATTTGACTTTACCTATAGCTCTTTTCCATCCACTGTTCTTTCCTACCTTTTACGTCTCTTGACCTGTCTGCCCTGTGAGTCTCCTGTGTTCCTGTTAGTTTCCCTCCCCCTTTATTGCTCTATTTTTCCATCCACCTGGCTCTGTTTTATCCCTTGTCTTTATCAGCTTTCCCCTCCCTCATACTCGTTTCCCTCCCTCTCTTATTTTGGCTCGTCTGTTTATTCCCTCCTCCCTTGCTTTGTCCTCACCTCTGTGTTTCAGACTCACTGTTTGTTCTCAGTTCTCTCTGAAACAGTAGCGGAGGCTGTCCGAGGATCTTACCGACCACAGAAGAAGGCTGCATTAATATTGCATGCCACTGTCTTATCGACCACAGCAATGCCAGGAATACAGAGCCGGCTACAAGACAAGTTAGCGGCTAGAGTGGCTGCTCACACACACAGATGCAAGTGGATACACACCCATACACACACACACACACACACACACACACACACACACACACACACTAACAGAGCTATGGTAACAGCTAGGAAGCCAAATTTGTGGTTTGGATGGTATTGGTTTAAAGTTGTGTGGTGCATTGCACCTAAACCCAGGTGCAAAGATGGGCTGAGGTTAAAAAAGGTCCGAAAAGTGATTGTGTAATGAAAAACTCGACATTATAACATTTTGGAAATGCATTCTCTGAGGACAGATGAACAACCATCCAATACACACAACTATGGCAAATGTGTTTTAGCTGGCGGGTTTGTGTCATTACAGTACGCGTGGACGCAAATAACCGTCGACACAAGGTGCGGCTTGAGGTGCAAAAGGTGTGTGATTGTGCCTCTGAGGTGAGATGCAGGTCAAGACTCGATGACTTCGATGAACCAACTCAAAAATGGACTCAATGAATGTTTTTCAAGTGCATTGGTTGTCATACACTTACAACCAATCAGCTGTAAGATAACGCTCCATCTGGCGCAGCTAAAAAAATGAAAAATAAAAAAAACGGGATGAGAGATTTCATATCCACCCAGAAAACTGGGCTCATGCATGAAATGAATTCTCTAGTTTTACTTTATTTCTGTTAGCTCTGTAAACACATTATGGTTAAAGCCTCATTTCAGTCAACTGAAACGTTCTTTATTCACACCTATCTTTCATCATTTTGTTTTATTTTAATAATTGAATTTAATAATTTCCTTGTTCTTCACTATAGAGAGCTTCGACCCGAGATTCAGGTTCGGGGACTGGGTTTGATTTTATTCTAATGCCACAAGTCAACAAAATTAATTATTTTTTTTTTAGTGGAATGTTTCAGATAGAAGAGCAGAGGCAAACACACACACACACGCACTCACACAGACCCAGCATGTGTCTGCGCATGCCGGCAGCTTGCCTGGCTTTTTCCATCAGCTGGACCTATCACAGCTTATTATCAGCTCCTTTGAACCGTGGGCTCAGAGCATGATTGCACTCTCAATTAATGCCTGTATGATCTACTTTGACGGAGCGAGTAATGACAAGTGCCTTGCGCGTGGGTGTGTATGACTTTGCATGCGTGTTCGTGTGCACATGTGCAGGCATGTGTTTTATATATATATATATATATATATATACACACACACACACACACACACACACACACATCTTTCTGTGTGTGTATATTTCTGTATGTTCCTGCATGACTGTGTCCTTGTGTGCCATTCCATTACAATAGGCGCTTGTATGTGTGTATGTGTGCAGGGTCTCATCAGGGGTTACTGAACCAGTTTAAGCTAAATTGGGAGAGACATATGTGGCTGTGCATAGAATGTCTTTTCAAAGACATCCTTTTATCTTTGGCCTCCTTCATAACCAATGGAGTCTGCCTGCAGAGCGGCTGTAGAAGTTTTTGATTATTCCATTGCACTGTCATCTCTGATGGGCCTTAAGATTAAACCTAGCACCTCTGAAGTTGCTCTATTTATACCAGTCAGAGGAAGATAACATTTGAAAAGTTTTTGGGGTTTGAATATTAGGTTAGGTGTGCAGACATAAAAGCTTTTCTCACCATGTGTTTGTGTGCATGTGTCCAATGCAAAAGATAGAAAAAAAAAAAAAAAAAACCCATCAGCTGAGGTTGATTGACACAAAGGAAGATGAAAGTACCACAGTGCCTGGAAAAAGCAGACAGCTCGTCACTGTGCACATCTGTGTCTCTGTGTGCTTGTTCACCTAAAAACACAAATACAGATGAAAGGTGGTAAGTTGTGAGCCCATGTTACGGTAGGTTGCACCCACTGGCCTGCACCAGCAACAAACACATGACGAAATCCTTTGCGCCATTCCTTTGACCAGCATGAAACTCATGTTTTGCTCTAATGTCCAGAAAATCAGGTCAGAAAAAGCCCCAATAATTGCAAAAGAACATTTTGCGGCTCGTTCATTTTATTAGGCAAAATCCTGCACACATATTTTGACCTTCTTTGTATTTGTCAGACCAAATTTCATATTTTGTGAAGTCCATCGTAGAGGAAAATAAACATCCATATTTACAGTTAGTTACTTGTAGCTGTGATTGTCCCTAACGTCCAAATTGGCCCTGACTTGATTCCTTCCCACAACAAATAAAATGGAAGTGAAGGAGGACAGAATCTAAAATGGGACTAGTTTAGGGGGGAGGGTTCAGGGGGCCCACTGGCATATTGAATCCCTATATGTACTTTTCAATTAGATCAGCAACATCAGAGAGAATTTTCAATGCAACGAGGAGGATCAGGCAACGAGGAGCCTGAAATCTACAACGGCTCGGGAGAGACTTCGTGATCTGGCCCTGCTGCACATTGAGGGCAAACTAACTTCAAACCCGTCACATGGGACGATATCGGACATTTATATCGACCAGAACGACATTTGTTGTGTTTTATTCTCAGTAACACTGGGGCAAATGTACACTTATGCTCAAGTTAATCACAGAGTAATGGTAAATGGACTGTAAATGAACAGGGCTTTACTCATATAACCACTTAAAACGCCACATTCACGTAACGCTTTTTCTTTACACACAGCACATCTCTATCACACACACACACACGCGTGCCAGTGATACACTGGGGTTCAGTATCTCACCCGAAGTCACTTGGACATGTGGACGGAAGGAGCCAGGAATCAAACAACTGACCTTCCAACTTGTGGACACTGTGTGGCTGAAACTGTGCAATAAGCGGACTTGTTTGTGTGCGTGGTCCTGTTTTTTGCTCCGTAATAATCATGTTAGGACAATACAGTGGAAAAAAACAAAGGCCCACCTGAGAACCAAGGGTGTAGCGGTTAACAGTTGCTGCCTGGAACCCTAAACTAAACACGGGAAGGCGGGGATTTAACATAGATTTGCATATTTACACGTGGCAGTTGTTAAATTGTTAAACAATAAGAAGTAAAGCCAGAGCCAGCACAGAGCAAGGGTTGATATATTGTCCTCACAAGGAAAAAAAAAAAAAAAAAAAACTAAAAGATGGACAGACAGTGTCTAGAGAGCTGACATGTCTGCAGTCAGATCTGAGCCCGCTTGGTCACTTTAGAGTTAAAAGATAAAGCCAGCCCTTGTGTAACCATTGTGGTGTGTGCTGCGGGGTCGCCAGGCTCTCTGCCACCTTGCGGTTGCTTTCAGTATTACGCTTCAGAATAATCCACAGTGGATTAACACTGAGTAATGCCACGATTAAAAAAGATTTTCTCTCCGGGGTCTTAATGAGAATCTCAGCAGCGTTTGTAGTGCTGACTGCCCTCTGGTCTCTCTGTCAAACCTGGTGCTTTGCATGTGTGTCAGGTCAGTGTGTCTATGCATGCGTGTGTGTGTTTGTGCGCATGTGTGTATATGAGAGTGCATTTCTTTCCATCTGTGTCTCCTAGTGTTTTTATCTCTCTATTTTCTTCAGTGCTGTATTCACATCTGTTGTAAACTAGGATGAAGGTAAAAAAAAAAAAAAAAAAAAAAAATATTAAAAGCAAATGAGGTTTCGTGGAAGAAAAAAAAACAAAAACACAAACTTACCTAAAAGTGCATATATTTCTGAAATACTCAGATAAAAAGCTACAAACTGTTTTTGGTTTGTGGTTAAATTTGTGTATTCTGAATTGGTTGTCTGTCCTTTTATAGATAAATAATTCATCCAAAGCCTTGTGCTAAATCATCTAAATTCAGGTGATTGCAGAGTGCATTTCATTTGTACTGGCTGGGAAAAAATAGGTGGCAATTTACTGGAAAAAAATAAAAAATAAACAAATAAAATAATTACAGAAATTATGATTTATTGTTTTCATTATTCTGCAGCACCCCTGAAATCAGGCTTTACAGAAACCATCAGTTTATAATGAAAAAAAAAAAAAAAGTTTTTCCTCATTATACAGTATGTGTGTAGTGCAACAGCACCAAAGCGGTGTTATTTAGTTTTGTGTATTTTTACTTGGTAATTGTTAATTTTAAAAGAGGGTTTGGTCTATTTCTAATAATCGCCGCAGCAGGTCGGTGCTTTTCTGTCGTGTGTGGCCAAAGCGTTGTCCTTGGAGAGAGTTCAGTCAAGCTAGACTACATATGGTAACTGTCATTTCTGCTGCTGCACAGTGACACGTGTAAGCCATTAGGAGAACAGGATATATAATTTGGTCAAACTTACTTTGATGCTGGAGTCTAATCTAACTAACTCTCTGGTCTAGCTCCGACACACACTAAGCTGCACTCGCTAACGGTGACAGCCTTCTCGTTCGAGTGGGCCAAATGTGGCTTTGCGGTACACATTGTGTGTTACAGGCTTGCGTCCGCCATTAAATGGTTGCATTCTCACCGCATTCCCATCAACTGTGCTAGCTTTACACTTTGACCTACATTGGAGGCTGCCGCTTGCCGAAGTTCGTGCGTAAAATGCAATAAAATAAACTGCAAACATTTGTTGATAATCATTAGATGTAAATCACCCCGGAGGCTCAAATCACTGCAAAAGCCACCACTGTTGCGCAGCATCATTGACAGACAGGATTAATGTTACGGGAGGAGGGAGGAAATGAAATATTTACCCCTCTGTACAAGGACGAGCTGCTCTTTCTGCAGGAAAAGAAAAGAACATAATACTGTTGCTCCAAACTGGATTTAAATTGCAGGAGCACCAGAAAGTTTAGTGTAAAACAGCAGGTAACCTGTAATTATTACTGGGGCAGGGCCAAGTTACCCACGTCCTCCTGGATCATAACCGTAACCACACCTGTAACATACACACTCCCCTAAAGGAATAGATGCATCCAAATGGAGCTAAAGACTGGACAGGATGTACAATTACTGCTCTCATTAGACAATTTGCACTTTTTCTTTTTTTTTTGGACTAACTATTCTTTCTCCAGTCACAATTTTGTTATTCTGCTCTCTACTTTAACAGGATCCCACTGTAAGTGCCTCTCTTTCACTTCTCCCTCTTCTCTGTGTGAGCAGAGGCTGTGTGTCGGTTGCCTGCCTGCCTGACTTTCCTGTGGCCGTAGATTTTGTGGCATTCAAACTTTCACACTGTTCTGTCCTTGACACTTTCTCTCTCTCAGTATGTGAGAGTGCAAAGACAGGCCGGAAGACTACGGCTTTGCCTATTCGACTGCATTTGTGTGTGTGTGTGTGTGTGTGTGTGTGTATGTATTTCAATGTGTTTTTGTGTGTGTATGCATGGCTTTATGGTGGTGGCGGTGGGGTGGGTCACAGAGGGTGTGTGTGTGTGTGTGTGTGTGTGTGTGTGTGTGTGTGTGTGTGTGTTTGTGCAGGCGAGTGTGTGCCAGACTGGCCCCAGGGTCCTGAGCCATCACGCTTTATGAGGTATGGCAAGGTGAGAGCAAAACATCTGCTAGCCCAAAGAAAAGCCCTGGTCTGGGACTCGTACTGGGTTTGGGCAGTGAGCGCATACACAAACACACACACACACACGCACACACGCTTTCTTATTTGCATACATTGAACTACTCTCAGAGAAACATAGTCACACACACACTTGTCAAGACCTTTAGAATACACAAGGCTTGCTGCTGATTTTCCAACTAGGCAACAAACATAAACACACAACTCGTAAACACACGTCTATATGAGAGTACACACTTATATTCAAATACACATGCATAGATCTAAAGTGAAAAGACGCACTCCTTCACGCACACCCTCCCCTTCTTGGTTGGCTCTTGTTCTCCCTTATTCTGGCATTTCCCTCATGTCAAGGGCATTGGAACAATCCCCTAGTACCTGCCATCATGTGCACCCCGCCCCACCACGCACCCACCCCTCATTCCCCCACTCTTCTCCTCCTGCCGCCCCCTCCTGTCTTCTCAGAACACCCCGGAGAGGGGAACTGCCATGTAAGGTCTAGTGGAGAGAGGATAGACACAGAGAGCGTTCAGACCACTTCTGACATCGGAATCACTGAACCTGCCCACATCTATTCTCTCCAACCTTGTCTGTCAGACTGCCTGTCTGTATGTTATATATATATATATATATATATATATATATATATATATATA
>CM076650.1:21800918-21896720 GCA_038496675.1 Rachycentron canadum | reverse complement strand
TATATATATATGTATGTGTGTGTGTGTGTGTGTGTGTGTGTGTGTGTGTGTGTGTGTGTGTGTGTGTGTGAAGAGAAGAGAAGCTTTGCCTTTTTTCTTTTTAAACGCGTTTGTATGCAGGCGAAGTTGGCTGACAAAGTAACTTTTCCCTTCTGTCTCTGGGAGGATGTGGGGGATGATATGCGCTTTCTCTCTGGTTAGGCATTTTTGGGCCCTGAGTAAATTTGCTCGAGCAGGTTGAGGGTGTCTGGTTCACGGCGCATCAGTGATGCTGAAGGGCCGAAAGGGCTGAAAGGGCTGCGAGGAACACAAACCTCAGCTCTGGGAATCCCATGTTTTTCTCCCCTCCTCCATATCGATGGTGAGCCTCACTCGGCCCCTCATCCGCAGACCGTCCCTTCGCCGCGCCTCCCAAGAATTAAAGATGAAAACAAAAGCAAACGTAAGCAACGCTGACGCAGTCTCGATTCTCAGTCACTGAAATGAAGCCGGCTGTTTTCCGAAGTGGTGCAGCCTGAAGGATGTTGTCATTGTTTTGCTTTCCAAAAAGCAGTCGCCCTGTTTAATATGCCTTGTCAAGTACCCCTGAAGAGGTTTGGCTAAATTACAGTCATCGGTTGAATACCGCTTGATATTTTCCATTTTAAATGCAGCGAGTACAATTCCTTTCTGTCTTCCACTTGGCCTGCCTCCCCGTCAACATCATTTGTCTGCTCTGTTTGGCCTGTAATTGTAAAACACTTCAAACAGTCTGAAAGGGTATAAACAAATCGAAATAATGCCCTTTTTTCCTGACTTAAATAAATAGAAATGGAATTCCTGTTCGTATATGCAGAATTTCAGTGAAGTGAAATTTCAGACATTACATCAAGTCTGTAGGTTTAATCAATGTATGCCAGTCACTGACAGATGGTGTTATTCTCCTGGATGTATTTAACGGATAAATCTAGTTTATTGAAGCTTTTAGTTTTGAAAATAAATTCTTTCATTTCTAATAACATTGTGCTCAATTAGATGAATGGCTGAGATTTGGGAACAAGGTTCGTCGCTAAGTCAGAACGGATAAAAATCACAAGCAGACAAGCTGTCCATAAGTTTATACAGTAGTGAGTTATCCTCAAATACAATAAACATTGTGGAGGGAGACTACAGGAAGGATGGCAGGTCAAAGTCCAACATGGGGATTGGCTGTAAACCCTGATAGATGTATTTAAAGGGGCCATTTTTGAGGTTTTCTCTCCAGTTGAATGATTTCTTGACTGTCGCTCAACGAGAGCTTCAACCTCCATTTGCAACACTAGAGGTTATAATGTGTCCTCCGAGCAGGGAGTATCGGAAAGTAACAACAAAACCGGCCACAGTGAGCTTGTTAGCGTGTGAACTTCTGTAGCAGAAAGGAAATTAACGCCGGCGTTGCTTTCCACAGCTGGAGACAGCTCTTGAGTAAAGGAACAAAGTTTAATGCTGAACTCACAATGTTTTTTCTGGACTCATAAGTAAACAACTGTTAACGATAACCAGGACTATGAAGAGATGGCAAAACATAAAACAAAAAGGTCCTTTACAGAAAAAAAAAAAAAAAACAATGAAAAAAACATATTTGCATAATAACAGCTGTATAACAGCTCCAAGAAATGACATGTAAAACTGTACGTTAATACTTTTTTTTTCTTTTTAGGCCGACATAAGCTGTATTTAAAATCAAAATTACATTGTTGGTAGTAGCTTTTTCTGCCCTGAATGCTGCCTGCAGGTATTCGTTTTCGGCTGCACACAGACCCAATAAGAGTGCCTGAGAGGCAAAACCCAGGGCAAATTGAGAGCACAAGTCATTTCCCCACATTGCCAGCTGCTGCTGCCTCCAGCTTGTTAATTTGACTGCACAGTAATAGCTGAAGGTGACACAGATCAAACGTTTTTATCAACTCAGATCTTCTGTGGTCGCGGGACAGACTGAGTGTCCAGAGAGAATTCGGCAAGAAAATCAATCCAGGACTGCAGTCTAAAAGAGAGGGTGGTGAAAATAGGATTTTGGAAACTGAGGGCAACGGCTTTCCCTCTTAGACTCCTTTTTAACAATAGTGCCATGATAGCTAGGACATGGGATCGAACGGTCAATGTTTTGATTCCCTGGATTGGCAGCAAATGAAGTTTAATGGATATTTCTAGGTTTCTTTCCTTGTCTGGAATAATAACGCTTCATATTTCACTGCGTAAAAATGCATAAATATATTCTCACATTTTCACATTGTGGCTTTCATAGACGTTTGTTGTATTAGCGTCATAATAAATACTTGTCATTTAAAGTGGTCTATTCACCACAGTGTAAGCAGAGAAGCAGACATCTGAACATCTGAATAACTGTCCTCTGGGAGCAAATGACTTCTTCTGATGTGACTGAAATGAAACTGACTTGTCCTTCGGCTCGAATGCATGAAAGACCTATGGCTTGTCTGTACTGAGGGTTTGAATCATGCTGCAGAGCTGCTTGGTTTCTGCTGCAACCCATTCCATATGTGCTGGTTTTTAATAAGGTTGGCTTACAAGAGTCAGCAAAGCCACTGGGCACCCTGATAATCTAGTTGAGCTGAAATGATTACTTCATTTATTAATAATGTTTGGACCTGGTAGAATATTAATGTATGGTACTTTTCTTTCTAATACAGTAAAGTAACTGAAAGTCTTTAGCTTTTCGACCATTGATCAAACAAAACAAGACATTTAAAAACAACACTTTGGGCTCTGTAAACAGTTTTTCACAGTTGAAGACGAGATTAGATGAAACAATTGTTAGTTGCAGCCAGAAATATTTTTTCTGCAAATCATTTTCTATTAAGAACTTAAATGTTTATGTGTTTCGCAAACTGAGAACGCCCTGGAATGCATTTACTGCTATCCTGCTCCACTTCAGGAAAGATTCGGTGACTGCGCGACAACTCACTCGTTCAAGCGCCAGGAAGTGGAGCAGTTGGCCGTTTGATATAATGAGAAATAGAGAGCAACAATTAAATAGAGGGAGAAGAGAAGGATGGCTTGAGGAACTTTTAGATGAATGTGCGCCGTGACACCGCGGTGGGCCACCAGAGCGAGTGAGCGAGTTTAGAGGCAAATGCAGATTTGGTGTAAATAAGTGACTACTTGTTACAGATATTATGCAGCGGTGTGGGTGTGCTCGAGTCTGTGTGTGATGCACATGCAGCGGCAATAATGAAAATCACTCAAAGCAGCATTTTAACTCTCGGAAACTTAAACCAGCTAGCGGCAGAGAGGGATTTGCTCGCTCCAATTTAGACAATAGCTTCATCCCACGATAAACGCTCCGATTTTTATGCCGTTCTCTTTTCAAATGTTGTTTTTGGTGCTTACCTCTGCGACTTTAAATCACGTATCTGACCTCAGCGCAATATGCTGGGGAAGGAAGGGGAGGCACAGGTGTGAATTCCAGATGGAGAAATGATGGGGAAAGAGTGAAAATGAGAGCTCTGTGAAGAGTGAAGGAGTGAGAGTTAAGACGAGAGATAAGGTGAGTAAGAGATGACCCAGAGGGAGGAGAAGTGAAGACACCCAACGAGAAGAGTATCTTAGACCAAAGAATGCTTAAATTAAAAAAGCAAACTCACAAAGTTTTTAGCCCAAATCTTGGCAGACAAGAGTACACAAACAAATACACACACACACACACACACACACACACACACACACACACACACACACACACACACACACGAGTAAACAAACACACACACACAAACACACACGCTGGCTGGCAGAACATCACATTATGGCACCTAGATTATCCAGCAGACATCTGGTGAGGCAGCTAACACGCTCTAGCAGAGCATGCAGGCTAGGGCCATATGTGCGCATGTGTGTGTACAGTATCTGTGCGCGTGTGTGTGCTCGCGCATGCCACTATGCGTTTTGCAGCGCGTGCTTGGCTGTGTTCACGTTTGTGTGTCTATGTGCGTGTCAGGTGTCTGTGGGGACAGCTGCTCACTAAATAGTATTATTGTGTCTAATTGGGGATTACCAAGTCAGTGTGTAGTCATGAAGACTATTTTGTCTCAGCTGTTGACAGGAAGCACATGCAGATGTACAGCACCCACAGAACAGGGCAGAGTCAAGGTGTCAAGTCACAGGTGGTAAAACTCTTCTCATCAATTACAATAAAGGTATAATGGAAGTTTGAGTCCGTCTTTGAAGTGATTAGTCAACAAGCAGTCAGCAGGAAATGCACAGAGGCTGTTTAGATTTGGCGACTGATTAATCATTATGAAGTCATTAGGATGTAAATCTTCACCAGTTCAACAGTCAAATGTGAGAATTTGCCACCTTTCACTATTTTGTGTCATTGTTAATCAAATACAGACGGGCTTCGAATAGTTGGTTGGGGAAAAAAAAAGGAGAATTTGATTGTTGACCTTGAAATGAAATGTGAAATGTCTTTATTTTATGGGGACATAACCTTCATATATAAAGATGCATATAAAAGAGCACAAAGCACAAACAATGACACAGTAAACCTACCATAAAACTCACTGGCAGTTATTAATGAGACCAATCCATCTTTAAAACCTTTTTAAATAAGAAAAGATACATTGCTTTGGAAAAATATGGCAGCAATGAGATGTTACCAACTTTCTATCCCATTTTAGTTATTTTCATATGCTATTAAATTATTTATCATAGGGAACTGTCTGTTTTTATGTCTTCAGGAGCACAAAAGTAAAGTATTTTTGTGGCTGCTTAAAATCTGATCAATTCCCTCAGGTGATGTCATCTGAGTCCCTGTCAGCTGGTGTTGACTGCACATTTGAAAATCTGCAGCCCCCGTTCACCTGAGCCTGAGGCTACATCAGCAACAAGTCCATTCATCAGGTAGAATGCTTGTCCTTTGGGGGTCACGTTGGGGTACACCCAGGACACGTTGGTGGTCTGTCATAGGACTGACACCTAAAAATAAACAACCAATCAAGAGTCTCCAGTTAACCGAAATCTGAACGTCTGGACTGTGGGAGGAAGAACGCAGAGGAAACCCGTGCAGGCAAATTCCACATAGAAAGGCAATGTTTCCCAGACAATTGCCTGTTAATCTTATTTTAGCTGCCTTTTTAAAATGTCAGTTGTTCAAATTTAAGACTCTTAACACTAGACAAAAAAACCCCAAAACAAAACAAAACCAAAAGCTGGCCACGGCACAGCAGCGGTTGGAAAGAGGTCAACGTTACAGACAAGGAGTGAGGGAGCAACTGGAGAAGGCTCAAGTTGCCCATCTCCATGACAACTGAGAAAACTCTGTCTGTAGATGATGGTCACACACTGTGGCTGAAAGTTCAAGAAAAACTGAGTCAGTAAAGCATTATTTGCAAGGTCAAGTTGAGCTTGAATGTGTACATCCCATTTTCTGTACATTTGGTAAACCATAATCTATAAGAAAATTATATCACACACTATTTATTTCACACTAATGACTTCAGCCATCGTTGTTTACATTTTTAGCTGTTTGTGTCTTGACTTCATCATGCATGGGTTTGTAAAACCCTCCTTGCTCTCCATTTCTTTATCAGCCTCTGTGTATTTCTGTGTATACACGTCTTGGTATATTCTACTTCTTCAGCAAATATAGTTCAATATCTCCAGAGACACACGTTGATTAGTTCACTGTGCATTTCACCATATGTTGGCACGGTATTCCAGTTTCTTTGATTCAAACAAATGTGTTCACCACTGTTACGGCCAGAAATATATTCTTCCTGCATCTCGAGCCAGCATTACTCTACAAATGCCTTTTCTATCCTTCTTTTCTAATATGACAGAGAGTACAAGTCTTTCCAGAATATACATACCATGCTTGGATGCACTCAAACACCTGCACATGTACTGTACACAATCAAAAACTGTCAGCATGAACATATACAAATCAGACGCGGAAATGCACACACACGCACACACCCCCGCACACACTTTGATCTTCACATCCACTGTCCCCATACGCACTTCCCCAACAATCGCTGAGACAAATCGCTGTGGGACCTGCCACACTGCGACAGCGACACACAGCGATGTAAAAATAACACGGCGGCACTTAAAAAGGCACCGGGGGAAAGGAGACAAGGCAGCCAAAAGCACTTCTGTTCAGTTCTAATGGGACACCCACATAAGCCGGGAAGGCTGTATTTGTCACAAATCCACAGGGAGAAAACATTTCAATTGACTGCCATGATTGACTCATTTGGCTGCCAAGAACAAAAAAAAAAAAAAAAAAAACATATATTGCTGAAGCTAAATTACCCTCCAAAATAAAAGACTGAGGCCTGGCAAGATTACTTTTGAAATAAATTAATGGATGGAGATGGACTTTAAAGCAATAGCTTGACATTGTCTGAAATCATTTACTCATTTTCTTGTCAAGAGTTGATGAGAAGGTTGATGCTCGTCTCATGTCTGTATTTTCAATATGAGCCAGCCTCCAGTTAGCCTAGCTTGGGACAGTTACCCTAGACTGGGAACAGGGGGAGTCAGATAGCCTGGCCTTGTCTTACTAGCAGCACCTCAAAGGTCAGACTTACACCTGGTGTTAACATGTGAGCTATATCTGGATAATAACATGATGTTCATGGGGCTTTTCCGTGCGTTTACACCAAGTATGAAAATACATTCTCATTATCTGGTCTCTGGGATTCGATCGTGTCATCATGCGAGCTAATTAGCTGGGCGGAATTGTCAAAAAGGAAACAAGTGCTAGCTAAGGATTATTTCACTACCCGGTTTTGCCCGGCTTCCTTTAGGTAGCAGGAAGAGGCCCAATTAGGTGAACGTTGAGTTAACTGCAGGGATTTACTTCTTAATATGCGGGTCATCTCCAAATGTGGTCTGGCTGATGTGGATACAATCCCAGTGTGCTCTTAGCATTAGCGTGCTTTTTTTTTTTTTTTTTTTTTTTTTTGCTGCAGATGAATTATCTAGATACAGATCTCGCATAATGCCAGGTCTAAATGAGACATGAAGCACACCAGTAAACGCTTTATGTCTCAAGACGTCAGGAGGTTAATGATCCAGGCCAAGAAGTAGTCCACGTAGTATAGTCCAATAGTCACGTGCTGGACTATTTCTGACAAACTTGAATGTTTCTCACCTTAGAAGGAGAAGTTACACTTTTATTTCTGTTGTTTAGGGCTTGGAAGTGAAAAAGTAAAAAAGTAGATCATAATCAGCAAAATTTCTGTAAATTAAAATAACTCATTCTGCCTTATGATCCCTCTCAGACTCTTATATTATAATAGTTAGACATTTGGCTCTTTTTGCATGGATTTACATGTCAACAATACATATCAAAACAACCAGAAAATGTCAAGCACAGTGCAAGTGCAAATTATACGTAAATACAGTGCTTGAGTTGAATACTTTCTACCAATGTGTTCTGCTGGTAATGCATATTTTGTCCCTATTGGAGGGAGGCAGGCTAATTCCCAACATGTCCGGTCTTTGTGCTAAGCTAAGCTAACTAAGCTGCTGGTTCCAGCTTCATGCTTAAGAGAAACATGTGACAGCAGTATTCATCTTATGTAACTCTTGGCACAAAAGTGCATGTCTCTTAAAACGATGTCAAACAATTCCTTAAATATACGTTCTTTTTTCTCGCGGTACTGTGCGTTGAAGTAAGTTGCCTGACCTGAAATACAGCGTGCCCAGATTTACCCCCATGTCTGTTTTCAGCATGTGTTTGTGTATGCTCAGCGGAAGCAAAGACCATACGGAAACACGGTAGATGCTTTTTGCACCTCTTCACACCTTCTGCTCTTTCCACTAGTTATATCGCTGGAGGGAGGAAGGGAAAGGAAGGAGGGTGCAGAGTAGGTATAGAACAAGCAAAGAACTCTAAATGGCTTTCTGAGGCATGCTGTGTGTAAGGACGCTGCAAGGACGTGAGAGATGTTGGTGGGGAGGGTGGGTCATGGAATTCCTGAGCGCGCAGGGAAATAAACAAACCTTAATATACCGACCAAGGCTCACGCAGCATACAGCCACATAATAATACTCATAAATAAATAATAAATTGTTACATCATTTCTGCACGAAGCTGCTTGAATGCAATCTCAGCCCCTGCGAATGTTTTCTGAAACCTCAGTAACACATACTGGTGTGTTGTGCAAACAGCTTTTGTTTCACACAGTGGATCCAGCATGCTAAACAGCCCTCCGCTAGTGTCTGACAACTTTTTAAATGAAGCTCATTATGTCCTCATTGATTTTTCATATTCCTCCTCACCGGTAAATACCCCCAAGGTGCTCCTCTTACACTCTGCCCTCCTGCCCTGCCCGCCGCTCCACCCCATCTCTCTCTCTCTCTCTCTCTATCTCTTACCTGCGCTATCTATCCATCGTTCCACCCAGTTTTTATCAGCAGCGGCAAACAGCAGAACACTTAAGGGAGCTGAACGGTTTCCAATTAGCACAACAAATACCTCCGCTCACTCTCACCCTGTCACAGTGCCTCTGAGAGCCTGGGCGGCCATTACAGACAATTAGAATTTAATAAGCCCAATATGCTCACTGTACTAATGGAGAGGGAGGAAGGGAAGCGAGGAGAGAGAGAGCAAGAGATGTGCCCTCATCAGCCCTCTCTCCCTCTCCCCGGGTTGCTATATATTTCTTATTGCTCTAAATCCTCATAGTTGTCCTGGCAGCTTGTTCTTATTTGAATAGTGTCAGGGCTTTCTGGGGTAATCTCAGTCACAATACCTCTCTCTCTCTCTCTCTTTTACTGTCTATCACTCTCTCACCAATATGATTTTCTCACCCTTTTTTCACCTCCGCTTTTCTTCTCTCCTCACCTATTTCTTTCCATTCTGCACATCTCACTCTTCCTATTCACTCATTTATCCCTTCCTCTCATTCTTTGCCAGTTCTTTCCTCACCCTCCCTCCATTTCTTTTACCCTCATTCCTCACCTGTCTTGTCTTGGCCCCCTCATTCTGGCTCCATTGCTCTCGCAGATTTCTCTTTTTACTATTTCATCCTATTTTTCTCTGCTCATATTTTACACAGACTCTATCTCATTTTCTAATTCCTCTCTTACTCTCTTCGGCCTCTCCTCTCTGCTAAACTCTCACCCCTTTTTTTCATTCTCTCTTTCATGCTCTCTCCACGCTCAACCTACTATATCTCTGCTCGGTTTCTGCGTCTCCTCTCAGTCTCCCTCTCTGTTTCGTCTGTGTTGTAAGGCCCTATGAAATGAGGTGATACAAATGGCATTTTATGGGGCTGTGCAGCACAACCAGGCTGAACACGGCAGGCAATCATAAAAGCCATTGTCTGCTGTGCATGCCACTTTTAATGTGTTCCATTTGATTTAATGCAAGAGATAGGTGAGGCAGGAGAGGAGGTGAGGCCTCGGAGGTGAGGATGAGAGTTAGGGGAGAGCTATGAACGGAGATAAAGGGGATAAAGAGACAGGGCTAGAGAGGGAGAGGGGGGAAGGACAGAAGAGGGGAGAGAGAGGAGAGAGCGATATCTAGGTCGTAACTGGAGTCCTCACTTCTGGGTTGAAATAATAAGGGACAGCCGGGCTGATATCTAATTTCTAGGGAAGAAATGCCATTTAGAGTGAGAATGAAAATGGAATGCATGCAGGGGAGCAAGCCAAAGTAGAAAGAGACGAACAGACGGGGGAGAGTGAAATATTAAAAAATAAATGCAATATCCAATGCACAAAGTGATTACATTGCCAGAGGGTGGCAGAGGTGTGAGGATTCTGATGGCTTTTTGTGCTTGTAAAATCGTTCATTTAAAAGAACAGGCGCATTTACATCCAGATGGGGGCCTGGTAGGTATTACCTATACCCCAACCCGTCCACCCACCACTGCAATCTGGGAGAGACAGGTGACTGGGTCAATTGCATAAATCTGTTGTTAGTGTCCACGATTGGATGCATGATTCAAATTCCAGCCACTTTTATTTTTCAAAGACCATTTGTGTCAGTGTGCTTGTGGGGTGGGAAGGTGCTGCTGTTAGCAGCAGATTGCAGCACCTCAGCAGTTCAATTACACTCAGTTGGATGAATAGTCCATGACTGATGAGTTCAACTAAACATGCTTTATATGGCTTTTGCACAAAGATAAAAAATGAGCCTGATCAAACCCATGTGCTTAATATAATAATCCAGTTCTGAACAATGCATCCCATTGGCCTAAATGAAAAGGTTTTGTCAGCATGTGCACACAGTCCAGTATAGTTTTCTTCTATCTTGATTCCTTCGATTTTTTTCCTTTTGCTTCTCCTACCACCTCGCTGTTTTCTTCTTTTGTCTCTTTCTCTTCCCATTATCGTTATCATTGCCGCCACCATTGTGGTTAGGGTTGAAATTGATGGTTGCCGTTTTCATCCTCTGAACTCTTGTAATTTGCTGTCATAGACATTATTCACACCTGACATTTCAGGTGCTTTGCGAAGAGATTGTATTTAGATGATTCAGATTCATCCCGATTTATCCACATTCTATTTGTGTTTGTCATCAAAATGCAATAGAGGTGATTGCAATCTGAACTAATTCTGCTTCCTAAGATGAAAAACAACTGGGGCAGCGCTGAAAATGTGGCTATAACACTGGTACATGAACGACTCAGATCCTTAACTTGAGAAACACTGACACAACAATCTAAAAACACCTTACTACAATTAGCACTTTGTTTTACCTGGTGGTGGAAGAAATATGAACAATCATTTGGTCCCCAGCAGGATTGGTTTCTCTCTAAAGGGAGAAAAAAAATCTAATTTCACCAAATTTTTCTTCTTTGTTTTTGCAAAAATATTGGCTTTTTAGTAACATATGTTATATTTGTAATATATGTCCATTTGAAATGTAATGATGTTAAGGTATAGAGTGGCACAATACTCATGGTACAAGTACCTCAAAACTGTGCTCAAATAAAGCACTTGAGATTAATGCTTTCTACCACTGGTATTTAATATTTATCTCCTGTACAGCCAGTGGTTGACGCTTCCATCAGATGTTGTTTGCTTCTGCAGTGGTGCTTGGATCAAACTGTGCAGCATTTATCTTTCCTGTTTCGTTCTTGTGGATACAATGTTTTGTGAGGCGCATGGATATTGCTTGGATCAATTTGTTGGCACCATTCTTCAAAAACCACCCCCTGAGTTTGTTTAAAATACTATATTTCCTACTGTTCCCAGTGCGCTGTGAGTGACACCCACATTTTTTGTTCGAATACGTACAAGCAGACTACCGGGCCCAATTTTGACCAGCATGATCGATTGTATGTCTGTTATCTACTGATATAGTTCAGGGGCTATTATTTAACATCAATGGACCATGGTTAGCTCAAAATAATACTACGCTGCTACCACGTCCCATTATTATACCACCGCATCCCATTTAAACTCTATCCATGGTTCCTGTTATTTTGATGTGTTCCTGTTCATTTTGCACTACTTGTATACAGTCTAGTTAAGCCATAAACCATCAGCACTCAAAGAGTCAGATGCCTTGTGCAGAATTTGTCCTGTAACGCTACTTGCCAAACAGCCGTAGGCTAGTGGTCGAACTGGCTTGGCTCATGTGACCACGGTGATCAGTGCTTTTGGCCAGCCCTTGTCTCTCAGCCTAATAGCTATATAGACCTTGAGAGCAGTCCTGTGATTGTCAATGAGCACTTTAGCTTCAAAGCACCATGGGATAATTAGCTTCCCTTCCCTGCCTGTCAGACTTGGCAAGACCTCCCTGGTTTTCTTCCTCTCAATTTTAATATTTTCTGCCTCTTTGTGTGTGTACAGAGAAAAGAGGCATTTTTTGAAGACTTTCTGAGAGCATTCTGAATCGAGCATGGTGCACATAATTGATAACTGTTGCAAGTCAACATTAACACAAAGCTGTTAATTAGTGTTCTAGGTGGCGACACATTGAAATTAAGTGTGCAGAGGTTGTAGTGATAGATGGATATGTAGCAGGTCAGACTGTGTCCTCTCACAAGCCTTTTTAAACCACAAACTAGAGACGAAATGGTTCCCGCTTTCATACTAAATCATAGTAGAAATGCCAGACAGTCAGTATGACTGTATTAAATTTTAATTATCACTATAAACGTGGTGATTACTGCGGTTAATTACTTGGGTTAATTTGACTTACATTAGGTTCCGTACGGCATCAACCAGCAACAGGCGCATGATTGGCAAGCAACCCGAGTGACAGAGGTTCGGAGATTTTTCAGCTTCCTTTTACACCAGCAGACAATTTTTCAGCCATTTTTACTGGGTAAAGTTAATGGGTAAAAGCTTGTTGCAGCTTTGGTTGGAGATTTTGTGTTTGAAACTTATGTCATGGCTGCAGCTCCTGGTTTAACGGCACGGTGCTGGACAGGTGTGTTCACAGCGTCTGGACCGTAGGACCTCAGAGTACGGATGATAATGATAATACATTTGCTATTCTCTTGTGAGTGGACATGCAGCATGTAAACCCACGTCCTCATCTGTGGCACAGACGTGTTGGCACTGTTAAGCTTTCACCTTACTGTGATAATACTGATAACCGTGATCATCTCGGTCACAATGATGATCTTCAATTGATTAGATCTTAATAATCATTTTCCTCATCTCTAAACTGACATGTGTAGATATTGCAAAAAGATTTCATTCCTTTACGCACCAAGAGCTGCCTTCAGCAGTGTAAAGCATGCTAAAGTTAAACGCCTGTCTTCATCACTTCTTTTTTCCTTTACTGAAATTAGCATTCTACCCAACTACCCCGGCCGGTTCGCATTGCTTTCTGATAGCGATGCACTGTAGCCTCCGATCTGCTCTGATGACACAGCGCTGCTCGGAGGGCGGATTATAACCTCTTGCATTATTAAGACAACAATGGTTGAGTCTCTTGTTAAAGCGACAATCAGCACCCAGCCAGAAGCCACATTCAAATAGCACATTTAACCAAAGTGCTTTTGGTGCCTAAACCTAAGCATAGACAGGAGTCTGGATGTGTCTCTGGAGGGTAGCAGTATAGTAAAGGTAACCCTTAATTTAATGAAATAAACTCAGACACCAAAGGGTAGTGATTATACCTTGCTGGTAAATGTAAATAGGCCAACATCATCTGTAAATTCTTAGCAACACAGATGAATATGGGGGTTGTAATTGAAGGTGTCAAACTGTATTGTGGGAGGTGCAGGTTCAAGCATTTCTGGAGTTTTACTCGTAAGAAGGAGTAAATGTCAAGACTCAGCCTCTGCTGCCTCCATTTTGACCTTTATTTTAAAGCCTGTCCTTTGTGAGTCCACCAGCATTATGGAAGTGCCATTGTAAAAATCGCTGGGGTCCCATTTAAGATGGAAGAGCAAACTGGACAAGACAGGATTGTAATACTGCTGCCGCACAAATCAAACTTTTGGGTTTCCAAACTTCTAGACACCTCAAAAGTTATTTGACTTAACCTAAAGCTGGTGAAACACTATCTGCCTAACTACTAAAGTTGTTGAAATTTACCACCTTTGCCTTACCTTACCTTTGTCTCAGAAGTAAGCCCAGGGAATTTAGTGTCCTAAAAATAGCCTGGCGGAGACGGAGAAGTATCTGAATGATTTAGTCTGTGGTGAAATAATAGTTCTGCATTCAAAGATGTTCTTAGCTGCTGATGTAAGCTATTTTTTCCCCCGTCTCACCCCCATTTAATCACTGGATGTAAATCAAACAGGGAAAGAAAACACTAATTTAAACCTGCTTGAAGAGTTTGGGTCCCTATGGGGACTTAATAAGTTGGAGTGTCTTGCTGTGATGAGTGTAAAAGCGGATTAATCCCGCTTTTAAAAGATTGTGACATAAAAACCTAAACTTGCAGGCAGATGATTAATAGAGTAGGAAATAAGGCAGTGCTGTTTATTAGCAATAGATGTGCTCTGCAGGCTGTAGAAAACCAGAGTTAAGCCAACACACACATACTGCACACACACATATTGCAGCACTTACCATGCCTGAGGCACGACCTCATCCAGGTGTTTGTCAACAAGCTGTATATTTCTGTCACTATGATTATGATTTTTGGAAGCCTAGCTGGATTGATTCATAGAGATGGTGCTTTCTAATTATGCCCACGGCCATATTTTCACTGCACTTCTGATTGAATTGAACTTGTTTGGCAACTCCCAAGCAGTTGTAGGCCAATGCTTTCGATAGACAGAAATGGCTTTGTTTTCCCAATGCGACGGCAGACAGTTTTCAAAGCCATTTGATAAGTCTTTCCAACAACAGGAGACATTTTGAAGACATAAAGCAGTTTCTAGTTGCGTTGCACCAATCTAAGCCCCAATTACTGACCTTAGGAGACACACTGGACATTGGTCGGATGTGAGTGAGTCACATTAGATACTGTTTCGAGGTCTGCTCTGTTCAACGGAAGCTGCCTGTAAGGTCGATTTCTAAACGCAACAATAGTGATTCTACGACTCAGACCGTGCGTTACTTATATTAGGCAAGTCAAATGTGACGATGTGTCTACTCAGTTGCAATAAATGCTCACATGCTCACAATGACAATGTTTATAATGTTTTCAGATGAGAATTAAACTGTTGAGATATTTCAACCTGAAAGTGGAGGACTGATCAAACAACCTACAGCCAGATACCATAGCAAAATGTGTGATGGGGCTATTTTCCCCATCCGGTACACTGTATGTCAATATATTCTGTGTGTGTTCTGTCTCACAGGGCTGTCGCTGGGTGTCTAGAGTTGAACTTGCCCCTCCAGGCCTTCGCAGACATCCTGCCACAAGTTTAAGAGTGATGTGCTCTGCTCAGATTTTCCACTGTCCCCTTCTGTCAAGAAAATACACACGGTGAGCATCCACCCCCTTGCGAGAGGAAAATAAAGCATGACTGTTACCTCAGTGGAACTTCAGAGTTTGTGGAGAAGTTTGAAAAATGGCCATAAATTCAATGGACACGGGCTCCGGAGGCTTTTAGGAGTCCTATAAATTCTCTTTAAAGATTTTCTCCCCCTGTCCTTGGCTTAATAAAGTCAAGATTTTTGTTTTAATTTGTTTTGAAATTAAACTTCTCTTTTTTACAGCCAATTATTGCTCATATCCAGTCTGAATGATTGTTGCACCTTAAAAATAAATTCACACGATTGCCTTCGTTCTAATGATTAATTTATGTGGAAGTTGGAACAACGTGTCAAGTGAATCGGCATCCGTGTCTGTGATCCAGCATTGCTGAAAAACCTGAATCGCTACATCAAACAGTTATCTCATATGCATGAATTTACACTCTAGTCCCCATTCTTCAAAGCAAGAATATCAACATTATTGAACTATTCGCTATGATCACTGTTTACAAAGCCAGCGGAAGATGAAAGTGGCTTGTGTTCACATGTGATACGGAGGAGGAAAACGGAGAAATCCGATGGAGTCAAAAAGAGGAGGGGATAAACAAGCTTTTCTTGGAGAGGAAATAAAACGGAGGAAAAAGAGAGAGAGAGAGAGAGAGAGAGAGAGAGAGAGTAAGGGGGGAGGGCGGGGGGGAGATACAAGCGGAGAAGATGGGTAGATGCTTTGACTCACTGAAGAAATGCACCAGCACCACCTTGCTTTTACGGCATCCCTGTAATCATTGTCAAGATATTAAATTTGGATTAACAACAATAGCCGAATTACAATACTAGCTGGCAAGGAAATTATTTTCACCTCACTAATGAAATTCATGAAATAATGCCTGCTGCAATTCCCACCTCAAGGTAGACACGGTCTCTTTACACTCATACACAGGTACATATGAACCCAAAGAGGTTGATTAGGAAGTAATAATGGAGGGGCTAACGCATCATTCATCACTGTATGAAAGTTGTTTGACTTATGAAAGTATGTTTACCTGCAGTGTCTGTGATTAAATATGGAGATGCAGAAGTAGCTCTCTCGGTGTAAATAAATTACATATAATAGTTTTCCATGTTTAAGTTACAGGCTGTTACAGGCTGCATGAACACCTGAGTAGAGAGGAAGGGAACCACCACAATGGCATACTGTTAAAAGGAGGGAAACATGTACTGTATGAAGTCAAGGGCTCTTAAAGTAACTACAGCAATGGAGGTAAACACACCAGTGCTAATGTGTTTGAGTGTGTGTCAGGGCAACGATGTGTGTCGGATGCACGTGCAAAGAAAATACCAACTATTCAAATCAGTTCAACACAAGGCGCTTGTGTTTAATCCACATTAAATCACATATATTCATACAAATGTAATAAAATTTAATTGAATGAGTCCACAGCGGCGCCGCTCCCTCTCTCCCCGAGATAAGCCCTCGCTCGTCTACCTCATACTGTGATTTGCTGAATTATTTCATGAATCGCCGGCTTCACCGCAGAGCAGAGCATTCATTGTAATGTTGTGAAATGTTAGGACACCTCCGCCCGTGCACTTTTCCAGTTCAATCTCAGTAAAGTCCTACAGGCCAGTGCCGGCGCCGTGATCGAATGAGGCAGCGTGTCCACACGTGTGTGCCTGTACGCGTGTGCGTACACGGTTCCATGAAATATGTATGTGTGCATATTTATCAGGTTACGCTTGTGTTCCCCATGCTGGGAACGAGTTACATGTTCACGTCAGATGTGTGTGACCTTATGCAAAGGCGTGTGCATGCATGTGTGTGTGTCCTCGATTGCAGCATGATGATAATCCCTTTGTGTTGGCCAGCCAGCTCCAGTCCTGGTCAGTTGAGAGGGACTCTCCCTGATGCCGGTACCCCAACAGGGGAAACCTAAATCAGGCTGACACGCTCCTGGCACACCCACACCACTGCCAAATTGTTCCTGACAGAATCAAATGCATCCCATTGGGTGTTCGACAGTAGTCCCGTTTCCCTGACCTCCTCCTGTTGTGCAGAGAGTCTGGGGCAGAGAGACAGATTGTATTGGAGAGAGAATTATTTTCGAAATGGGCTTGTTGCAAACTGTGATTATTTCTCAATTCTTCCTTGTAAAAATGAGATAACAGTAATTGCTGTTTGAGTGAACCAAACCAAAAATTAACCAACTTTAAAGGACGCAGAGGCGGAGAAGTGGAAGACAAATGGTGGTTGTGGAGAAACAACGTTTTAATGAAAAAAGTCAAAAGCTCAGATCTTAAAAAAAGGAACACTACCCGTCTTTCTTTTTCTAAACCCTGAAGGAAATGGTGGCAGACTTGGTTCTTTTGTTGTATCAGCACACTTTAGTTAGGACATCTAAGTGAATCAAATTTTAAAGCTTTTTAGATGTATTTCTGCTGATAGCGGCTCCACAGACCTGACTCATGCAGTCTGCTCCAGTCCAAGGGAGCGCCGACCTACTCTCTCTGTTCTCCTGAAAGGTTATTTCTTGATACCTTTATGCAATAATATTAAAACACAACATCAAGAAATTATTCATTTAAAAAGATTGAAATAAAAAATGTTTATAGCTTGTCATAACATAAGTCCTAAATGTCTTGCAAAGTCCTTTTTTATAGGAATGAAGATAGTTCCACGTGCATTTAGAAAGTGATTACTCAAGTCCAATAAAGAAGGCAGCAGTGTGTCTGCCAAAAATGTTTCCTGATTGCAAATGAGCAAGCTGGGGGTGCAGAGGAGAGCCAGTCGATGCTCAATTCAGTGTTTTACAATTATCCCCTTCGTCAGCATCGCGGTGGAAGAGGAACGAATGACTGGCTGTTTAGTGGGGATGTACAGTACCAGTGGTGACTCAATGCATGACCTAAACCCAAAGAAATGATTCAGCTTATGGTTAGTTCATCTGCTCAATGGGCATTTCTAAGTACATGTAAGAGCACGTGACCCTCCCCCTACAACCTGCCCCCTAGGTCACTGGTCAAAAATGCCTAATTAGGTGACGCTTAGTTAAATAGCGGTCACGCCACTGAAGTGAAAAAGGCATGTGAGCTGACATATGACACATGGTTCACCATTAGCCTACAGTCTGCCACAAACCCCTGACCCTCACTTAATATGTACATTATGTGTGGATAAGCAGGTAAATGTCATCACAGCAATGAGAAGGTCAGAGATTCAGACTGACCGCAATCTTAAAATCAGCGATGGCTTCTAAACAATTCCTCCAAAAGTAAATACTAATTCAAATTGATGCATATATGCATACCCACTCACACAATGCAGTGTTTGTTGTGCTTTGATGCTGTGCGGCTAGAAAATAGTTGTAAAACTGCTCACAGCGTTTGGAGCTGTTCATTGAGAAGATTATCGTCGGAGTGTGTGTATTCTTGTAGGTTTGTTATTTTTAAGTCAGTGCCCGAGTTTGAACGCTAAGTTTTGCATAATAGTGCAGTCGCAGTTTACCACTGTTGCCAGGAGACGAGGTTGCCGACCATTTGAACAGTGTACAGTATTGTTTATCTCTGCATGCGGCGCTTAGTTAGGCTTGAATGTCAGCCTCTGTCCACGCATCAAGGGTCGCACTTTTCGATCTCTTCTTCCTTTCAGCCACCCATGGCTAACGTGCAGGAGTGCCCACGGTGGTGATGTAAGGACATCCGCGCATGAATTTGTCAACTAGGCCCCGTCCAAAATGTCACGCTGTTCATTTAAGTGTTAAACTGCAACTGTAATTGTACAACTGGAGCTGTTAGGGAAGTGGATTTACCCATTTGTTTGTCAGACTTGGCTACTGTCAATTTGCTTATTGTGTATTGCGTATTTTAATTGGCTATACAGAGCATAATGTGATTGTCATGACACTGATGTTTCATATTGCGCAGAACCCTAAAGACGGAAGGAGGGAATGGGGAGAGTGTCAGTTTGAAATGCAAAGTGATACATCAACCACCATGAGTCTCAAATGACCAAATTCCAGCATGCAAACAAAGACAGATTCTCTCCTTCTGTCACATATACAGTAAACTAAACTCATAGACCTTTCCCTTTGGGCACTTTACACTGAACTCTAATCCCATTAGACAAGAAAGTCAAACTTATTTCTTCTTCTCCCCAAAAAAAGACTGCGCGTGCTAAACCAAATCCAACTCTGAAATGATTATCTAAAGGTCAGTCTTCCCTCTCCTCATCCCTCCCTCCATCATCCCGACTTTTCCACCAGTTAGTACAGCGGCATAAAGAGCACAAGCCGGCCGGAACACTGACTGAGTGCCTATCAAGACTGCCCACATCAGCCGTCGGCCTCGCAGAAACAAGGGTTCTTGCCCGAGAAATGAAGTATGGATTTCTAATTTAGGGGGATGGTTGGAGATGTGGGTCAAAGTTGCATTTATTTCAAGGCGCCTCAGCCCCATCACGCCTTCGATCACCCTTTAGTTGAGAAATACATATTGGGCTGAGCTTATAATGGATGAGGGGGGCACTGACGGGCGGGGTAGATGAGAGGCTTGCATTATGTATTAGCTTTGTCCCGTAAATGAGTAGCTGTGAAGATAATCACTATCTGATGATTGTCATTTCTTTTGTTCCCAATGTGCCCTCTCAAAATGGCTGTTACATAAACTGCACATTCTCCATCTTTTGTGTGACAGAGAATGGGAAAAGGAGAGAAAGGAAAAGGCAGAGAGGCAGATATCCAGGGAGTGGGGGGTTTTGGGGTGGGGGGGTGGGTGGGGAGGGCAGAAAGAGAAAGGGTGAGAGATTTAGAGAAAACAATGCATAGTTTAAAAAAACTAAAATTCACTGAGAACCCACTATAATTACAGAGGCTGTGTACCAAACAGCCTGCCAAACCACATCACATTCTTTTAACTTCACATTTATACTCCCGCCTTGCACATCGCAGCTGCATTTGCAGTAGCCATCCATGACTGTCAGCCATTTTCTCACCGCGGCGCAGCGCAGGCAGACATGTGTGATCTGCCTGAGAGGTGTTCTCGCACCTGCCTGGTTCAGGAGCAGAGGTCAATCCCAGAGACCTCCCTTTTTTCTGGTACTAAATTTAGTTCGCTGACATGTGTGAAAGTTTCCATCACCCTCTTAGTCATGGCAGAGTGGAGTGCCGACCCTCTGACAACAATGAAGGACATTGCTTTAAGCGGGCTTTGTAAAGCTGCTGATGGCGATGGCGTGGAGGAGAAGTCCAAATTCAAGCTCATCTTAAATCGGCAATTTATCAGGTGTCACAAGAGTCAGACCCTGAAACGCAGGGCTTGTTCCGCTTTTGTAAAAGACTGATGTCAGGGTCAGAGGAAAAATCGTTCATAAAGTGAAAAGATTATCATAATGAAAAAGCAACATTTTGGCAATTGCTGTTGTACATTACCACAGTAAAAGGGAGGAACATCACCATCACAGCCTCTAATAAGAAATCATTACTACTGACTAATAAAGTGCTCATCCTAACAACAAAAAACTACATATTCTGAGAAAGGTTTCAAAAGCTACTGTAAATCAAGAATGAGTTCTCGTGATGCCAAAGATGTTTGTTTGTTTTGCAATTTCTTACAATGCCTTTGGTGAGATATTTTCAGTAATGCACATTTTATGACACTTTTTTTTTTCCTTCTACCGTATCATAGAAACTTTACACCCATAACAGTGGCAGAAAGGGCATAAAGACAAGAGAGGAGTCCTTTCCTGTCGGAGTATCTCACATACACACACACACACAAGCTAGCACTTGCACACAGACACCTCCAAGCCCACAAAAGGAGACATTATCTTGAGGCGATGGATCATGTAAATGGCATTTTGTCTACATTATGAGAATGTGGAAGATGTTTTTCTGCATGACTGAGGCGCTTATCAAGTGGGACTGTCTGTACCACCAACTCAATATATTTCATCTTCAGAGATGTGGGTGGGAGGCTGGAGAGAGGGTGGATATTTCTGTATGTTTGACTGTATATTTGTGTGCGAGCTGCTGGGTATGTGTGCGGTGTGGGAAATAAAATAACTTTCCCTCACCTCTTCCTCACCCTACTCGACAGAATTACAATAAAGCAGAAAGAACTTGAGAATGGCATTTATGAATTTGACTAAACGATTCGGCTGAGTCATTGCGACTGAATATTTTCTCTATTTCAAATGAGTCACATCAACAGCTCATCTAATTCAGCTGAGAACAGGTCTCACATATTTTCACTGATGCTACAAGGAAGAAAGAAATGTGTTTAAGTAGCCTTTAAGGTGCGACTAGTAGCTACTGTGAAAAACCAAAGCTAACACTCACTAACAGTGAGTGTTTTCTACATATCATTAGGTTGTATCATAGCCATGATAAAGTTGGGGCCTTGATTTTTTTTTTTTTTTTATGTTTACATTTAGATGCATTGAGACAAAAAAAAAACCTACCTTTGAGGGTATAAGCACATCTGCAATGAGGAGAAACAAAAATTGACCACGATGTACTTTGTATGTGGTTGTACAAAAGATAATTTTAAATTCACATCCTTTCTTCAAATTCTTTTTCAATAATTTTAACAGTAAACAAAACATAATGGACAAAACATAAGGGAAAAACTAGAGTAAGACTAAACTAAACAAAGGACAGGGATGTGTCTTTTCTCAAGTCTACATTTCCAACCACAAACATGAAATATAAGTTTGAATCAAAATCCAATAACAAATCAGCCAAAGTTTTCCTTTCAACTTCTGAAAGTAACTTTAGTTATAAATGATTAAAACTTATAAAACCCAAACTCAAATATAGATGTTTACATCCTGTAGCTTTGACATGAAAACGAAATGAACAGCAGAAATTACAAAATGCTAGTAAATATGTGTCCTAAACACAGTAACTGTTTACTGAAAGACTGATTTCACTGATTGACATCATCTGAGTTCAACAGAAGTGTAACTGTCAAGTATTTTAAGGCCTACCTTCAAACTCAGTGCCTCTGTCATCTTGGGAATATCAATGGAATCAATCAAATGATTTAATCTCAATCTCCGGCATCTATAAAGCTAGTTTCTCCTTAGGAGCGATTTCCAAATAGGTTCAGCCTTCATCTGTACAGACAATCGCACGCAAATGTGCAAACACCATGGGACGACGCAGGTGTCATAGCACTCAGGAAGGAGACAGATGAACTTCCTTTGGTGTGAAAAGTGCAAATCAATCCCCGAACAAAAGCAAAGGACCTTGTGTTGATGCTGCTTTCTCCAGACTCCGTCTCCTCTCTCACTATAGGTAATAAAAACAGCATTCAGCTACCCAGATGGTAAGTTATTTATTCTAGTTTCTAATCCTTTTCCTGACACGCCTCCCCTGAAGTTCTCTGGTGCTGCCCAGGGGAGGCTTCGAAAGCTGCAGCGACACAGTATTGATCTTTGGCCGAGTGCAGACACAGACTGTTACTCGAGGAATTACCATTAAACTACAACTGAAATGACAGTCGACACCACGAATGGTGGGGCCTGCTACGTGAACGCGTCAAGATTTCTCTCGCTACATTCGTGTCATATGTGACGGATGTGTGATTACAGTAAAGGGTGCTGAGGCAGAAAAACCAGGGTGTTTTTTTCAGTTGTAATTATGACTTAAAATATTTTGTGAATATTGTATACAAGTTAGAAACTCTTAATTGGAATAACTCAGAAATAGCCTATTAGCCTTGGAGTTTTCAGTCTAGGTATTTTGGTAACCTGGGTGTCAGAACTCAAAGTCACTCTCATCTGAGCGTATGAATCATTTTTGTACGCGCCAATTTCTCCTCACGCACGAAGGCAAAACGCTTGCATTGTCGAGCCTGGAGCTGCCTTTTGCAACTCCCCAAACTGTAGTCCAACGCTAAATCAGAGTCCTCTTGTGTGGGATTATGTGAAGGGGACTCCACTCCTCCCTACCGCTCGGCTGTTATCTCCAAGTTACACTATCGCTTTCTGTGCTTTGTGCTTAATACCCATCTCACATCCCTCCAGATTCTGTCATCCCTCGACCGCCTACCAGTCACCCCCGTCGGAATCAACTGATCCGGTTGTTGCCTGAGCGCTTCCTCATTAGCCGCAGTATATACAGCGTGAAGCACGGCTCGGCAGCAGTCTTTGTCTGAATGTTTGCATTAGAGCACTGCATTAGTGTTGGAGCCTTTGTTCCTGTCTACCTTTACCTCCTTTGAACATCTATCTGCCTTTGATTTGTTTGTTGTGAGTGTCTGCCTGTCGCCAAACTGCAAAGACAACATGTTTATTTAGTAAAGTCTATTTTACGAAGTCAGTTCTATCTCACGAGTCGGATTTTGGGTCAGAGTTATGTCCACACTAATTAGAGAATGTTTTCACTTGCCTATTTTCTATCATTGCCACGTAATATTCAATGACAGAAAATTACAGATAGGTCAGTTAATTAAGAGTTTGTGTAATCAAGGATGTAGCCACAGAAACGTACATTTCCTTACAGCTACTTTAGAAACATCTTTCTCCATATTATTCCCAGTTTCGTCATCTGATATCCCTTTTTTTTTTTAAATATTTATGAATCTGCAGTGATTAGACTTGATTGTGAACATCTGCAGTCACCACAAACCTCCCCTCGCCAGATTAAAATGGAATCATCATCAGATTTGTTGCCTCAGTGTTTTTTGAGCAAATCAACGTAACCCAGTGTCACCTAGAAGGCTGGATTAATTCAATATGAATGCTCAGTTATGAATGACTCTTATGCACCCAATGCTGTGGTTATGGTTATAGCAGAGATCCGTCTCCGGTGACAGTTTAGTCTAATCTGCATAGAGGAGGATTCTGTGAAGCCCAAAGCAAATGATAGGCTGCTGTAGAGGATGATTTATCCACACACTCCTGGTGCAGGGGTGGAGCTGTCACTGCTGAGATGCAGGATAAGAATCAGCCTTGTTAAAAAATGCAGGTTTGAGAGAAGTAGTTCTGCAGCGTCACGCACAAGAAAATGAGAGACAGAGATGAGCATCTGTGGCTGCTGGGGTCGGGCGGGGGTGGTTAAAGCAACGACATGGAGTGCAAGCTATGAGAGGTGAGAAGAGGTTGACAGAAGGTGAGAAGATGAAGATGGGTGTCACATGTCAGACTTTGTAGACGAGTAGAAATAAACTCAGAGTGAAACATAATAGACATAATAGCTCTTTTGTGTGGTGTAGCACACTTAGTATACACTTTCATGAGTGGCAGAAGATGATGGAGTGATTGAGACCTATGCTGCCCTTCTCGCATGGACCTTCAGAGCCTCATATCTTCAAAGAAATGTTAAGCTTCAGTGGAAAATGCAGTACAAGTGCACGATTCAGAAAGTCTAACCATTTGATTTCGGTTCTTGGGCTTGTATTTCTGATGTATATTTCATATATACTGAACATTTCATGTATATAAAGATCATCAGATGATGTGCCCACATGCACACCACTATTCCTACAGCAGCAAGTTCACATCAGTCTACATAACTAATACTATACAGGTACATATAGACACTGTTAGTCTACCTTTATGCACCGTTTCATCATGTTACGAATATGACCCAGGAGTCACAGAAATATCCAATTATTAGACATTAGATAATATCAGATGATGGCATGGACATATCAGGTTGTCGTCTCTTTAGCGTGACGCAGCAAACAAAAGCAGTTTGTGTGTCGGGTGAGTTCATTTGCTTGCGTCGAGCAGCTGAAGCCACATTAGAAACATTCATTTGGAGGAAATGTTGCATTGCAGGCAGAGGTCAAGTTAAGCTGACAGGCTAGGCTAAGAAAAACTCAGCTAGCTTTCATCTCCAGAGGCTGCATGGAAGCAGAACAAGCTGACGTCTAACAGGCCGGCCTTGTCATGTTTCCGTGCGTAAATGCATCACAAATAAAGAAACGGATGATGAATGAATGGGCCGTTTTCTGCATCTTCATCTTTACTAATTCAGGATTTAATTCACTGTGCAGCTCAGACACTTTTCAGGTAGAATGTCTTCTTACATGTTACTCAACACATGACTGATGTCAGGAAAAAGCTGCAGGTAACATAGGTGTGATCAAGCAATTTCTTTCCCTAAAGATTGTAAAATCTGACATGTGCTCAAACGCTGCCTTCAATGAAGGTGGGGCAAACTGAATTTCTTTTTCCTGTGTGTTTCCATGGCTCACACTGAGCTTTCTTCTTTCTCAAACCGACATGACACCATCTGTAGGCCTGGTGGACTGAACTCATGTCAGGTAAAAGTATAGTATTTGGAAATTTTTTGACACCTCTGAAATTTAATTTTGCGCAGGTTTGAATTGGTCAGCTTGAATGATTTGAATGTGTAAATAAATGGTAACGCCGTTAGTATCTTTAGTTGGTTATTTTTTTAATGTAATTATATGATGCTTTCTCCCAAATGTTTGCCAAGTCGTAAGAAATCAAAAGCCCTGACACAAAACAAAAAGCGCATTAATGATACACACTTTTGTCAAAGTCCCTGTCTTTTCATAAGAAACACTGCACGTGCTTCACAAGTAAACTCCTATGTCCCTTTTAAAAAAGGGCAGAGGACCTCACTAATAAGGAGAATGTCTACACCACGGTATATGTGGGGAATAAACTAAAGTGACAAAGCGGCACAAATGAGGCATTTGGAGAGGTTGAGGCCGATAAGTCTTTGCCATCTCCTCCGTGTCAGAATTCCCATCTCCTAAAGGAGTCTGCAGGCCTGGGAGTGCATTGCCTCCCGAGCTAATGAAGCCTCAATGTTTGCCAGCACAAACATCTATGTAAAGGCCACTATAATTGACACTTTTGGACTTTGACAACACTTCAGCACCAATAGTTTCGATGCTCTTTGTTCTCAGCTTTGCTAGATTCTTAGGAACCAGTGAGGCCAAGAAGGCCAAGAATATCTAACAGCCTGTTATTAGCTCTGCTGAAGAAACAGCAAATACATACTGCTGTTTATTGTCCCTCTGTTGCAGTTAAAAGGTCATACTGTTGTAACAGCTGAGGATTTCAACTGTTCCCTTAACAGCAAAAAAAAGCAAAACGTCAGCATGGTCACTGGGCGGGCTGAGCTGGCACAGCTGGTTGGGCTGGGAGATTGAAGTATTCTGGGATCTTCATCACAAGCGATGGTAAGATGGAGCAGACGTTGTCCTGTCATAGAGGGGAGATCAAAACAACTGACAAAAAGGTTTGACTTTGGATCCAAGGAGGGCGATAAATACAAGCAACCAAAATTAGCTCACGACAGAGGGTGCACTGAGGTGCAATGAGGCACCTTTTACGCTGGATTAAAAAACAAAAAACAAACTTCCCACTAACATCTGGCTTGTGTCGACAATGCAAGAGGGTGCAATTAGCGTTCATTCCCAGGTCAAATGAGTCTGCCGCAGTCACAGGTATTTATTGGCGCTGACTCCAATCAACAGCAACGCAAACACCCAGGTAAGCGCGTTCATTGTCGCCCCTTCTCCATGCTGCGACATCTGTCATAGCAAACACACACTGCAAACTCTACAGTCACCTGCCTCGAAAGGTGCTGTTACACGATGGCTACACTTTCGGCTGTGGGCGTAACCCCACCCCCCCACCCCGAAGTAAGCTTCAAAATTATGAACACCAACTGGAGCGCCCCAACGCCATTACCAAGACTTAAAAAAAGCAACAACCCAGGCGTGAAATGTAAAATGTGAATTTCAGAATATGTACCGAAAATTACAAAGGCAAAACAATGCCTTTTCAAATCTCATTGATTTGGCTTGTATTATATATGTATTCTCTCCCAGAGAGACAGCCTGTGCCGGCAGTGGAAATTAAAAATACATTTCAGCATTTGTACAAATTTGACAGGGAGCTAAAACTTTTCTTTTTTTTTTTTTTTTTTTTTTAGCAACTCGATCAGATAGAGCTACTTTACTGTCTTGTTAAGAATAAGACAATTATTTAATTGTCAGATACCCATAGGGGAAAAACACACAAAACAAGTACACTGGTTAATATTTATAATTAGCTGGCCTGTTAAATTTGAAATCTTAGTCGTGAAATAAATTTGGCACCTACCGCACCAGGAGAATAAACATGTCCTGGTACAGAGACTGAAATAAGGGCCGGTGAAAGGAACCAATAACCAGAACCGAAATGAAACTTTCTGAATCATTCTCGCGGTGCCCAAACCTATAGCGAAGTCATTAGTTAATAATAACAATGATGATGTTAATAATAGGAATCAGAATACTTTATTAATCACCCCCAGGGGAAATTTGGTCAGGTTTGGTTACAATAATCCAACGTGCTCTCGCGGAGGTTACATCGCCAAGGCGACCGATTTACCCTTACTGCGGTGAGGGTGGCTCCTCAGCTGTCAGTCCAGGCCTCGAGCATGTGTGAAATTTTTGCGTTTCGCATGACTCCCTTTCCTCTGCTGCCTGAACTGTGCAGCACACACAACCTTCCTCCTCTGTTCTTCACTTCTTTCTTGTCGACACAGTTTCATCTCCTGTCCTTCCTCCTCTTCAACTGCTCCCTCCACGTTTCATCTCTCTCTGACTTTCTTCTTTCTTCTCAACCCCTCAACGCCAGACTTCCACTTCCCCTTCTGTCTTCCTCTCACTATTTCTCCACTCCTCCTTGTTCTTCACATATTTTCCCTCCTCTCTCCCTCTCTTAACCTCTACATTTGTGCGCCGCAGATTTTCTCCTCTTTGCTCTCACTCGCTTTCCCTCCTGGCTTGGTCAAGCACAGTGGTGTGAGCCAAAAATGAAACCATTGTGTGTTTTGTGTCAAGCCCCAACGCTCCACAAATTGTCAGGGACCTGAAAGAGCTGCATTGTTTTGCTGGTGCAGTCAGATAGACCCGGGGAACAACACCAAGCTGTAGCACCAAGTTATATTATAAACTTTCTAAAAATTCTGGGTTTTTTAGGAAAAACATCTGCCTGTCTACCCCAAAAAAAAAGGACAATATCTTCAAACTGTAGCTTAGTCAGGACGCCGGATATTAACAACTTGAGATTCTGCAACAAAATGGAGAAATTAATTTGGCCCCACCCACCATGGAAGTGTGTAGTATTGTTTTCTTGAGGGTTTCTAATGTTTGTTAGCAAATGCAGAGGCAAGAAGTTAAAGTTTTATGGTTTGCTTTTAAAAATGTACCTTACATCATCATGTAGCCATAGGTAGGTTTACTCACAGGTTCTACTGTGTATTTATTAGACTGCCTGCAGAGAATGAGTGGTTGCTTTGCTTTTGCTGCAGCTCAGTAACGGATAATAGAAAGATTTAAATTACCAGATAAGAGTTGACAGCCTCCCTTCATCCTTTCAGCAAACTATTGGTATTTTATTTTGAAACTCCCTACCCCAAAGTAGTTTATGGCATTATGGTTTTTTAATCAAAGTTGATGCCCCAGAGGTGACTGGGCAACTTTTATGCTGAAATGTCTACACAGTCATAACTTAAACTTAAAATTTACAGACTGAAACATTTACTCCGGGTGTGTTATTTTTAAACTGTCTACATTTTGGAGACTGGGAATTCACTTGTCAAGGAATCCTAGAAATACCTTAAAGTGACGGTTCGGGTTATATGACGCGGGGGGTTGTGTGAGGTACTGATCTATAGTCAGTGTAATACCTGTTGTTGATTCGGATCGATGCGGTCCCAGTTCAGAGAAGCAGCCGTGAGCATCGGCACAGAAGCTGAGTGATGTGCTGCTGAGGACGGGACGGCAAAAAGGCGTGTTTTAGCCACAACCAGCTGAAGAACCAGAAATGATCCATTCCACCAGTTTTCATTTTTGTTTGTTGTTGATGATGCTTTTTTTAAATCCAAAGGATCAGCCAGACATAATAGGAAAGAACAAACTTGCAGCTGTGTTATTTAATCTTAAAAACATTTTTCATGTGCCAAGTGCTGCAATTGATGAATTGCTCGGAAGGCTTTCGGTATTTGTTGACCATAGCATCTTTATGTAGCACAACAAATGTGATACATGACACTGAACAATTACAGGCACTAACTTGACTAATCAGTCACTGTAGAACTCACAACGCACAAGAAATACATGGGAAATTTAAAATTTGAAAGTTTTTGAACCTGCTTTTCACTGAATGTCGCATTCTTAATAAAGTGTTGGATAGTAGTTTCACATCAGAGACAATTTGTGTGTCTTTGTCGTGCAAGTCTTAAGAAAAAAAAAAGCCCTAGAGCCTCTGCTGCTGCATCACGTGTCTTAGGGAACGCAAACATCTTGGAGATTTTGTTAGGCGCACAAGACGACGTGTCACAACACACACAAGGCAGCGTGTGCTTTCGCTGCACAGCCTTCTCGTTTCTCATTATTGAAAGCACATTACCAAAATATTTTTTAAAAAATTATTCAACTTTGCTGAAATTCCCTTATAAAAGTCGACAGATGTTATTACCAGGACATTGATGTTGAGCAAAAGATAATGTCATATTTTTGTCATTGAATCTAGAATCTGTGATCAAGAAGTATTTGTAATAGTAAAGTGGTCAACGACGCATCCTTTTGTGGAACACTGTCTGTAGTTGGCATATTAATGATAATAGTAATAGCATTTACATTTACATTTGTAGGTCCCCTTACAACCATAAAATGCAAGTACAAGGGATAAATTACAACAATAAATAATAAATTAGAATAAATATAACAGCACAATAGCAAATATGGATAAGCACGAGAAGGCTAAACTGTATATGGGAGCTTGAAGAGGTGCACTTTGAAGGATGGGGGGGTTAGTGGAAGAGGAGGACCTAAGAGTGTGGAAAGGTGTGTAGATGTGGGTTTGTTAAGTGAAGGTGAGAAGCGTAATGTTGAGGTCAGTGCTCCCTTATTGTTCATCCCCGGTAATGAAACATCAGTTTGCACATCACTTCAAACCAGCCACTGCCCAAAAGGCCAAGGTTGAGCGTCTCAGTCGTGTCAACCGTCTGTGTGACATTTGCGTCAGGATGCAGAGATGAAACTAAAATACCCCAATATTACTCACATTCAGCTCACAAAGAATGCACCTGTTAAGAGTCATGGAGATGTTGTACGCAGCTCCGCTGGTGGCTTGCCAGAGTTTGCATAAGTTGTCCAGATGGTTGCTGTGTAGAGGAGCTTGAATGTCTTTGCTTGGTAAAGAGAGCATTTTAAAAGCATTTGAGTTATGTCCACAAGTCTTCCCCAGTTCAACTTGGCTCCTTGGTGGCCCACTACCTCTTGGCAGACATCAGGATTGGAAGCTGGTGAAAGATGATGCACTAATACACACGGTAACAAGAGAGCTATGTAAAAGTGTCTTACAGGAGGAGCATTTTTGGTTTTTTAAGTTAATTTAGGAGAAAATGTAATCCTTGGGAGAAATTTCTAGTGGAAGGTATCCAGTTCTCGAACATATCACTCGAGTAAATTACCCTCATGTTGCTATTTATCCTGGAAATGTGCACGTTAAGGAATACATTTGCGACTTACATAATAAAAACTAACATTCAAATCTGTCAGTTAAAATATACTACAATAAACAAATGAACAGCAACACAAAGCACAAAAACCAAAAATGCAATTTCAGGGTTTTTGGTTGAATATAATCTTTTAAAAAAAAACGCGGTTCAGCTGCACAGTATAACTGCGTTACAATATGTCTATTCTACCTCAGTCCTGATAAAACGATATATTTATGTGACAGTACCAATTTAACTATATTGATTTTCTTCTCCAATGTTTATGCTGAAGAATGGCAGAGCATCTGAAGCTAAGAGTCATTGTGGAAGACGATGACTTTGCAGGACTTGATCTGAATTCAGGAACGCTGGAACTTTGTCAGCGTTACACAAAACGATTTGCCAAGTATTTGGCACGGAATGAGACTTTTGTGTTCAGTTCGTGGTTCCCGACTTCAATAATGAGCTCATGAATGTCCTATCAGTGCAGGACATTCAAGATATAAGTACAATCAAGCTGGTGTACATGCTAAATTACTTGGATATGAGTCCATCTTCTTCAAAGCTGAAGGCTCCGAGCACTCTGGGGTCATCTGGAAGTCCAGTAAGCGTTCAGACACCTCACAGTGGGTCCCCAATGTCCTCATCAGACTCGGATAACTCCATCATTCTGCCACTTTCAGACAGCGAGCACAGAGCATGTGCATGGCCATGTGAATTCACTATTCCTCTCTTTCCATAGAGGTGCAGCCTCAGCGTGGAAATGAGACCTTCATAGAAACTGGCACTAGGCTGAAGATTACTCCAGGGCTGAAGTCTAACATCTTGGAGAAGCTAGCTGAGGAGATTTTCCGGTGTATGGCATAGCCACAAAATTACCAAACAGATGAGGCAGCAGGGGCACTAATCAAAAAATTTCCCTCTTTGCAAGAGCCATCTGCCACTATGGCTGAAAAATTAGCCTGAAATATAAAATGGCTAATTGCAGGACAAAGATGTGAAACACTGTCCTGAAGTGACTGTAAATGCTTTAAAAAACAAATCCAGCGATGAATGCCTCCCAGCCAAAAATGTAAAGAAAGCTCGAAAGGCTGAGGTCAACTATTGTCCTTCACACTCTGCTGGTGAAACAGATGAAAGTCTGGAGTGCATCAAATGTAAAAGAGAAGATGTCAAAAAAAAAAAAAAAAAGGAGGCGGTGCAGGGAAATCCAGCTGCTGGAGAGTTTAAAGCCAGGTGGCCTGCACTTTTCCATATTGATGAGCTAAAGACATGTCTTTTTCCCCAGTGTTCCTCTTCTCTTTAAATTTTAAGTTACACATCGAAAAGAAGGATAAGCTGGGCCACAGACCCAGAACCATCCCCAAAAGAAACAAATTTAACCGTCCTGAAGCGACTGTAAGTCATCCCAAATTCTAAATGTCATTTGTTGTCTTTACTTTGTTATTATCATCCACAGACAGACAGAGATTCTTGCTTTATAGTTAGATTAAGCTGTTAGATGCACGGTGCCTGCTGCAGTACCGTTTCTGCTCCTGATAACTAAGTGGCATAAATTTCAGACAACTGCCAATTTATCTTTTGCTGCCTCGAGCAGACTTTCTGATGCAAAAATAAGTCTGCAAATACCCCACAATTTAAACATGAACACAAGATCTGCAGGTAACTTTTCCAACTGTTTGCAACCAAAATTAAAAAGGCGTTGCCCAAATTTGACCTGCATGGGGAGCAAAGAATGTTAGCCCACGACTCCAGTGACCGCAAAAAACCAAGTCGAGGCCTTTTGTAATAACGTGCTCTGGATAGATAAAGATAGGGGAGTTGGAGCCACGGCGGCTGTTGAGTTGTGTTTTTCTTACGGCGCAGAACAAAGACAACTCATCAAGACAAGAACCTCATACCAAGTGTGAAGCGTGGCGGCGATAAAAGTCTAGCTCGAGTTTGCTTCGCCGCGTGAGGTACTGGGCAGCTTGGCGACTCGGGCGACTTTGAATTCCGCCGCATATTAAAGACCGCTTGAAGATGTGAGAGCATCCGTCTGAAAGTTGAATCTAAACGGACGGTAGACCTTCAGATGTTTAGCATCAGCACATGAGCAGGTCCACCAGGGAAGGGCTCAGAGAGAGGAAATGGGGGCCCCGTGGGGTGGCCTTGTTGAAACCCAGATTACACTCTCATTGAAATGTTGTGGGAGGATATGAAACAGGCGGCACAAGCATGATCGTCACCACACAGCTTACAACGAAAAGAATTTTGCATGACAGAGTTTTCACAAATTTCAGCAAGACACTGTTGGATAATTAAGCAAACTGCCTACAAAATCTTATTCATGCTAAATGAGGCAATACTAGTGTAGCATCTCAACGTGTACTTACTTTTTCCACACAACAGCATTACATCTATTGATTGTTTTGTTGAGTAAATGATGAAAGAAGATCATTTCCCTTGTGGTGTTAGTATACTACCTTCATCTGCAGGAGCTGCTCCAAAGAGGATTTCACTGACTGCCTCTGCAAAAAATAACCCACAGTTTTGTTCCAAGGAAAATGAAAATGAACAGCTAGCAGCTAAATTCTGTTAATCCACTGAGTAAATAAGGTAAAACAGCCGTTTCTCTCACCCACTCCAGAGAATCTATTCCACCGCATTTAGTCCCAAAGCGTCATGTCACTTCATGTCATCGAGCTGAAGGTCAAAAACAGACCTTGGGTCACACAATGTCGACACAAAACACTTCATACACATACAGCCAGCGAGGACACTTGCTCTTGTTCAAGCACCTCTGCTGTGTTCGGCAGACGTGTGTGGCTGATGATGGCAAAGAACATACGTCAAAGGGTTTGTTAATGCATCATTTGTCAAAGATAAATATAGGATATCAACAGAATAAGCTTCAGAAAGTGTTGGGGGAATGATCATCTGTCCATCTGTAGGAATTCTTCAGCCCTACTTGTGAAGCTGCTTTGTTGGGGGACATTTAATGTGATCTCAAACGCTGCTTCAGAAGGTCTCAAGCGAAAATGAGAAAGATGAGGAAGTAAGCGAGCGCGGGATTGAAGTTCTTACACAGCCATTGCTGAGGACATTACACCCAACACCCAAGATTGAGAGGGTGTTCACTTCTTTCATGATATCCGCTCACCATTTTCTTCAATGTGAGGATTTACTGCGTATTATATATGTCAGAGTCAGATCATCTGAGTTTGTTGTTTCCCAGCTATGCACCGTTTTAGCATAGTTTAGTTTATGTTCAGAATGCCGCTTGTTTTTGTTTTATTGTTCCTGGTTTATCTCTCAATGGATGGTAAAGGTACATTTTGTCGTAAGGTGTAACGCAGCAGAAGGAAAGGTTCCCACGGAGGATCCTTTCGGGGAGAGTGGATATTGTCTTCTGTCTAGGCTGTTATCAGGAGACCGCGCTTACAAATGCGTCTATGTCGTTGAGTTTTTTTTATTGTGTATTTAAAATAAAAACTACAAGACCACAGCCTCTAGGTGAGGAGGAGGAAGTCACTGTCAGCTGGAAAGGTCTGTCAGCTCGGGCTGGGTGTTGCCGCAGATTTTCACAAGTTCTAGATTACTGATTCGATATTCAGAGATATTTCAGTTACAATACCAATGTCCCATGAATGTGAATGAGCTCCTCAGAGAACTAATGCTGCGAAATGTTCCTCTAACCTGGTGCATTATTAAAACTATTAACGTTACATTAATTTCTATTTAATATGGCCAATGTGTCCAATATGAAGCAATAAGTAAGATTAGTGGGTAATGTGCGTTGCTGACTCTACGTGGTGCGTTTTATATCTGAAATTCAGTGACAGGGCTGCTATTAGACTTCACTGGAGCCGCATCTGCCATGTCTGTGTCTCCCGTGGGGGGTGTAGTGTTGTTTGTTTACCCACCGGGGAGCACGCCTATGGTGCACGCGCACTGTGAAGTTGTGGTTTTATTGAAATGTTAGGTAACCACCGTCGTAACAGTAACACACACCGGCACCAGCTGTGATCACGTGATCAGGTGTTAGACTGACTTTATCAAGTTGTTGATCGTGGCATGAGACAAACATCAGCTCAGTCGCATCCGACGGCACCGCGATGTAGTAGGTAGCAGTAGTAGGTCATCAGTGTGACGCAGCGGCTGAACGAACACGGTTTGTATGTTGAATGAGCTCATGCACTTGGATGTTTTCTGTCTTTTCATCTTTTCTAATTAACGATTTCATTCGCAGAGATTCCTGGCAGCTACTGGACATTTTTTAAAGGTGGAATGTTTTCTTGTGTGTTACCCATGATGCATGATTGATATTTGGAAATCCATCAATACCTTAAATGTCAATTTCACAGCTTTGACCATTTCATTGTATTTATCGGTTCTCTTCCTGACATAGCGCTTAAGCGTGTCTGTAAAGTGGCGGCTCATTGCTCCTGTGCGCTGCACAGAACTACACATGTGCTCACAGCTTCATACATCCACAGGAGACAGTAAAACAAACATTAAAAGACCGATCTTGGGATTTTATGACTGGATATCGGCGAATCGATCTTTTCAACAGAGCCCTACTGTCAGCATGTCCACTCCAGGGGGGATACCAGCAGACACAGCCACTTTGCACTATATTTTGAATACAAACCACATCTTAATTTTATCAATAGTTGGCCTTCAAGCCAGGCAATAAAAAAAAAAAAAAAAAACATTAAGGAGTTATAATGCAGAATAATACATTTCAACAGTGCAACAACCAGATGCTTGGGAGCTGGCGGCTACTGCCCAGCCCGGGACACAAGCCACACCAGTCTCTGTGAGAACTTGCACGTCATCTCCAGGTAGAACAGTTGTACAAGACTTATGACTGTTGTCCTTACTATATTAAATAATATAGCAAACACCAGCAGACTCAACAACAACAACAAAAAAAAACAATCTAATGAATCTCAGCGAATTCAAATCAATGTACATTTTAATGACATGAAGACATTAATTGGCGTGGGATAGTTACCAATCCTGCTCTATACACTCTGATGTACAAGTTTTAAATCAATTTCAGTAAATGAAAATAAAAGCACAGCAGAAACGATAAGTCAGAATTAGTCAATCGTTCCTTAACCTAACATTGACATAATGTATAATAAGTTCCTTCAAAAGGCATTTTAGTGTATTATTATTGGTCAGACCTTGTCATCAAAAGCAGACATTAAAAAACCTTCATTTCCAAGAAAAAAAAAAAAAAAAAAACTCTTTTCAGTTTCTATACTTAGGAATAAATCCCCGGCTAGGAAACACTTGATTTAAGCATCTAGTGCAATTGTGTTGTATGTTGTATAACTGGCTGCAAAAAATGTCATGCTGCTGCAAAGTGGACATCTCTTGCTGACTTCCACACCGTTTGACTTCTACATAAAGCTTTCTTCTCGCCAGGGTTGTACATTTTCTTCCTCTAGATTCACTGAAATTGTCAGACCCGATTACTATAAGGGGAAATTAAGTCCATTTTAAAAAGGTCCCAAAAAGAAATAATACGGTCAAAATAAATGAAATGAAATGTGTATACATGCAAATAAGCGACAAAGCCTACACAGCCCCACAAATCATAGGAAAAAAAACCCCACAATGTCAGATGTGCAGTAGTCTAATAGCAAAGTCAAGGTGCAGGGCCATAACTGCTTTGAAGATACAAAAGCACTAAAGAAAAGTAGTAGAGTGATAAATTAATAAAAGTTGATGAATCACCTGATGCAGAGAGTCGCTGTAGTGGCAGAGAGGTAACCTCTCACTAGATTCTCATCTGATTTGCCCCATTGATTGATGGCAGAACTCATATCTATTCATATACAGTATACACTATATCCACTGTCAACATCTGACAATGATCAACTGACCATCGCTTACTACTCTTGCTCGCATTTACCCACACATTTTTTTAGTTTCTCCCCTTTTTCTCTCCCTTCTCCTGATTCCTTTGACAGATGAATATGAATTTTTGAAAATGGATGTCAACAAGAGGGACTTCTGGATTTAATACAGATTCATTATTTTGATTGATGCTGCAAGATTCTGCCACTCACTGCAGACATAAGAGGATTCAGCTACATGCTTTATGGTTTATAAAAACCTCAAAGGAAACTTTAAGTCCCTTTATAGATCTCCCTGGTGTTTTCTCCTGTCTTTCAACTTGATCCTGACAAATGGACCAGAATCGTTTTCCCTGCAAATAAAGTTAGTGGGAAAGCCTTGTGGAATGCCCCCCCCACTTTTTTCTTCTTTTTTTTTTTTTTATTGGCTGTTGGACTCCAAGACATGATCGATAGGATCAATATTGCAATGGGGATATATTTGGGTCTTTAATCTCCCAGATGGAGAGGCGTGAGTGGAATATTAGACATAAGGAGGCAGAGTTAAGGTAAATATTGTTGAGAGATTAGAGGAATTTTTTGTGCTTGGGTAAAGATATTGGGGGGTAATCGAGCTGTCATCGGCACAGACACTGAGGTTTAAAAGGGGAAAAAAAAAAAAAAGCAATCAGAATCAGGATTGAATTTGTCAGATTTGTTTTCTTGAACATGCAGCAGCTTTCATAAATCTTAACAGTTTTACCTGTGGTAATGCTTTATATGCAATAGAATTTAATAACAACATCTATTTGCTTTGGTAAGGCTCTCCAAGCGATACCGTTCTATTCCAAAAACAATTCAGAATTAATGAAATGGCTTACTGCGGGTATTATGCATATTGTTCAGGGGCAGAATAACAGAGTGAGAGTAGTTTTTCACTTGGGAACCATAATAGCGTAACCCTTAGGGCTGACAGTGAGTCATAACACTTCCTGAATTACATATCATCGGCAGGATATTCCGGACACCTGAAGAAGAAAAGGAACTCAGGAAACAGAGCCCAACACAAAATCATTTCTCATTTGCCATCATTTTTTCTCCAGCTGTTCAATTTGCTGGTAAAAATTCAGGAGGATAGAGTATTGGGGCTGATTAGAAGCACAGATGATAATTTATACTTCAGCTGGAAACATTACTATTTCCTCTTCCTGGGGAAAAATGGACTAACCTGTTAAATTAATAAAGCTACTTTCACCAGACAGGTAAAATGCAGGAAACCCCTGCCACCGTAAGTGCTGTTGCTTTCAGTGTCACATTAATTTAAACAAATAACAATTAAACTAATTTGTCAAATTCTAATTAATGCTGATTGGGCAGTATCTGAGCCCAAATGCTCACGCTCACTGCAAATGCAAAAGTCCTAAAGCTGAACTAATTAATGTTTTTTTTTTTCTCAAATAATGTGTAACGTGAACAGGGTCATTTGTCGTGATGAACCACACAAAAGGACCTGCTGTTTTTTGTGGATTTTTTTTTTTTTTTTTTTTTTTGCTTCTTTAAGCTCAGTGTTTTGGTTTTGTGGCCTGAAGTTTCATTTGTTCAGAGGTCTGATGATGGCCAGACCAAGACTGGATTTCATAAAGAAAGACAATGTGATGAGGATGTTTTATTTTGGCTATTAAAGATTTACGCGGGTCACTCAGCCAACATATATGACAATACCGACATGTCCGTGAAAAACTAATATCGGCCAATATTAGCCAGGCCTAGTTGTGATTTGCTCACTTATGCATTTATTGATCCTGTTCTCAGCCACAGAGGGAATTGTTCTCATCTTAAAAAAAAAAAAAAAAAACGTGATATACCCACTGTATAGCAGCACTAAACAGCTACAACTAGCGAGAGGACGGCAGTGGAGCATCCAGCTGCTCGTGGCCCAGAAATGACTTCTCTGGAGTTGGGAGACCAAAGACCAAGAGAGTGCTAGGGGGAAAGTGAATGTTTAATGTTGATGGGTTGCCAAAAAAAAACAAAAAAAAAAAACGCCTCCAAATGAATGCAAATGCTGCCTCATGTCTGCTGAACATGTAAATAGGCAACTCAGGTTAGCTTCAAAAGGCAATTATGCCAAATTATGTTTGTGACGTTCTGCTTCATCTCTAAGAGGCAGAAAACACTGATTAGTGTGATTCTTGTAACATGAACACAGGTTTGATTGTGACTAGAATTTACACGGCAACGATTGCATTCACAAGCATTTTCACTCTTTTCTAGTTGCCGACTGTTTTAAGGCTCAAATAACACCTTCTGGCCGGGCAGTATGACTTCAAATCAATATCACAATTATTTCCAGTTTTCACTTCAATCACAAATAATGAACAATCACTTCAGCACTTGCCTTTCTTTGAGCTGTACACTCACCACTTTTGGCAGTGCGATTGTCTTTCCAGTCATTAAACACATTGGTGGGTTCCCTTTAGTCGCTGAAATAGTTTTTCATGCTGTGTTTGCATGACCTTTTTGTGTTTTCTGTCGTCTTAACCGGAGCCGCAATGGCCAAAAATGAAGGATGATCAAGTTTAGGTTTGGTAAGGCCAGCTTTGCTGAGAGTGGACTTGAATGTTTTTTTGTTTGTTTGTTTTTTTTGTTGTTTTTTTTTTTTACACTTCATGGACACATGGGGTAAGTCTTTACCAACATGAACTAGATCAAATTGGTGTCAGGTTCTCAATGTCTTTTATTATTTTTATTCTTGTTTTTTTTTTTCTGGAATATTTCCAAACTTCAAAATGAATTGGATTCTCTTTAAAAAAAAAAAAAAAAAAAAAAAACTTCCTGGAGCTTTGGAAAACTGCAGTTTCATCTTATCATGAACCATTTCTTTGTTGCCTCTTACTCACATGTCATCGTGGTCCTGTGTTAAACTATAGATATTCCCTTAGCCACGCCAGCACTGAAACTGAGTAGACAAGAAGCTCACCACAGTCATGTTGCCTAGAGTCAGACACACACACACACACACACACACACACACACACATACACATTGCCTGATAGTGCTCTTCCTCAACTCACTCTCACACACACACACACACACACACACACACACACACAATAATGCACTCTGCATAAGACATAAATATGGCATCGTGTTATGCTCTGTGATTAAAAACAACAAAAAAAACCCATTTCATTGTAGAGGCACTACCGCCACTGGCAAAGTGATGTCCTCTACATAAAACAAGTGAAGTTACAACTGCTTTCTCTGTCTGAATACACTCACAGCAGCTCTGATAAATGATTCATGAAAATCTCATCCATTCCATGTGCTATGTGGCTTTGTTATAGAAACTCGTGCCTTTGTTGTGTTTGTACAGTGAGCTCGCAAATGGTCACTGCATCGAGCACATACTGTAATTATGCTGTTATGAATGCTGTTCATATGGCAGTCAGCTTCTGGCATTAATGAGGATTCTGCCTTTTGTTTGCGTTCAGTGCTGGGAAAGAAAAAAAGAAAGAAAAAAAAGACAAAAGGTGGCCAGATGTCCTAGTTGTACAAATTTTTGTAACTAAATGTCAGAATTGACCCATTTTTGGCCACATAGCTGTAAGGATGGCGACATTGGTTGGTTGGTTGGGCCACCACTTTCTCATCCAGACTGAAATATCTCCATAACCTTCAGGATGAACCACCACTGAATATTCATGGTTTCCAGAGGAGGAAATCTTTGACTTGGATGAAGTCCTGACTTTTTCCTCTCGCGCCACTACATGGTAAAATGGATGTAAACATTCTCACCAGGATGAATTATAATAGCTTCCTTACTTGGAAACTATCGTCAGGCCAACATTTCAATTTGTCCAATGGTTTGGTTCCAGACCAAATCACTGGGAAACTTAGTAGCACAGCATCAACTGCCCTTTGTGTTTAGTACGAATAGTACGAATGTAGGTACGCTGAACAAAGAGGGTCAACATTGAATAACATCAGCGTGCTATTATTGTCATTGCAGGTATGTTAGCATTTAGCCCAAAGTAAAATCATATAGTCACAACCTGTAGTGACCTTAAGTGTTTTGTTTTTATTTTTTATTTTTTTTGTTGCTCTAAGAAAAACACTGATAAGATACTGTTATGATTGAAGTCTGAAGGTCTGAAAAACAGGGCATGTAGCTAGCTAATTTTTGCACCAAAAAGTTACAAAGTCACGAAGGATCTATGTTCTCAAGCTCAATATTACATTCACAATAACACACACCCATATAAACAGTCTCTTCCTGAGAGCAAATGGCACATAGTGTGACATCTTGGCAGGAGACAACGCGGTTCCCTTCGCTTTAAGCGAAGCTGCAGGTGACTGTCTTCTGCTAAATCATATGACTGACTCCCCTCACATGGCCTAAAACACAACCATACACACACACACACACACACACACGCATGCACACACACACACACACACACACATACCTTCAATGTCACAAGTGCAGAGCAGGGCACCCCAGGCACTAAAAGGGGAGCTCGGAGCCCTTGATGAGCAACAGAGCACAACGGATAGAGTGAGAGAGAGCGAGAGAGAGAGAGAGCGAGAGGCAAGAGAGAGGGGAGGCGAGTGAAAGGGGAAGAGGGGTAGCGCTCTGAGCCACGGCGCAGTCACAAGCAGCGAGTGATGAGAGAGGACAAGGTCATAGATCATAGACAAGGGAGATATGGGCAGTCATGTATGGCAACATACCTCCTCACCCCAACTCCCCCCCCCCCAGCACCTCACAGAAAGTAGAACATGCAACCTCGGCCCCCCGTGACACACACCTGTGCACACGCTCACAGCTCTGTATGTACAAACTGTGTAGGCTGATACCCGGAAGACACAATCAACCCAAACAAAACAAAGCAGTTATGTATCTATTTCTGTTCAGGGAACAAAAACCTTGATATATGTAAATTATTCAAACGTTTACCACCTCGTATGGAATTTTTTTTTTTTTTTTTTTTTTTTTTAAGAACAGGAGCAATTGTCCTTAGACTGCTGATTTCAGATCTGTTTTCTTTAACCTCGCCAGTGCCCCTGACAGTCAATAGTAATGCACAGGAGCTGACCTGAGAACAGTGCCTGGAGGCAGTTTGTTAAGCTTGCTCCCTGGTGAGTGCTTTGCAGACGGGAGTTGCCCAGAGTTGAAGTCTATTAGTTCGAGTTTATTTACAGCCAAATGCCCAGAGACCCGCCTCTGTAATGTTGTTTGGGGGAAAATAAGAGCTGAAATTGAATGAAAAGCATCACACCACATGCATAATTCATGGATATCATTATCAAGCACACGCAGACGCACAGATGAGCACACACATAAAAAGCAAAGAGTGAACACATACTCGCAAATACAAACAGGCGCAAAAATAAAATAAAATACACACACAGGTCAGTACGTGTGTTTATCATAAGGCCTTTTCGGTCATTTATCCTCGTGCTGAACTTGGGCCAATTTTCCCAGCATGGGTCCTATTTAGGCATAATAACAACACCACCACCACAGCTTGAGTTGAAGACTGCTCCGACTATGAAAGCAAGGCAGGGAGAACAATAAAAGTGGCTATTTAGCAAATCAAAACGAGCATCGTTGGAGCAAACTCTTTATTTTCCCCGGGGAGGATCCCGACATGTTAGTGATAAGATTAGTGATCTTACCGTGCAACTCTGACAATGAAATGTATGAATGTGTGTGCGAGTGTGCGTGTGTAAGTGTGTGTGTAAGCGTGCGGGTGTGCGTACATGCACGTATGGACAAAAGACGGTGTCAAATGAGGTTCAGAGAATCATGACGAAGGGTAATGAGAAAGGCGAGGCGGAGGCAGAAAAATTAGCCAGTGTGAAAGATGCGGCGAGGAAGGAAGGAAAAATAGAGCGAGAAAGAGGTGAAATTAATGCATTTTTTCTCTCTATAGTTCCGAGCACTGGCCCTCACTTCCCCCTCTCTCGGGCCCTTTTGACCTTAAACTCTCTTTGATGTACTTTGATGTACCACCAACCTAAGCAGCTAATAAAGTCCCATGCTCACACACACACACACACACACACACACACACACACATACATAAGGGCACACAGAGAAACGCCGCCCTATAGTTTTCGAACAAATTTACTCTAATACCATGATATGTGTGCGCACACATGCCGCACACATTTTTGGGCTACCATTAAGAGTGCTTACTGAAGCAGTACCGCGGTGGAGAGAGAATTCAGCAGGATTCTCGAGTGAATAGTGAGAGATTCTGGTCTCATTCAGCAGACAAATGAAGCGTGAGCAGTCTGAAGGGCACACACCCACCCCTACACACACTTAGACACACATTCATTCCAGCGTTGAGAAGACAGACACAGATACCCCTTTGCAAAAGCTGGATGTATACACACACACACACACGCGCGCACATGCACACACACGCACGCAACCCAGTGCTCAGTGCACTGTGACACCCAGCGAAGGAATGGAGCTGCCGAGCACTTCTTAATGGATATGAGGCATCCAGCTGTGTTAGCCAAGGCACGAGAGGAAAGAAGACAAGGCAAGAGCATGGGCCTAACACGACCTTCCATGTACACACACTCCACACACACACACACACACGGAGCACCTGTGCATGTCTTGAAGCAAGCGGTGGTTGTTGGGTCTTTCAAACTCTACCAGAAACCGTTCACTGATTGATTGGGAATATACTTCACACACACTTGGAGTTAGTAAAATAACAGCTGAGAGAGTGCGAGCGGAAAGAGAAAACTAAAGAAAGGAGGAGGTATTAAAAAGAGATGAGAGATGAAAGTGAATAGAGACGGCTCTCTAATGCTTTTCCTACTTCCCTCCTGAGATCTGTGAGCATGTTTGAGCGCGCGTGTGTACTTTTGTGAATGTGCGCGTAGAGTATAGAAAGCTCTCTGAAAGAGGAAGAGCATTGTTTGAGACGCGCCCTTGTTATGTTGTGCACCGTATTCGTCGACTCCTCGCACTTACTGAAAACTCCCACTGCTCTTTCAACCTAATTGAGGCCTTGCGTACTGAGACGCTGACGTGTGATGCGATCAAAGGTAAACACGGGGTGAAGGAGAGATATATATTTTTCAAAACCAATTAAATACTGTGGCGTTTCTCATCTTTACGATTTCACCAGCGTCACAAAATGTGTAAAAGTGGTAGATGAAGTTATACTGAAGCTGGGGCCAATAAGGAAGACATCTGTCGCTGGCAGGAATCTTTTCTTTATCCTTTCAATACCTAACTTTTTATAATCTGCTTTAATCCTCTGAGTATATTTATATTTAGGTTTTAAGAGCTCCTAATAAGTTATAACCTTCTGGTCGACAAAGTGCTTTAACCGACAGATGTCTCTGGTGAGATTTCCCATCATCATATCCAGGTTTTCAAGGTTTCAATGTTTTGGACGGGCAGAATACACTGGTGCAAACTGCGGTTCATTTTTATGGTAGGTGATCAATGAAGCCGGGCATTTTTACCTGGCTGTATGATTCATTCAGCCGCCATTATCTCAGAGTTGAAGCTTCTACTGAACGTATCCTTGGTGGACACTTCCAAATCAATCTGCAGGCCTATAATAAAGCTGTCTCATCCTGCCTTGAACTCTGCATGTGCATATGTGTGTATGTGACTGTAGTTGCAGGTAAAAGCTCAATCGGCCTGCCTGAGTCAGAGAAAGAAGCAGAGAGGAGCAGCAAGAGAGAGAGACAGAGAGAGAGAAAGAGAATCCCCCTCGGCTCCAACAAACCTTTATCCTTCATGCTTTATCCTCAAATGCTGCCTTTCTCAAAGTTCAAACACCTGGCAGTGATTCTTACATTTTGATTTATTCCTCCTCCACATTTCCCCCTTGCTCTCATCCTTTGTTTCCTCCACTCTGTCTTCCTTCTCTCCTTCCTTCCTGACCACGTTCCTTTTTCATTTTTCCCCATCCTTACCTGCCAAAATAGTCCCCCCCCCCTCCTTCTTTCAACAGGCTCTTTGTTCACCTGCTCAATAAGTCAAGTTATTGTCTATTTTCTTTTTGTTTTTTTAACCTTAGCCCTCTCTTGTTTTTTTTTTTTTTTTTCCTAGGCTCTTTTCTCTCTTTTAGGAAACCTAATAGTGTTACATCAACTTCTCAATCCAGTTGAAATCCCACAAGCTCAAACCCCTTTTTCAGTCTCCTTTTGTTTTCCCTCTGCTGAGATTTTTCATCTAAAGTTAGCAGCTGCTAATCAAGATGAAACAGTTTGAGTGGGAGACCAGGGCACACACATGCACGCACAAACACACACACACACACACGCAGATGCATTGAGGATGCTTATGTACTCACACACACACACACGCAAAAACAAACACAAAAACAAACACAAGATAAAGGAACGAGAGGAAGAGCCTAGGGGTTGCCTGGAGCTGTTTCCCAATCAACGCCACTGGGAGGAACAAGAGAGACCTTCAATGTCTACAATGGGAACTCTGAGTGGGCTTCTGACAAAACACACACACACACACACACCCTATCATTGTGGGAACCTGTCATTGACAATGCATTCCTTTACCCCTTATAATAATCATCACAATAAAATGCCTAACCCCAGCCAACAAAAGTCTAGCCCTAACCCTAAAACAAAGTTTTAACCCCCCAAGCAGCCATTTAAACTTGTGGGGTCCAACCATTTGGTCTCCACTGTCAGACCCCACACGTGCAGCGGGTTTACAGTTGTCGGACCCCAGATATATTGTCACAGGTCACTTTTGCGGTTAGGTTTAGGGTTATTTCCTGGAGACTTGCCCCAGTCCCAAGCCAAGGACACAGCTTTTGTCTCCAGTTGGACAAGGCGTCCCCAATTAACTGCTCTTTAGTATCAAATTTGGGACCAAAAGTAACTTGCGACGCAGACACACGCATAGACATACCTCAACCTCTGCGAATAGACTCTTCTTCTACAGCGCACATTTAAAGTTGTATGGCATCTGAGGGCGTCTGATCAAATGGTTGACAGTCTCGCGTGACTTACATTATACCGGTGCGGCAGCCTCTACATTCCTGATTGAAACGCACAAATTTGCATTACACATGAACGTTTGAACAGAAGCGGCATATTTTCATGCACGCCACTTTTGTTACCACCATAAAGGGTCGCAAAGTATTGAAACAAAGAAAATAGACTGGATTTCAGTGACGAAGGCAGAAATCGCTGCAGTGGTTGTGGGTGTTGTGATGCAGAAAGGTGATGCATCGGGGATAGAAGACTGTCAAGCATTGGGAGTTTATTTGGATTGTTGGTCTCGTGACGTGTTCTTTCATGAGATATTAGCTGAAAATGTCTCAGAGGGGGAAAAAACAAATAAAGGGGGGAACAGGTGATGCACAGAAAAATAAAACTGCTTCCCTGTGGTTGTTTCCAAGTTGCAGACGATTATGATGTTGCTGTGAAGTTGCATTAAATATGTAACCTGCCTCTGTTTTATGGTGCTTGTTGTTCTTTTAATTGCTGTGTTTAATTCTGTTAAACACATTGTAATGTTGCTACATTTTATAGAAACAAAGTTAATTATTATCATATTTCACCACTTCATCATTTTATGTCATAATTAGTTTATAATTGAATCAGAATGATCAGCTCTTTATCCAATTAGTGACTGATTACTTAATCATTCCTACACAGTCTTAGCCGTTATCCAAACTGATCATTAGATTCATTATCTAATGATATGATATATGTGTGTGTGTGTTAGATATTAAATTAATCAACACAGTGCATGTTTTGTAAAATAACAGCATTATTTAATTCAGTATTTGCCTTAAAATTGTGGAGGTTGGTAATTTGACCTTTTGTTAGTTCAAAAATCATATATATAGCACAACTTCTGGGTTTCATGGGAGACAAATTTCCTTCGACTGACACTTTAAATGAGTCTCATTTATTAATCTAAAGGGTTTTTATTCGCAAGAAGAAAAAAAAAAACGTTACAGAGTAAACATACAATGGTTAATGTCTCCAAAGGTCTTTCGTCTTACTGTTTTTTTTAGGATAGTAAGCCTGCCTTAGTTACTTTGTCAGGCTAACTCGAGGTTTGCTTCTGCTGAAAACAGATGTGCATCACCCAGCAACACAACCCACTGCCACACTAAGGCCATTAAATATTTTCTCACATTTTAATTCCGACTGTTTTGCATGTCTTGCTGTTTTAATTTTAATTTCTCGCATTTAAATTATTGTCTGAACAGTTAACTATTGTTGCAATTAACCCATAATGGATTAATCATTGACATTCCTAATGCACAGTGCACGCTGTTGCAGACTGTCAAGGCAAATCGCAAGCAAACCATAATGTCAGGTGACGCAACAAGATGCAAGACAATAAATGTGTCTACATTAGATGATCTAAGGTTAAAGTGCTACGCAGTCTTGAATATTCCGCATGAGTCATTATAGGCATCCGGGCAGCATGTAATGCAGTATTGTTGCAACTGCAGAGGCAGATGGTAAGTGCGCAGGGGTTCACTGGAGCATTGCACCATGAGATAGTTATACTGAGTAAAATCAGATGGAAAAATAAATCACAAGCATTAAGGAGCATGGACCAAATCCCCAAGGTGAGGGTGGTGTAGTATTCAAACAGACATTTTGCAGACTGTGCAAACAAAGCCACTTCATAATGAATAAGTAGGATATGCTCTGAAAGTAGTGGTGCAGTACAAGCAGTTCGTTCAGTTGGGAAGAAGCGTGGCAGGAAGTGACGGGGATATTGGCGAATACATGGATGCTTTTTGGAGAAAATAAAACCAAAAAAAAAAACAGTGGTAACAGAAGACATACTGCCGTGCTGTTACCCCTGGATCAAAACTCCTGTGCATTATAATCAAGCGGTACAAGAGGTTGTCTCAAGTCGAAAGCCAGAAATTGTCAGTCATGTCAACTGTCAAAGCAACCCTGTGAGTAAGAGAAACTGCTTCTTTCATGATCATTTTCAGTGGAAAAGTGACAGCTGGATATATGAAACATAAAAAATGTGTCGAAATGCTGCGTACAAGTAGAGCACTGATTGAAAACTGACTCAAACTGCTGTGATGGTAATAGCATGCTGGGTAAGGTGTGTAATCTTTATTAACAGATGTAGGTGTTCATTTAAACACAGCTGGCTTGTTGAACAGCAGTCTGCATGGGTAAAGAATGAGAAATAAATGGCATTTGAACGTGAGAAAGGTTAAGGAATTTAAATTCTGGACAATGACTTTAAAATGTCTGAGCTGGACAAAAAGGCACAGATATTCAGATAAGTAGAGCATTTTTATCAATGAATCCTCTGCATATTTCTGCTAACCATATGTTCACTTTGTGATCATATTGCCCATTACCCAGAGGCCAATGATGCGTGATTGCGTACAATTAGCTAGCAGATCCAAACTTGTGCGTGCAAGAGAATGAGAATTTGTGCATCTGCAGGCAACTGCGCCCTCCCTTGTCCCCTTCATAGTCTTCTTTCTCTTCTTCTCAGTATTGCGCCCTCTACTGTTTCTAGCTCCTCCATCATGGTGTTGCTTTTCCTCATTTCCCTCCGTATTTTCATTTCCCACATGTCCACCCTGGCAACACTGTCTATGGTGAATCTTGGGAGTAAATGCTAATAATTGAATTAATGTTGAGCGCTCCTTCTGAATAAGTCACCGCAAGCATCTACGGGTCACTCTATAAACAACATTTCCTCATCTATACATTAGAAGTTTATACAATAACATATCAGGGTCTACTAAGCAAACCTTGATGCTAGTGTTCAAGAAGGTTAAAGAAGAATATCAATGACTCATGTTTGAATCTGTTGAGGATGGACATATCTGGAAGGGGAGGTGTGGTACTGATACAAGTCAAATCCTGGCTCTGTCACTGCAATGCATGCAGCTGGTATTCCAAAGACTCTTTCAAAACCAACAGAGGATCTAATGATTCAATCACTGTACAGCCACAGTTTGGACAGACAAGGTATGTCCTGCTAACTTTCGCTAATTAGTCGACAGCACATTAGCAAGTTATTTTTTTTGCTTTTTTTTTTCATTTCATGGCTTTATTTAGATGAGTCAAGTGGAGAGAGAAGGAAAAAAGGACAGAGAGAGAGAGAGAGTCTGGGAGAGACACTAAAGCAAAGCGTCTGGCCGGCTGGGAGTCGAACCGGGGACCACTCATAAACCATAGAAACTGTCCTGATTGTTGTTCTACGGAAAAGTAACCTCAGTTCGACCTGTAGGCACCATAGATAGCTGTAGAAGCATCAATTGATTTTATTCTAGACAACAAATCATGGTAAAGCTGGAGGACAAGTCAAGAGACCACGAAAACCTTGAAGTTACTGTGATTGTACACATCTATCCATCCGGTGTGGAGACAATTCAGTGGAAAAGCGAAACTTTTCCACTGTAGACTTTTTGTTGCCTGTAGATTCATCCATCCTATAATTTCTTAAGCGTTTCATTCTGTATCAAAATGGCGAAATGACGAGAATGTGATATTTTCATGGGAAACATAAATTAGGCTGAAAAATACAAAGACAAAACAATTTTGTTTGCGTAACTGTCTCATTTTTCTGCAAAACAAAAAGTTGTGACATTAGAAACCTTCGAAAGATGTACAGAACAATTCAATACAGGTTTAAAGCCTTGTGAGTGACAAATTGCACTTTTCCTTCAGTTTACATCAAAACTGCTTTCGTGGTTGGGTTTTAAAGACTCAATCCTGCCTCTCTATCTCCCCGTGTTCAAACGGAAGCTCTGCTGCAGCAGCAGCTACTGTAAATGTCCAGAAAATGTGACCTTTAAATACCGATCAGGCCAATCGATATAATTCTTCAAACGTCAGCTCAGGGTACAAAGATGCATCGCTCCTCCAAGTTTCATCAAAATTAAACCAGAGTGAGATATCTCCTCAGATGTCACCTATGACAGACGAGCATTGAAGCGTGATCCATTGTGCCCTTCCAAAGTGAGAACGGTGAGAGAAAGCTACTTTAACCTTTTGTATCCTACAGTTTGAAATCACATGAAAGCTGATGTAAAACCACTTGGATACTTGTCTGTGAGCATTAAAACTAGTGCTTGGATAGTGTGACTGGAGTGTGGGAAACTAAATTGACCCGAAGAAACACCTGTTTGCACCAAAGTGCTGTGTCAGCGCAGTGAGTTTCTGGACAAAATATTTAATTCATGTGTTGACTTAGCCACTGCACTTCCTTGCACTCCCCTGTGCTACTTTGCTTTCTACCTGGGATGTGGATTTCCAGTGTGCCTTGAGCTGGTTGATGCCTGTTTGACTAGAATGCATTTCTCTCTCTCATGCGGCGCTCCTGGGACAGGGTGTCACCAAAACAGCAGGTACAATAATTCACCTTTATGTTTTTCAGGGCAAAGGTGCTACACAAAGAAGTGCAAAGGAAACACACACACACACACAGTTATAACCCAAGTCAGCATGTTATCCATCTCTGTCCTCTAATGTACCCTCATGAATGATCCCTTTTGTCTGCTGATCTTACAATCTCACTAGAATCGTTTATTGCATTTCTGGAAGAAAAAAAAACACAATAAAAACAAAACAAAACAAAAAAGAAACATGCCAGTATAGAAAAACAAATACATGAGAGCGAATAGCTCCACTTCTGTAGGGATTTCAGGACAGATTTTAAGTCTTAGCAAGTAGAAATCCTGCTGTAAAATTATGCTAATCTCTCCCTGAGAACACAGACAAGCTTGATTGAAAAACTGCATTTCTTTATTTCTTATTTATTTATTTCTTATTATGTTTTGTGTGTGTGTATGTGTGTGTAGTTTTTTTAGGGGAGATGAAATACAAAGCAGAATCAAATGTAGGGGAGGAAGTTTTCCCTGAAATTGGAATAATGGCATCTCAAAGGGCCAATACACACAAAGGGATGAACGCACGTTCGGCAGGAGGCAGCACCAACTCCTGATCGTGAATTTCGGAGGGAGGATGATCCTCTCTAAAGTCACAAAGTTGTGTTCGAAAGGCTTTGAAGCCGTTTCTGTCAAGGCAGAAATATGCACAGTACCATTTCTCTCTAAGCTTCACTTGATTCGGGCTGCTTGGAGAGATTTCAGAAAGATCTGTAAAGTGTGTAGGCGTCCGTGTCACAATATAGACTGATGCCATGTTGGAAGACTTGTACTTTATGCTACATCTGCTCTTCCTTCACGCTGAGGTATTGAATAGAAGCCATGCACAGCTGTCAGGAGAGCAACGTGGATTTCCAAATGACAACAGGTGTTTAAAAAAAACAGCTTGTGTATCTTTTTTTGCGCAATTGTTCTGTCAGAACTGTGCCATTTTTCTATTGGGCATCATATGTTTGGCTTCACCCTTCAAAGGGATCCAAGGATAACAATTCTGGCTGTTGTTAATATTAGCAATATTATAGCACACAATGCCTCCTTGCCTTTACGATAAAAGCAATCATTGTTACTGCGCCCACTTGCAACCTCAATTAAATTTAGAGGCCGTTATGTCCTGGCTTTAAAGAGCCTCTGACTTCCTCCAGGGGCTTAATCCCATAAACCACTATGACCCACTGACATCATAACTTTAAGCCGCGAGGCAAGGAGATGTCAGACTATCCTCCAGAGGAAGCAAAATGGATAAAGGTCTCTTTGAATTTGTGCGTGCATTGGTGTTCCTTGAGCAAAGCCGCCATCACTTGACACTGAGGTGTTATAATGGCATTATGATTATAGTTTTATTCTCTTTTCCCAGGCAGGCAACCAAGATGAGATTTAGATTTCGTGTTTGCTCCCATAAGGTGTTTATTAGTGGATAAAAGCAGGAGAATCTCTAAGCACTGTTCATCATCGTAAGCTTCACCATTTACTCTGATATGAGCGGTGGGAGCTGTGTTGTGTCAGTGCCCCTGTTTCTCTGTGTTCAAACACGTCTCTTAACAGGTCTGACTGTGCAGAAGTAAACTGAACTGTTGTACAATTTTTACCACAGAAGGAAAGATAAAAAATTGTAACAGCTGGTCAACTTAAAATCTGAGACCAATGCAGCCTCCATTGAGTGGATTCAGAAGGAGCTTCTATCAAATAATCAGTCTGACATTAAACTGGATTTACATACAACATCCAGAATCCAAGTATTTACAGAATTTGTCTCTTTACTGAAAAGGAGACTACTGACTACCATCAGTTCTGCAACAAATGATCATTGTCACTCTCAATTTCTCAGTCAGTTATTTTCCCAATGAATCCATTAATCACTTGATATCCAACAAAACCTCCAAGTCCAAGGTGACATCTTCAAATGCCTTGAGTTGAGAGAGAGAGAGAGAAAGTTAAGACTTTTGGACGAGGGTTAGATATTCAGTTGTGATAGTTCAGGGGCTGGGGAATGTGTCATGTCAGTCATAGTTCCCCACAAATATGGTAAAAGCACAGACTGTGTTTGTGCATGTGCATACACACACACATATATATATATATATGTGTGTGTATATATATATATTTATAGTTTATAGTGTGTGTGTAAATTAAATTAAATTATTTATTGATACTGAAAGTACAGTGCAGATTGACTCACTTGATCAGTAATTAAGCTTAGTTACTGGTGACTAATAGACTACTAGCTTTACCACTGCACCCTGTAGCTACTAAGATTAAGGTGAAGCACTGTGACAACTGCTTAATCATTATTAATATTGTGGTTATATATATATATAGTATGAGAAACCCTGAGGCTGCGACAGTCTTTGAAGGAATCTGGAAAATGAAATTATTCTTAAATTGTGTCTATGTGTACCTTCACCAAAGTCAGACCTTTAAAACCTGTGAAAAAGACACTGTACTATTAAGAGCAGTGGTGTTTTCTTTACTGACTATTTTCTATATAAGGATATCAGCCGCTATTGGCTGTTCAGCACCGAAAAAGGCAGATTGTGTTTATGAGGGGTCCTGTTGTAAAACCTTTATTGGAAAATCAGAAACAAGTGTCTCTTCGACCATGGTCCATTTAATCAGACAGTCATCTCAACTGAATTGAGGCCATAAGATGGACAATTCTCTTCCTTGTTGACTTTATACATTTTAAAAATAAAAGGATCTTCTCTATTTGAAATGTTCTTTATCCTCTTATCTTCGCCCTCAAATCAGCTTTGAGCCAATTACATTGGATGAAATGTTTCACTGAGCATCTTTTGTGCTACTGTGTTACAACTTGAGGAAGTAAAATTTGTCCCGAAGCTTCATTTTTATTTCAGATCAATTATAAAACCATAGGAGGACTATCTCTCCAAGTACCCACACTTCATCATTCCTGAAAGTACTTTATATCAAACTACTGTGAGATTTCACAGATGTTTTAATAGAAACGATAGCATTCCTCTCATCTGGCTTTGCTGTGGGTGACCTGTTTGGCATTTTAGGTCAGGTATTTGTGTATGTGTCCTGTGGTTTGTGTAATATATAGGCCGTACAACCATGCCATCAATGTACCACCCCAGACCTGAGGGCCAGCAAGCCGGGGATTAGCCCCGGGAACAAAAGACAAAAACACCAACGTGTTTCTGTGATGTTCACAACAAGGGATTAGAAGGTTCCCACTGACAGGATTAAAACAATACCTACTGTTTTTTTTTTCTGTCCTTCCACACCAATCCGTTTTCATCCCGACCACGCTTGTTACATTAAGAGATCATGTTTTTCTTTGCTTCCTCTGTTTGGAGCTTTTCTCTGCTCTTATCCCACTCCTACTTTTTACTGTTTAACCTGTGGTTTGGTCTTTCCCCTCTCCTGGTAGGATTATGTCAATCCTACCTAATCCTGAGATTCCACCTTAACGCTGTCTCTGAGCAGCACTGTCATTTAAGAAGAAATGCATTTAGGTGAAAAAGTCAGTTGTTTTAATGATTTTCACGATGCCAATTGAACATGTGTTTTATGCGTAGTATGACTCATGATTCGCAATGAACAAAGCAGTAAACCAGTGTGACCAATAACAAAATTAGAAAACACATGGCTATCGGTCCAAAAAACATTTTTCTTCTTTCATTTGCTTTGTGAACGACAAGGAAGAATATATTGAGGGTTTTTGTCTGACAGGAGCAATACAATCAGCTGAATTCACCAGGCACACTGGAACTAATTGAGTCAATCAAAAACAATTACCTATCAACCTGGCATACAAAAGAAATGGTCAGAGAAAATTGGGTCATTACTGTTGAAGGAGAACTCTTACCAAAAGTAATCCGAGGGGAAAAAAAAAAAAAAAAAAAAAAAAACCCGGCTTGGCATGAAAGCGCCGTTCCAAATTTGTCATGATTCAGCTGCAATAATGCGGGCTCATAGGAAATATATGGATGACGGACTTCCTTCCCAATTTGTGACATGGATTATAGGATTTAAACAATACACTGCGAGGGTACTTTAATGGAAAAAAAAAAAAAAAAATGAAGTGCGGACAAGAGTTGGGCTTATTATTTTCTCACAGTAGGATCCAAATGTAATTAACGACTCAAAGATTGAGTGATAGAGTCACAATCAGTGTGACAACCAGAGATGATAGCGGATGTTGACACAGCTGATATGTGGAGATGAGACGACTGGGCTGTGACCACACTGATTGGTCTGATGTAATTGGAATGTTGACAAAAATAAACACCAGTTTTGGAGGGCACAAATTATTCTAAACGCCAGCCTGCCGGGCAAAAGCTGTCACACCCAGACAGGCCTCCTACCTATCAATAATCACACACGGCAAACCCCCACCATCAGCGCCGCCATCCAGGGGAAAAACCTCCAAACAGAGATGTTTACACATAGATAAGGCCCCGTGACAAACCCCTGCCAAAAACAAAAACAGGGTCTTTATGCGAGGCTGCGATTACAGGCAAACCAAACAGCTAGAGTAATCAGACAAAGATCAACCTCCAAGGCCAGAATAATCTATCACAGAATGCCAGGGGGGAAACAACGGTAATAATGAAATGAAAACTGCAGCCCCAGCTCGTTCCTGGTTACCTGTCTAACCAGCCTGTTCCTGGTTACCTTCTAATAGCAAGGATATTTCTTTATTTAAACAAAAAAAAAAAGCTGAATGAAACAGCTGCTACATTAAAAAAAAAAAAAAAAAACACTATTTGCAGCGTAACTTGCCTGATGCTCAGTAATAATCTTGTTATCTATTCCATCTGTTTGCCGAACTGTCATTCATTTGCCTATTTTTTGACCTTCAAATCTATCATTCGCTCCCTCTGACATACAGCATCTCCAGATTGACACTTCTGGTGAGCCACGGGGGGTGTTCACTGCTGTCAGACAGACTTTTTCTGACAACTCAGCACTAGTGGGCATGTCCAATCTCTTAGACCCGTGGAAGGACAACACCAATGCAGAGGAAGACAGCGTTGCTCATTCTTCATTTTTTGCTTTGCTGCGATTCACTTTGCTGTGCTTCATCTAATACAGATTTCTCTTCATGCTTGCAACCATCTGTCTTTGTCTTGGTATCCCTCTCTAAGTGTGGATCTCGGCATGTGTTTTGTGAACCGCGCCATCACTTTCCCGTCATCCCCATCAGCCACTCGTGTCTTGCCTCTTCTCCCAAATCTTCCTGACCTTCCTCAAATAAACCTATCAGCTGTAATCAACAGCTAGCTTGTCCTTTCTCCTACATTCACTTTGACATATACAAGCAGACTCGGACACATGCACACACACACACACGCACACACATACACACGTGTCAACTTTTAACACAGGTCGTCTTCTCTCCCTTGTGGACTTTGGAGGCGGAGGCGGTCTGTGTCAGAGAGCTCAGTGGCATCTGGAGCCATCCAGGCCTCTGTCACATACTGAGCCGCCCACCAATGTCCCTATATATTGACCCCTATTAGAGAAACCAGACATTGCAGTCACCCATCGTCTATAAGAGAAGTCGTAAAATAAATACTGGTAAGAACACGGGGAACACTGAAGTTAAAGGAAAGACGTTCAAGAAGGAGGTAATCATCTTTGTGAAGTGGAAAAAAAAATTCTGCAATTGCAATACCACTTTTATTCTCTCTTTTTTTGTCTTTGCAAACACACACACACACACACGTACACACACACATTCACATGGACTGTATCTCCCAAGAGCACTCTGCTCTCTGCTCCCCCTCAGTCCCAAGGCTAGATTATCATAGACAAAAAGAGAGAGAGAGAGCAAGAGACAGAAAGAGGAGCAGAGGGAGCTTGGTTTTTGTCAGTGGGTCACACGGTGGTGGCATGGTTAACTAGCTAATATGATTAAATTTAGCAGAGGCACAAGTCACATTGTCAGCCCACATCAAAGTCTACCCGCTACTGCGAAAGCAAAAAAAAACGAGCCCCTCCGTGAAAACAGAGAGCGAGACGAGAACGAGAGGAGCAGTCGGCGAGGAAAAGGGCGATGTTTTAAACATAAAACAGAAGCAGAATGGGAAGGAAAGATGAGGCAATAATGAGGCAAGAGAGGAGGAAGAGGTTTAACCTATCAAGTGAACCGCATGACCCGAAAAGTTGCAGTTAACGGTGAATCTCTCTCTGTTTTCATCTGTGCACAAATGAAGGGCCATTGACAAATACTTATGGTGTCAAGTATGAAACCAGCACTCTGACCTTGTGGTTTGATTATCTGCCTTGAGACTGAGAGTTTGTGAGCTCACTTCTCAGATGGTTTATTGCGAGGCATGAAACGTCTAAATTGCTTTTAGAGCAGAGCACTCCAATTGACCTGTATGCTGCCTCCGAAGCACACGACAATAAACACATATATAGCGCAAAGACATAAAAACTTGATATAGCAAGCAGGCATGTAAATTGCAGCACTGGTAGCTTTCTGCCTTTCAGCCTTGCCTGCTGTGCACTTTGCATTTCACCTTCGTGCGCAACATAATCACTTTTTAGACAAATTTTCTTTCAGTTTTATTAACTGCTGTATAGTCTGAAAATGAAATAGATTTGCGGAGCCGTACATGCTTGCTGGAAATTAGACAGAACTGCCATTTCACTTTTACTTTCTAATTAGCCTGAGTTTTGTGTGTGTTTGTGTTCTTCTTGGGAAGAGGGGTTGTTTTGCCCCAACAAATCCGAACGACTATGTATATCTCTCCATCATTTTCCGCAGACACAGAAATAGGTAGTGGAAGCAATTTCCCATATTGATCAAAGGAATATCATTTTAAGATGTATTTCTGTAAGTCAGCTTACAACAACTAGTATAGCTGTGATGATCTCGACAACACTTTTTTGTCAATTGTTCTGTCTCTGGCACAGGAAGATGACAATCTCAGTTTCACCTACAACACTGTGATCTGTCCAAAATTGAGAAACATGAGTGGCGGTTCTGAGCTCTGTATTCAGGCTATACTTGCTTGGGAATAGCATAGCAATTCACCACCATAGACACTGAGTCCATTATTGTTTGTCAGAACTTTTTCAACTTTGTGATATAATGAGGAGGACAGGGACTCAGTGCATACAGATATAAGCTGTCAATAACCTATCTGACAATTTCCACCTTAAACTGTAATGTCTCCTAAAAACGGCAAAATAAACCTGAAGCCTTGTCAGTACAGATAGTGAGTTTTGCATTAACACAGCCACTGACACTGAGTCAGCCACTGCCAGTTACAGGCAAAAAAAACAAACAAAAAAAAAAAACAAATAAAAGATGCTAACTACACAAATCATTCTAGTATGTCTGCTGGTTGTCAAGTTTGGTGATACAGAGGTTTAAACATGTGGCTAAGTCTCTGATGTTTCCTGTAATACTTGTCTCTTGATACTTTCTGCTCTTTCACCTGTCACCAAAACCTTGTCAGTACAGAAAGCAAGAGTTTGTCTTAGCACAACCACTGTGTCAGCTACTACCAGTTACAAGCTAACAAACAAGACTAATAACTACTTTTACTGCTCTGACACATCTGATAGTCACACAGCAAACTCCTGAGTCTGGGTCTGACCGAGGCTCAAACATGCGGCTGAGTCTCTACAATGTCTTCTCTAACCATGTAAATTAATTCTGCTGTTTCATCTGACAACCAGCGGCAGTGGGTGGGGCTTAAGACCACGAAGACCATTATTTCTTAATGGGGAAGTAAGTGTCATATGTGCCTCCAACCCCAGTTTTCTCTTGCATTTCACTTTCTATGTGGGATAATGGTGTTCAGCAAAATATAGAATATTTTTACATAGTTTAATATGTATCTGAAGAGAAACTTGGTAGAGGAACCTAGAACCTAAGATTTGACTGCAGTTAACAGTGAACTGTTTGTAATGGATAAATATGATTCTTGTCAGATGGTATGGTGAAGCACAAAAAATCTGTTTTCAAACCATCAAAATAGAAAAAAAAAACCCAAAAAAGACAGAAGAAGTAGGTTACAGTTAACTCACATACTTTATTATGTATAAAGCCAAAATCATTAGAGTAAAAACAAAAGTCACATGATCAAGTTATGACTAACCGTGTTAGACCACAAATGAGCAGCTCCACCGTCTCCCAAATCAAACACCTGCCATGTTGTAAGATCAATGGGTGCATGCTGAGTCTGGCTTCATCATGAGGCTAAAATCATCGATAGTGGATCTTTCAACTGTGACTTCAACTGTCAGTGATCATCCCAATGAAGCCCATTTTTACCCTGTGATTACCTTTTCCTTAAATGCCTTTGCTTAAAGGGATGTTTAATGTCCCCCGTGTTCTTTCTAGTATTTATTTTGCAACTTCTCTTGTTGACGATGGGTGACTGAAATATCTGGTTTCTCTAATGGGGGTCATTATATCGAGACATTGGTGGGTGGCTCAGTATGTTACAGGGGCATGGATGGCTGCAGATACCACTGAGCTCTCTGACACAGACCGCCTCCGCCTTCGAGTTATTTCACTTCAACATGACTTAAAAACTTGTTTTAAGCTAGGCTGTGTCAGTGTGCACAATACTGGTTAACTGCAGCACCGTAGCTCTTCTTAGCCTCACGAGTGATATGACTCTGGTGATGCCACGGTCCAGATGACTATTTGCTGTACTCCAATGAAATTTGGAATACCGTTTTGTATTTCCGAGAGGATAATAACGTTGATGAGCCCCAGACTTTTCACAGAGGTCCCCCCTATGGTCAAAATTTAAGTTTTTCCAGAAACTTGGTTGAAAACAAAATGCTATGACGAACACAATGCTATTTCTGTCACCCTCCCAATGTACTGTGTTTGGTGCTAATTAGCAAACATTATCATGTATGATGTTACAATGGTGAGGTCATATTGAAGATTGTCAATATGAACATATAAGCACACTAACATCAGCATTTAGGACAAAACACCACTGTCCCTCTTTACAGTCTCACAGATCCTCCTTGTTAAAGAGATCAGTAGTGTTATGGCAGAAGCAATACACATTCATGCCATGCAATATGCCAGCAAAGGCAAAAGACATCTTAACATTGATGTAAACAAACTTGAGGAAATTTGGCTCTTCCAGTGTCTTATTAGGAAGGAGATGCATTCACACACATTTGTTAGATCTTGCACACACAATGCTTTTGGTGAGAAGCACAGAATTTCACTTTGTTCACAAAACAACTCAATGGGACACATTTAAAGCGAGGAATAAATTCATGTTGCTCTTTTTGGGATTTCCGTGTTTGCTTATTGTTTGTCGACGCGCAATATGAGCTGCTTTTTGATGCCGATCCCAGGTCTTTTGGTGTCTCTGCAGCCGTGAACATCACAACATCAGACAAAAATACATTAATTCTGCTACTGACAGTGTATATGCACATTCTTTGCTTAGCCCAACAAAACAGTAGGAGAAATTAAACTTGAGTCATCTGATGCGCCAGCATCAAAAGGCTCTTCCTTTCTGCTTTATGGATTTGGGGGCACAAGATAGAGACAGACACTTACCTAAATATATGCCGATAGTAGTTTGAATAATGTTAAATGACGAGAGCAGGGTGCACCTGAAATATACAATCAGCCTGTTGACGATGCAAAGTAAAAACTGATTTGTCAAAATACTGTTGTTAATGTCAGCTGTCTAATTTGGTTTCAGAATTGCTCAAATGATGCCAGCACACACTCACGCCTGCTTGATTTTGCCTTGTATAGCTCGCTTAAGCTTACAGAATTCTCTGAGGAGCGAAACTGGGGATAAACTGAATCATAATTATCAACTGCTCCATGAATATAATAAGACTGCACATTCACTCATACGCACGGTCCCCCGGTGCTTGATGACAAACCATGGGGGCTTTGAACCCTCTAAAAATGAATTGGGTCGGAGTCAATACAAAGCACTATTATACTGATGCATTTTACCTCAGCGGAAAATGTGAAAGCATTTGAAAGTGAGCTGAACAGAATGTAATACAGAAAAAAATAAAAATGATTAGCAGAGAAATCAAGACAAAGGAAAAGAAAAGAACACGGTTTCTTTTCATCAACAGGTGCTCAGACAAATTGGGCATAAGCCAGGGAGCAATGTTCTTGTTTGTTTTTCCTAATTTAAAATGATGGTGTATTTACAGTATTTGTGCACTGCCTGCAAGGTTCTCCTACAACATTACTTCAGCGACAGGCTTGTTGTTCATGGCTCATTATCATGCTCCCGAGATTGCCGGCGATTGACATTAATGATATCTAAAACTGGCTGTAGCCTCCATACTGTGCAATTTGGAATCTACAGCGTGTCAGTGCTGAATTCTCCGTCAGCCGAAATGTGTGGGGTGAGAGCTTGCCGAGTGGTCTGCTCTGGACATGCATTTTCAGATGCATTCATTAGTTTTACAGGGTCTTAGCTGTGGGGCTCATTTGTTGATGTTTTGTTTTAGTTTTGTGTTCCTGCTGATTTTGTTCTTGAGCCAATTTAGCCTGCGGAGACACAAATGCATATTAAGTTGCTTATTGATATTCAAAACAGTGTTTTACATTACAACTTAACAGTAAAACTTGTTACCGGTTGCCTGCTTTGTGTTTGTATTCGTTTGTGTTTGCATGCTTTAGATTGAGGGATAAACTGAGGTTCCACAAATTGTTTGACTTTTCGGGAAAAAGGCTTTTTTTTTTTTTTTCCTGTGAGTAAGAGACTAAGAGTGAAAAATGTATTAAGCGTAAGACGGAGACCACTTTCGTGCCTTTGCAGTAAGTTACGGCACAGGCGGTAGCAGGTTGGATTATCTTAGCATACAGACTGAGACTACAAGCCCATCTAAAACTAAACAGTTACGAGCCAAGCCAAGCTAACTGCTTATACCCAATTTCCTGTCCTTGTCCGAGGCTACGCTAACTGGCTTATGACAATATAAGTGCTCTTTATACTACTAAGTGTTTTACCTGTGTAGCTAAATGTTAACGGCAAAGACGTGAGTGGTACTACCAATTACGCGTGGGCAATCCGATTTCATGTCGTGGTTGTGAAACAGAAGACAGCGCCGTGGGTGAAGAGTAGCTAACTTCCAGTCGTGACTTTCAGAATACAACAGCAGAGACATGATGCAGATCGAGATTAGGAGTGTAAACTGTGACTCTACCCAAAAAGTATGCTGTGGGATCTAACTCTCTGCAAAAAAAATCTAATAAAATCAAATAGAATTCAAAGAGAAATATGCTCATTTGCTTTTCTAGAAAAGAGATGAATAAATTGATACCGCTCATGTTCCGTAAACATCTGGCCTGACGAAGACACTTCCTACACTCTTCATCTCATTTGGTTACCAACTGAAATGTCAAAACAAGCCTGGATGGTCTCCAAGTCTTTATGAGAAGCTAAGCAGCTCAACTTGCACGAGCTCTCATTTTTCTCACCTTTAGTGCTTCTTGCACTTTTGAGGTCTTTCATCTGTGATCAGATTTCACACTCCGCTCAATTCACCTCCTCTGTACTACCTCCAGTACCTAGCCACTTCCTCCTTTATCCCCTCATGTGCATGTGCTCCTGCCCCGTCTCCCAGCACAGACTGAAGGGCACAGAGGACTGCCAGTCTGGTCCTCATTATAACAATATGTGCGATACCTTTTACAGTTGTCAGAGTGAGGGGGTAAATCTGGCCGCATTGCCCCCTCTGGCACTAGGCCTGTCACATCAATGACCAATGCCGCTTTCTGATTTGCTGTCGCCCATGGTTACAGACTGATTCTAATCTGCGCCCAGGCCCTCTGCACTGAGATAATTAAAAACACCACTTTTACAAGTTAGAACACTTTGCAGCTTTTTTTTTTCTCTTTCCTCTTTTCTTTCTCCTCTAACATGCTATTGTTTTTTTTTTTGTTGTTTTTTTTGTTGTTGTTTTTTTATCTTTATTTTTGGTTGACATATATCACAATTTTGACACCTACCTGCCTATAAATGCTATAAATGTAACACAACGGTATTTGCAGAGAAAAGTGACAGTTTTTTCTCCAAATCTTTGGAGATAATTACAGTGTTTACCGGTAAATTGTCAAATCACATACCTGACATTTCAGGGCTTTAGTCAGTTGAGGGACTCTTAACAGTTGGGGAAATTTTATTATTATTTGCGGTAAGCCTCACTGATTATGAAATCACAAAGGATTATAGAAAAGTGTTCATTAGAATGTCAGAAAATATTAATTGCATCCAGTGGGAAGAGATATATTGGATGGAGACAAAAATACCATAAATGTAGTCCATAAAACAATGACATACACCTCCTGACAGAGCTCATAACCAACACTGTATATCAATTTATTGATCCATTGATAGCCCAATCCACTGCATCAATTTACTAGGTTGTACATCACACTCATGCACAAAAGGTATCAGGCAGGCAGGGCCACAGGTTCAAATACACACATTTTATATATATTGCACACACACATATACACACACACACACACAGATGGATTGACTGCAGGAGAAGAGGAAAAACGCTCCATAACAGAAATGTCAAGGTGTTTTAAGGAAGAAATATGTTGTGGCGCACAACTGCAATTGATGAAATGTGACCTTGAGTTCCTCTTCTTCCATTTTTGTTGCATCAGAATAATGAATGGTGCTGGGTCAGGAGAAAAAGATAAAGGGGAAAAAGCAAATTGAGGAAACCACGAGGAGCCATTTTTATGGTTATTACAATCAGTTGTCAGGAGCATTGGGATAAAAAATGAGTTTTAAATGCGACACTGCGTGCATGAGTCACCGGATAACACACAAGAAGCACCCAACAACTAACACAGATCATTCTCTGTTTATAATAACTCTAACTAATTACTTTCGAGGATCAATAAAACCTGTGAATTGAATGGAACTGTTCTTTTAGCACAATTTATAGGGAGAGTGAGCGCGCACGCATGTTTGTGTGTGCGTGCAGCGGCAGCAGGAGGAGTTCAATTGACTTGAGAAATGAGAACACACAGCAGCTGACCTATCCCGAGAAGTATTTAAGAGAGTAAATTGAAAGTATGGGCGGAAAAAAGGAAAAAAAAAAAACATAAACTGGAGTTAATTTTGTGCTGATTCTCTAAGGGACATTTTAACTGCCCAAGTTTCTTTTTCATTATGACCAGTATTTTTGCTCTTGCTTCATTAACCTAAAGGATCAAATATATACTTAGTAAATACTTACAGGCTCTGTGTATTTTTTATCTTTATATGATGGTTGTGTGGATTTCACTCATTAATCTCCATAATGGAAATGTTCCATCTGATAGAATAATATGTGACATTTGACACCTGGCAAGGGAAACACGCCAATGCTGATGATGCACTATGGTAGGAAACTGTTTACTAGCACATGCCACTTAGCTGTTATCTTGTCCTGTACATAGAAGTAGTTTATATATATAGCTCAAGTCAGAGTCAAATCTGCTGCAAGATATATTTAGTTACCTCCTCACCTCGCCACCCAAGTTGCATTATGTTTCTTACAAAATGTTTTTAATGTTGCAGATTAACAGTAATTAAAGGTTGATGTTTCCGCCACGAATCGCCGACACTTGGCTGCGAACCAATAGCTGAGCGGTTCAGGCTCACGTGGGCATTAGGACCCGGATTCGACTCCCAGCTGGTCAGATCAGTCACTGCATTATCATTTACCTACGCTCCCTCACCATCATCATCATCATCATGATCATCATCTGTCTTCACTTCACTCATAAAATGTCCACAAAAATCATTTTCAAAACATTAACTCTACAAGTATTTCATTTTGTTTCCCTGAAACATTGGCAGCAACTAAAGCAGGTTTGTTTTTATGGTTATTCACAGGCATCCAGGATGCCAACCTCTGTCATAAATGCCAAAAATGCCGCTTGTAGTCGCCTTGAAATAAACATTTCTAGGGAACATAACTCAGGCAGCAATTATGTTTCCCTTTAAAGAATAACTGGAACAACTAATAAGCAGTTGAGACGTGGTCGGCTTTATTAACACTTGGGCTGTGTAGAGTATTTCACTGAAATGGAATAGTCCACAGATTCCCAGAGCAGGAAATCCAGTGAATTTTATGCCTGATTAATCATAGACGCTTTAGTCAGATGAAACAATGCAAAAGGCATGTGAGTTGAATGGTCACTGATTTGAAACACTGCCCAAAAAACACAATAAATACTCAACCAGCTACGCTAATAGACACATAGCAAATTCACTGCTGTTCGATCAGTGCCTCGTGTTTATTGTCGTTTCACCCGATCCCTACCAACAGCGCACCAACGTGAAATTAGCATTATTTACACATTAGTGTCTTCATGTGTGAGGAACTTAACAGTGCCACTTCTGGAAAAGCAAACAAAATTTCTTGGTTCTTGTCTTTTCAGATCCGAGATCAGTGTCCTTTAGTTTTTCTGTTATAATAGCAGTTACGAAGACACATGACCCTTCTTATCTTCTCATCCATTACATTTGACCTCCAATTCTCAGTTTCCTCCCATTCTGTCACTTATCGCTGGATTTGAGTCCCATCCATGTACCTCTTTCCCATATAACTCTTAAATAACTTATTGGCCAAGCGCATTGCCCTTTCTCCATTATTGCTCCTGCTCCTTCCCCAGAATTGCATTTCTGTTCCCTGACCTACGTGTCTACCTGTTTGCCTGTAGCTTCCCCTGTTTCTCCCCCTCCTCTCTGCATCCAGCCCCTCCCCTCTATTCCCTCCAATCTTCTCCCCCCCTCGGGACCAGGGCCCTACCTCATGAAAGAGTCATCAGCGGTGCATAGCCCTTAATAACAGCTAATCTGTTTAAGCAGCCTCTAAAAAGGTCATGGCATCGGCTAGCGAGGGACAGAGGGAGGGAGAAGGAATGGTGTGGAATGGAGGATTTAGAAGAAAGAATAAGAGGCCACAAGAATAGACCAAGATGGGATGGGGGGGGGGCAGCTGGAGTGAATTTTCAGTATATATGATGTACTGCAAGCAACATTTTTTCTCATACAGAGTTACAAATATGAAAACTAAGCTTTATGATGGTTAAAAGCGCTGTATTGGTGCAAAAGATAACGGAATAGGTTTAGAGTGGTACAAGATCTCAACTGAAGTCTCCTGAATCCAGCTTTGGTTCAATGGGAAAGTGATTTGTGAACACTCACAGCCATCAGATCCTATTATAGCCCCTGCAAATTCTCTCATAATGACTGTAAGGAGATGTCCAATGGCAGAAATCAATCATAGATCTATGCACTTATTGAGAAGCCATCAGAGGCAGAGAGTAAAGTGAGGGGGGAGGATCAATATAATATTGCAACAGTGAAACACACATTGTACGGGAAGAATGCAGAGGGCTGCTGGGTAGGTCAGTCGAATGGCCGACGCTGGAGGGGAACAGCAGTGTAGCTAATGATGAGATGGACATTTACTGTGGCAACAGGCTCGATCGATATGCCCAAAAATAAAACAGCTGAGTTTGTATAGTTTGATTATCCGCCTGCATGCATGACGTACCACTGGTAGTGATGCACCGGTACGGTAATCTGAGTTTAGTGATTACCATTAATAATTTAACTGATTAAAGATACAACAAATAATGAAGAAGACCAGAGAAATACAATGCAAACTGTCAAACTAAATGTTTCTGTTTAGTACAGTGTTGTGTCACTAGGTGCCTCTGGCCGGACACACTGGATGCGTGAATGTGCCGGTCGCAGAACGCCCCGGTCTTCATTTCGGCGTCCATGTTAACAGGTTGGAGTGGACACACCGCCTTCTTCACATGATCTAGACGTGCCATGGATGCCTATTTTGTAAACACACATCTAGCAGCATAATAGACCCTGAAAAAGCCCTGTTTGTGTCATTTTGACAAAGTACTATTGCACAAACGGACACTTCCTCTATATTCTCTATGCCTAGTCTGGATCTGATATATGTGACGTGAAAAAATACAAAGATATTTTCAACCATTTCAGCAGCGGTATGCGAAAAACAGTGACATTTTAGGGACATTCTCTGTCAAAAATAAATAAAATTAGTTTTGAATTTAAATCAAATTAAATACTGAGAGTATCCTGCGAGCTATGTAGAGAGATAGAGCCGACAGGTAGCAGTGGCGCAGCATCCGAGGTGAACGCATTTTTTTCTGTTGCAGATCGGCAATGGCAGCGGCAACGCATCCAGCATTCCCCACTGATTCAGCACGCGCACTCCAATCCTAAGATATTGGCTGAATCATTGCGGATAGTTCAACGGAACCAAACCAAACTTACCTTTATAAAAACTGGGTGCCTAAATTACCCACAGTGAAACAATGGAGCAGTAGCTATGGTAGCACCGGGTTGGCATCAGCGGCCTCAAGCAGATATGAGGAGTGAGCAGCAGAAGCTCCTCCTGGAGTCACAAAAGCCTTCATACAATCATACAACTTTCTTCATTTGTGCAATAGTGAGCTCCAATAAACAGACTTGAGTAACTTTTATAACGTCGGGGGAGTTTCTCTTCACTAAAATCAAGTTAAAGTGAAATGTTGTTAGATTATTTGTTCAAAAGAGACGGATTCATTGTTTCAACATGTCATTTAGTTGAATTTTCTGTGCTTATGGACCTCACCAGTATTCAACAGTTGCGGAAAGTGCACAAAACTTCTGATAAATATGTCAAGTGATGCTTTAAGCAATTTCCTTGAAATGTGTGTTTTTAGTTTCTCATTTATTAAGTTTCACAATAACAACCTCCAGACTAGGCTCTATTTAGCTTTCACACATTACAGAGAAATCAAAAGGTGCTTGTAGCTAGACGGGGTGCCTGAAGTACGCCGTTCAGCTTCTGAAAAAGACACCTGCCATATAACAAGGCAAATATAATTTCCTGTGCTTTAAATGGAATAAAAATACATTTGTAGATGTTATTTGAAATTTGAGAACATCGCTGTGCAATGACTTAATCAGACTACTCAAAGGATCTGTTTTGACCCTTCATAAATGGCAAATGACTATTCTTCAGTGCAACAAAGAAATTACACAACTTCAGGGGCAGTGTGTATATGTGGTGGAATGAATTGAAGAACACAGAACTGACATTTTCATCTTTCTTTCTCATGAAAATAAGTTACACTTGTCCACTTCATAGAACACTTCAACAACTCAACTTTCCCAGGTTCCCTCACAGGTGCAGGCACGCACACCACCCCTTTGAACCGCACACACGCGCACACACACACACACACACATACACACACACAAAGTCCATTCACACAACCTTTTTGAAATTCTTCAGAGCAGGTGGACTTCCCACTTCCCAACACAAAACTAAAAGACAAAAAGCCACTTCAGAACTCAACGACTTCTAGCCCCCCATGGGACTTAGCGGATTAGTTAGGAGTGAGGGAGCGAGAGGAGAGAAAGACTCAAGAGTGAAAGACATAAAGAGGGAAATAAGAGAGAGAGAGAGAGAGATTGGCTTCCTCTTTCTATTCCCATTGTGGGCCATGGGCCGTGCCGTCTGAATAGCTATGCTAATAGGCAGCTGAAAGTACGAAGAGATAACACAAAACCCACTTGACTTTCTGACACCTACTTGAGTGAGGCCACAGCGTTTTCCATGGCTAGTTGTTATTCATGAGGCCTGAAAGTTGCCTGTCTGTCAGCCTTAGCGTGGATGGTTATTTCATCTTCGGCGGAAAATCGTGGGCCACAGAGCAGGTTTCCCCTTTTTGTGGGTTAGCGTTACAATTGGCAGCTTAAGTATTAATTATCATTTAAATGCTTGTCGGACTGGAGAGGGTCTTTGTGAAGGTGGGAGTGCAGATTAGGGTCTTGCTGTGGTTATAGAGATTTAACCCGATCTTTGGCAAGAAGTCGCCAACTGGTGAGATGTAATCATGTGCTGCAGCTGCCGGGTCTGGACAAACTGCCGAACTCAAGTCAAGATGTTCGGAGTAACCTCAGTGCGGGCAAGTCGCCAGCCACACGGCCACGGACAGCATCAGTAGATGGCGGTGGAGGAAAACATTTACTGCATCTGCCCAAAATATTAAAATTAAAGAAAGAAAAAAAAAAACAGAGAGAAGAAACCCTGAACTGTGTTCATAAATCAAAGACTGAAAGCCATTGGAAAATTATTGGAAAAAAAATGTTTTTGCATGATCCTTCACAAAGATCTACAACCAGGAAACCATTCCCTCCAGACACACAAACATACATACACCCAGACCAACACATTCTAATGTGCTGTGGGGTGTTACCATGGTGAAACAAATTTTCAGTGACATTTCGAAGGGACTAAATGTACTTCAGAGACTATTCATCATGAGTAATTTGTCATGTTTTTTTTTTTTTTTCTTGTTCATGTTGCTCATTCTTTCAAATTTGATTAGCTTACAATCAAAGTGACGGCAAAATCCTTTAGTGTTATTTCTGTGCAACTTTATTTCAGAGGTCATATTATGATGTTTTGTTTTTTTTTTAATTTCATGTCCAGGGCTGGCATTGTGTGCCCCATTCAAATTTAAATGAACTTATCACAGCCCAAGATCTTCATCTTTGGATTCTGCCAGTTTTTTGGTTTTTTTAAATACCCGTCTTTGTTCAGAATCCAGGATGTTATTTTTAATGAGGGAGAGTTTTGATACATAGCAGAAGAGGTAATCCTCATGTGAACATGGTGTATAGACAGCAAAGAGACTAGCATGGTGTGGACAGTTGAGTTGATTAAAGGGGATGTGATGGTTCCTGATTAAAGGGTAAGTTTTGTCCCATATCTTCTGGGCTATGACAGCTTAAGATGGCAGCTCACTGCCATGGAGGGAAACTCACACCCATCACAGGGAGCAGTAATGAGAAGAGCCCCTTTCTTGGCACCGATTGAGGATAGTGGAAGTATATTTCTTTTCCGCCTTGCAAGTCATACAGTACAGTGGTGTTTGATCAACATTCAAACAGCTTCCCCCTTCTTCACACATTAGGCTTGAATCAATGATTGGTGTCACAGATTTTTTAAACTGCAGAGAGGAGGAAAAATCGCAAGCATTTAAATTCCATGTGGCCTGGTTTGGAGATCTTTAATTTGGCACCAAGTCACTAAAATGTTATTTCAATTTTGTTTTTCAGTGACAGTATTTCATTTCTTCGAGGCATCCTGTTCAAAAGCCCCCTGCAAATGAAAGAAATTGCATCAGCCCAAGCATGAGATCTCTCCACTAAAGTTGAATCACTTAAATGCTATTGCTCAAGTCGCAGATTGCGTTGTCATTTTGCCCTCAATCACAGCAATACTTTGATGCGTGTTCAGAAGTCACTCAAAGACAAAAAGAGAATTCCAGCTCACTCCTTCAAAGTCTTTCTATTTCAAATGCCTTCTTTTGTTCAGGATATGGGTACAAAACGTTATTTTGTTCTGTGTTCATGTGTAAATTGCACTGATTATTACTGGGATGAAATCTGTGTCTGGGAGCACAAAGCTAGCTCTCGCCATCATTGTATAATGGAGGCAATTTGCACCCATTATATAAGGCTGCAGTGGCGAGCCCCTGAGAATCAAAGGTTGATTAATGCGTCCGACCACAATTTATTAGCAGCTGTTCAGGTGGCTTTTCATAGTGCGTGTGCGTGTGCGGGTGAGTGTGTGCGTGTGCGTGAGAGGCCGACAGTGTTGAGGTTTGTTCACACTTAGCTTCACCACGTGTAGCGTGGCGTGGTGTTAATCTGAGTTCATCTTCGACTCCCTAGACTTGATTTGGTTGAACAGCCTATGTCAAACAACTTGAACTAGTTTTAAAGGTCACATTCACAACTGGATCAAGGGCCTTGTCACATGAATGTAAACATTTGTTGAACATTGTTCATTATTTTGGCATTTTACTTCCTCCTTGTAATTACTATGGATGCTGGAGACCACCTAACAATGAAAGATAACTACGGGTTGTAATAAACTGCGTGCATTGTCCACTTATGGGGTCATTTTTATAGGACAGTCTGTTCTGAACCTTAACCCCACTTTGATTTACATTCTGACGTGTCTCAAACACAAGATGAGAACCGTAGTCCACCGTAGTCATAAACCAACCTTCGTGTGGAACCTACACAGCCAATAGAGTTTGATCGACGATGTACAGATCACCAATAGCCCATGCCCTTGTCAATAGGAAGGTGGTATTTGTCTTGTTTTCTCATTTATGTGATAACCTATTGGTAGTTATAGTAGATGTAGTATTACATTAATAATCAAATTTAACACTTCAACATGCTCCGCTATACATTCACGTCGGCATCCGCATATAACTGACGTTTGCGACATTGACACACGTGTGCAAACAGGCACACACACGACCACCCAACTGTCCTTTCAGCAGCGTCTGTTGCCTGTAAATGCCATGCTGTGGTTCAGCACAGAAGATGAGATCGATGAGCGAGACGCACAGACAGTCACTAAGTTTGCTTTCTTAGTCCACTGCTTTTCATGTTGGTAAATAGGACTTTAAGCCCTAACGGGGAAGTGAAGGGATAAAGAGATCAGAGTGCCAGCCATAAATGTCTGACACCCCCCCACCCCACCCCCAACACCACGCAAGCAAACACACACACACTCACTCTTAATGCTATGGCGACAATTCCGTTTAGGTTTAACCACAAAAATTTCGCCGATGTTACGGCGGATGAAATCGCCCAACCTGCGACACACAATCTAATCATACACAGTAAACAGGGTGCAGTACATACACGTGCAATCAATGTGCAACATTTTTTTCTATTGAGGACCAAATGTTTCAAGCATGTTTTCGACGTTCAGGCAACTTGAAAGCAAATGGGGTATTTTGAGAGGCACAGGTTGTTTGTAGTGTAGTTCGTATTAAGAGGGTAATTAGCGGAATCAAAAATAAAACTGAGAAATTAATACTTCTTTCATTCACTGTGATGAAACTTTTAATGAAGTGCAACTCAACTTCAACTTCTCTCTCTTCTCAGGTGTGTCTCTTGTTTTATTCTACAAATCAAAGACAGCGTTTCTGACTAATTCCTATTAAAAATATTATTTAAATATTCCTCCATTTGCGCACTTGGCATTTGGCAGAAAATTACAACTGGTAATTTGGTCATAAATTTTAACTCAACAAGAGTTCAAGTCTCTTATTTCCATTTCACCTCTTGGCGCAAAGATTAAAACAGCTCAGCTTTGTTTGATGGCTCGTGGACATCCTTCTTCCTCCTGATTACATTCTTCTAGGTTCTCAATGGGGTACAGGTCTGGAGATTGGGCTGTCCTCCCTTCCTTGCCTTGATTAGCCTGGCCGTGTGGCACGGAGCGCTGTCCTGCTGGAGCCATTCCTCAGAATATGTGAACATTGTCAGGGTAAAAAGAAGGGAAAAAGTTTTCGTACAGGGCAACCTTTGACGTGGCCCCACTCACGCATGCTTCACAAAGACAAATCTGGCCTTGCTGAAGCGCCCGCACTTCATCGCCAGGTCTCTGTCTGACCATTAGATGACCAAGTGTTGGACAAAGCTGAAATTGGACTCAAAGAAGATGCCTTTACTCCAGTCCCGAACAGCCCATTCCTTACTTTTTTTTTTTTCTTTGCAAACCACCTTGTCTTTTTTGCTTCTCATCAATGATGGGATTTTTTTCTAGCTTTGCACAACTTCAGTTCCGCCCAGAGGAACCTGTTTCAAACCATCCTTTCCGTGTACTTCACCCCTGTTGCCGTTTGCCATTCTTCTTCTTGGTCACTTAATGACCATCTTCGTCTGTAGCTGTGTTGTCTCCAGCTTGACCTTGTTCTTATCAACCGTCTTTGAAACTTTGATGGAATCAACCCGACACTCAGAACTGAGCCTTTTTCGCACTCTTCTTTTATTTTAACTCCCTTTGATAAAGTCATTGGTAATTCCAATTATTTTTGAGGTACCATTAGCACCATCCAACAGATCCCACTGCAACGGGATACTGATGACCACTGCGGTTGTTTTTATATATATTTTTTTTTTCATTAAAAAAAAAAAAAAAAAAAGCTTTAGTCCCAGTCATTAAGTAGACTGAGGTGTGCCTGTGTAGGAATTCAACAGATGCTCAAATGGACCAGCTGCCACAGATGTAGAGATGCTGATAAAAGAAAAATTTGGAGTGGTCTCTTAATTTTTACCAGAGCTGTATTTGCCTTTTAATCACCGATCAGGGTGGCTGTCTTTAAAACAGGCTTGCACTCAGACTGCTGTGCAGATTGATAAAACCCTCCACTGAACATGAACTCCCTTCATCTAATTTCCATTCTTCATGCCAATGTTGTCTGCATAACAATTCTACTAAAAAAAGGAACAAAAAGACAAAAACATTATCTCATTTTATATTAGATCTAGGAAAATGATTTTCAATCTGAGAAATCTTAATTAAATTCTGCATTTTGTTCATGTGCTGTGCATTTATAAATTGGAATTTTTTTTTTTTTTTTAAGAGCTGAGTCTGACAAATGAAATTATTTTTTATGCTGTTACAGTGACAGGGGGAGATGCTGCGGCTGTTCAGCTTGACCATCTATCACACAATCTCTGACACAAAGGGTAAATCAATCAACACAATGACTGGGAGAGAACCGGTGTGCTCACTGCACTGCCAAATGCCATTTTCAAACAGCTGAGAGTATATCACTGCATCTTGTAGAAAAATGCATATGTTCACCTGACAACTCACGGTGAGAGAGATGCATGGTGACAGAGGAATGGTGTTAGGGATAGAGAGCATGGGAGGAGAGCGGAGGAGGGGTGGGATGGAAACGTCGCCGATGCACAATGGAACTATATAAATCCAGGCAAGTGCATTTGATCATGGGCTTTTGACAGAAACAGGGATGGAAGGATGTGGTCGTAGGAGGGGATGTGTAGGTGAGGAAGTGTAATGCCATGATGTGACTAGCTACAGACGTTTTGCGATTTTGTGCACGTCCAGAACACTGGCTCTTTGTCATGCCAAAGTACAGCGGTGGCAAGGGTATAGTGCTGTGATATTTCCAGCCCGCTGCGGTGACACATGTAGTGGCTTCAGGCCATGCAGGTTTAGTTAGAGTCTGACTCATGGTCATGATGTAGTGTCTCATACAGTGATAGCTTTGAGACATATGAGCTGGTATTTCCAGTGCCAGACAAGGGCCGCCATTTCCCTGGCTGGATTAAAACCATTCCCAGAGGAGGGCTCTGGATTGATTGCGCTCTTAGGGTCTAGGAGCAGTTTTAAACCAACACTGTCGCACCGACTCCTAACAAGCACTGTGACACAGAGCTCAACGAGGAGAACATCAAAAATTAATTGCGCTCATTAGATTTATTGATGAAGTTGTGGCCTGTGATGTTCATAGGGAGCAGAACGCAACCAAGTCCAACAGTTACAACAGTTATATTCGAAAGTGACGCCGACATCGGATTCAGTTGACACTGACTTTGCCAAAACAGTTTTTAAACACATCTTTACGCTTATTACATAGAAATTCTGCATATTACGAGAGGGGCACTCCACAGAGACATGGGGATCAGTTTACTGGATTTCTACACTGTCTCACCTGACTGTAGAGTGAGCTGTTTAAAGTGTTTAAAATAACCCTGATGGCTCAGGATTGATTGTGTCATTAAGGTTACTTTGGATTCTGAAGGCTACTCTAATCTTAGTGAATAGTCTAATGAAAGACTCACATTGAATGATTTCTAGTGTTACAGGGTTTGAACCAAAGGCTTTCAAAATCTTGGCCTTTTTTTTTTTTTTTTTTTTATCATCGTCTGTCTTTGGTTAGTACTCCGACTTAATGAAAATGCAATCCGAAAATGCTTGAGTGCCACTTTTAAAAACTACCCCACTGCTGTTGTTGACTCTAGTAATTTGCTCGTAACTAGTGTGAGGCAGCTCGATGAGGCCATTTTCCTTTTTTTTAAAAGGTAAACATTGCGTAACATGACCAACAGACAGCCGCATGTCTGTTCAATCACTAATTTCTTAGTTTATATAAATATAACCTTAAAAACTGTGCGTGGATAGAGGCAGTATGGGTAGAGTTTATTTGGAAAAAGCTAAATTTGGATAAAAATGTGGGATTAAAGTGAAATGGCACATTCATTTAGAAATGAATGCGACAGCAATACCACAGACAGTTGGCCACACCAGCACACTATCTGGTAGCACCCTTTGACCAAGAGTTTCTCGGTAGCAATGTCGAGGTGTCATTCTCCTCTGTCGAGCGATTACTCCCACCTAACCACTGAGAGGAAAGTGGGGAGGGGTTCAGGTGTTTTGGACGATGCATCGGCCACTGCAGGCTGTGTTCATCTCGTGGCCGTTCAGGTCAAAGTTTAGGGTCAACTGTACTGACGTGGAAACAAGTTTAGAGTTGCTTCACTGGACAAGCCACATTATCCACAACACAAAAACACCACAGCACGGTCCCCACACCGCAACCCCGGCGCACACAAAAATGTGCTTTTTCCTTCTTCAGTTGGTCTCTCCCATCAGTCATCAGTCCCGTCTGAGTAGGGACCTCGCATTGGCTCTCCTCTCCAACAGCCTCCACCTACTTCTTCTCCTCAGTTCGTCTCAGAATATAATCGGCTACAGGCCGCTTCATCACACTAACTGTAAAATGGATTGTTTCACATGTGCCCACCTTGATGATGAAAATGCAGACGGGCAAAGTGCAGGTGGGGAGAGATTAACTGAGTCAGTGAAGAATAAACTTGGGTAGAAACCTGGTAACACGGCTACACCTCTTGTTACAGGCAGTCTACCAAACTGCTCTGGTTTACCGGCTACTTAGCAAGCAGAGGAGCCCTTCCTATGCACTGAGCCTCACGTCCATTATGGCAAATAAACTACTTTAATGACATGTATCATTATTACTCAAGGAGGCAGAGGAATAACTGAGAATCATCTGACACACTGAGTGGAGAGAGTACGAGGGAGGGAGACAACTCATCCATAACTACTAAAGAGTGGCAGATCTGAGTAGCATATAAACAACAGACACGCCAGCAACAGGAAATGAGACAACACGCTCACTGCAGCAATAAAAGTGTACCCTGAAATACTGGAGGGCTTTAAATTTGAAAACAATTACACTCAGTGTTGAGTTTGTATTAACACATAACACCGCAGCCCGACTTTACATATCAAACCGAGAGAGTAAGACATAAAGACCCGCCTCGAATAAAAGTCTTATGATCTGAAGTTGGAAGTAAATAAAGGCTAAACTATTGTGGACGTCAGACAGAAGCTCTGCTCTGTGTGAGAGAGAAAATAAGAAAGATAGTCTGTCTCAAGGCGGATTTGCCATGTTGGTCTGGGTTGAATCCAGCCTGTGGCCCTTTGCTGCATGTCATACCCACACTCTCTCTATTTTCCAATCTCTATCATACTATGACAGTAGCCTCAAAAAATAACTAAAAAAATAAAGATAGTCTGTGTCTTTTTCACTCATCGATCACTTTTTTAAGTGAATACTGCCAAAATCGAAGCACAGTCTTTGACCAAACCACCAAAGGTTTAAATTAAAGACAGACAATGTTGCAGTTATAAAAATCAGGATTTGACCATAGGCTCAGCCATGTAATAGGTTTTGACCACATCTTGTATAAATGTAGATGTAACCTGGGGTCAGAAGTTTAATACATAAGGTGCTCAAAGGTAAAAAATGATATTTCATGTGCTATGTATTGTACGTTATAGGGTTGCACTGTATGGACGAGTTTCATCCCTCGATAGCAATATGGTACATGCCTGTGGATTCACACTTTATTAGAAATGAGTGTAGCAGCAGTGAAAATTCACCAGAAACACTTCATGGACATTAAAATGCAACAATGATGAGTGTAACAATATGTTTTTACCATACGATACATGTCATTTTCCATTGTTCCGAAACAAGAACAATATTGAATTGTAAATAATCATCGATATACGTCCGTATCAATCTATACACGCAAATATAGGAATATAAATCGATACATCAATGTAGCCAATGAATCGTTACACCTCTTATATAGTTTCCAAATAACAGAGGATGATTTCTTTTTCTCCGGCAAATCACCAACCTTGCCTTTTTCCAAACACATCTTCTCCATTGCTCGTTTCCCACCGTTTTGAAGAGGGTTACACTGAAAAAAAAAAAAAAAAAAATGAGCCAACTTGAATTTACATTAATTAATTTACCCATGCTGAAGAGGTGCATTTAAATTAAAGACAACCCTATATGTCAGCATTGGCTAATTATGTATTAATTCATGACAGTTTCACATCAGCACATTTTTTACTGTGTTGCATTATGGGTGTTTGTAGTGTTAATGCTGCTAGGCTAGCAAGCATTTATGTAAAACAACACGTCAGCTGCATCATAGCCCAGGCAGCGTCAGCCCCGCATAAAAAAGATAATTATAATATTTAATTATTTATTTAATTCATAATTATAATATTTTTCATTTTCATTTTTTCGAATACAAGATCATTTTAATCTGGTTCAGCGTATTGCTATTTACTTTGACATCAAAAGAATCTGTGATGCAAACTGTGAGGAATTGTAAGCACTAAGTAAAACACATCAAAGTCGCTTGATCTCAAATGAAAAGATAAGCTGGCAACACGACTGACCTGCCATAAACAACAATTGTACAAATGTTTGTGTGATTGGTGTGTAACAGATGCTCACCACCAAGCTAATGAAGCGACTGATCGAATAATTCATCTCAAAATAATAAAAAATAAAAGTTGCATAACATGGGTAACAAAAGCGTTGATAGAGAGATGATAATATAGCCTGCCTTGAAGTGCTAAACTGGCGAACCTGCATAGATATTCATTTACTAAATGAAGTAACATTAGGCAGCAGAGCTAGTTAGCTGGCTTATCTTTACTGAACTACTTTTAGTATCCAACGTGGCTAAACAAAATTAGCCTGTTTTCACATGTAGCATGGCTTTCTCATGTTTTTGTGTACGGAAAAAAAAAAAAAAAGCAGTCTAGAGCATCCGTTGACATTTATTTAATAACCTAGAATATCACGCTATTTTTGCTGGAAACTGAAATAAAATAAAACACCAACCGAGAACGTTCTCACCTTTAGTCTATAAATGAATATTCAAACATATTCAAAGAGCCCGGACAGCACCTGTGAAAAAGCCCTTTGAAAAGCCTCCAGTATAAACATGCTGATGAGCAACCGTGTCCATTCACTATTTCCTGCATTGAATTATTTGCGCTATCGTGCTACGGTATTAATATCGACCACCACCTATTGATTTTCTTTTTTTTATTTTACCATTTCACATGGGCAAAATCTTTCATCGTAGTGTCGTGAACGTGTGTGCTGGGACTGGGTTCACTGGCCAATCAGAATATGTAACGCTCCCAGTACATTTGTGTGAGCAAAGGCTTTCTCTCATCTTTCCCTTGATTCGTCCCTGGCTTCCTTTTGATACTTTGTGCTCTGCAAAAGCCCGTTATAGGTGTTCAAGAAATCCTTTCTGCTCTTAATTACTTTTTTATTTCATCGCTTTTATTTTAATAATGTGGGAAGAGTGTGTGAGAGAGAGACAGAGAGAAAGAGAGAGAGAGGGAGAAGCCTGGAGTCTGGGATACAGCAGGTGAATGAGAAGGAGAGAGAAGTGAAGGATGACACCAGTTCTCGGGGCAGCACAGGTGGTGAGAGGGAGGTGGGCTGTTGGCATCGCTGTCTGAGCAGCCAGCTCTTCTGAAATTACATTGTTGTAGTGGAACAAACACACACACACACACACACACACACACAACAAGCACACACGTGTGCGCACACACACGTACGCACACACCTTTGTGCATGCCAATTCAGATATAATGCATGGATGTCCTCTACGTTTCATCATCAAAGCCCTATCAGGCTATGCGGGGTCTGAAGGGGAGAATATGAACCGGATAAAACAAATCGTTTGATGTGTGAAAGACAGACACTCCAGCTCCAAAGTACTTAAGCTTCTCCTCCCAATGGACTGACAAGGGAGGAGGGTAGGAGCGAGGAACGAGTGCTCCTCTCTTTCATTACCCTCCCCTCTTCTGTTCATCGCGAGGAGTTTCCAAAGCGTTGCGTCATTGTTTATGCAAGGTCCCGGTGTCAGCACGAGCCATGTCAATTAAATAAATAAAGTCAATATTGACAGATGTTTCAAAGGCTTGGTGAAGCGGTGAGAGAGAGAGAGAGAGAGACAGAGAGACAGACAGACAGACAGGGGAGAGAGCGAGACATAGTAAGTAAATGAGGAATCGAGCGAACATGAAATCTGATGAGCGAGTAAGTGTACGTTTGAGCATGTGTGCGTGCATGTGTTGAACCATAGCAGGATGAGGAACAAATTGTGTGATATGTTTCATGTCTGGTGCTGCTTTGATATCAGCCCAAAATAACAGAATGTGTCGTAATTTTTTTTTTTCCCATCTCTTTTTCAAGTTACTTTTGGAAATCTCTTGATACAGGAAGCCATATTATCTGCTGTGAGAATCCCCCGTTAGAACCAAAATCATCCTGTTGTTGAAATATGGATTTTCACGGTCATTATTCACTATCTTGTAAAATGAAACAGATGGCAGATCCAGTTTCTTTGTAGATATTAAAATATTCACCAAGCTGCCATTAATTCTTTGATTGTCTGGCTTGACAAAAGCCTTTTTAACTCTGGTTAATTTCCCTTCAAAGGAGTGGGAGAGTCTCAATGAGTTAAGTCTTTTAAGATGAAAGGTACTCTCTGCTCCCGTGTCAAACACCCAGCTCACCTGACCCTTTTAAAGTGCAGAGAGGGTTTTTAATTTTAAACTGAACTATTCTCATCGGTGATCAGGTTTTGAAGATATTCACATGTAAAAGCCATTCATTTGATGGTCCCATGAAACACCGACCAACGTCGACATCATGAAATTTGTAGTTGAAAATAGCAGCAGCGTTGCGGTCCCCCTGCCAGAAGCTCAAAATGGACTTTAAACCGGTTTTTAAACCACATCTTTAAACGTACACTTCTTACTGCTTGGACATTTTTAAGGACATAATGTACCGAATGAGGGATTTTAGTCAGACATCTGGATAGCAAAATCATCAGAGGGAAAAAAAAAAAAAAGCCAATGTTTTGGCAGCTCAGGTCACATCCGCTGGTTATGGGGAGGAGGGGACCTCTGCCGATAATTTGGCTGCCATTAAAAAATCGGGGCAAAATTCTGGTTCATATGTTACCATGGAACGAGTAGCAGTCTGTTTCCAGCCACTCCGAGACGTCGCTGGAGAGTGTCGCCTGGTCCGTTTGTTAGAGAGAGAAGACCTCTGTGGATAATTTGGCTCCTGGTGAAAAACCTCCTGAATGACTTGACACTGAAGGAATGATGGTGAGAGCGCGGCAGAAATGGGATTGCCGTCGACTGTCGTTCTGGGCCTGATCTACTGTGCTATCTACTGCCTTTCTATTGGATGCAAGTTACTCGTAGGCTACCAGGCTGACTAAAAGAAGGATTATTTTATCATCATAAAGCTAAGAACTTCCCCTCTACAGATCCAAAATGTGTTTATGGGCCTCAAAATGACGGAGCAGGTCTCATGTTGATCTCAACCTCACATGTATATATCGCTGATTTTATTCAGAGCTCCTGTTTTTCTATCTGCGGAGGTCACAAAGAAATTTCATTAGGGGCTATCAATGAAATGCACAAGCAAAATTACCATATCTGCAAACACTTGCTAATGATGACCATAGGACCGGAAAGATGAAGTGATGAGATGAGCTTTGTTGGCGGTTATGAGTATGCTGACCAGATGCCAAGCCACCTGCTACTAGACTTCAGCGGGAAAACAAGACAGCGCATATTGCAACAGAAAGAAACAGGAGGAAAAAGATTCTTCAGTCTGGGCTTGTTAAGTTAAGATCAAGAAGGGGCTACATAAATATCCGCCAAGAATCAAACTTGTTTAAGAAGGTTCTCCATTTTCTACCCACTTGCTTTTCGTTTCAGGAGCTGAAGCACTGCAACTGTTAATTTGCCTTAGCTGATCTGTGTTAGGGAGCAGGGAGCCTTCATCAGGCAGGATAAGCAAATGACTTGGATGTCAGGCAGGTGGGGGGGAATCCTTTCATCATTATGTCACTATATGCCGCTTTCTCTTGCTGCCACCGTCTCTCCATTTGTGACTGTGATCCCTTATTTACACCTGGTATTAAGACCTCCGATGGATAAAGACAGCATTACAAGCCTTTGCATTTACACACGGCGTCAATTAGTCGTGTCATTATCTTGATTCTGTTCATATATATTCAAATTAAATTAACAGAGCTGATGGACTTGGCAGACTCGTCAACAAATATGGCATGTACCGAGGAAACTATGCAGAGTATTCTTCAGGGAAAGTGCGAGGCAAGTATCACATAGCCAAAGGCATCCTTGGGCCAGTTTTTCAGTATCATTGCCAAGTAGGCATACATTACTTATTCTGTAAGAAGGTGATCAGTGCCAGCGTGGGAAAGCTTTCTAGTACCAGTATATTAGCTTCCCCTGTCAGTCACAGTGACTCTCACATTGCTCGTCTCAGCAGGCCATAGTAAATCTTCCGAAGGAACACTCCCGTATAAACTCACCTAACTTTACAAACAAAGGCAAAGGATGAAGGGACAGTCGGTAGAGAGGGAGTCAGGGGCGGAGTGTGTGTGTGGGGGGGGGACTTTAACATCTCAAATAAGAATCTTACAGATCCACTCACAGCGCGACCCAGACCATCTCCAGATGTAATGCTATGTTGATATCAGCTGTAAATGGGGTCTCGAATGTGATCGGCTTTCCGCAGCGCTTCCTGGTGCGTACGCTTCCGCTTACAGTTCGTTTATGGGCTCATCTTTTCTTTGCTCCCATTGTATATACTGGTGGCTGTTGCACAATGCAAGTGTTCGCATTGTGAGGACTTTGCATTATGCAGTCAGCATTCGTCTATAATACGAGCACAGTCCTTTCAATAAGGCTGTCTCCATGGAAATATTTCATGTCATTTTACTTTTAAAGACTTTTCAGTGAAAATTAAAGGCAGCCACTCCGACTGAGACGGCGTATCGTGAGCACAATATCTGCCTATCGTGCAGCCCCCCGTTACCGATGCTCGCCAGTGAAATTTCTCTGTTTACAGTGCTGCAGCGTGACTCAGTTTGCCGTGCTATTCAATGACACCGGTGAAGGTTGCCGAAAAGAGGCCTGATGGAGGTTTCGCTGCAAGTGATCGGGACAAGACAACAACAGGCAGGAAGCACTTTGTTCGTTTTTTTTTTTTTTTTTCCTTCTTCTTAGGGGCACAGAACAATCTTCAAGTGCAGTGTGTATAATCATGATACTGTGAAGCAGAGTGTCATGACCCGCAGAGGGCCAGAGGCCTGGAGAACTGAAGAACTGCATTTCAACCAGGCCAGGCAGAAGATTGAAACATTTTTACAGTCTCCCAAACAAACAGCCATCGACAAGTAGTGCTTCACACTGTTTGGAGAGGTGTGGTTAAGTATATTTGAATATATTGTCACGATTATTTCTTTTAAAATAAAAAAAAAATTAAATAAAAAAAACTCAAAAGCACATCTTAGCTATTTTGTAGAGTTTTTCGATTTTGAGCCTCATAAAGAAATCTAGGGAAGGGACCTTCTGTGCTGATGTCTCATTAAGAAGTCAAAATCAGTGTGACTTGGTGGTATTCCAGCCTGACAGATATATGCATTAAACTACTTCTCTGAGCTTCCACGTGCTGTGCTCCCACGCACTTTTATAGGCTGAGAAGCACGAGTGTTTTTTCAAGGTTCAGGTAAAGATGAACGGCATTGTGTGGCATCTCCCACTGCTTCGAGAGATCATGCTCGTGAAGAACGAGAGTACAAAGAATTCACCTTTACAGGTTGTACAGCTTCACCAACACACGGGTGTTTATATTCTCCCAACCTTCTCTGTTTAATAGAGATTACAGTGCACTTGTTGAAAGATGTCCCTGCTGTTAAGGCTTCTGGTTCACTTTTGTCAGCTGAGTCCATCCAGTTCAGTGATGAAGAGGTAAGCAAGAATTCTTTTCATTGATTTTTTTTTTCTTTTTTCTGAAGTTGTACATTGTAGTTGTACACAAGAACGTTCAAGAACATTTATTGAAAAAAAGGCCACGTCTTTCTTAACATTTGATTCTTTCACACAGTCTCTCAGCCTACATTTGAGTGTGCGCAGATGGAAGTTATCTCCCATATGATGATGACCCAGGTCGGCTCATTTATCCTATTCAGGAAACAAGAGATTGATTGCGCCTGTGCCATCGCTGTAATTATACTGTCATCACTTAATCAACCTTATTGGATTCCTCAAGCGGTCACAGTCCCTGAGGCTGGAGCTGGGAGAAAGATTGACTTTTTTTGGACAGAGAGAGAATGAGAGAGAGAGAGAGAGAGAGAGAGAGAGAGAGCGAGAGACCAAATTAAGCATGGAGTCATTTGAGAGGAAAAGCAGTGGGGTAATAAGGACAGAGGGACATCAAATAAGCAGACAATGGAGGCGAAGGAGTGCTACGTTTACGAGAGGACGTCAAAGATGAGTATGCGTGAACAAGAAAGTGGACCAGAGAGGGGCACATGGAGATTATAGGGGATCAGGTGGGAGGGTATGGGCAAGGACTGAGTGATTGTTTCCTCAAGTCTCTGTCTGCCCCGCCGGAGAGGAGGTAACAAATGGTTAGGGTGTCACCTGGAAAAGCAGTTTAATAATTCATTTGTCTATGGGGCTTTGCAGAAAGGGCTGCTTTGAAGAGCAGGGCACAGATGGTCATCAGAGTGAAACACACACACACACACAAAAAAGGGCCTGTACTGGAGACTGGCTCATCACCTGGGTGCACACCATATGCCACAGTGGCTGACAACCTGCTCTCTACGCCCATGCTGAGAAACGCACACAGACACATATGCTTGTGCACGTACATGGATCTTTCCTATTTTATAACTGTGCCACTTTCCCACCACAGCGGTCCTTTCTTGCATACTGATGTGCAATTGTGTTTATATGGGCTGCGAAGATAAGCATTTAGCGGCTGATAGAAATGCCTGGCGGAATGTCTTCACCTACACAGCGAGCCACATCGGTGCACACAAAGCCAAAGTCAAACACAGGAAACACAAACAGCCAAGTATTCACACACTGAGGTGCATGCACACACACACAACCACGCAAACACAAACTCGAGAGGATGCGACGAGGAATGTAAAACTCTGCTTTCTGTCAATCCATCATTGTGTGAAATTACCCGCCGTAACGACAGCATTCCCTCCTTTGCCATTTCACATTTGACTAAGCCCAATCCAAACACTGAATCAGCTCTTAAAATCTAATGATGCAACACCTACTGTAACAACCAAAAAGCCGTGCATCCTGCCATCTTGTTAGGACACATACCTGCGCCCCAGCCACTAAAACAGCAGCTCACCTTTCATTCAATTACTCTACTGACTTTAATGGTTATGAGTTCTCCTTTTGTGCCTGGCATGCTTTATTCCTCTCCCCGTGTGGCTTGCAGGTGATTACTTCAAGGCAGTAAAGGTCCTATTGTGGGTTCTGCAGTTTGCAGACATAGCACAAGATTCTTTGTTTGATGTGATATCTTAGGGGACTTTGATATTTCCATAAAAAAAAAAGAAAAAGGCCAAAAAGAAAGGAAAGGTGTCTCAGATTGTTGTGTTACGTTTACTTCCAATTTCTGGCATGATACAGTGTGTTTGTGTTGCATGAACAGTATCAAGAAACCAGCAAAGCTTGGGAGTAAGACCGATAGTGACGAAAACGGGCTATAAATGGAGGCTTGGATGACAAATGTATTTAGTTGCAGACAGGAATGTGAGTTAGCAGTGACGGGGGACGTTTGATAGGAGGGTGAGGCTGAGTGGATGGGCGAGTAGTGGCTGAGAGTGTAAACCCGGGATGACCCACAGAGTCCAGACAGAGGGGCCACATATTGACGGAGCAGACTCCAGACGACAAGCACCATTACCCTGTGGATCGCAGCCGCTAAAGAGAGGACACGGAGGAGCAGAGGGTGACAGAGGAGGGAGGCTGGAGGAGCAGAGGCTTGAAGGGAGGAGAAAATGAGGCTAAATTAAAGCCAATAGAGTGAGAGTAGAGGCAGAAAGATATAAAGATGCATCACATCCATGTTCATGGTATCATGTCACTGCGAATTTGCCATTAACTTACGTTAAAACAATTAGCTGATCGAATAAACAATTGTGATACACAGAGGAATAAATCCAAATATTTGCTGGGTCTACCTTTTCTGAAAAAAAATCACTGAAATAATGATAATATAATAATGATATATTTGTTATATATCATCATAATGAAATATATTTGTTGGGGTTCTGTCAAACAGAACCCCAACAAATATATTTCATTTATAAATTGTTTAGTCTGTAAAAAAAGGTCGGGACAATTAAACACATCAAATTCTCAAGCAAATTTCTTGAGTAGCCAAGAGTCACAGACAAAACTCAAATTACCATGATATACAACCGAAAAGGATCGAGTTTTCACATTGTGAAAAGTTGCACCTCGAAAGCAGTTAATTGATCAATTATCGATGGCTAATTTTCTGATGATATGACAGATCTATTCCTGGTTGCAGCACTGCACTGATCTAAAACAATGGGCAGATTAACTGATAATCAAATGTTAGCAACTCACTAAAATACATAAATTCCCTACAAGTGCTAATAATTGCCCCACTGAAATGACCTGAACTGACATGTAGCTACACCATTGGCAACAAGAAATAATTTCCAGGTGCCTTATAAAACCATTTCATCATTATAGTTGAGGCACAAAGGCAACTCCGTTGAGTTCAGGGGGAAACATAAAGCGAACAATCATACATCGAATGAATTCTTCAATAAAGTTATGGCACCTTTGTCGTCGTGGCTGATAACGACTTGGTCAAGGTTGGAGCAATCAAGGACATAAACCACCCATCTGTCCAATTCAACTTCCACCCTCAGTCGCTCTAGAGCCCTCGAGAGCCCTAAGTACCACGGTGGGGGCCTTTCCACTGGACCATATGCACATCATTATTGGATATTTGAAAAACTAAGTGGCATTGAAATGACCAGCTATCAGGATTTTTTATTAGTTTTTATATTTATTTTAATTTTTTTTATAGAGGATATGTCTTACCATAGTTCTGAATTGACAATAAGGTAAAACAACTGGTGTCCCACATTCAGCTCTTTTTTTTTTTTTTTTTTTTCAGATTCTCCACCTTCAAACACTAAACATAGAGCGACTTATTTCCCAAAATAAGCCCTCTCTGGGGTAGCGCTTGTAGCTGTATTCCACAAGTGCATTTCATGGACTCAGAAAAAGTAAGCGTTTCCAGTACCTTCCTGGTTGTCCTTGATTGTTCTTTTCTTTTGCTCACTTTCTTGTGTGATGCAGATTGTCATGAAAACGCACCCTGTTTCATACCTCTTTCACCTGCACTAAACTTGTGACATGACTTGCACGAGTAGACGGGATCTCCATGGCGACAAAGTGAAATTATAGGTATGAGGTGGGGGGGGTTGGGGGTGTCAAAGTCACACAATCAGCTGTGACAAGCAATCACTTGGGAGTTTTATAAAAGCAGACCATAAAGGGTGGAGGAGACAAGGCAGAAGAGTGATAGATGACTGGGTTGAAGTGAGGAGGATGGAAGAACGCACAAATGACATGATTACAGAAGGATGAGGTGATGAGCCTGATGAGCCTTAATGGGATATAATACAAAAGTGGAAGAAGAGGATGTGCTTGGATGTGCTTGAATGTGACTGAAGAGGAGGCAAAGTGTGCGGTGAAGGAAAACAGGAGAAGGCAGGCAGTGGTTAGCAGCAGAGAGAGGGCTAGGTGAGTGTACAAGATTGATTGGTGATTGCTCTTAGATTTTGTGGCACAGAGCGTGGAAGCAATAAAGAGCAAGAGAGAGAGAGTTGTAAAGAAGAGGGAATATAAACTCCCAGATGCCAGGTATTTTTCCTACCGGGAGGTGAGACGACAGGAGTCTAATGAGTTCCCTCATAGCCAGGCGGGTTCCATCTTATGAATCACACAAGCATTGTTACACACACACACACCAGCACACAGCTGTAATGAATTACAGAGCTCACAGCCTAAAACCTTGGCTTTATACCTCACCACGATACATGCATACATCATTTCTCGCAGCGGATCGATCCCTCCACAGCCATTTGACACAAATACACATGGAATCGAATATGACATGACATATTCCATCACCTGCTGTATTCTTGAATCCCTGTCGACATCCTCCAGAGAATCGTTTACACGGTGGACATCAATATATTGATGCAGTCCGAGCAAAAGCATGAAGTCCCGCTTCGTCTTCCCAAAGGTGATCTTGGGTGTTTCGGGTGCGCCACTTGTTTGTAACAAAGATCCTGAACAAAATTATGCAACTTCATTTGAATTTTTGACTTCAAATTGGGAAACAATCCCTACAGTCACCCACCACACTCACTAAACGCCAACAAATACAGCAGTCTCGCTTCATATGTCAGCAAATCGCACCCGTGACCTCAGGAATACTGTTACAACTTAGCCTTACATTGACACCGAGCTATTAAAAAAAAAAAAAAAAAAATCATCTTTCTCCTCTGTTCTGGCCATCCATCCACACTTTCTCTCTGCAATTATTTATCTGGTGATTCATTATAGTCTTTCACACATTACAGGTGTTGTTATTGATGGTTTTCTTTCTCTTTTTCTGTCAAGAGAACAGAAAATAAGCCATCACACAGACAGAGTCTGCAGAACTAAGTTTTCCACGAAGACCTAAAAGTAGCAATCCTGCATCATTTTGTTGTCTGACGATGGTATTTGACTTAAAGAGAAAAGAGGACAGGATTTAAGCCCAATCGATTGGGCTGTTTTCTTGGGGTCAGTATTTGGCATTTAAGTATGGACAGCATAATTTTAGAAAATGAGAAGGAAACCTAGAGTGTGGGATAGAAACATTTGATGTCTGAACCCTACGGATTATCTGCATGAAGGCTGACTTCGGATGCGCAATCTACTTGTCATAATCAGAGACGTCCTAAGACAGTCCTCATTATCAGGGGCCGATCCTGCCAATTTTGATGGAAACATTTGGGTTTTGTAATTGATGTGGACAGGATTTGAGTCAATATTGATTCCTGATTAAAATAATTCATTCAATAATTCTCAATTCAAAAATGATGGTAATAGGTCATATCATATCTGAGGCTTTATATTTCATGTGATGTGATGTCCAGACGTGTATTTTGTCTAAGTTGCAGACGTGCACGCGGTTAAGTTACAGCTTGTTGCGAAGGTTATGTCAACCTAAGCCAACAGGCTACGCTTTGAAAACATAGCTAAGCTAGCTTTCATCTCCAGCAGCACCGTGGAAGCGGCACAAGCTGGCTGTTATGTGTCTGTATGAATTCACCACAAATAAAACTGTCAGGAGTGAATGATGGATGAAAAGGATGTTTGGTGCTAAAAGGGAAATGACAAATAGACTGCAGGTTAAAGGGAAACTACCTTTATCAATATGGCTCCTCATATCAATTGCAGTTATCCTGCAATTGTGTAAAAATGCTTCAGTCCCTGAGAACTTTCATCAGTGCAGCAAAGTACAATTCATGCTATTTACGGGGTAGTAATAGGTGTACTGAATAGGGGGAAAAAATGAATAAAGAAAAATAAATAAATCCTAAAGATAAAAAAAAAAAACAAACAAACAAGGGAATGGGAGAAATCACAACTTATTGGCTGACAGCAAAAGTGAAACCAGTGTTAGAGTTACAAGTAATACTAGAAGCAAAGGTATTTTTAAAAAAAAAAAGAATAGGATGGAACACTAGAATACTGAACCAGAAAGAGTGTTTTAATGGGAAAAATACATTCATCCCAAATCCAGGGAGTTCTCAAGGACTGAAGTCATACAGGGAGAAGTTGAAAAGCTATCAGAATGAGGCTAAGTAGTTCAAAAAGAATGGCTGGGGTGAGTTCTGCATCAAACATGTCACCAGCAAAGCCTGTGCTGCTCCCAGTTCTACAGTCTGAGAGACACACACACACACGCGTTCCTGCAAACATGTCTGCCATATGTCTGAACACCAGCGCCCAGATGAAATATCACCTAGTAGATGAAAATATCGATTCACTATTGATTCAAAGGAGTTGGAGTAAAGGCTGGGGTCAGGCAAGATTCTGTGATAATCAAAGCAAAGTGGCACAAAGTGTGGAGAAGACTCACTGTGACTTAGCCACAAATGATAATTACCATAGAGGCCCTGACTGCAGCACTTAACTGCTGTCAAACACATACATTACACGTTGCTTAGCAGACATTACGCTTACCTCTGTAAGACAGCAGACACTGAGTAATCAGAGATGAGAAAAACTGCTTCTGTGGAGACAGGAGATGCAAATTATCTCATAATTCCTTAAATACTTCCGCACAAACAGCGCCTGCATGTTTTTTCTGTCAGTACACAGTAAATACTGTGCATGCTGCGACTTCTACTCCTGCCTTCCAGCTGTTTATTTGAGCTGTCCTGCCCCACCTCCCTGTCACCGCACCAGATTGACCGTAGCCTACTAATAAAATAAAGAGAGATGCTCCCTCTGTGATGCTAGCGCTAAATCAATGTGGGCCCTCGCGCCGTGCTGACAACCCCAGCCTCCTCTCTCTTTACTGTGACACCACGAATATTAAATTATGCCACCACAGGGGCCGCGAGTCGAGAGAGAGATAGAGAGAGAGAGAAAGAGACGGAGGCGAACGAGGGCTAAGGAGTGGAGACTGTAGTATGGACGGCTTTGTATTAAAATGAAACTATTTTGCGTTAAGTAAAAATAAATTAGGTGACATGTTGAAGAGAGAGTATGAGAAAGAGAGGGAGGACCGAGAGAGGAGGGCGCAAAGAGGTAATGTGTAGCCGGAGGGGAAAGATCAAGTGAAAACGGTGCTTATGGGATCAGGTGAAATGGTCAGAGTATGTGAGGCTGAGGGAGAGATTAACAGATAGAGAGAGCACAGCTGCGCCTTATTACCATAAAGGAAGAGAAGGGAAAGGGAGAAGATAAAGAAAAGGGAGATTAAAGTTTTAAATGTGGAAAAGAAGTGGACAAGAAGGAAATGGCCATTGGTGAATATGTGGCAGCTGAGAGGTAGAAATCAGAGACCCATGGGTGGTCAGAGAGATGACAGACAGCCGACCTTCAGCCAGCGATCACACACACACTCACTCTTGCACTTCAATTACTGATACTCTGATTCTTGAATTGCCATAGCTCGTCTGGTGGACATCTAGGGCAAAGTCTTTAGTTGTTTCTATTGGAATTGGGCGCCTGGGAGATGTTCATATAAAAGCAAAACGTAACCGCCGTGTACTGCAACAATAACACCATCAGGGGTCGTCATAAGATACCATTGTTTTATTTTACCACCAAGATCTTCCCGCATTTGGTGTTCTGATGTTGTTGGTGGAGAGTGCTGTCCAACACACATCAGTCCAAAGTCTCCCGTGGGTGTAGGGCTGCCCCAAGAGCTGCCCAGTTGAAATATTGCACTGTAGACAAAGTTAACGCAGTGGAGAGCATGCAACTGCTCTGTGTTTCTCATGAACCTACAATCTGCACGTAGTGTATATCAAACGACAAACAATAAGATTGTATTGTTTCCTGTCTGTTTGCATCCAGTGAGAGATTCTGTTTTTTTGTTTGTTTTTTTTCAGTTTATCAGGCAAGAAATGATGGCAGCTGCTCCAGATGCAAAACTAAAACTTCGAGTTTGGTAACACTGTGGCTTTCATGGAGAGGAGAGCCAGCCGATTCCGAGCGGTCAGTATGCACGATCCGCACCAGGAAAGGCTCCGTGCAGCAGGAAAATACATCAACTTTGAGTTGTCATCAAGCCGCCAACCATTCAGCTATCGAAGCTCTACTGCCCGCCTCAACACCAAGAAGCTTCAAATGGGAGAACTCAGGTCGGTGCCAGCCGACAGTTAAAAGTGTCAGAAGTCTTTGCCCGTGTTGCCAAACACATGACAGTAAAAGGCATAGATGCCTTAAAGCTGCTGTTACGCAGCATCTGGATGAGGAGATGGTTCCATTTAACACTGTAGAGAAACCTGTATTCAAGTCAATGTTTCAAAACATTTGACAAGCAATTTAAGAAAAACCTACTTCTCGGAAAGTGCAGACCTAAAAAATGTACATCACGGTAAAGGCATCAGTCAAAAGTGAGCTCAAGGGTTTCAACTACTTCTCTGCCACGACTGATGTGGTCAGGTATCAGTATGACTCGGTATACTGGTCCGACCAAAAGCTGGGCTGTTAAACCGAGTTGCCGGCGGACAAAGTCACATCACAGCCCTGGAAGTGTCTGGTAAGCAAGACACATAGGAGACACACTGCCCAGATAGGTTAGTGAGACAGATAGAGAAGAGAGAGAGGTGCACCGCAAGCTAGCATCCTAATGTTAGTTGCTGACCTCAGACTTGGAGGAGGGAACAAAACAACCTCATTGCTGTTCTGGAAATTTGCACTTTTTTCTCTCTCTCTCTCTCTCTCTCTCTTTTCACGCAACTTGTGTCGGCATAGACAAAAGGAATGGGGGACAGCACCTCTTATATAGCAGTGACAAACTAAATGCAGAAAATAACTAAAAGCTCTTCTACAATGCTCACACATGAAAAAGGATTTAATTTTCAAGTCTCAGCAACCAGGACACACATAGAGTGTGTACATATATAGGAAACAGGTTAAAATAATGAAACCAAGAGCACACACAAAGCTCCTGCATTTTATTACCAGAGATATTAAAATTTCTCCTTTTGATTTACAGCACTATTGTTAATGAATCTCATTAGAGTCCCTTAATTTCATATTTACCTTTAAATACAAGTTGATCTCTTCTACATAGTCTGTCCCTGAAACAGACAAATATATTTCTGTGATACAAAGGAAACATGAGAGAACTCATGAAAATGGAGTCAACAACAAAGCAACCAAAACTGAGCTTTTGAGAAACCTATGTGTGACGTTACAGGGGCTACATCCATCCTTGATATGACTCGTACACCACTTTATAGGAGGGAGTAGTAACTTTAAGGAAAAATTGAGTGGGTGTAGAGACAAAACTAGGAGTCATCCTAACAAACTACATACATTCTGCCAATATTTGATGGCAGCATTTCATTCATAAGCTGTACACCCTAAGGCAGGGTTAAATTAAATCAGCTGCATCCAAGAGAAAGTAACTTCTTCTATAAATAAACATGAATCACTCAACCAACATCTGCTGGTGACCTTCTCTCCTATTTATTTTTCATCCAAATCAACCAGTTTACATCTTGCCACCTGTGAATCACTCTAACAGGCCCCTGGCAGTTGCGCTGAAACTGTATACAGACCACCAGCATCATTTTGTTACCAGATATAAAGCCATAGATAGCCTGACAAACAGTAGCACTGCACACTGAAAACCCATAACAAGGAGTGAGCTGTCTTGTCTCCTTGAGCCTGGCGTTGTGTCCTCTGCGACGAAGTGTACACTACAGTGTTATGTCCGTGTGCAAGAGCTGGCACATCCTGGCTCCTGTTTCCAGTCTCAGCCTGGACAACTTCTAACTGGTAGCACAGATCAGTTGATCTCCTCGCCTGCTCAGCTAGAGTCAATATCAGCCCCACCACGGTTAAGTGGTGCGTAGGTTGTTGCTTTAAACGGAGTGTGTTTGATTAGCCCGCCACCTCGCCCTTGCAATTAATTACCCCCTTCTTCTTCTTCTTCTTCGTCTTCTTCGACATGAACAATGAAGCGTCTCACCGCCACCTGCTGCAAATCCGAACTGCAATAAAGCTGCAAGCGCAGGTCAATTTCCATCCCACAAAGGTCTATAATTTCAAGCGCCTTTAATTTAGATACTCAAAATATAAATAATTTTAAATCTAAATACATTTAAATTACATTTGTTATTTCTGATTCTTCAGGGTTGCTGTCCTACTTTCTTTTATATTTGGATGTAACGTTTTCCAAAATGTTTCTCCTTTTTTTTTCTTAATTTCTCTGGCCCTCTGATGCTTTCCACATCATATTAATGTTTCCCCATCAAATGCATGGCTGCATTTAAATGTGACAATATAACTACTTCTTTGTTTTTACCGACAGTCTTTGTTTCTCTAGCTTTTTTAATACAGGCGTCTTCCTCTTATCTCAGTGTTCCTAATGCACTGTTACTTTTTTGATAGTATAATAGTTTTTGCTTCTGTTTTGCTAATTGCCACTTCCACTTCCAGCCTGTTCCTGTTTGGCACCGGCTTATCCACTGTTCCCGCTACTTACTTCCCCCTTCACACCCACATGTGCTGTCCCCTTCGTTACTGTTACTGTTGCTGCAGCCTTCCTCTTCTTTGCTTAGAGAATTACCACCAAATGGCGTATTATTGCCACCTACTGCTGTGTTAGAGTCCTCATATTGTTCTCATTAGCCCATAACACTGTCTTCATCATTGTCATTGTTGAAACAATATGTTCTTGAGTTCAGATGGAGAAAGACACAAGTTGCTGGCAGGCATCATCAGCTTTAGTTAGATAATCAGTCCAAAGTTAACAAGCTCGTTGATTTGTTGAGAACTCTCAAAATATCTCTGGCTGATTTTGCAGCAATTCCATCCAACTCAATTTGAAAGTCGAACCATATGAAGATCCTAAAGCTGCCATTGATGGCTACATTTACAGTATACCAAAAGACCAAAACTGAACAAAAAAAACAAAAAACAGCCTTGATTTTGTATTGCAGTGTATTATTCCCAGATTGTTTAATCCAACCATAATATCTTTCCATAATAATATTTGTACACGTTATGTACGCATTCAGCAGTGCCACCTTGTGGCACAGAGATTGAAAGCATGCTAATGAGAAACTCATTAAAATACAGATTGATCACTGTATGAATATGAAGAACACACACATCAACTATAGCCTATAGTCTTTCACAGTCTACGACGTTCATAGGAATGGATGGAAGTTTCCTAGTGTCTCAGCAGTAGCTTGGGTTTCTGCATTTATGCCTTTAAGTTTAGGTTTATTTTCATCCTTTGAACTTTACAGCACAGTGTCTTGGCAAATGCCACAGGTTTGAATGGTCATTGCAGTCATTTTATCTATTTTAAGACAAATCAAGTAACAGCTTAACACAAGGACAAACGGTGTCTTTCCTTGGCAGTGCTGCAGAGAGAGGAGGCGAGAAAGAGACCCTGACATTCACAATGCTCTCCAATTTCCATATTATCTTAAGACATACAGCTGATGCTTTTCTTCCTCTCTTAGAATGTAAAATATCAGGACTTTTAAGTATAAATTGTGCTGTGATACTTTTCTGCAAAAAAGTGGGAGGTGTAGTATAGTAAAACTCTCTTCTGGCTACTTAAAGAAGAGCGATTCATCTGCCATCTCTGCATTTCTCACATCGAAGTACAGCAAAGTGTACTTGACCCACCACAACCATTAACGCTACCCAAGAGGGAGGGCATTTTATAATGTACTCACAGATTTGCGTCAACACGGGATGTAACGTATAACAAAACAGGAGTTCGTGCACTCCATTTCTACCTGCCATCATCGCACTGCAGTAGCCCTATCACTAGCTTCAGCAAAGGTCACACTACTTGAAGTGTGTCATTTTTAGTATTTGAAAAAAAATGTGATACCTAGCCTGACGAAAATGATTGCTGGCATGAAAATAAAGTTCACTACTGAATAATGTTAAGCAATGAATGTGAGGTAACCTTTCATTTTATTTCAAAATGGATATACTGTGCTTTGAAGGGAAAAAAGCCTTCAGATTCTGTGCAGTTAAATGCAATGTAAGAGTGGTCTCTGAATAAATATGCGTCTCCTTTGCATTTAAAGGAGGACCAGTTTGGTAATAATAGCCTTTCAGAGACCTGTTTGATTGTAATTATTGTTAAAAGGTCAGTTTAAGCAAGAATTTTTTTTTATCTTTCTTAAATATTATTCTAAACATTTTTATCATAAGATACATTGCAGTGATAAGAAGAATAAGCCAAACAATGTTTATGTGACCTTAGTGTTTTGTTTAAACTGATTTTACTTTCCCATTGTATAGATTCATACAAAACCCAATGCAGGACTGAAGGGCCCTTATGTGCTGGGCTTAGACATTTGATGAAGGTGATGTTACTCATGTTTGGTTCAGTTCAATCCCAGAGAGGTGTTATTCCCTGTAAGACCTCCTCTCGGCTCTTTTGAAGCATTAACTGTGATAAATCTGAGAAATCAGAATAGTGATTTAGGACAGTGTGAAAGTGCTGTCAACACAAATCAAATATATTTAAAGCTGGTGTCTCTGAGACTTCAAACAAAAGCATTGTGCCCTTTCTTGTCGCAGCAGCATATCCTAAGTTCAAAATAATGCAGTCCAGGGTTTGAACTTCATGATATTTATTGACTTATATTCTTTTTTTTTTTTTTTTTTTATTTATTTTCATTTTAAGCCTTTCTGCCACAAAGCTTGAAGGCACCCTGAATGATAGGCACACATAGATGAAGAGACAGACAAGGACACCTTTTCATGGGCCACCAGGCCACTGATGTAGAGGCCTACTACACAATAACCAGCAGGAGGAGCACAGCTGTTGGGTACAAAAATAAATAAAAATACATAAGAGAAGTTCAGAAAATGCAAGAATCCAAATAATCTTTAATAAGCAATGTTTTATTTTATTTTAAGCGCATCACTTTATATAAGATATGCAAACAGCTTGTTTATTCACACATCCAATATTTGACCAATATTGGCTCTCTATGAAGCTCTATTTTTGGTCACTACCAACACCCGAGGGATAGAGATGGTTTTTTTTAGCTGCTAAACGTTTCCCAGCTCATCACTACCTGTCTATCTGTCACTCGTGGGCTGGTAGCACAAAAAGAAGAGCTTCGGCGAGAGACAAGGTTGATGAGAACAGTGAACTGAAACGGCGTTGTTGTTGACCATAAAGAAGGGACACTGACACTAAAACTCTCCCAGATTTGAACTTCTCAGTTGAGCTGTGATTTTATTCCTTTATTTCACCGTGAGTAAGCACTATTACACACAGTCACTCCATTCTTGTAAAAACATCGCAATTAGCTTGAATGTTTTCATACAAAATTACCTAAATCACACGTAATGAGCTGGCTTATCGAGTTAAACGTTGTTGTACTTCTATCCTTCAAAAATATGAGCGTAGCTATAATATATTCAGTTCACTATATTCCAACACGTTTTATTATAGTGCACTTCACTAGACATTTCCATAAGGCAAACAAGCTGAATTCTGTGCAGTTCTTTATGCAGAAATATAGTAATTCACACCTGTTGACCTTGTCTTGTTCAGTTCTATTCCATTTGTGATCGCTCATCTGTAACCTGAAGCAGCCTCCGATATAAGGATGCCACTGAAATGTTGGGATATATGATGTGCCGTAAAATCCCTTCGAACAGAACATAAACATTGATGCTGCCAAGATGGCTTTCTGGGATGAGCAGCTCTAAAACAATAGCCTCATAAGAAAGTTGATGTTCTGTATATATGCCATGTCCATCAGTGTGTGCGGGTGTGTGTTTGTGGAGGTGTGTATAAGGCGGCTTTAGGCCTGAGTATTGTAGCATTTTGGAGAAGTATGTAGACATTGAGGTAAAGACAAAGATCCAGAGGGAGAGGGATGGTGTGTTTGTTTGACAGGGGGTTGGGGGTCGCATTTGTCGTGCTGCTACAAACAGTCAAATCATTTACACGCCATTATCTTTGCCTCATATACGTTCCTCATGTCTTTAGTGTCACTACCTTTCCGTCTCTCTCTCTTATTTCTCTCCTTTCACTGCTGCCAATGTGACTGTGAATGGTAGCGCGGCAGAAATTGTGAAGTGACTCAAATATTTGTCCTAAACAGTTTAGATGGCAGGCCCGCCAGATATGTCAGCAGGGCGGCCTTCCTGATGGGCACATATCATTGATATGGACTTTGTCCCACTGGTGTGCCACTGACACTGTGCCCACTCTGTTGTGTACAGCTGTGTATGTGTGTGTGTGTGCTCTGTCCATTTGCTACTGAAGGGGTGTCCCAAGGGTCTCCCTCTCCAACTAAGAAATGACAGCGATGACAGCCGAATCTCTGCTCTGTGCATTCCCCCCCCCCCCCCCCC
>CM076650.1:21768141-21795920 GCA_038496675.1 Rachycentron canadum | reverse complement strand
GGCTTTTGTGGGGGGTGGGGGTGGGGGGGGGGTGGGGGTGTGGAACATTTGGGGATGTATCTGAGGACAGAAAAAGCAAAAATATAGAAAGGAGAAATTTGAGAGAGACTGCGTGTGACAGAAAATGAGGGCTTGGAGGTTGAATTAGGAGAGAAAATGAGATATAGAGAGAGATGCTGAGAGATGAGCACACAAACAGAGTGAGAGAGAGAGAGAGATGGAGAGCCAGAGAGAGCCCAGATGAGGGAGTTGAGATGATGGGCTGGCAGTTTCCAAGCACCAGGCTGTTTTTCAGGGCTGTCAAGCACATTGTGAGGCATTGTTTGAAATGCCCAGGCTGATGGCTGACATATTCCCCATGAATCTAGCATGCCAGGCTGCTGTCCACTACACTATACTCAGACACACACAAGCTGATGTACCACAAGCTATGTGAGTGTGTGTGAGAGTGTGTGTGTCTGGGCTGGTCAGTGAAGGGTAATTGGCCGACCTTGGCCCATCAGGGTGGCTGGGATGTGGAAGGGTGAGGGGAAAGGGAGGAGGCGGGGGGGGGGCCAGTAAATTTTGTCCCACATCAATGTATTTCTGTCACTGGCACTCCACTCTGGCAGCTAACTATTACCCTTGGAAAATGTGCATGCACACACACACACACACAAACACACAAACAACTCAGCCTACACACACGCATATGCATGCATGCCCCAGTGTGCAGGTACGCACCCAAGTGGGAGAACACTTACTCACAAACACAAATAACATAACTCACTCTGGTGCAATCAGTGTTAGTGGTCGCACACACCAGGTGAGTTAGTGTTCAATCTCCTCACCAGCACTGATCTGAAGCATCTCGTATGAAGTCACATCTCATCCATACATGCAGACGTGTGTGAGGGAAAAATAAAAAACACCTGTGATGGTTTCTTTCTTTTCCATCATCTCTCCTGTTTTTTTTTTTTTGTTTTGTTTTTTTTGCTGCCCTTAATCTCTTTCTTCATCCCCACTGTTTCCCACAATCTAGGCCTCTCCCTTGCATTTCTATTTCACTTTATTTCTCTGTGTTAGCTCATGTTCTTTAATCTGCTTTTTCCTCCCCTTCCACCTCTGCTTCCCCTCTGCTCTTTTCTTTACTGTACCTCAGCTCTTTCCACCTGCTTGCCTCCATCATCCACCTCTCCTTGAATGTAACTTTGACTTTTCTCCCAGTCTTTTATCTCATTTTTTTTTCTCCCATGCTTTTTCTCCCCCTCTGCCTCCATCTGTATGTTTGTACCAACCCGTCCCTTTCACTCCAATTTCCCCAATCCGTTCTCCTGGAATGTCCCTCTGCTGTTGTGCTGCTTTTCTTTTTTTTTTTTTTTCTTATCCTTTGCCTTTTTCCCGTCTTCTGCCTCCCCTTCCTCATTTCAGCCACAGCCATAGGGGGACAGCTGTTGGAGACAGACCTGCAGAAATAACTGTGTTACTACTCCTCTAATCGATACAGCCAGGGACCAGTGGCTACCGCCTAGTCCTGTCCAGTGTGTGTGTGCGTGTGTGCGCATACGTGTCTGCGTGGGACAGTGGCTGTGTGTACATCCGTCCTCAGCCAGAAGGCAGAAACAGCAGATAACCAAAGTCATATCTACCTCCGCCATCAGCAGAGAAGGACAAGATTTAATACAGGTATATCCCTTCCTCTCACTGTCCATCCTTCCCTCAGTCGTGCCATCCACCCTCCTCTCCCTGTCTGTTTGTCATCCCCAGCTATTTCCCATGATCTGAAAGGGGCAGAGTAAGATTTTAGCTCGTGCATTAAAAAATGTGATAATGTGTCAGCGCGCATGCTGTGTTTTCTCGACAATTAACACTCCATTGTATATATGTGTGGCGCTGAAATGATGTCAAAAATATGTGTATCGTCTGAAAAATATATGTGCATGTGTGCTCAGTATGTGCCTAATTTGAAAGTGCTTGCAGACAGCACTGAACATATATCCCCCTGAAGCACCAGTGGCACTCCAAGAGGCTTAAAGTGACAAATACTCATTTTCCCTGCTTTCCGAGACCCATTCAGCTCAATGGCAAAGAGTTGGTCCATCTGTCTATAACTCCTCTTAAGATGTTTCTCCCCTTCTCCTTCTTGGCTCTCTCCCACCATCCATTTCTCTTCTCTGGCTAATGAGGATGTTGCCTACCGGGAGCCATGTTTCTCCTCTCAGTTTCCTCCAACAGCGATGGCTGAAATTTACTATTTTCCAAAGTGCTGCTTAATGGTGGATGGCAGTTTATAGGCGGAGAGGGAGAGAGTGGTTGGCTTGCAAAGGAGATTGTGAAGATTTCACTTGTTGAGCTCGCTCGCTGAGGAGCAGAGATGAGAGAGTGCGGACTGAGAAAACTTAAACCCTCAAACGGTTAAACATCAGGATGACAATGACACAGTGGTAACTGTTAAAGACATAATTAGAATGTGAAACAAATGTGTTATGTATGTTAAATAATACAGAGGAAAAAAAGGCAGACAGACAAAGAGTGAGAGTGGATTAAAGGTAAAAGTATTACGGAAACACGTAGAGACTAAGAAGGCACTTTAGGCTAATGGCCTACTGCCTTGACTGGCAAAGAATATTCAGTAATCTGTTGGTTTTATGGGATTAACTGTTCAATAGCACTTCTTTGGCTTTTACAGCTCTACACAGGTTCTATTTATAAAGCAGCTTTAGAGGAGAGGGGTATGTGATCATGGCTCACATCAGCGTTTCTAATCATTTTAAAAGACAGGAAAACGCTTTAAGTGACAAGGATTCGACTTATCAGGGGCTGTGGATACTGTCTGTCTGCCGGCCATGTTTCTCAAAAAAGAAAAAGTTGGGAGAATTAAAAAATTTAAATCACGGCTGCTGTATTGTTCACAAAATCCATGCGATTGTGCTCAAAGCAAAGCTTAGTATTAGAAAAATTTCAGAATTTAACCTATTTTCTCAAGCAGAGCAGCCAGCACTATGTAACACATAGAGCAAACGTAACAGCATGCAGAGCACCACCTGTGATGACACTGCGGAAATGCATCCAGAAACGCTCCACTTTGGCTGCTTTTTGAACCCATCTCAGGTCATTCTACAAATAGCAAAGTGTCAAACACCTTCACCTCCAGCGCGCTGATCTTATTAGCTTGTAAACAGCGCTGCTGCTGTTAACTGGAGTTTGACATAAAGGCTGAAACGAGCTGTGTCGACGGAGTCTGTTAGCCCACATCAGCCACGCTTAGCGCTAATGAATCACAAGCGCTCGAGTACAAAACACACCACATGACAGGCCTTATACTATGTACTTACAGAGCTACGGCCAAGCATGATACGTGTACAGTAAATACACACATCAGTGTAAATTATCAATGAAACTACATGAACCACACTTATAATGCCCTGTCCGTGTTATAGTTCCCTATCAGCTGTACATTTTGCCACATGACTATATTTTAAAATATATGTGTGTGTGTGTGTGTGTGCGTGTGTGTGTGAGAGAGAGAGAGAGTGAGTGGGAGTGTATTTAGTGTGTGTGATTGTGAGCTGTGAGCTGTTGCTATGGTGACGGTATTAAACACGTGTTGTTTGTCTACCTCCAGAATTACATTTTGCACAACCCTAATGTCTTGTTTTCCAGCTTTTTTGAGAGCCTGTGATAGAAAGAGAGTGAGAGAGAGAAAGAGAGAGAGAGAGATTAAGAGAGAGGACTCATGAATATTCCAGCATTTAACATTTTTTGTAATCTAGGCAGATTGTGTGGTGAAATACCTTGTTTTCTCTGCAAGGTAAAATACTGCGATGAACTGAAATCCTGTTTTTTGAAGAGTTTCATCAGATAACAAACAGTAAGAGGGAGAACATCTGTTTTCATCACATTATGGGGATATGAAAGAGGATGGAGAGGAGATACACTCAATAAAGAGAAGAGAAGAGAAGAGAAGCTTCAAAGGATATGATTTTAGTCGATCACCTTTGGCTCCTTCTGTGGTCCTGCTATAAAAGAGGCCTCTATGTTGATGGCACAGTTCTCAGTGAGAGCTGCCACACAGGCTGGGTCTGTGAGGAAAGGCTGGACTGCCATCTGCTGGTGACACAGGGAATCGGTTATTAAGAATGCAACACATTACTCTCAGATAATCAAATACAAATGGGATGTGTATTGACCTATTCAAAGGCATAGAGACACACATACACACACACACACACACACATTCGCACACACGACGTACTAGACCCACACACCCACACACATACAGAGACACGCGCAGACTCTGTGGACAAATGATGTGCAAATTAATGTTTAGTTTTGACCCCTTTAGAGATGTGGGTCCTTTGGAAACCTCATATTAGGGGGTGGACTTTAATCTGCTCACACACGTGCACAACTATCGCATACCGTCAGCATGCAAAAATCAATTTTTAATTTTGTTTGGGGAAAAATGAAGCACAGTGAGCTATGTAAAATCATTGGTGTGCTGTCTTCGAAAATACGTCCATATAGATGAACACACACGTGCAGAAACACACACTGAAAAGCACACCATGTCCCCTTGTAACAAATACACAGCTGTTTATTGATCCTGGCCTATTTGGTATTCATTATTGGCACCCTTTACTGACCTGACCACCTCACTCTCAGTCCATAGCCTATTTCTAACCTGTTGTGGGCTATTACTTCCTCCCAGCTCTGAGGATGACCAGAAACACTGTTCATTACAGCCAGGATGCTATTAGACTTGCAAATGTTTCTCTGTGTGTCTTGCCTCTCTCTCTTCTCTGAAACTGCAGTCATTAATCGAGCCCTCCTTAACCCTGCAATTTGCCTTCTTATCCATGCGAAAAAGCAGCAAAGGGTGGGTAAGATGATCCTAAAATGGCTCTGGATATTGGTTAACTCATCCTAAGTGCATATCACATTGGTTTTGAGGAGTGGCGCTTTTGGTGCTCCATATAATGATCTGCTTCACCTGCATGGAAAGGCCAACATCTTAAGACTGTTCCTGAAGGTCAAACCTCAGAACTCCCGAAAGCACACCGACAAGTGGACTGGGTGCTAACCGGTATGTTTGAGCTAAGAAAGACAGAAAGAAAAACTTATCTTTCTTTTGCCAGTAAAACAGATTTCAAGTGAGAGCGATGTGAATAGCCTGCTAGAATTCCCTGTTTAAATTGTGAATACACAAATTTAAAAAGCCCAGCGACTCCTCCATTTTTTTTTTTTTGCCTTGTGGCGCTCATGACCTCGTACACCGAGCGGTGGACACGTAGGCTCTGCCGTCGGTTTCTGTCAGTCAAATTTTTTTACATGCCAGGGTTGTCGTAGCAATTTTTAATTACAGCTTTCTACAAGTGGTGCCGCACGTTTCCTCACAGTGAGTTCACTTTTTTCGAACCTTTTCACATATACAACACAGTAGACATCAATGTGGCTAAATGGTGGTCGAGCGTTCCAAGGTTCCAGCGGACAAAAGCTGAAATTTGACCACATCTGACAAATTGTTGACCAGCAGCTAATGCTAGCTTAGTGACTGATGGCAGAGAGGTACCGACGTACAAGTTTCCTTTAATGATTAATAAATTGAAGGTTTTATCGACAAAAACTTGAAAAAGTGCAAGAAAATGAAATGTCTGCCTCTTGTTTTGTTTGGTTTTGGCCGCCCAACGGTTGAAAGTCACTGTTGAAAGCAGCAGAGAAACATTAGAAAATAGTGACATTTGAAAAGCTGATAACAGAGAATAATGGTGAGCATTTATTCTTGGGAAATGACGGCTCAACAATCAGCTGACTCTCAAATTGTTGCGACTGACCTTCTGTCGATCAACCATTTGATTGATCAACAAATTTTCATTGATAGAAATTTGGATTCACGTAACCACAGCAGCAGATTCTGCTGTGTTTTGGACTTCTGTCATTAGCAGCCTGAACATTTCTCGAGAAAACAAAAGGAAAGATCAGCGAACGAGTCTGTTCAGGTGGGACTGTGGAGCTTTTGCAAGAGTGTGACATGAGTGTAAAAGGGATCTTACGATGGACTGCTGGCAAGGTGTCAAAGTCTGCGGTAATGCCGATGCTTATTGGCTTGTGCTGGTAAAATAAAGAGCTGATCCACAAGACAGAGCTCTCAAAAATACAGTGTAGCTGCTCGGCGTTAGGTCTCCCTGTCAAACCTCACTTACAGCCACAAGTGACTGAAAGAATAAGAACAAAGATTTAAACAGTCAGAGTTGATGCCTCTGTGCAGGCTGCAGGCACAGTCTCTGTAAGAGGGCGAGGTGCGCAGAAATCCAAGAGGACCCGCGAGATGAGCGCTGAGTGGAGCTAGTTGAACCTGGCGAGGATGCTGCGCAGGCATCGCCCCCTCAGACATAAAGCGGGTTAGGATGACTGGAAGGTAACCTCAGGTGGCCTGGAAGTGATGTGTGACTCCCCAGGAGCAGCTGGATGAAATTGCCAAAAAAATAAATAAATAAAAAAAACTCAGTTTGGCTTGTTCTACCTACCTTTTTTTTTTTTCCCAGCTCAGCCCTCACCAAGATAAGTGGCAAAAAATGGATAGATGGATGGGTGGATGGTTGAAAACTCTTACCAGTGTGATGGTTAAAAGAGTGGGCACAGATTCATGCCCACTTGTCCATAACAAGGTAACCTGCTGGAGTGTCCTTGAGAATGACAGAGAGTGGAAAGAGAATTTCTCTGTGCTTTCTATTACTGGCGACATGAAACCCCCATGGTTAAATTTTTTTTTTCTTTCTTTCTTACCAGTCAGCCTGTCAAAATCATCACCCACACCCTATTGTGAAGAGACAAAAATGCTACATCATGTAGGCACAGAATAAATATACATCATTATACACCCAATATTGACTAGATGCAAGACTATGATTATTTACTGAATCTATAATATAGTGTCTTGCTTTGTGACTGAAGGTTTAAGGGCAGTTTTGCACATTCGGTGAATTAAAACCTCACCTTGTGTGTGTGCGTCTCCCTTTAAGCCCAAACTGTCAGAGTCTGGGTGGGTCTCAATATTGCCCAATGAGACCAACAGCACAAATCTGACTGGCATCTGGACACGGACGTGTGGGAGATGCAAAGTGGTGGAAAACACTCAACACAGCCGGAAGCTTTGGCGGTAAATGGGCTTATTTGTGTCCAGTGGTATTTACACGCTTTACGTGCTCTCAGATCCAGCGAGTGTTTGAGCAACTTTAGTCATATGGTTTTGGATTTCGGGCCCGCGGACTGTACATTACATCTCCCTGCCATCAATTGCTGAAGTTAGCAACTTAGGTCATGCCAGCAGACTCCAATATGAATGTGAACGTGTAGAGCAGTGTAGTACTAGTGTGTAGTAGAAGTCTTTATCCACATGGCAACAACTAATTGTGGCTGTAAAATAAATGTGTCAGAGTAAAAAGTGCAATATTTCCCAGACGTCTTATAAAATAGCGTAAAACTTAACATTAATGCTAAGTCTGTCAAAATTGCACTTGGGTGCACTACTTGAGCAAATGTAGTTCCATCTCTGTGTGTGTATGTGTGTGTGTAAAAGTCAGCACACTCCAGAGAAATCCCCACAATCCTCTACAAAGGACACAAACAAACCACCAAAAAACAATCATTATATCATGCGGAGGCAGAGTGAGCACAACACAAGGACAAGAATATACAGAAAATCTTAGGGCCACATACACACAAAATGCCTCTTTAGAATATTACACGTCATTATAATACATTGTCTTCCCATTCTGCAAATCCATTTTCTGACAAACACACCCACACACACACACACACACACACACACACAGCTAGGCTATTGGTACATACCAAAGTCATTAGGATTGCTGGAGCTCGGGGCCACAATTAAGACTATTGTGGCTCTTGTAATCATTCTCAAAATGCTACCATCTGATTGGAGCAGACACATCCAATCCCGCGGCCAGATTCTTTTCATAAAGAGGGCCAAGACCTCCGCTCAGTTATTATTGCTGAAAGCACCTACTGTATGTGTGTTTGTGTGTGCGCGAGTGCGTTGGATGATACACGAGAGGGACACTGCGAAAGTTGGTGCATCTCATAATAACCTGAGGATGTGCTTCCTTCCAGAACAAATTATTTCTGAACTAACTAGCTTCCATCAAAACAGGGGACACTCAACTGTGCGAGGAACCGCAGCGACAACAAGAGTCTCCCTCCCTGCGCTGCCATGCACCTCCTCCTGGTGGCGCGTGGCAGCGCAGGGCAGGAATATTCACAAAATGAACTCGCTGGCACGATTTAGCAAAACACAAAAATTACTTATCTGTCGGAAGACACTTTTTTTTTTTTTTTTCTTAAAATCAAACCTATTGATTTTTTACAATAGGCTCCGTCCCCTGCAGTCCGCAACCGCAGCAAAGCACCAGTGTAATTTCCTAATCAGCACACGCTGTTCGATGAAATTACAGACATTTTCAAAGATCCCCCACCACCACCACCACCACACCCACTTCCCCAATAAAAGTGCTGCCTGGTCATTTTGGCTGCATTACCTGTCTGCTCTCATATAATAATGCAATTATCTGGTGACCAGCGTAATAATCTTGCTGAATTACATCGTGACCTCCGTCTGTGTGGCTTGCTTTCACAGCTCGTCACTCCACAGGGTAATGGGGGAAAGACTGAACCCAAATGATCTACGTCTGATCAACCAGCGAGTGCAAGCATGCACGTAATGGACGCGGACACTCTCAAGGACAACAAGGACATAAAGTAGAAACACACAAATGCGCTGTCATATGAAAAAATACTGGGGTAAGTTACACGGGAAAAGTAATGCACCAGTCAGTTGTTAGTCTCTCGTCTCCCAGCGAGCAGCTACGTGGCTGACTCCATCCCCAGCCCCCCACCTCCCCACCCACTTTCCACGGGCTTTGATTCCATTTCGCAATTTTTTTATTTTTTCATTATTCCCTTTCAAATGCGACTTTGTCATCCAAAACCTGACGCTGTTGTTCCTCTGAGATGGAGATGAATATGTTATTTAAGACAATAAGACCAAAGAGAAAGCGATATGTCACTAGGGAATCATGAAACAGAATAAAAAAAAAAAAATGCCTCCATGGTGCATGTCGGAATATCTGCGCCTGACCACAATGGATTCAATCTTGTCTGTAATTTTAGACTACAGTCTGTGTCAGCGTGAGGCATGGTCAGTGACATTTGTTTGGGTAGCCCAACCTCTCCGGGAGGTTATCGGGTCACCGTCTGTCTTTGATTTTTAATTTCTGTTTCGTTACTTTGATCTGCTTCTTCCTCACTTTTTTGCTCTTTTTGTTGTAATGTATTATAAAGGAAGCTGTCTGATAGATGCCGTAGCATCTGAATGTGTGCGTAAGGAAAATGGTAAAATGATGAATAATTGATATGGAGTGTTAATTGTGTTATTGACACAACATGACAAGCATTAGGTAACAAAATCAGCAATAAAGTTAGTGAGAAAAGATGCCAGGAAGAACATGAAAGAAACCTTAAAAAAAAAACAAAAAATGTCATGTCAAATTAACCTGTTTCTCCTCTTGGGATCCAAAACTGAAATTCCCCGAGACCCAAGCTCACGAATGTATAATTAACTACAATAATCAACATGACTGTAACACTTTTCTGATGTTGTATATGAAGTGTTGATATCCAAAAACATTCTCAGTGTAGTTTTGCATCTCCTCTCTCTGGCTTTTCTCTGGCGCTCTACTAACAGTGGCGTGGTGGGCCATTCAGCAGAGAAGCTCTCTCCTGATTGGCTGACTGTTTTCTGCAGGTAAACACTGAAAGAAACCAAGTACTGCGAGGTTGGATGGTGGGTCTGGATGGTCTGGGTTCCCTGACCAATTTGGTACCCGAAGCATGTGCTTGGCATCGCAGTCAGTTTCACTACCAATGTTCATGCACTCACACAGAAACTGGGGAGCTTTGCGATTTTTGTTTTTAAACAGAAAATAACCCACAAAATAAAAAGCACAATTGACATTTTATGACAAATTATGAATACAATTTAAATAAGGCATTGCAAAATAAGATATTAGACATATAATAAGACATTAAAAATCATTGCACAATATATATATATGTATATATATATATATATAAAAGGCTGCTTCCTGAGGTGGAGGCAATAGTGATGGAGCACTTGATGCTGCTTTCAGATTGCATCTGAAGAGAGAAGTATATGAGACCACTTAGTGTTAAATTTTGACAATAAAAAAAGATGAAAACATTTGGAAAATGAATGGAAATTAGATAATATTCAATATTTATTGTCATTACAATGAAATGCAGTTCAGCATCTAACCAGAACGCAAAGTGCAGTGAAATAAGCTCAGGTATGGAGCAGAGGTTTTGGGCCCAAAGAGGTATTCACTCTGTCATTTTTGAGAGGCGAAAATTATTTATTTATTTATGCTGCATGCCATCTTCATTCACTCATAGCCCGTAACATGTAGGCTGATGCTTACGCTTCACAAGTGTTACCTTTCTTTTGACAAATGAGCCTAGATGTTACTGCCTGGGAGTAAATGAAGATGACACACAACGTAAATGAACAATTTCATTTCCGTTTAGCAACTCAGTGTGACAAAGCAGGGCAAACGTCGGCTCACCAGATGTCAATAACAAAGTACGACACAGCCAGCAGGTTAAAACAACACCCGAACAGAAATAACGTCAATATTTCCAAGGTGGAGTAACGTTGCTCCAACGACTACTACTGAAGCAATAAACTATTCATTTTACCTGATTTATTGTCAAAAAAAGGCCATCTCACTTTTTTTTTTTTTTAACAATATGGGACCTTTAAATTAAAAGTAAGAACATGTGACCTTGTTTTTTGTGTGTCTGAGTATTTGACAATAGATTTTCTGCAGTCTTCTGTCATCTGCAAACACTATCATGATATTTGTCTTTATATTGATGTTTTCATATTAATTTATGATGTTAACGTTTAGTTGTGGACTCCCTGAATCTGACTTATGCTGGAAAAGTATGTATGGGAGCAGAAGCAAGAAAATAATAAAAAAGGCTAAGAAAAAAAACATATAATAAAAGCGACATGAGAGAGAAATATACATCAGAAGAGACAAGAAAAGAGTAAGTAAGTTGGACGAAAATGCACAGAGGCAGTAGGAGAAAATAAGACATAGAGAGGGGAAGAAAGAGATTAAGAACGCTGAGTGGCGAGTAGCTCCCTGTGCCCCTGTTGTCTCGACATACCAAAAAGGAGGGAGAGATAGAGAGGGGAGAGGAAAGAGGGGGAGATGACAAGACAACCAGACAGCAGCATCAAAGCGGGTCAGAGGAAACCAGGCTTGGAAACAATATCAAAGCTCTCAACAAGGGGCACCAGAGGAGAAGACAAGAGCTGGTGTGGCAACATGCAGACGTGTGTGTGTTTGTGCGTGTGTGTGATATACGTGTACGCTTTTAGCAAATACATCCATACACAAGCCTCTGCATGTCTAATAATTGTGTCTCTTTGCATTTCGCTGCGTATTCGGGACTGTATGTACTGTATTTGTACATTGCGTTTGCATATGTGCTTGCGTGTGTGTGTGTGTGTGTGTGTGTGTGCGTGGGGGTAAAAATCTGGAGTGCTGACAGAGCAAACACAACACTGCTCTCCTCTCGCTTCAATGTGCAGACAAGCCCTTGGCAGCCCAACTTGTCCGAGCATCAGAAAGCGAGGCTACCAACACAGATGGTCAAAAGCGAAGATGCTGGAAAACAAAATGGTTTGCGGCGCACAAGTGGCAGTCCGCCAAAATGCCAACAAAGCCCAGACTAAGAGGTCCCACCAACAATATGTTTAGTTAGATATGAGGATGTTAAATGGTTTTGCAGTGAGATTTTCCCCGCGACGACCCTGGAATGTCTTTTACTTCATTTTTGCCCAGCTGTGTTGTATTGAAGGAGACTTGCAGCTGAAACTTCCAGCCAGATTTGAACCCGGGGCAGTGATGGGGAGTGTGCGCCGTGGATTTTCTGAGCTACATTGAAACACGAGAACCAAAGTTTGACTTTTTTGGGACCTTGACAAGTTAAAGAACAGGGTTTTTACAGTTGTTGTAAAGTCATGGTTATATTGTAGGACACTGTGAAAAGCATTGGAGCCACAACACTATCGGGAGCCTTCTCTGACTAACTCCGATCTGCTGCTAATGAACTATATTGCTATGGTGTTGCGAAGGAAATCCCACTGAATAGTTTTGACCAAATTGTACGTTTAAAAAAAAAACTCAGATTCTATGTGTTTTGCCTCATTTTTTCTTCACATTAAAAGGTGGATTTTTTTTTTTTTTCTTTTCCTTGTTATTTTGCACGTCACAGTGGAGAGCAGCATTTTCCCATTGCACAAGGTGAAGGCTTAACTGGCAAATTACCAGATGGTTGGTGGATGTAAAGATTGGTACTATAATCCCTCCTCTCTGTTTTAATCTCTCAGACAGTTTCCTGCCCACATCTCAACATGGATGAAATTGCTTTAACTCCCCTGTAAATAGTTGAACTGACTTAAGGATCAGGACCTTTAAGGGCCTGTGGCTGCAATGAACAAAACACTCCCTTCTTTCTCTCTCTCTCTCTCTCTTTCTCTCTCTCTGTCCTCTACCTCTCCTCCTCTTCTCAAGTCTCATTTATCAGACCTAAGGACAACTATGCTTTTTCTCATGTAGATTTTTCTGTTTAATTATAATCAATTTAAATTTGGTTAATTATATTTGCATTTTAAGTAATCCATTTGCTAATTAGCTAACCGTTTTTGTTTTTTGTTTTTTTTACCAAAGAGGGACTGTCCAAATGTATCCTCATTTAAGATTAATATATTGTGTTGCCAGATCAATAACATGGATCAATGATGTAAGAACGTGTGGACCGGTGCGACGAGTCTTTCAGTGTCTTCAGAAGCAATAATCTCACCAAAACATGAATAAATATCTCCCAACGCTGGTGACATCAGTGTCAAGATTTTCCAGCCCTGGGAAAAAAAACAAAACAAAACATGGGAAGTGTGTCAGATTGAGATTAAGTGAAAACACTGTCCGTAGATGTGGCCGTGGAAACGGCTCAGCGTCGTCTCCGCTGGGCACATAAATGTAACTCATTTGGAGCGGATGGGAGAATATTGTTCTGCATTTATTCCTCCTTAACTTTTAATAATGTGCCGGTTTACTACCTCCATCAAAAAGACAGGAATCAGCTTCCCTGGCACAACACAATAAAAGATACACACGATGTCTTTGGATACTATAAGATGATATGTTTTAGACCTGATTCCAGAGGGCATTACACTGGTGAACAGTAATAACATGAAATACTACATAGGCTGACCAGTGTTATGATATATTATTACTGTAGTTCAACTCTTCCACTACTTTTATTTTTTGGTTGTTTTGTGTCCGTCAATAAATTTCTTGCATTAATCTTTCCTTGCAAATGTGCTTGCTCCATTCCACTGTGAGGGATGAATAGAGAATTTTGAATTAAATTGAAGTAATTTTTATAATTCAAAAATGTAATTTGATTTTTTTTTATTTTTTTTTTTTTAAATGAGGGCTAATATTCTGGTGGCACACTTTGGACTCTTCTTTCTGCTCTGGCAGATTAAACTTTACCTACAGTGCTGCTTGAAAGTTTGTGAACCCTCCAGACATGGTCACTGTTTTTGTAAAAAAAACACTACAATAACCTTATTACACATACATCCAAATCCCAATTCGTAAAGCACACCTTCCAAATAATGGACACACACACAAAAATAGATATATTTTCATTATTTAATTCAACAAAGGCTGTTTATTTCACAAAAAACTGAAAATTTAACATGTGCTAAAGTATGTGAACCGTTGTATTAGCAGCTTGTGGCTCCTCCTTTTGCAGCCATTACTTCAACCAAACGTCTTCTGTAACCACTAACCAGTCTCCCACATCTGCTTATGGGGATTTTTGCCCACTCCTCCTTGCAGAACTGAGCCAGTTGGGAGAGGTTGGAGGGACATCTGGTATGTTCTTTTCTTCATATGCAGTGTTGGCTTTTCTCCAAACATGTTGGTTTTGATTATGACCAAATAATTCTATTTTGGACTCGTCTCTCCAGAGAATGGACGTCCAGAAGGCCTCTGGTTTGTCCAAGGGCTCTCTGGCCAAGTTGAAACGGGCAGCTTTGTTCTTTTTTGAGAGCAGAGGCTTCCTTCTATCAAACCTCCCATGAATGTCATGGCTATTCAATTTTTGTCTGATTGTAGACGCATGCACATTTGTCCCAGATGCTACCAGAGAGGTCTGCAATTCTCTAGAGGTGATGTGTGGGTTGGCCTTTACCCGATTTATTATTTTTCTGGTGCTTCTGGGTGATAGTTTTGATGGCCGTCCACTTCTAGGCAGAGTTGCTGTCAAGTTGAAGGCCCCCCACTTGTAAATGATTTGTCTTACAGTGGATGGATGGAGCTGGAATCTTTTGGGGATGGTCTTATAGCCCTCCCCAGACTGATGGACTGTCACTACCCTCTTCTTCATGTCCTCAGATATCTCCTTTGCTCTGTGCATTGTTGATTTGTGTGGGGCCACAGTGGTTTGGTTGGTTTCCACTCTCTTTTAATTATTGCAGGACAAACCCTTTCCCAAGGACGTCTCGTTTCATTGGTCTGCTTAAATGAATAATTCAGCACCCAAATGTGTTTCACCTGAGTCTGTTACCTGCTTGACTTAACCAATGCAGCTGAGGGTTCACTTGCTTTTGCACATACATGTTTCATGTAGTTTTTGGGCTACTTCAACAAGTCCCACTAAACAAGTGCATGCAACTGATAAACATATATCTGACATTTCATACATAAAAACTGGCGATGACAAAATAATAAAATCATGGTAAAACAACAGAAACATCTAAACTGCTCAAGGGGCTCACATACTTTCAAGCAGCAGTGTATATCTAAAGATCAGATCTTTGCTATGGACCCTAACTGTTCATGCCTTGACACACACTGTGCGCTGCAGTGTTGAGTTATCAGGCGGTTCCTGAAATGCTGGGTACGTACAGTATCTGCTCTTGGATGACAGCTCAATAAAGCTTCATTTCTCTCATTAGTCATATGACATGTCTGGCTGTGAGGACTATGTGTGTGTGTGGGGGGCAAGGCGAGGGACAACGGAAAGGGAGAGAGTTGTATACTGTAGATGACAAAAGAGCAACAGAGAGTTAGAGGAGAAACATGAGACTGAGGAGTGGCAGGTTTGGGGTCGGGGAGGGTTTGGGGGTGTGTGGGTGAAGTACACTATAGGCTAGTGAGGGAGAGAGAGCAAATTGAATAGGAGGAAGAGAAAGAGGAAGAGATACTGGAAGAGACAGACAGGATAGCGGTATGGACGGAGGCACTTAAGGATGAGAGTGAAAGGCAGAGAAAGACAGACAGAGGAGGGAGAGTAAATTGACTGCCGCATGTCACATGGAAACAGTCCCTAATTGGCCAATCAGCCGACCCCAGATTGAGCCTGCCGTTTTCTCTGACACTACCAGAGCACCTGTACCTCACTGACAGGCACACATACACACACACACACATATACACACACACACACATATATACACACACACACAGACACACACACAAATCTTCAAACATTACATCTGCCTCCATTACCACCTCTTCATCCTCTCCTTCCATTTCTGACATGTACTTTTAAGAAAGATCCCTGACAGCGGGGAGCTGACAAAGAGGGAGGAGAGAGAGATAGGGAGACAGTGAAAGGGAGCAAACTTTTTTTTTTTTTTTTTTTTTATTCTTCGGGATGTACATCAGCTTCACTTCATCAGCTGCCCCCACCAGCATGGCAACCTTTGCGTGCTAAGAAATAAATATAGAGCACATTACATTTCAAATAAAAATGTCCTGTCTTAACATGAAAGGTTTCGTGATTTATCTGAGGATAACTCCTCTGTTAGAGGAGAAATTTCATCTGAGCTATTGATGTAATTTATTCAGATGTCAAAATTAGTTATAAAAAATGTCATCCTTTCATCACCATATGTATGAAAGAACAGGGCGGCAGGTGCAGCAGCTGTTATCAGTGAAAAAGAGCTGATAAACTGATTATATACCTGCTCGCCACCAAATAGAAAGTTAGCATTTGGCTGGTGAACATAGTGGCACATCTAGCTGCTAGTGCCACATACAGTGATTTTCTTTCTCCTGGTTTGCAGCAAGATACACCTGAAACTTATTCATATATCAGCTATCGTGAGACTGTGTGCAATGTGTTTTATCTTTCCAGCTGTGCGTCCATCATTCTTCCCCCCTTTCTCGCAAAAAAGGGTAATAGTCGACAGTGTACAGTAGCTGGCATTAGTCTAGCTTCCATCAAAGTAGGACAGATTTTTATCTTCGAATAAAATCCAAATAAATGTGCTTTTCTTTCCACTGGAGTTGGGTGCATCAAGGTAAACGGATTTGTGGCATGAACTCTCGGTCTCTGTGACATCAAACCAAGAACAGGAAGAGGGCGCAATGAGATGATTTAAATGAGAGAGCGCCAGTCAAACCTCAAATGAATGAAAATGAGGTGGAACGTAATGAAAATCTGAGGAAGGTTACAGTTCTGGCTACAGATATGATGTGTCATCTGGATGTAGTGTAGTGCTATTATAACAATATAAGGGAATTATTCCATTTAAATTTGACATATATACATATATGTTACATAGTAATAATTAAAAATTTATGTATGAGAGGTGAGCAGCAGGTCAGGCTCAGTTCATGGGCCTGCGTTGCCACCTTGAGCCATGTCCTGCCACATCCTGCCCTATAACACTCTCACACCCTTTGGGAGGGAGTTGACGCACCATCCTTCGATCGTGTTTTGTTTTGTTTATTTCCCTTTAAGAACGAGGAGGGTTGCACGTCATCGCCCTGCCCCTGCCTGCCCACCACTAATATTCATGTGCTGAAATCATAAGGTCTATGTGTTTAAACTAACCTCAAGAAAAATCTCTCTTTCATTGCGCTCTGAGCTACACCCACCAACCTATAAATTCCTTTCTAGCTCACCGATTGATACTTCAACACTCAACTGTGAACTGTGTTGAGTTTCATTATTTCACGCGCAGTTTCGTTATTCATGTTTGAAATAGAACATGACATTTTTCTAAGGGCTTAAATAATTCAACAGTCACGAGCTAGCATGTTTGACATGTGCTGTAAGTGGCAAAAACATCACAGACACTGACTGTTTTCTTTGTGCAACTCAAAAACATGTCCAAAATAGCTTCACTTGTTTACTGCAGTAATACATGACACCATGCTGGAGCTGTAGTAGAACATGAAGCATCCTCAGTGAGACAAGAGAGAGGCATTGTAGGGAGGTTGTTTGATTCTTTGCTATTGGGAACACACACACACATACGCATAAACACACGTCCCCCTACACGCACGCACACACAAACACACAGACACAGGGTTGATTTCTTGGTAAGAATGAAGCAGTACAAGCAGACCCCGGGTCTGCTGTGATCTCTGGATAAATGGCCTCTGGTATCACTTTACTCCTCTGAATATAGGAATACACGCACACACACACACACACACACACACACACACACACACACACAAGTACACGCACGTGCACAAACACACATGAAGACATGCAACGGCTCTCTATACCTCTACAAAGGTTGACGAATTATTCTAAAAGATGAGACATAAGTGTGAATGTATGCTTCTTCCTGCCTTCACACAAACACACACATCTACACACACCCACACACACACACACATGCACAAAAGGGAGATGAATTACTGAGTGGATGGGATCTGACGTAACCCATCGTGGAAGTAGGTCACATGGGGGGAGACAGGTCATCAGGGAAATAACACTGCAGTTGTACTACCTTCCTCTCTGTCTCTAACCCTCCCTCAGTATCATTGTCTTTCCTTCTCTCCATTCATCCTGTCTTTTGGACTCCAAGATGAAATAAAAAAAAGATGCAATTGCAATTCTAAAATTAATCATTTCACGCCAGCTGGTTAACTCCGAACATGTTCTTGGTTAGATCCCCTCATCGCTTAAGTCTGTGGCTGTAGAAATCAAGTCAATACCAGTTTAGAGAGATAAGATGAAAGCAGAGTGTCTACAAAGCTGACATTTATAAAAAGAAAAGAAAATTAGCCTAAAAAAAATAAATTAAAATGCGCTTTATCTGAAATCATTGACACTGGGAAATATTTCCCTCTAAATCCTGGAGCCTCCGCTGTTTGCTGACAATCTGCAGGTGCTGGAAAGAGTCGCTGCATCTGGCCATAGTGTTGCAATACTCCCAGTGTTTGTGCATTTCCTGTTGTGTACAGATGAGAAAGAGAAGTTGTGTCATTAATTAATAAGCATTAAAAGTGTTGGTTGGCTGATTTTTCAACTTCAGACAGAGCCGGTCCAGATGTTACCTAGCTGCTAGCTTAGTGAGCTAGGCTAGTCAATGATGCAAACCTGTCTCCCAGATATTTTGTTTACAAAATGAAACTGCGACTAGATTGTGTTTTGTATTAACTTAATGAGGGAATGATACATTACATTACAATATATCCACTCTTGCGTTACATTAGCTTCCTGGGGCGCCTACAACACTGTCAAACTTTTTTATCACAACACTTTGTTAAGGCTAGAGAAAGAAATGTGGTCTGGTTTGACACAGAAAATGTTGATAGTGACTTCGGACACAACACGTTTACAAAGTGTAACCTGTTCTTTCACCTTAACCAAGGTGCTCCTGTTGGCTAAACCCTACCCTGAGTTTTGGTCTCCGTTGTGACAGTTGTGCACTTTGTACTCCCGCCATACACCACAACCATGACTTGGCAACTCAGTTAATAAATGATAAAAAAAAAAAAAAAGGCTGCCTCTAATGTAAAGTCATCAACTCCAACATGGAGGATTGCATCAATTTACCCATGTAACAGCAGGTAAGCTAACGGCAGCTAAGTGAACAGCTGCTAAGCTAATGGAAGCTAGGCCAGAGGGATGACGCGAGTTCACTTATCCACAGGACTCTGTTTTAGTTCCTTCATGACAAAACATGACTGGGCTCTTTTCTCCTCTTTCTCTCTTTTATGCATTTTCATTCCTAGTTGAAAGACGAGCCAAAGGCACAACCCGAATCTTCATCCATACATCCTCATTATTCTGTCACTTTAATACATTTCCACTCTTGCATAATTTAGTTACATGAGGCCCTGCATAAAGTCACAACCCACAACAAAACAGTCTCCTCCAATTCCAACTGACACGCAAGCGCATGCACGCTAGTGTGACTGTCCATACACTTGCAGTAATTAAGCCATCTGGATATCAAACTAGCTAGCTTAGCCTCAGGGTAGAATGACAGCAGTGGCTTGGTGCGTGCGCCTGTGTGTGTGTGTGTGTGTGTGTGTGTGTGTGTGTGTGTGTGCGTGTGTGCGTGTGTGCATGTGGCGTTCCTGTGTATGTGCCAGTCAGGTGCATGCATTCATGTCTGTGTGATGTGGCATAAGGCCAAGCTACTGGCTGCAACAGTGAGATTCTGTTTTTAGTTTCTTTCACTCTGCACTAATCCAATTGTCCAAAGAGAGAGAGAGAGAGTGAGTCAGAGAGAGAGAGAGAGAGAGAGAGAGTCGGTGAGGGAGAGCAATCTACAACTGGCTGCTCTCCAATTCTAAATGGCAGGCAGGATGGGGATATCTATTAGACGGTGAGAGTACAGGAAACACACCCAACCACCCCCACGCACACGGACACATGCATGCACGCACATACAAAGACTCAGGCTAACATGCCCACAAGCTTCTCACAGGCACATAAACAAGCACTCATTCACACACATATTATAATTGCCACAACAATGGCTACGAGTGCACACTAACAACGCCCCACACACACACACACACCAACCCCCCACCAACCAACCAACCACCTCACAAGCCCTGGCTGCATAAAAAAAAAATCAAAGGGGACAAAAAAACCTGTAGATGCATAAACCGACATGCAATTAGAATGACAAAATGACTCTGCCTCGGCGCTTTTTCTCTCTCTCTCTCCACATCTCCTCTGCAGGGCTTGTTGATGGTCTGACTGTACCTGGAAGTCTCAGTGCTGCCTGGTGTCGCTTCTTGTCAGAAGATAGGTCCCACAGTGCCATCTGCTGGACAAATGTCTTGTCTGGTGGCTTCCTGGTCACAACATTCACAATGGAACATCACATCATTCATTCAGTATTTGACCTTTTATGTATATATTTTTTTGTTTTGTTTTTTGGTTAGTAAATGTAACACTTTACCAATAACTTGACATGAAGTGTACATGCACATCTACACACGTGCTAACATGTAGAGTGAACCTCAAGGGGAACTTGTTGTTTTCATCCAGTATTATAATACTATAATAATAACAATAGGTTTATCATACAATTTTTCTTGACCATGAGGAGATGGGTTTGAAATGACACGTAGGCCTTCATGTTGGCAAAATCAGACATACAGATTACACTGTAGTTATAAATATAAGAACACCATGGTTCCCAACCTGGGGTTTGGGACCCCTCAGGGTTACCAGGGATACCTGGATTTAAGAGCAAGGAAGAAAAAAGACTTTACAGAACTACTCTTTAATTTGCTTTCTCGCTTTTTTTTCTCCATTATTTTCAGTGAAATGTACTTTCACAGCCTTTATGTAGCTTTCAGATTTCTGAGAGTGAGAAAAAAATTGTTTATTTGAGCTCCTCATATCTAATGCGCACCTTCAGTAGACCATAACCTGTGAGGACGGGGTCACAAGGATACATTGCTTTGGTTTCAGGGGTCACAAACCAGAGGGATGGGAGCTGGCTTGAGTGACAAAATGCAATAAGTCAAAGAAAATAATAAGAAATAAAATATAAGATGGACATAAATTTGACAGAAAAAAAAGCTGGAGATGCATTAATCATCAATGCATCTGTCATTCAGAATTAGTAATGGTCTTCTCCTTTGAGAGCCCTAGGTCTTTTATTGTTGTGGGCGTACATGTTTTTCTTTTTTCTTTTTTTTTTTTTTTTTAACAGAAAATTCTTGGGAGTCACTAAAATCACGAAACTATCATCATATTCATCACTTTCAACACAGAGACCTTAATCTTTGTCCTTTGTCTTTCTCAATAGCTCAGCTGAAAAAAAAAAAATGTTGCGGTCTAGCTAGCAGCCACACACACACACACCCACACACACACACACACACACAAATATTATAAAGAAATAAAGAAAAAAAAAATTTTTTTTGTCCAGTTTAAGTCTCTCAGGCTGCACTTCCCTTCAAGCTAGATGTTAGACAAGAAAGTCCTGCCACTCATCTGGTGGCTGTGATAGATAACCGGACCACCTGACTAACACATATTTGTCTGAAATGTCTTCAGCAACGAGGCATACAAAGCATACCTTCATGGCAGTCTTATCACAAAGAGTTGTTGTGATATACACAACACCTGAGTTCTGTTTATATTACAGGCTAGCCAATATCCTGTTTCCCTGACAGTAGTGATGTGTGTGTGTGTGTGTGTGTGTGTATGTGTGTGCACTGGAGGTGTGTTTGACTTCAGCTCAGGGCTGACTTCATGCCAGCAGACTCAATAATCACGCATAACACCGGCCATCGCCTTCTTAATTTCCTGTCATAATAACAATCAACACATTTTGAGGTAAAGGAGACACAAGGGTGGAGTTTGCTAAGATATTTATGCTTTGTCTCAAGCAAAGTGAATAGGTGGAGAATAAAGGAGGTGTGACTTGTGTGACAGTGTTGATAATAGGGGGGCACTGTGAAATGTGATGAAGTGGAGAAGAGCATTTCAATTTCAAATGTCTGTGGGAACATGGGGCTATGATATTAACAAGGAGCGCTGCTGAGATCAGGATGTGTGTGTGTGTGTGTGTGTGTGTGTGTGTGTGTGTGTGTGTGTGTGTGTGTGCTTGATTGTGTATGAAGGAGAATATTTATCAGTCTGTGTTATATGTGTGTGTGTGTGTGTGTGTGTGTGTGTGTGTGTGTGACTGCATAGATGTCTCAAACAGACAGTTGGACAAACAGAAATAGCCAGGAGATGAAAGTGAGACATGGAGTAGTGGGTAGTTGGGGGTGTTGGGGGGGTGCAGTTGTGTTTAAAATGGCAAACATGTTAAAGTCAAGTGGGACTGAAAAACAATTTAATTATGGATTTAATAAGACAATAATAAGCTGGAGTTCATATTTCAACATCATATCAGTGCCAATGTTGTATTTGTGTAAAATTAATTATGTGAGTGATGCTAAATGAGAACCACTGGATCTTTCACCCAGGGTGGTTTTTTTTTTTTTTTTTCCCTATTACACACACCATTACCATTACCTTATCCCAAAGAAATTTCTTAATGGATCATCCATTATGGATTGCCAATCTAATTTTGAAACGACACACGTTTGGTGAATTACATCCCACAGATGCTGCCCCATGAAACACATATTTCTCCAGTTACATATTGCTCAAGCTTAAGGTGATAATTGAACAATTTGGGCTCATTTGCTTTCCTGTTAAAAGTGAGTTGAGAGACTCACTGAGACTGATACCGTTCTCATGTTTTAGGCTGAACATGACCCTGCAGCCCGCAAACAGCTAGCTTTTAGCTCCGGCATGGAGGCTGGAAACAGGAGGACACGGCGAGACTCGCGGTTGACATGTTTTTGTGCTAAGCTAAGGCTATCGCTTCACATCTTCCATTCAGACACGATGCGGGTAGATGTCGAACGATTCCTTCGCAGTGTAAAACAGCCCATGACCATCGATGATAAGTGTCCAGAAGGAGTTTATTAGCTGTGACTGCTCTGCTAATGTTCATTTTAAGCTAGTTTGGTTTACAAGAGGCTAAGCTAATTTGGCATTTAGCATTCCTTCACTCTCACACACACACAGCCAGTGCTTGTTGTTTATTGAGGCTTGGCCTCCTTAATGATGAAGACAAATGAGCTCATTATCAAGTGTTTGTGTGTGTGAGTAAGTGTGTGTTTTGTGTTTTCATGTGTTGCCCACATGCATCTGCCAGTCTACTGTAGGTGTGTGTTCTCAGGAGTACGTGTGGCCTTGTTTTGAAGGAAAGCTCCGTCTCATGAGGTCAATTGCTTCGTTTAGCCTTTAGTTGTTGAATCTTCCCTCTTTTAAACTCAACTCAAAATTCGCATCCTGTCCTGACTGCATGTGTAGCTCAAGTGTGTTCTTGCTCATGATCGGCCAATCATCAGCAATGATGAGCTGCAGAGCAAGCAAAATAAGGGAGTGGCTCTTTTCTCATTTTCACCTGAATTGCATTGTGCGTCCATACGGCTGCATTGTACGTTTAGCCAGATGTTGTTCATTTGCTAAACATATTTACCATAAGCTTTCATGAATGAGAGAAACAGTGAGACAGAGAATCCTTGCTCTGTAAGTTAACTAACACCTAAAAGCATTTTAATCTAAAGAGATCATTTGGGAATAAATTAATAGCTAATGGTGTGTTTAGTAGCAAGCTTGTACGTGGGAACTGTGGTATAATGAGGCTCGGGGAGGGTTTGCCTTGAGAGAACACATCAGATTGTGATAGTGCATGCAGAGGGTGCTGCAGTACTAATGCTGGACATTAGGGGGTGGTAAAAGACAGAGGGGCAAATGGAAGCTCTCCATGAGGAAAACGTGAGCAAATGAAATGCAACATTTCGAACAAGGCATGAAATTACTGACACTTTTCAGGCGTAACCCTGTTATGAATCCCTCCACTTTATTGATCATCCACTGGTCACAATGTTACCATACAAAACCAAATTCCAACATGGAACTGTATTGGAATGTGATTATTATTTTTAATACGCACACACACATTCAATAACAAAATTAAATACAGTTGTTTTTAAAAAATAAACGGCGCAGAGGAAGAGACACATTGAGTGATATTAAGACATGCAGTGACAAATATAAAAAATAGACATTTCTTTTCTTTTTCTGTACAAACATACATAGACACATATAAATATATAGAAGTAGAAAAGAGTGTATTTTTAAAATACAAAGGTCAAATTGTACAGTTACATTCCATAATAACAAAACAGGAGACATAGCACAATATTCAAGTGAGTTTGCCTTTTTCCACAGACACTGTACAATATTGTACACTGTAAAAGCAGAAATTAGATCACACAACTGTTGGTTTCTCCCTGTGGAGTCTGTTCACGCTGCTGTAAACATTACAAATGAAGTAAGGGTACAGTTTTTGTTGGTGGATTTCTGTTTGAAATCACTCATTCAAGCAACTTTCAGGGAGAGACTGTAATGACAACTGAGCAATCTGTTCTCGGAGCACTCACTTTCATGCCTTCATGTCACCGCCGTCACAACTTCAGTGCCATGTTTTACTTTTCTCTGTGAGTCTCTCAGCACTGAGCAGCAAAGAGGATATTTGGTAAATTAAACAAGACAAGCATTACAGTGAACAAGAAACAGTCATCATATAGTTTATACATGTTGGCACAAAGAACACGCGTTTGCCAGAATGTGTTGAAATGTTGCTCCCATCACACAGTGAAACCATGCTACGCCTTCTCTATTGGTTCCTCTCTAGTTCTGTCTGACGTCCTGCAGCAGTTTGTTGATCTCGTGCACCAGCTCACTAGCGTCCATGCTCGCCTCGTGGCGGCTCTCACTGCACTTGCCACCTTGGTGACCCTGATGGAAGACACCATCAAAGTCATCTTCCTCATAGTTCTCTGGGATTTCTTCCATGGCCGGCAGCCATTTGAGGTGCGGCGGCTGTCCATTAGTGGAGGTGGAAGTGGAAGTGGAGGACGAAGAAGAGGAAGAAGAAGAGGAGGAAGAAACGTGGTTGGTCCCCACAGATCCACTTCCAGGGTTTAGGTAGTGGGTATTCGCTGCCCATGCAGCCACACCTGGAGGATAAGCTGGACCTTTCCCACCTGGCAGCAAGCCTCTACGGTTGTCCTGAGGAACTGCGTTGTTACTATGGTTACCGGCAATGTTGCCACCACGTCCGCTTCCTCTCTCAGTGGTCGATGAGGACGAGGGGGGGCTCGTTTCAGTGCACTCTGTGTATGAGTCCATATTAGGGGGCAGCAGCCGCTGGAACACAGAGTTCATCTCTGTGAGGAGGGAGCCAGCCCCTCCTCCAGCTGCACATGCATCTCCTCCTCCAGCGACGACTCCCCCAGCTCCGGCTTCCTCGCTCCCCAACTCCTTGCCAAAAGTGGAGAAGCTCTTGCGGCGCTCCGAGTCAACCGAGGACTGGTCATCGTCGAGCTGTGGCTGCTGCGTGGACTCCTCCCCGGGGATGTACATGTTGTTGCGGTAGTCAGAGGAGGAAGCGGGCGATGAGAGGGGGGGCATCCAGCACTGGTCAGAGTGTCCCAGGACGCGACATTCATCCGTGCACAGTCTCATAGCTAAAGCAAAAAGAAAAAGGGGAGAGATTTAGTCAGGAACAGAAAACTTTTTTTTTCATGATATTTACTGCGAAAAAACAGGGAACAACAGCAAAACAATGCAACTGATAGAACAATCAAAACTCCTTAGACTGAAGAGGGGTTTGTTAAAAATGTGATGCACAAAAAATGTCAATATGCTTGAATAATACATATCATAAACCCCAGGTAAGGTATTGTTATACTTGAAGAGATACACAGTTCAGCAGGAGGTCAGGGCTCTGATTTCTTCTTTATGTTATTTTTTTGCATGGAAACAATAGCAGGGCTGTTGAGTCTGACAAACCTAGCCTTATGCTGTTCGAATGCTTCATGTACAATACCTATTGAATATTTTATATGGCAGTGCTTCAGCCGTTCATTAATATCAAAATCAGAGCTCCGCCTGGTAGTTGTGAGTTTCCCTCTTTTTCTTTTCTTTTTTTTTTTTTTTTCCTTTTTCCTCCTGATACTCCTGCTTGGAGGAGCAGATCGGTGGTATTTACAGCCTACAACACGAATATCCGGAAAGTGCCAGGTATGAAAACAATCACAGGAGCTGGATAAATAAATAAATAAGTCAACAACTGCCAGATCCCACTCGAATGGCATCACAGGCAGATGTTAATGTAATATTTGGCTGCTCTGCTGAGTAGGTACACACACCCAACTGTGTGGCTGAGGAAGGGATTTGCTTGTTTAGTTCTTTTATCATATCTAGCATGAATAGCCACATTTGCCCATCTAAATAGAAAAATCTAAACAAATTAAATCTATTGGAGAGAAACAGGGATAATCCTCCCTCTCGGCCCATTATCTCCTTCCCCTCCCCTTTTTTTCTCTGTATTAGCTTAAAAGATAGTGGAAGGGAAGGGGAAGGAGGAGGGTGGCAACACCTCCAAGTCTTTCTCAAAGGGGAAAAAAAAAAGAGATAAAGAAAGACCGTCCATGTCCACCACCCCTCCCTTTATCCATCTCAATAAAGATAGAGAATACATTAACAACTACAGAAGAGAGAGAGAGAGCGATGCTGATGAGCTCTTGGGCATGTGAGGGAGGGACAATCAGAAAGAGAGCGAGAGAGAGAGACAGAGAGAGAGAATAACATCATTCTAAAAGCAATTACTATGAATTCTCCTCAGTTCAGACATGAAAGCGTACCACTGTCACTCACCGGGGGAACAAAAAAAAAAAGAAAGAAAAGAAAAAGAAGGGAGGAATAAAAACAGCACCCTGAGACGCATACCGATGAGTGACAGGCAACTCATCTCCGCTCCAGGGAGGATTTTACAGACACGACTCTATCTGAGGGGCAGATAACGCACGCACACACACACACACACACACAGGCGCACGCACACACAGTAACACAAACAGCTAGACACACTGTAACCTCTCTCAGTGTGATAACGAGCGTGGAAATGAGGGCCGTGTGGAAGAATGGGGCTGAGTACAATGGGGATTGTGTTGGCAACAGGGTGAATAGAGTGGCTGTATAGGCAGGTGTACAGACAAATAATGGGCTTAAGCCTGGTTCTGTCCACGGTGCTGAAATTTGTCAGGCGGCAGGTACATGAGAGGGCTCGGGTGTGGTCTGGAGGAGAGCTCAGGTTCCGTTCTCGCTAAATCGTAAATTTAGTCAGAGAAAAACAAATATCTCGTTGTATCTTCTCATTGCAGATGAGACCAGCAGTGAGAAGCTTTTTTTTAGTCAAATCAAGTCAGTTCAAGTGACTGCGTGGATCAAAATCCATCTGAAAGTGTACACGCAACCTTTGCAAAATAAGACGAAGCGGAGGTGTGATTGGGCTGCGAAGGTGAGATAATAGCTGGGTGTGAGGTATCAGGGAGGAAGATGCTGGGTATGTGACTCAGCTGAGTGGAGCCAGTTTGGTATGTCATCGTGAGAAAGGTGCAAATCAAACAAAAGAAAAAAAAAAAAAAAGGAACACAAAGAGGTTGGTACAGTGTGTAAGGAGAGGAAGGGGCGTAGAAATGAGGGGGGGGCTTGTAAAGACTCACCTGGGTGGAGTCGGTGGTGCATTTCGAGGTGTATCAGGTCAGAAAAGCCCTCCCCCAGCAGCAGCCTGTCCACGGGGGATTCCCTCCCCATGTCACAGTCACTGTCCCCCGCCTCGCTGTCCCCACGGCCACTGTCCTTCAGGCTGAACTTGTCCATGTCTTGTAATGCATACCTGCGGGGTGGGAGGGGGTGGGGGCGTTTACGGATAGGTTACAAACACATCCAGTATTTACCACAAACACAGAGCTGTGTGCATG
>CM076650.1:21763141-21765641 GCA_038496675.1 Rachycentron canadum | reverse complement strand
CTGGGAGTCCCCCGGTCCTCCGCCACCACCGTCAGACTGAACTCTGACCTCTTCTCTCTGTCCAGGGACACGTTGGTCAAAATCATATAGTTGTTCTCATAAGTCTTTTGCAGTTTGAAATAGCCCTGGCCGTGAAGTTTACACTCCACCTCTCCATTCAAGCCCGAGTCCAGGTCCTCCACCCTCACCAAAGCCACAAACGTGTCCAAAGCAGAAGCCTCAGATATATAAGCCGCATCCCCGTTGCCCTGGGAGGACATGAGGTTGATGCTGATGTCAGGTTTGTTGTCGTTCACATCTACCACTTTGACCAGGATCTTGCAGTGGGCGGGCATTGAGTTCGGACCCATGTCCTGCGCCTGCACGTCAATGTCGTAGGAGTTGACGGCCTCGTAGTCCACGCGCCTGATGAGGGTCAGGTGACCGCTGTCGGGGTGGATTCTGAACGTCTCCATTATTTTGGGGGACACGTGACTGCTGAAGGAGTAGACTATTTTGGCGTTGGTGCCCTCGTCCGCGTCGGTGGCGTTCAGGTCCACGAGCAGAGTGCCAACAGGTGCGTTTTCGGGAAGGTTTATGACATATGACGACTTGTCAAAAATCGGGCTGTTGTCGTTGGAGTCAGCGACGCTGATTCTGAGGAGGGTCGAACCCGTCCTCGGGGGAACGCCCCTGTCGGAGGCCGTGTACTGAAGTTCGTAACTGGAGCGCACCTCCCGGTCCAGCTCCCTGAGCACCACCAGCTCCGCATACTTCGCCCCGTCGGTCCTGGACTGGATGTCAATCTTGAAAAAGTTGTTGGGCTCCAGGGCGTAAGTGTAGAGCGAGTTCTCCCCGACGTCGGGGTCCGTGGCGCTGTCCAGGGGAATGCGCGCTCCCACGGCCGCGCTCTCGGAGATCTCGATGGGGATGACGGCGCGGGCGAACTGCGGCGCGTTGTCGTTGATGTCCAGCACTTCCACCTCGACGTGGAACAGCTGCAGGTGCTCGGTGGGCAGCGTCAGCACGTCGAATTGAATGGAGCAGTTGAGGTTCTTCTCGCAGAGTTTCTCGCGGTCAATTTTGGTCCTGATGCTGATTTCTCCGTCCTGCTCGCGCACCGCCAGGAAAGACAGGCTCCCCCTTTGCATGGCTCTGAAGCGGAGCGACACCGAGCTGGGAAGTTTAGCCAGAACATCCGCGACGTCTTCCTTCAGACGGGCGATGACCGTGCCGACCTTCTGCTCCTCGTAGATCTGATATTTCAGCGTCTTGCCGGTGGAGTGCTGTGCTGCCAGCGCCAAAACAACCACAACTTTCCACATTCTCGGCAGAAAGGGTCCCTTCATTGTTCTTGGTTGCGTTTTGTGGAAGCCCCAAAGGGGGGGGGGGGGGCAGATCCAAAAGAAAAACGGAGAACAAGGAAATTCCAAGATTTAACTTAGTAAGTGCAGTCCACCCTCAGTCAGCAGCTGCATTGCTTTCTCCGCGGAGCGACGAGGAAAAAAGGGGGAGAGGAAAAACCCAAAAAAAAAAAAAAACGCACGGTTGTTCAAGACGAGCTCAAGTTGCACTGATTTCCATAAAAAGGAAAAACAAACAAACAAACGCACACACAAAAAATAAACAAACAACAACAACAACAAAAAAAAAACCCGAATCATCCAAACGTTGTTCTAAATCTGTCCTCCCCTATCGTACAGATGTGCTCTCGTGTGCGGCAGAGCCAGCTGAGTGCCGCTGAAATGTGTGCGCCTTTCTCCCTCTCCTCCCTGCGTCTGCTCTGTGCGCCGTGCGCTCTCTCACGCTCCCTCTCTCCGTTTGAGGTGCCTCTGCACACAGACTTGCCCAAAATAACCCGCCTCAAACCAACTAGTTGTACATCAGCCACACACACACACACACACACACACCCCTCCCCACCCCCACCCCTCGTTTTTTTTTTTTTTTTTTTTTTTCACATCTCGGGAAAGGCAAAGGCTTCTTAAATCAAAAGCTGGCTGGTGGCCACTCAAACTCCACAGATGAAGGAGGAAAAGGGGGTGAAAGAGGGGAGGGGGAAAAAAAAGAGAAAGTGATGGGCGAGGGAGGTGGGGGTAAAAAAAAAAAAAAAACGCCCTATGGGGTTCACTTTCCCCACTTTTCAGAGTAATGACCATACCTCTACAATGGACAAGGGAGAAAATACACCATCCATTCAGAGAGGTTACCCTGACGCTGTAAAAAAAAACAAAAAAAAACAGGAAGGTTTACAACTTTCTCGCTTCGGGTCTGTTCTCTCCAGACGGCAGCACGGAGACGGAGGGTGCAGAGTCTAAATTCTCATTAGACAAGACAGAGGTGAAGCCAGCTTTGTTTCACTTTTGATACACAAAACCCAGCCCAGCCACCAGCGGCCGTCGCCACTCGCTCCCATGCCACGGTGGCTGGCGCGCTGGATGCCTTGGCATTAGCGCGTGCATGCCATGAGCCTCTACTGTATTTCTGCTCTTTTAGGTGGCAGCTGACTACACCCCCCCCC
>CM076650.1:21718577-21762751 GCA_038496675.1 Rachycentron canadum | reverse complement strand
ATCCGTGGCTGTCTATGGGTGAGAATATAAGCTGGGTAAGCTGTGTGGCGAATGGCGCTGAAAGGGAGCCGGACTCTAATGAATGCCTTTAAAGAGTCGGTCACGCCGAGGAACAGCTCTGTCCCCGCGCACAAATCTGTTCAACATCACTTCAAACTCCCCGCAGGATGGGGTTTTGATAACGAGCGCGCGCGGCATCCGAAACGCACCAGTTTTTTGTTTTTTTGTTTTTTTTTTTTAATATATGGAGAGCATTTTTTTTTTTCCTTTACTTCCACATCCAAAAAAGAAAAAAAGTCTCATTTGTGTAGCCTGAATGCGCATGCACGGGCGGGCAGAGATAGAGAGAGAGAGAGAGAGAGAGAGAGAGAGAAGCAGAAAGAGAGAAATGAAGAAACAGATGAGGATAAAAGAGGGAAAGGGAGAGACATATCTAAGGTTTTAACGAATGTGCACAACTGGGACCGTGGATTCTGGAGACCATCTGGCACGGTTTGTTTGGCACCACGACCCGGCGATTACAGCCGACCAGACAAGACTCCAAGTCCCCCCCCCCCGAACCCCACACAACTGTGAGGAAATGAGTTGTCATGGGGGATTGTGGAGTTCCAAGCAGCTTTTCCACATCCATTCACACATTTTTGCGCGCGTGCTGTGGGCTGTGGTGTGCGCCCGTGTGCGCGCGCGCGCGCCTTACACGCGGAGAGAAAGAAAATCGCGCCCAGCCAATAACAACTCGGGTTACTGCAGTAACAGGTCACCCGAGCCCTCATGCATATTCAAAAACGGTTATTGTCGCAGAAAGTTAAAGATGAGACAGGACCGTAGGTGACCATCTGGAGCGCAACTCTCCTTCAGAGGGACTCAGCTCATAACTGTCCCTGCACCGATGCGTCTAATTTCTCAGTCAACACTTTCAGAATCGCTCCCGAAGACCATAATTAACCCCGAGAAATAGATAGATACGGAACCTGCAAAACAGATGAATAATTTACCAGCAGCTGCTACCGGCTGCATGAGAAATGCAGCGTAAACACATAAAGACTCGACGGCGTTGATCCACTCGAGCCAGGTCGCCCGGTGTGGGCCGGCCTTTTTAGCGCAGGGCGTCCGCGCAGCTCCTGAGACCTTTCCGCGCGTTCGCCCGAAAACAATAGTTTATCAAATATCCCAAACGTGCGTGTACACCGAGCAGGAGCTGGTCTTTTGAGCCCGGAGCTCCCAAATTGGCGGAAAAACCTTTATTCCCGCTGCGCCCTGTGTCTATTCATCGCCTGTGCCACGTCTGGGAAAAAAAAAAAAAAGTTTGCATTCACCCCTGCTCTTTTGCGCATCTTTTCACCACAGCGCGCTTGGTATTTAAACAGGTTTGATACGGGCGCCCGGCATTTCCATAGCCCCAAATGCGCCACAATGCGGTAATGCAATTACCTCCCTGCGTCCCAGAGAAGCTAATCACATTTGGAGAACAAAGTCAGCTCCGGAGTTTATGGAAGAAGGGAGCAAAAGAAAAGAGAGAGTTGGAGGAGGTGGTGGTGGTGGGGGGGTCTTAAACACTGCGCAGAATAAAACAATTAATGTATAAGGGGGGTGTAATCTAAGTAAAAAGCAGATGGAGGCTTTAATACATTTAGGCACGCTACATAACCAGAGCAGGCGAACAAACACGGGCCTTTTTGAAGCCTGAGAACAGCAATAATTGAGCTAAAAATATTCATCCGCTGCAGCAGGTGCAAAGATGCCACGTCTCTAGGATTTTAAATAAGTTTGTGTTTGTGTGTGTGTGTGTTTGTTTTTTGTTTAACTTCTCCTGCTTCCAAGCTCCCCAAAGATATATTTTTTCATTGATCCGCGGGCGGCCCCTGAAGCCCAGCTCGGCGTCTGCAGAAATGCAGGCTATCAGCGCGAACAAACAAACAAACAAACAAACGAACGAACGAACGGCTCCGGTGCCCGGATGCAGCTCCCCTCACTATGTTAGCGCCTCACAATTGGCTCCGCGCGTCCGGGCCTCGTAGCCTTAGAGTGAAAAGTGTGAATTAAACGTCTGTCGCTGTAACATTCATGGTTCCGTCTTTGCAATAGTCTCTCTCTCTCATTCTCTCTCTCTCCCCCAGGAGTCAATAGGCGCAGCAGGTGCGTCAGTCCAGATGCGCCTATGGACCCCTGTTCAGATAGGAAACCACCAGCGTCACCGCGCGCGCGCGGTGACGCTGGTGGTTTTGGTTGTAAAGGCACGCGAGCATCTGTCGCCTCGTCTGCCCGCTCATTGTCACTTATTCAATTAGCGGCGATTTGGTGGATTCCTTTCCAGAGGGGAGGAGGAGGAGGAGGAGGAGGAGGAGGAGGAAGACCACAGAGAGACTGGGAGTTTGCTTTCACTGCTGCAGGAGGGAGAAGTTGATACCGCCCCCTTCACACACACACACACACAAACACACACACACAAACACCCTAACACCCCCATCAGAGCAATGATTGTTATTCATCCGAGTCTCTTCTTCCCTCTCCCCCTCTCCTTCTTTGCTTTCATTAGGGGTCCATAGAGCTTTATTACTTTATGACTCGTTGGCCACCATTGTGTGTGTGTGTGTGTGTGCGTGCGTCTGAGAGAGTGCACTGCCTTGTTCTTGCTCACAGTGCATGTGGTGATCACACTCCGAGAGCAGCATATTGCAAGCGATGTCAACAGTTGGGCGACAAATTTATAGCCCAGGCAGAACTATGAGGCGAAGAAAGACTGTGTCTGGTCACCTTTAAAGTGGCCGCATTACTGCACTGCTCTGCCAGTCCCCCAGCCCATGAAAAGAACAGGCTCTTATTAGTTTTTTTTTTTTTCTTCTTTTTTTTACAGACTTGACTGACTTATAGGGTAGGAGAGGTGTATAAAATATTCATACCTTTCCTCTGCAAGACCAGTATAACGTGTCATTTTAACTCTAGCATGGGTGTACTGTATGGCTGACCAATGCATTTACTATTCTATTCCATTCTGCTCTTGAAGCCAGTAGTGACTGGAAGTTTGTGAACTGTCAGGGCTTCGCTTTGAGTTTTAGCAGTTAAATTTCCCCAGCAGAGCAACGTTTTCCGTGCTGTCAAATCGAATGACAAAGCGCTATTCTACTCTATTCTATTCTTTTCTATTCTATTCCATTCTGGCATTTGAGATGTTTGTTGGGTGACACGAAGGAGCAGTCTGGGTGCCTAATCACCCACTTGTCCTCATTCCCTCTCTCTGATTCATACCTAGCTGACTTTCTGCGTAGACACACACACACACACACACACACATACACGCACTTTATCTGACTGAATGGCACTGACAGCGAGGTGCTTTGCCCCACCACGACATGGCATAGAGAAACACAAAGGCTTCACAAGTGATCAGCACTGCAGCACTCTGGACTGCACCACTCTCTCTGTCTCTTTATGTAACTAAGGCTCAGCCTCACATGTAAAAGGAAACATAACTGTATTGCCCCACCAAGGTCAAAGCAATTCCAACTGTCGCATGTCTTTACAATCACTAGTTTTTTATAATTACTTTTATTCTGCCAACATTTCAGTCATATCAATATCATTCAGGGTTATTGGGTGGTGGCTGATGTGGTTGCAACCAGAATGAATAATAGCTGTGGTGATAATATAGCAGGGTGGGCGCGGTGGTCACGGTCACAGCAAGGTTTCGAGGTTTCGAACCGCCGGGTCTTGGGCCTTTCAGCGAGGAGTTTGCATGTGCTCCCTGTGCCTACGTGGGTTCCCTCAGGCTACTGCAGCTTCCTCCCACAGTCCAGAGGCATGCAGCTTTAGGTTAATAGATGACTCTAAAATTGCCAACAGGCGTGAGCGTGAATAGCTGTTTGTCTCTGTATGTTGGCCCCGCGATGGACCGGCGACCTGTGCGGGGTGAACCCAGCTCTTGCCCAATGTCTGCTGGGATTTGGCTGGATGGACACTGTAGCGGGAAACAGCAATTAGCGAAACACGACGAGTCACCGGCGAGAACAAAGGTGCAGAACAGCTAAAAAGAGGCACAGTCGGTGCAAAAGAGTGAAATATAAATGAAAATTACCACAAAAAAGATGCAGTACAACTAAGATACAATATTCCTAAAAAGATTCACAAGACGTTTACAAAAATATGCTAAACTACCACATACAACAAAATGACCACACAGCATCCGCCTAACAGCACCTCTCAAGCTCAATAGTGTGTTTTACTATTAACTCTTTCATAATATAGGTGTTTTTGTGATTTCCTTTTAAAACTGTGGCAAGTACTTTGTGTCTTTGACAAATGTTACTTGTTAAAGGGACTGTACCAAACAATTCAGCATATAACAATTTGTTTTTAAAACAAATAAAATATAACATAGTTTTATTGCATAGTAACATAGTGAGCTTTGGAGGTGTTGATATATATATATATATATATATCCCTGTTTCCAGTCTTTGTGCTAAGCTAACTAGCTAATGGCTGTGGCTTCTTATTTGATGCATCCATTTCCTCATCTTGTTGTCAGCAAGAAGTTAAATGAATGAATTGCCCAAATTGTTGAGCGATTGTTTTAACTTGACGCATGCCACAGCAGCCCGTGTATCTGTTACTTCTATATGTCGTCGATTTACATGCTGTCACGCATGTATTATCATCCTCTGATTTCTGTGGTGGTTCTGATCGTGTTGCTTTAAGTGAAAAATCCACTTTTCATCTAATGTTGATTCATTGTCATTAAACTCCACAACTCATCAAAAAACTGTCTATTATCAACAGACGCGACTGTCAATTGCTTAGAAACATTTGCTTGACTCTTAAATGGTGTCTTTTTTTAGAGATAACAGAGCTTTTATAAAATTATATTGCAATTCAGCGAGGCAATGCAAATTGCAAATTTATATTAATTAGGAGGGCACTCGAGAGCCCTCAGCTTCATATCCTTTTTCTAATGCTTTGCAGGAGTCACCTTGAATTAATGGAGAAAACAGAGTTAGGGCCTATTAGTCTAGAGGAGGAAGTGCTGCTGCTTGTGAGACACATCCAACTCTCACTCACTCTCTGTGTGTGTGAGCACGCACGCCCGCCAGTGCGCGCCTTCTTGTGTGAATGGCTGTGAGCATGTGTTTCTGTGTGTGACTGACATGTTGTTGATTTGTTGGGGACTGCCTTTCCCCTGATACGATGTCTGTCTACAGCTGATGACTGACAGCTAATTTGTGGGCCAGAGATTAGTGTTTTAGAAAAGGAACTCTCCCGGAGACGCGTCGGATCCAAAAAGAATTGGTCCCCATTTGGTGCCACCTCTTTGACGGAACATGTGTGTCAGGCTGGTAATGAGGACGGGCTCGGCTTTTGCGCACGAAGGCGACCATCATCGCCTGAGTTACCCGTTTTTTTTTCTCCACACAGTGACAGATGCTTTTTGAGCGTGTCGCTGAACATGTGTTAACAGCATCGGAACGTTTACATTAGCAACAGTTAAGACTGCAAGCAAATCACGTTTGATTGACACGTAGACAAAGTTGTGCTTTTTTTTGAAAGCCTGTTTACGATCAATAACTTGTAATGCGGCTGAGGTCGTGTGGGCGTGGCCATAAACACACACACAAGAAAAGGGTTTTAAATTAGGAAACGTTAGCTTGCAAGTGAAAGTGTGTTAAAGAAGTAGAACAAATAGCAATGTCAACCACAGAGCACACAGTCTAACTCAAACCAGAGGTCTCTGGAGCACACACACACAGACACACACATGCACCTATAAACACAACATAACTAGCTCCAGAAACTTGCTGGCACACACCAGACTCTGATGGGTGTGGGTTGATGTAGGGGAAAGCCAGGCACAGGGAAAGAGCTGCAGCGCTGCCTGGTCTGTGTGACACAAAGCCCCTGTTGTTTCCCCTGCGCACAAATCCTAACAACTTGGATTGATTAGAGTTAAGAAAATGAGCTGTAATAACACAGAGCTACACTGAGGCTGCTCTGTTTTAAGCCCATCCATAAAACCTGTCTGCGCGTGTGTGTGTGCTCAGGTAAGTGTGTGCGGGTATGTGTTCATATGCACACATGAGAACATTTTCTGGGAAGGGTTAGGCCCTCACTAGACTCTTACATGTTTAAGTGTCCCCTGGTGACCCACTTCCTGGGGTTGCACGAGATTTACGGCTCTTGAGGTTCTGAGAGCTGGCAGCTGCAGAATGGAGGAGTGGATGTGGGGTCATGATAAAGAGGAGTGGAAAGGGGTTGAAGGAGTGAGGGAAAGAAGCAGGAGAGGGATGATGAAGCGACAGGAGTGTGGAAAAGGTGGAGGCAAACGCTGAAATATGTTGGGGCTCGATAAAAGCCGTGGATGGAGGAGAGGAAAAAGGGAGGGAGGGAAGTAGATGCCCAAAAGGGCAAGCGGAGTTAAAAAGATGTGAGAAGGGAGTGTGGCATCAGATGTAGTGGGGGTGGGGGGGACAAAGAAGGGAGACAGAGATCGTCAAGAGAAGAGAAATGAAGGGATGTGTGGGAGGAAGAGGCGTAGGAGTGAGAGCGAGGAAGGAAGAAAGAGATGGAGACTTCTCCAGTGTACCCTGCGGCCCCTCAGATGTTCGTGATTAAAACCTATCTCCACTCCCATTCACACACTCCACTTCTCACCTTTGCTTAATGAAAACACAACTCTGGATTGATTTGTGACAACCTTGAGAGAGTGATGGGATGCTTGAAAATGTGTGCGCCTGCTTAGGCCTAGTAGATTCTGTATGTGTGTGTTTGTGTGTGTGTGTGTGTGTGTTTGTGTGTGCATGTGCTGTTGGGAGTATCCATTAGTTATACACCAGGCTAGCCGCACCTGAGCTCTTGTTGATTTGGTTTAGAGAAAAGGGGGAAAAAAAAAAAAAAGAAACAGACCTTTGCAAGGTTATACAAAGTAGGGAGATAAAGTGGATTTAGACAATCATTTCTTTGCCGAAGCGCTTCGGGTTGCAGCGTTTTTACAAACACGAACAAATTGACCACATATTTCACAAGCTGTTGGACTCTATTGAGGAATGCTTAACACGGTGTTTCAAGTTTATGCAGGGGATTTGGGACAGAATCCAAACAGCGAAGAGCAAATGTTCAATCAGCTCAGCAGGCAGCGTGGAGCGGAGGGAGAGGGGAGGAACACTCGCAACGGATGGCTGGAAAGACACACGAGAGACAGAAAATGGACCAAATGTGGGGAAGGTTGACTCGAGGGATGATGGATGGATAGACGGATAGAGAAATAGCACTTCACGAAGTGAATCCAATTTTTAAACAATTTAACTCCTCCGTCTCTTGAAAAGTGGAAGTGAGCACTATGGCTTTTAATTTCATCATGAGCGTGATCATATCTGTGCATGCATTACTTTCATTTCTGATGACTGCCAACCGCTCACGCAGAGACTGGGAGATAATCCTTTAAAAAGATGTCATTTCCAAACTCTGCTGGCTCATAAATGCTTATTAACCTGGACGGCAATTATTTTCAATCAGTTTGATGCAATAATGGTTTTATGAAGTGAAAAAAAAAAAAGGAAGGGGAGGATAATGTCGAAAAATTGTTATTTGCTAAATGATTGGGGGTGTAGCAGAAAACTTGGCGAACTGTTAAGTAAGCATTCATTTGTTCACAGACTGAAAGAAAGTGCTCATGAAAAATGCAATATCAGTCAGTACAATTCATCTGTATTTAAAGATGAATAGTGAGACAAAATGAAACCTTCATCACCATTGCTAATCGTTAGACAAGCCTTGTCAAGCCTGCATCACTTCCAGACTGTTATTATTGGCTCTTCTTTACTAACAAGCAATTAATTCACATCAGAGCTTTTTCTTGTGCCAGATAAACATCGAATGGTGAGGAGGCTCTCTCGTGGTTTGAGTTTCGACAAACTCCGATACAAAAAGGAATGGGTGGGGGGGGTGAAAAACATGTTGCTGAAGTGCAAACCATCACTCCCAAGGGCCTCATCAAAGCCAGGAGAGGAGAGAAGGGAGTGATCTGCAAGAATGCAGACGCAAAACAAACACACACACACACTAGCACACAATAAGGGTTAGGTTACACACAATCACGTTTACAGTATGGATCCCGGAAAAATTGAAATAAGCACAAGCGCAATTTGTTGATTATTATACCCTCAGATTTTTCCCTCTTTTTTTTAAAAAAAAACTTCAATAAACAAGCATCCATCATAATTAGCTAAATTAATTCCCACATGCGCCACATCATCATCAACACCAGCTTTTGTTCACGCTTGATTACTTTTATACATAGAAATAGCTACCGCGCATTTAACATCTTTCTCCCACACATTCCTCCTCAGTGAGCACAGTGAGGCGGCCTCGCAGGGATGATGGCTTTCATCTGTAATAAAAACAAGACAGGACACAGCGTGCGGGTGCGTTAATCAATAACCATTATCGCAACTTCTCACCTGCTCCTAGCCTTGTGCAACGCTTGCTCAGGGCCTGATGATTTATTCTGAGGAGATGCCACATAATGACTCATGAGGCCAAAACACTGAGAAATTGAACATACACTACCAGCGTGCACAGGCCCAGACACCCACTGGATTGCCACCATCCCTCCCCCAGCTGTTGGGCACAAATCTGACGGCGCACAAGGAATGACAGCATCCAGTTGAATTGTCATGTGGACTAAAATGTCAAATCTCTTCCAGGTAAATACCAAACGACATATAGCCTGCACTAGAAAGACCAATACCTCCCGCATTAGAAGGCAAGCCAATAACTGACCGCAATTTATTGCACCCAAAGCTGCCACTGGCAAGAACTGTTGTCACAAGTGCAACAACATGCAAAGTGATCTGATAGCAATTGCCATAGGTGTCCTCAACTCCATTATTGCCCTACAGGCTTACAGGGTGTAGCAGCAGGAGCAAAAAGAGGAACATGTCATGCAGTAATACTCAAGAAAAACAATGTTTCTGCAGCAACCAATGTAAGTGATACTTTGGTGTAATAATAATCAGAATAAGGGTGGCAGCAGAATTGAAAATAGTCACTTAATATAAATTCAGAAAGTACACCCATGGACCCATGGAACAGCAATTATGGGTATTTTTCCACTAGAGTTATATTGTCTCCTATGGAAGCAACCGAAGCAAAAAAAAATCCCAAAAATCCAATTATCTAAAAAGTAAAATGCTATCTTATGTAAAGGAACTGCAATATGTCTGAGCACACTCACAACCACTGTGATCCAACATTACAGTGGTAATGTTAGCTGAAATAAATAAAAAGAAAACAAAAGAAAAAAATGGATTTTCTACAGCAGAGGTGGCGAGTGCAAAGTTAAGTCAGAATGACCACTGTGGAAATACGTGATGAAATTTACTGGAATGCTACTCTAATAATCACAGCAACCTAAAAAAAAATATCTAAATATATATTTATTAATTTGCTCTAGAGGGGTGGTTGAGCCAAAGAGAGCAACCAGCCACTTCACACCCAGCATTTAGCATTTAATCTGATCACAAGTAAACAACTTTACATGTGTCTCCACATGCGTCTTGCACGTAGACTGTAAATAAAGATGGACGTATTCTGTGATGTTTCCCAAAGGTTTCTGGAGAACGGTTTTGAAGCTCAGAGAAGGCTGCCCTGCTGTTGCCATCTTGGCGATGCCTGACTTCGCCTAACTCCTGCCAAATCCCAAAATGATAAAAAAAACAAACAAAAAAACAAAACAGGAGGAGCTCATGCAAGCATATGTTCACCCACAGATACTGCGAAATATAGTTTTGTACCAGAGTGTAAACATGTTTATTTATGCTGTCAAGTTGTCTAGTTGTAAAGTCTAAGCCCCAAGCGGCCATTTTTCAGCACCTAGTTACTGTTTGGTGCAAACAAACAGGTGCATCACTTTCATTTGCGTTGTTGTTTTTCAGTGGCAATGCACTTCCTGCTCCCATAGTCCTGTGCACTTCCCGGGCCCAAGTGAAAGGAAGGAGTCAAAACAATACAGACTCGTTCTCCTTGACATGTTCACGGCAACTCGGGTCGCCGAAGAGGTGTGTCGCGTTTGTGACCCACTGTATCGCTGTGGGCGTTTCAAAAATTTTTAGGACTTGCGCATATGATGTCAGCTGAGTGGTCGGCCCTTCAGTGTGGGCGAGGGGACACATGCGTTCACGCTGTTAAAAGAACGCGGCCTCGTGCCGAAACCACCCAAACCGCCTCCGAATGTGTCGCGTGATCGCATCTCAACGTGACTCGGGTTCATTTACGCCTGCGCTTAAAACCGTCCACTTGCGATCATTGGGACAAATGTGAAGGTCTGAACAGGACCTTTGTGTGTACGTGTGTGTCCCTGATGTGTGTGTGTTTTTTTTTTTTCTCTCTCATTTTTTTTTTTTTAATGACGTCTTATGCAAACGCGTCACAAGGAAAGTATATTGGACAAGATGTCATTGTAAATACGTCTGGCCTGACATTTGAGAGTGGATTTGACAGAGCAACTCATTACTAAGCGGGGTGGAAGCAGCCACATACTGTAGAGTAAAGCAGGGGAGGCTATTTGTTTTCTTATTTTCCCAAAGCTCAGTGCTGACAATACAGTTACAGACAGAATAGGCACAATACCTGTGGTATTTCAGAGGGGAACTGTGCCTTAGTTACTGTTTGTCTTGTTGATATTGCATCTGTGAGCTCTGCTGTCTTCCTACAATTTTCCCCCTTTCTCTATCACCATCTCTATCTCCTCCTCCGGTTCTGTCACTCCTCCCTCCACTTCTTCTTCCTTTTGTCTCATTTTCACCGTATCATTTCTGGTCTCTCCCGTCAATTGTCTCCCCCCCATTTCTCTTACTCTCTCTCCCTCTCTTGCTGCCAATTCTCTTGTCTGCCTCGCTTGCTGGAAAGGTGAGCATGTGTTTCACCAGTCTGCTGTGTGTCTGGCACTTTCCAATTAGCTTGTATACCTGCTTCTGGCTGTGTAGGAGATAAGATGGAGCTGATACTACCAGGCTACTGTTATCTCTGTTTTCCTCCTGTCACACACAAATACATAGACATATACCTTCACACACACACACTCACGTGCGCGCAACCACATGAGCACACACGCTCACAAAATGCCAGGTTACTAGCTCCCAGTGCTACAGATGCATTGGGCAGATAGATATAGTGGGCTAACAAGGGGTGGACAAGTGTTATAATGAATGCATCAGGGACTGTCACACGTTGTCACCTTGACGTGCCTGTAGTTAGCGTAGCTTTGAGTGCTTCCTGGCTGCCGTTTTCGTGCGTTTGCATCCTCAAATAGCTTTTTTTTTTTTTTTACCCCCCCCCCCCACAACCTCCAACAACACTCTTTTGTGTGTGCACGAGAAAGCGCGCGGGGTCACGTTTGAGAGTTTGTGTGCTCGTATATGTTTGGATGGTTTGCTGGTGGCAGAGTGTTGGGCCGTGCGGTGACCCCCACGACCCGCCCAGACTGCTGAATAATAAAAGGCTATTCAGACAGTCACTGGGTGACAGCATGAAAGGAGCAGCCACAGAGAGGGGTGCAGCAAGGGGAGGGGCTGGGGGTGGGGGGTGTAGGGAAGTTCGGGCAGACTGGCTGTCTTTGTGGGAGGTAAGGGACTCTCATTATTTCTCTAAGGCTCCTCTCTCACTCTCCAGCTCCTCTCTAAGTTTCCTTTGCCATTCTTGTTTTGCGTTTCCTTCCTGTAAGTCCATCTCCCTCTCTCTGCCTGTCTCTCCAGACTCTTCCTCCCCTTTGAATCGATCCGTTTGTTGTCAGCTCGAGCTTCTTTTTCTCCACGGTCCCTATTTATTTCACGCACCTACCTCTCTCTTACTCCTGTTTCTTTTTTTATCACATATCCGTCCCTCGCTCCCTCCCTTCCCCGCTTCTTTCCATCTAATCTACTTACTACTAACAACCTCTCATGTCTTATTTCTTTATGCCCTGCCACTTTCTCCTCCACCATCCTTCTTTTTTCGCTTGTCTCAATTATGTGTATCTCTCTCTCTCCTCCTTCCCTCTCAGCTCCTCCCTCTCTGTCTCATTAGTGATGCTGTCTACTAAGGAGGTGATTAGCCTGCTTCGGCTCTAATTAAAACACAGAAAGGGAACTAAATGAGACCTGTGATTTGCGGGCTTGTGTGTGTGTGTATGTGTCGCGTGCATATAAGTGTGCACCTTCATCTTTACACTGTGTGTGTGTCTGTGTGTGTGTGTCACAGTCACAGAGGCAGAATCTTAAACAGTCGGCAAGCTCTATTTCACCATGAAGTGCGAACAATTATCTGGAGCCTCTGATAGATGTCGCACATATGTGAAAACGAAAATGGATTTCTCTGAGTGATGAGCGTTTAAATTAAGTAAAAGGGGGGAAAAACTGGAATGAGCAAAGACAGAGTGAGAAAGGAGGAATTATGTGAACAGCCAAACTTTTTGTCATAATATATCCTTTTTATTATCTTTACCCCCCATTCTGTGTCCCCACCTGTGTCCGTTATTAATCACAGACAGCAAAAATTCACAAAAGATGTTTGGAGTTAAATACCATGTGGGGATATGTATAAGGAATAGGAAGAGAAATCCCTGCAGCGGGTATCTAAGGGAATGGAGCTGATCTGAAGTCTGCCATTCCTCTTGAATAATCCGATTTCTTTCTTCTTTTTTTCCCCCTTTAGTGTTGTTGGTGCTGGGAGGGAAAAAAAGCCAATTTTTCACACATTTCCATCTCCACACTGTTTCAAACCTCTGCTTGCGTCACCAACCAGCTGATCAAGTGAGCCGCCATGAAAACACATTATATATAAAAGCACTATATCCTCCACTTCTTGTACACAAGCTTTTTGTTGTTGTTGTTGGTTTTGTTTTTTGTTGTATTTTGTATTTCGGAAGTTTTTCACACGCCAATAACTCTTGCTTGTGACATGCGCGCGTGAGTCCGAGCATGTCTGGTGGAGTGTGCGCATAATGAGACCAACTGCTGAGGGTGAGACCGTAAGCATGCGCTAATTGCTGAAAGGGTCGGTTTATTTAAACTGGCGTGTTGTCATCAAAGTTGCCACATTACTATGATCAGAGTGCTACATCTGCTTCGAACTGTTCATCCAGTTGATAATTACCCCACCCCACTCATCTGTTTGCATGAGGAGACACATCGGGATCTCCTCTTTAGCTGCTGCGTGGACCCGCAGCCCTCTGCTGCCTGGGAAATTAGCACTGATGTAGTAAAATCAATGCAGAAATGGGTTTCAGATGGTTCAAAAAAAACAAAAACGAGAGGAGATAAAGTGTCTGCTTTAACATTTCCGAGTGCTTTGCACCTTTCATTACATGTTATTTATATACAGGCAATAAAGATAGTGTAATTAAAATCAGAATTTTCAATCTGAAAGGACATTTTTAACTGGTAATACTGTTGACCTTGTTAAACAACTTGGATGTGCTCATTCTCACTTTAAAATGACCACACAAAGAAGACTCTCTCTGTATTTATGCACTTTTCAGAGCATTTTCATGGTCCAAAGCTGTCAAAGCCCACTTGACCTTCCTCCCTCATTTTGTGCAGCAGCATTCCTTATTCTCTTTCAGTCTAACATCACCCATTGTCTGCTGTTTTGTTGTTTGCTGAGGCTTGTTTCCAGTGGATCTGTATCTTTGCGGGACCAAGGTATCAAAGGCAACGCTGCACTATGTCAGTGTTTAGACCTTTTCTCACCTCCAAGCAGAAACGCCAAGGGCCAGAGCGGGAGAGATGAGGGGCTCGCGATCTGACGTCTGATCATATCAGGCCTGACTGAAATAGGGCATGAGGCTCATCCTGCTGTGGACACACAGGCATGTGAGAACACACACAGACACGCACATACACACTGTTTTCCTGTAGGTGAGGTGCAGGCACGTTTGCTTGGCTTATCTGAGCAACACGAAGCACAAAAACGGACTCTTTCTCTCAAGAGAACTGAGCAGGTATATGACTTAAAGCAGCGGTACCCAGACTTCTTTAAACCAAGACACCGTTTGTGGCGATTCCCTTTTCCCCGGCTCGCCTCAATGCAGCAGCTCAATATGTTACTGTGCAGACTGACAGAGAAATACTGAACTAAATCTAAACTCTGTAAAATAAATATCCTCGCTCGTTGAAGGAATTCCTTGGCTGCTCAAAAGCAACCTGATCAGTTCAGTTTTACATTCATTTTGTTTGAATTAAATGGATCTTTTTTTCTTTTTTCCCTGCAGATGGGGCATTCATGCGTAGGCCATTAAACTTTAACTTTACCTCCTTTGGCCGCCTCAGACCGAACTGAGCGCTGAGATGTGTTGGCATTTGTTTGCGTGACAAATCTTTCGACAGCGGCTATTTCTGACTGTCGCGCATCCGGAAAACCTGGGTGCGTTGGAAGTGTTTTGCGTTACTATGACAACCACCAACCGTAAACTGCTGCCATCAATCTCAGCTGTGGCGCAAATCTGCATGTTTAGAGGGGACCTCTGCAGACTTTACATGCCAAAGCCTCTTGGTTTGGGTGTTGGGAAGCACTACTGCACATTTTAAAAGAATTTGTGTGAACCATTTTGTGGCGCCAGCGGCAGCTGTGTAACATCTGAAGCCCGCCTCAAGTGATGTCACTTGAGTCAGTGTCAGCTGGGGCAGAAATTTGAAACATAAAGTCTACCAAAGCGCTGTGGCCCACTCCACCAAGGGTGTCCAAATACCCAGCTGCTTGCAGTGGTTAATGTAGGAAACAGGTTTTGATGTGGAAATGAAATAAAATCTCAATTCTAATACTAAACTATCCTTTATGAGTCCAGCATTGAAGCACAATGGCGGTGAAGTATTTTTTTAATACAGTGATTTAGGTTTCAGGATTCAGCTTCACTGTCATGATACAATACAGATTTGAACAATAAAATGCAGATGCAGTCCTTTTCATATAATGGACATATAGTAAATTAAAAATGTTGCCTTCTTTTAATGCAATGAAACACTATTGATAATGTTAAGTGAAAAAAACCTGACATAAACCTTGCAGCACCCTTAGCCTATCCTCAGAACACCCCATGGTGCTGCGGCACCAACAATAGTTTTTGGAAACCACTGACTTCCAACTTTCGTGTCCTGTTTTTGACATTTTTCTGATCATTTATAACACTCATTAAAATCTTGTACTCACCATTGGTGGCTGACATCTGGGCTAGGAACATGGTAACAACAAAGTAAGATTAGCAAAATTGCCTACACCAGTTTATTTTGAATGGAAATTAAAAGCAAACTAAGAGACATTTTGAGTCACTTCACATTTTGACATTGTTTTCTCCTCCAAATGTACTTAGCTGACTTTGTTTAAAACCAACCTGTCCGATTGCGCCATCACAACTTTTTGAAATGTTTTCCAAGATCCCAGCAATTAAACTGGTGAATTCAGTTCAGTACAATTTCCCACAGAAATGACAGAAACTACAGACGCTCTCTGCCTTAGAGATGGGCGGTGAAGACACAGTTATGAAGAAGAAAACACCTATGACGACACTCTGGTGCTGAAAGTTGTAGTGATGATGATGATGACACAGTGACGGTGACGGGATTGTTGTCATAACAACAAATCCGCTCCGGTGATGGAGACAGATCTGCATTGCTCGACACTCCATCAAGTGTGCCCCCATTGTGCTTCAATCAGGGCCTACTCTCATTACTCTTCATTCAGCCGACGAGTTTGACGGCGGAAGAAAAGGTGGAAAGTCCCCTCCCTCTCCTCCTTGTGTCCAAAAAAAAAGAAAAAAAACAGAAATCAATTTCATCTATTGCACCCTGCCCCATGGCTGGCTGCTTAGTCTTCTTTTGATGCAGAGCACACACACACTCATATGAACCTTTCTGACACCTCTTTAACTCTCTTTTGTTAGCCCTTCATTGGGCATGCCATATGGCAAGTGAGAAGGATCCAGTGTGTGTGTGTTCACATGAATGTGTGTGTGTGAGTAGACTGTGGGGTCAGAGGGGGGTTATAGGAGGCTGACCCGCTGACAAAGACTCCCCACTCCATCAGTGATCTCTATGAATACATGAGGACAAGCCGGGCTGAATGGGAGAGCAGAAGCCGTGGAGAAGTCGGGGGCAGAGAGAAGAAGGGTGCTGGTGTTTGGATGATGGGGCATTAGCAAGATGGATGTTAGGGGGGATTAGGAGAGAGAGAGAGAAAATTAAAGAGACAGGGGGTAGATGGAGAAAAGGGGGGGGGCAGAACTGTGATTAAAATGGGAGCTGAAGAGAAAGCACATGCGAGAAATAAGCAAAAATGTGTGCTTACAAAGGCTTAGGCCTGTGTGTTGAGTGCATGTGTGTGCGTCTGTGTTTGTGGCTCTGAGTTGCCCGCTGTGTGCTGTGTGTTTGCGGGGGATAAGAGGTGATCCCTGTGGCACGGGGATCTACAATAGGCCAGCAGGTCTCTCTCTGTGTGATGACAAGGCTCTCAGGGTCCTATGCGAGCGTCTCTGTGTGTGTGTATACGTGCGAGTGTGTGTATCCCAGCAGGCTGCTCTCTATAGGAACACCAGTCTATGGGAGTCGAGAGATTCTCATTAACCACATCTGACAGCCAAAGCAGGGAGCACACAGTGAGGTAGCAGGTCAGGAAGTGTTACGAACTATTCTCTTATTGCTTTTGAAGTGTACGAGTGTGTGTATGTGTGTGTGTGTGTGTGTCTGTGTGCATGCTAAAGTTTGTTAAAAGAGCATTTTACATCTTAGCCGACCACATGAAATTGCACGAGTGTACTCTTAATGAGAGCAACATTCCGCGCAGTCCCGATCCAACAATTTCCGTCGCTCTTTTCCAATGCAGATAAGTGGCGATAAGCAAGTGTCTACAAAAGCTCTGCTCATAAAGTGCCTCTTATTTAAATGAGAGCAAAGAACTAAAACTCCTTTCCCTGATAAGTGCCTCTGACTTCAATAATAGCACGTATACATGTAAGTGCCTCTGACTTTAACGACAGCAAGGGGCTAAAGAAGTGTGAGATGGCAAGGAGTACAAAGGGAGAGAAAAATAGGCCAAGCCGAAGACGATGGAGACGTCTGGGATTGCTGCTAGTTTTGCTCCCACTAACCCAGTGCAGCCGTCACCACGGTTGCTCCATAATGGTCACACTATTACACAGCGTTGCATAAGATAGATAAGGCTACGAGGAGGCATATTCCCCACACCAAGAGAACTATCTGCTGATTATGTGTGTGCGTGTGGGTGCGTGCGTGCGTGTATGTGCGCCCGCATGCGTGTCTGAATTGGCAGTAGCTGGGGGAGTGTGGATGAAAGTGGTACAAGATGAGCTGAGAGATGAGAGAAGGGAGAATGGGAGAGAGGTGTGATTGTGCTCTGTCATCTGTGTGTATGTGTGTTAGTGTGTGTGTGTGTGTGTGTGTGTGTGTCATGGCTAGCTGCCCTGACCATTTAGAATGAACGGTTTAGACTCTGGCGTCATAACAGAGCACTATGGGAAACAAAGACTCCTTTCACATTCGCAGCCTTTGCTCCTCTTTGCTTCCTCTTTCTCGCTCTGCTCAGTTTCCTCTCCCTGTCTCACTTTAAGCCCCTGTTATTTTTCTACAACACTGATATATTCGCTAATTCCTTGCCTATTTTTTTCCGCCAAACTTAAAGTAGCTTTCCCTTTTCCTTCCCCTCTTTTTGTCTGCTCAGCAGCTCTGACTATCATTTGCCTTTCTCACCGTGCACTACCTTTCCATATCTTTGCTTGACTATCATCCATTTCCTGCCATCCAATTCTTATCTCCTGTGCTTTTCTCTGCCACCAAATGACTCTCAATCCCAGCTTTCAGCCCTCACGCACCACCACCAACCCCAACCCCATCAGGCTCCCTCCTTCACATCTGTTTCCGTGGCCCTGGTCCACGAGGTTGAATGCCAGCACCCTCCTCCCCATTATTAGCAGAACACAACTCTCTGACTGTCCACCTCCTCGACTTCTGTTGCCTTTTGTCCTGCAAACTGGCCTTAGCCATTGCCTCTTCTGCGGTGGACAAAACCAGACATTGCTAAATAGACAGCGGGACAGTTGGTTGGTTTATTGTCTGTCTCTGCGTGCGTGTTTGTGTTGTCGATGTGGCTGTTTGCTGTTGTGTTTGTGTGCGACCATATGTATGCGTGTCTGTGCAGTTGGTATATGAAGGAGTGGTCATTGGTTTACGCAGTCAATGCACGCTGAAGCCTTCTGCTGTGTCGCAAGGCAGACAGCCCTGTTCCAATTCCCATTTTTACATACTACAAACATATTAAAGACACATTCTGTGATGCCTGAGTCTCGTAAAAAAAATCTACTGAGTGGGAACAGAGTTTGCCTCAATGTGTTTGATCCTGTGGTGGGTAAAGGAGCTTATTATGGGTAAAAGAGTCAAAATTAGGTCAAGACTTGTTTGATCTTTGCAAATGTAAGGGATAAAGTTGATGGCCTACACCTTCCTGTATAGTTTTTCTTCTCTGAAATGTCTCACCGCATGCACACACACACACACACACACACACACACACACACACACACACACACACACACACACACACACACAAACACACACACACAAACACACACACATTTACACCTTAACCTAACTCCAATTAGGGTAAAAGCTATTTTATATTGTGCTCTCTGCAACTGCACTGGAATCAACTGAGGTAACAGCAATTTTGTCCCCAATTATACAAGATATCCCCAATTAACTGGTATGAAGTGTAAAATTTGTTCCAAAATGTGGGCTCTCCAGTGTGACAGAAACCACACACACACACACACACATACATTATAGACCATTGTTAATTGTTGTGGATATGGAAAGAAGGGGTCCATAAAAAGCTGGTGTGTACAAGCCTCATGTCTAAAGGAGCTATTTGGAAGTTTTTTTTTCCCCCAATATCGCTGTATTTGCAGCATTTCCAGCTGTTTAGAACTGTAGCAGTGGAAAGTAACTCTTGTCTCTTTCACATCTATTCAAGCACTGGCCCGCCTTAACCCTTCCCAGCGGTGACCCACTATACTCCCCAATCTGCCCAGTAGACACAGTGCTGCTCAGAGGGCATATTATAACCTCTTGTGTTGTAAACACAACAATGGCCAAAGCAAGAAAGCCATCCAACAACAGAAGACTTACAAATAGCCCCTTTAAAGCAATGAGCATTGATCAGAAGCACGGTGGGCGTCATTGTCATTCAGATTACATTGATCTAAGCTTAAAAGCCACATACAGGTCATGTACCATAGGGTTCTGGTATTTACAAAACAATATAATGGACATAATAAGATCTATAATTTAGCCTCTGAGACAGAGACCCGGAGCAGATTAATAGCTGAGCATCACTGGGGCTGTATCATCATCATATCATCTCAACACAACCATCTGCATCACAAGAACAACCTGTAACTAGATAATGTGATTAAACAGCAGACTGCTAAGGAAGCTTGGGGCTGTTTTAAAGTTAATTTTAATAGCAGATGACTTCTAGATCAATGTCCACCGTATAATGTAATCAATAACCCAACAATCGTAGCTTGACTGAATAGAAAAGAGAAGAAAAGAAAGTCACACCTATGTAGATTCAAGGTTCAAATATAAACCCACACATTTTTATTGTACTTAAAACAAATCTGTAAAACATGCTGTCACATAATATTTAATTATGGAAAATATGCTTTCATTTACTTCATTTTGCTGTAGATAAAGCCATTATTTTGTAACCATGAGGTTGTCAGACAAATTAAACTTAAGTACAGAAAAGACAATTAAAATCAGCAATCACAGAAGCAACAAAATACTGCTATGTTCAAATACACCTCCAAAGTATCCATTACCACATCTAAATGAATGGCAAAGGTTATTTAAACTTGTAAAACACAAAACTTGTCAGTGAAACAACTGTGCAAATTATGTTATAAGTGTGTGACATCCCTCCTCTTCACGCTGACCATGTCACACCTGTGTATTTAAAGCTCATCTTTGATCTGCATACAAAATTAAATGTAAAATCAACACATTTTCCTTTTTTATATTTCTGTGAGTGAACATCGATAGGCAGCTCCCCCAGCACAGAATCACTTCTGGTGGGAGGCGTCAATCCTCTCAGCAAAGAAGCAAATTTTCCTTCATGCTAAAGGAGATATTTGTAAATTTTTGTATTTTTACGTCGTTAATTTTAGCATAAACAGCCGTCCGCTGGTCTCGAAGAGGCGCTTTTTTTGAGTTCGGCTTCAAATTTCATTCATTTACTTACCAAGAGTCATCTCCAATCGTGAAAAGCAAAGCCAATCCCAACCCCTGTCTCTATCGTGTCTTTTCCCCCGCTGAAGTTAACATGCTAAGCAGCTAAGCCCCAGCATGACTCGCTGTAGCCGCCAATCTGCCCTCAAGATGTTGCGCTGCTCGGAGGATGCAATACAACCTCTTGTCTTGGAAAAAAAAAAAATTGGCCAAACGTCTTGTCAAGCGTCAATCGCCACCACCAGCTCTGAGCAAGAAACCATGTTTGGTGGGAAAGAAACCTTACAAATTGCCGCTTTGATGCTAATTATGCTATCATGAGACAAGCCTTGTCTCAACAGTCAGTTTAGGAATCATCCATTTGCAGTATTTGTATTAGTATTTATTTTGTTGGTTGGACCCCAACATGTCCCCAACTGACTGACTGACTGAGTTTCTTGTGCAAACGGTTTCTATGAGCCGGGTGTTTAAAGGCTAAGTTTGCACCTTGTCACAAGATGACTGGACCATGCAGGGATGCCGACCGGGGGCTCAGGGCTACATCTGTCGTTCCAGTCTACCCAGCTGCTGTAGCTTCTTGGATGCTCGGGAACTGCAGGGAATCTGAGGAGCATGACTGCACAGCCTTATAGCCGGTATGGCAGTTTAACTACTTTCATCACGTGTATCATTATTACTAAAGGAGGAGAGGACTAACTAAACTATAAAAAAAAACTATAAAGATAATCCACACTGAGCAAAGAGAGCACAGAAATGGAGGGAGAGGGAAGTCATCGGTAGTCAGGCTTCATACGACAATACAACTATGACTAGCTCTACATATCAAACAGCTAGACATAGTTAGACATAGAGACCTGCCTCTAATGTCTGTTATGTTCTGGAGTTGGAAGTAAATAAAGGCTAAAGGATCCCAGGCTGTGCTCTGTGTGAGAGACAAATTAAGAAAGATAGTCTGTCTAAGCCTTGTGGGTTTAGTTCTAGCCGAGGTGGCACAGGTTGGACTCTGGCCTGCGGCCTTTTGCTGCGTGTCATCCCCTCTTTCTCTCAAAACGATTGTAATAAAGGCAAAAGCCTGAAAAAATAGCCCAAAAAAGAACAATAGCCTGTCTCTCCTGACTTTCTCTCTGACTGATGATCTTGTAAGTAAATGTGGGCCGAACTTAAATCACAGCTCAGTCTCAGTCTTTAATTCATGTGTTTGTTGGTTTTATTTGACGGTGTCACGGCATCAGGATTTGACCATAACCATACTTTGCTTGGTGCTAAAGCAAGCATACGACCCACCAAGGGTGTAATTAAGGAAACAGTAACCAATAGAAATGTTAAGTAAACAAGGCAGGAGTGACAGGGAAGCAACCAGACAAATTAACAAGACATTTTAATGCAGCTAAGACAGTCTGACAGAGTGTGTGAAGTAAATACTTCCAATATTTCCAGTAAACAAGGTGTTTGATGAGCCACTGAGCTGCCGTTGGCAGGAATCACAGTGGTGGTAAGCAGATGAAGAGCAGGTGTGCAGGAGTGACAACCACAGAGAAGGCATCTAGTGGGCAGGTGAGGCAAGACCAGACAGGAAAAATAAAGACGTTATACAGGAGACAGGGGTATGAATTGTAATACTTGAATTGTTCCATTAAAATAGAAAAATACACACCAGACACAAAATAAGGTATTTCCTTTCCCTTAAAATTGTTTTTTTCTGTACATACGAGAGGCTCACCCAGCTACTCAGCACAGAGAGCCATTACAATCGAGATAACCCTCAGGATTTGGTCAGATGTGAGTGAAAAAAGTCGATGTTTATTCTTGGCAAACGCGTCACACTAAACAAAGACATGGGTGGTGAATTCCTAAATCCTGCGAGGTCCCTGTTTAGTTCTAATCAGTGCCAACTGGGCATAAGGAGGAGAAACAGAGGGGGGAGAGGGAGGAGGAGGAGGAAGAGAAGTGCAGATGTTGCCATGACAGTTTATTTCAGTGCAAACAGTGATGCATTTCGAGAAAAAAAAAAAAAAAAAAGTCGAGCCTGCTGTGGGGTGAGTGAATTTAAAGCAACGTTCTGTGTGCAAATGACCCACTGTAGGAGTACAGCTGTCACCAAAAAAAAAAAAAAAAAAAATGAACACAGAATCAGGATAATGAAGATTAATATCACCTGCATTAAGCCAAGTCTATAAATACTTTCAACAACAGCCAAATGTGCCATTTCGCACAGGCCCATTTCGAATAATTACATTTATAGAAATGAAATGAATGCAGCAGTCAAGAGATGGAGGGAGAGAGAGGGGGAGGGGGAGAGAGAGCTTCAACAGCAGCACATCAAGAATGCTCAGCAGAATAAACATTGAAAAACTACTTCAACCAAACTTCAAATTACTCTTTTGTGCTCTTTCTTGGAGCAGTGTGCAGGGGATGGCAATGACCCTGCTGCAATTTCCTCAGAGGGAGCCAATTTGACATGATCGTGTTTTGATGGTGGAAGCATCCTCCACACTGTGAAAAAAAAATAATAAAAATTCTAAAATTTCTAAATGACACCTGCAATCCCCCCCCCCCCCCCCCATACACATGTAGAGATGTGATTCTGATGTGTTTCTTTATACCCACCCCCAACCCCCACCCCCAGCCCTGTGTCCTTTTGCTGCTCGTCATGTGTCATGCTTTACTTTTCTCTCCTAATTTTCTGACAAGACCTGTTGTTTCTCAGTGCGTTAACAAAGAAATATGATGTGACGATCCCTCTATGGGAGCGGCATGGCAACAAAGACAGAGAGCCGAGCCTGTGCCCCGGGGTGGGGAAAACAGACCCGTCTCACTGAGTGTGATGAATATACTCGTGCATGCACGCATACACACACACACACACACACACACAAACACTTGTGCGCGCACACACACACACGCACACACACACACACGGGTCTACTGTAAAGAAAAGCACTGGCCAGATACTCTTTGATTTTTTTTTCTCTCTCCTCTCATGCCCATTTCTCCTCTCTCTATTTGCCCTTCAACTTAATTCAACTCATTTTTCCTATTTCTATTTCCCTTTTCTGCTCTGTCTTATATTGTGCATTAAAATTCCACTCCACTCTCTAGCCCCCACCCCAACATACACAAGACACACACACACACACACACACACACATATGCCGACACATCTACCCCTTCCATTTTCTGAAAGCAGGAAAGATACACAGGGTTTAAGCTAAATTCCTCGTCTGTCTCACTAATTGCTTGCTAAATGCATGATGGAGAAAATCATTTTCAGCCAGCATCAGAGTGAAAGAGCCTTTCAGCATTGTTCTGGTTGTCAAGGCAACGCAATTAAAAAAAAAAAAAAAAAAAAAAAAAAAAAAAAAAACCTCACCAAGAACAAATGTGCACTCAGGATAGGGAGGTTTTTTATTTATTTCTTTTTTTGTTTTTTGTTTTTAACGCTGGCATCTCTGCCTCTCCCTCTCTCTTGCCTTGATTCAGTTTCTCCTCCCTTTGAGTTTCTGATTTGGTTCTTGTTTCCTCAATTTTAACTGTTGTTGTGTTTTTTGAAAAAGGAAATGTCTGCGATTTGAGCGCGGCGTCAGGCGCTCCCTCGTGGAGGGGGACTTAATGGAGCCAAATGACAACCGCCGACCGAGTTTTCTCAGAACCCCCCCCCCCCCCCGCCCTTCTCTTCTCTTTTGGTATTTTGGTAGTGTACAGTATCCCAACCATGTAGAGTCAATGTGAGAAAGTCCCCTCACCTCCCAACCCCCCCCCAACTTCCCACTCTTTCTTTCTCTCTATTTTTCCTCACTCGCTCTCTATTTTAATTAGTTCCTGGTGTGTTGAAGACCATGATAGTAATTTACGAGTTCAGCCTTGGGTCGTACTAAACTCCTGGGAGTGAAGGAGAAGAGAAGAGAAGAGAAAAAACTTTGCAGTACTCAGCAGAGCCAAGCTAAACGTGATCATTTACCTCGCTCTCCTTCTTACGGCGGCTCTTTTCCTCCTCTCTCTCTCTATCTTTCTTTCTCTCCTTCATACAGAACCCTCATCAGGAAGATGTATGTGCGGGCGTGGAGCCCATTACTCCAACCACCTGTGTATTGCTTGCTTGTCTGGCAGTGTAAGATGTCAGCCAGAGCAATGATGATATCATTATTCAAAACATTACACAGATTTGTGCGGCAGAGGTATGCCGTGCATTGTGGAAAATGAAGGAAAAAGAAGAAAAAACAAAAAAGAGAGAAAACAAAACAAGAAATTCATGTTCGCAGTGATTCTGTCACTGGGGCCAGATGTTGTTCTTGCTCTATTTTCCTTTTCCTCTGCAGAGAAAACACAATTTGAGAAACTACATGCAAGTGCCAAAACATGGCTTTGGCTTGTTTTGTGACAGTGTGTCTCATGTTAGACTGTCAGAATCAGGTCAGTTTGCCATTGAAATTCAACTCAAAGACTTTTCACTTATGGGAAATGGAAATTGTGTGACACAATAGCATGTGAAAATTACTTATACTGCAGCGCTATAAAGTGAAATAAACTTAAAAAAAAAAAAGACCTACAAAATAAAAGTAAAAACTGACTATTTGACTTTGAACTTATGGCTTCTGTGATATTGCTTTTACAAAAGCTTTGTGATGGATATAGATTAAGGATGACTGCCAACTTTACAGATCAAGATCTGTGCGCACGTATGAGGAGCACAACTTAGCCTTTAAAAACTGTTCTTTCTTGTATTGAAATAACCCTGATGATCAGACATGTTGACATCACTACTCAGTTTTGAACATCCATGCAAACGGGCGGCGGAAGGCGGCGATATCTTAACTTTTAGTCTGGGTGAAACCCCAAAACGGTGGATCCTGCCTTTCCCGTAGTGCTCGATAACATCTTCCACTAGACCCTCCCTGCCCATGCCTTAAAAAAAAATCCACCCCTGCAGTCGGTAGTTCAGGCTTCGTGTTATGAATGCATACTCTCCAAGACAAACTTGAGATAACCCCCGTGACATCACTGTGATACCAGCACGGTTATTCGCTCCTCCAGATCTTCGGAAGAGACCTCATTCATTATTCTTTCCCAGAGTGAATAATGTAACCGCAATTAGTAAACTGATCTTCACATGAGAAGCAGAGCCGGTCACATATTTGACCTACTTCAGTTGAATTGCGACTGCGGGTTGGACGGGAGATGTTTTAAATTGGCATTAAAGACAACTACAAATAAAAACAAATGTGCACCTAATGGCTTTGAATTGCAAATATCTGCATTAAAACGGTCAGTGCGTCATCGCAGAGTGGCTATCGTCATTCTAACATGACTCGAGAGAGAGGTGTGAATTGTAGTCAGAGGGAGGAGGAGAAGGTGCCAAAGAAAAATGCTCATTTAGTCTGTGAGCTGTGACGCATCATTATTGTGAGATCGGTATCACGTCTAATCACTGCACTGAATCATTCCTGTTGGCTGGAAAACATCTCTGATCTTCTGACCTGCGTGCTGAGTCTCTGGGTATGTAAGTGTTTGTGGCGTATGTGTGTGTGTGTGTGTGTGTGTGTGCGTCAGAGTGTGTATTCTCCAATCCCAGACTGCAGTGGTGTGATAGATGGAGTGAGGTGTCTCTCCAGCTGGTGATCGTAATGAAGCTTTACCCCCATTGTGTGTGTGTGTGTGATAGAGAGGGAGAGAGAGTGTGTGTGTATGAGAGGCAGGCTGACAGGACTAGATTATCCTTTACAAAGTTGTCCTCCACTTCTACTACCACTACTACACACACACACATACACACACACACTGACCACCGCCTTGGAGATGATGAATGTGGGACTCAGAGTAGCTCTCAGCTCCAGGGATCCAACTTGGAGACACGGAGACCCAGTTTCCACTGTTATAACTGGGAAAAGTGGAAGCCAGGGCCACGGCGGAGCAGTAAGCAGAGACAAAGATGGGTGATGTGCGCAGATGGTGGCCATGCCCCGGGGATCAGGCCGGTTGATGTTGGGAGTTTCTTGGCGAATCGACTGGATGTGTCCTGACCTGCCGCCGCGGATCCCGCGAACTGTTGCCACCTCTAATGACAGGTGTTTCATCATCCTCGCCATAACCTTACGCACGCTCTGGGTCACTTCACGTCTGGAGAGCAACCTGTTTAATTCCCATGACACATACGGACCCAAAGCATGAAGACATGAGTGGAAGAACACGGTGAATGCAAATGCCTCCATTCAGGAAATGACAAGGTGAAGTTGGTGTATCAGTAAGGATGGTTGGATGCACAGCATTATAACAAGCTGTCCTAGCACAGCCATAGTGTGGACTAATCAGGATGCCAATTATATCACATATGCATCATATTCTCCTTCTGGTTCTCCATTGTTTCAGATTTAACCCAGCACACTTTTATTTAAGCCATTTCTCGTGCCCTCTTCTCCTGCAACAGTTTCGTGGTACTCAACCGGAGGATTACCACCACCAACTGCTGATATCAATGCACCACAAAAACTAGTGGAGAGAAACACATTTTTCTTTTTGCAGGTTTTGTGGGAAATTCAGTTTTTATTTGCTTTATACTTGGATGGAAACCACATCTCAACCCAGTGAAACGCCTCTGGGATATTTTGGATCAACATTAATGAGTAGCTACATTTTTTCCCTCTTGACGGTTGGATGGCGTGTGTGTGGCCTGTGTGTTTATTTGTCTGCAAAAATCCTCCTGAAGTGTGTACGTTATTATTAGCAAAGGTCAAAGTATTAAAAGTAAAAGCACTGTGACTCATATAACAAGTTAGATTAGGTTGACTGATGCATGAATGTATGAGCAGAATTTTAAGGTTTGTACCTGGAGCTTGAAAACACGTTACGTCATGTGGTCCAGTGGCTCCCCTCTTGTGGGTTGAACCCTCCGAAGATTTGCAATATACACGTGAGAGAGCACAGCTGGATCAATACTGTTTACATCCTGAAGGCTTCCCACCTGACCCATTTGTGTGTGTGTGTGTCTCTCTCTCTTTCTCTCTCTCTCTCTCTCTCTTCTACTTCTTCTTGGTCTGCAGGTGAGCTGCTGTCCACTGAGAACAAAGCTGAAGCTGCACCACTTCCTGGGGTGTTGGTGCCATTTTGGGGCCAAAAAATGTATATTGGTTGTGTGTTTCAATTACATTGTGCATCCTCACGTGTTTTATTGAGAGTGGCCTTGCTGCCTTTTGTCTCTTAGCCCAGCTAACTCTGGGACATAAATGGCATTGAAATGTTTCGTCTGCTATTGGTTTTAGGCATTGTCTTTATTCCACTGATTATTTTTTGAGTCTGAAATATTAAAAGCGCCTTTTGCTCATTAAGCTTGTCTGTGTGAGTCAGGTTTATGTTGAACTGTGTTTCTACAGTCACCCGGAGCTCAGAAGTCTCAGGCAGAAGTGTCTATTGGAAGCGTGGAACTGGGGAGAAAATGATGAGCAGCTTTTCTGAAGCCTCCTGGTGCATGTGATGCCTGGAATAGACTGTGTGTGTGTGTGTGTGTGTGTGTGTGTGTGTGTGTGTGTGTGTGTGTGTATATATATATATATATTCTTGGGTATCACATGGTTACAACACTTTTCTGCTCCTTGCGCCAAAGAAGGCCAAAATTTATTTTAAAACAGTGTGAAGAGTCAGTGTTGGTGAGGCACTGCCTAACAATGTGAGGTTGTTATGACCTGAAGTCTTGGAGAGTTCGTGTGGGTCTGCAAAAAAAAAACAAAACAAAAAAAAAAACAGGAAAGAAGCCCAGAGAGAGGAAAAATTCCTCCACAACTGCATGGTGTGCATATTTTTTCTACTTCAGTCTATTGCATGTCGGCTTGCTCACAGTTTGGCTATTTATAGAGCAGGATAATTTATGCAATTATCCATAATAAATACTTATACTTGACCTCAGGTGAAAGAGCAGTGGTGTAAATTGGCAAGGCCCTGTCACTTCAGCGAACCCGAGAGGTGGTAAAATGACAGATGGGAAATGAAGGAAGAAAAAAAAAAAAAATCATCATTGAGGCTTTTTTTTTTTTCTCTCTAATCTCAGGTTGTGTGTCCCTACCCTCTGATACCTGACCCACAGGAGTGCTAGTGGCAGGCGTAGCACACCGCCATTATTGTGGTGACGACAAGAAACGTGCAGTTCATGTTCGGAAATAGGTACGGATTGGTATGGTTTCGGCACAGTATCGGCTTGGTTAGGTTTCGGAAAAGAGAAAGTACTTGCTTTAGGTTAGAGGACCATTGTTGTCATGGTTACAACAAATAAACGCTTAGTTTAGGTTGTGGAGAGGTTACGGGGAAGGGAAATAACGTGACAGCAGTCTCTATATGACAGCCCTCTGTCCTTCCACCACAGCCTTTATATTACAGCCCTTTATAACACACCTTTTAACTGCTCTTCTCTCTTGCTTGAGTCGTATGAGTTACTTACATTTTCTACTTCATGTAGCATTCTTACTGGAAAGTGAGAATAATTAACATTGATTCAAACAGTGCAGCTCCTCCGGCCGGCAAACCCTCAGCTGTGTTATCTGACAGGTTGCACGCCGCAGCAGATTTGACAGCAGGCTGACCAAAAGGCAACACAGAGGACAGCCGCCGTGCGCTGTAATAGGTTACAATCAATTCACAGGGCTCGCAGTGTATTGATCACCACAGCCATACAGTGTGGTGGAAGTGGGGGGGGGGATGTGAGAGGAGACATAGACACATTCCAACATTAAAAGAGCAATATATCAAATTTAAGAGAAAATAAACCCGCTGGCTGAAGTTCATTGCCACCTGCTTGTTAAAGTATCTGCAGCCTGCTTTATCACCTGTCTCTAATTATATCAGACCTCACTCCTGTAATTCTCCTGCAATGGCAAGGAAATCTTTTCTTATCTTACAGTAAACTCCTGCCTTGTGTTCTCACCTTTTCACTTCAGTCAAGGAATGAGAATGAGTGCCTCATTCCACTTTAAAAATTTTATGCTTACAGTACTTTTTTACTGAATCCTACAGCGCTACAACATGGACTTTATGAATATCACATTCAAACAGTATGAGTGCACTCGCAAACACGCCACAGTGCCTAAGACAAAATACCTCCAAGTGCTCATATATGCTAATGCTAACATATTCCTAAGTGCCACAGTGCTATGTTATATTGCTGCCAGCCCTGTAATTTCCATATGAATATTGCATCTGCACTTCCTCTCCCTTTCAGTCTGTGTTATTGTGTCAAATGCAGGGCTAGATATGTCTCTTCATAGTAACAGACGAAGCCTTCCACTGCCTGCAGCCAGGTCCTGGGGGCCTGCCTGTGTAAGATTGAAGCTTTCTTTCTGCTTGGTGAGCGCAAAGGGGGTGAGGGGAAAGTGGGGGAAAAGGGTGGGAGGGGTTGGGTGGATGGGTGGGTGGGTGTGGGGTGGGGGTGGGGGGTGAGGAGGGGGTGCTTCAAAAGAGAGACCCCCGGCGTTGCGCCTGAGGTTTCCATCTGTCGGCAAGAGGGGTGCAACATACATAAAAACACTGATTGATGTAAGCACACAAGTGTTCATAAACATCATCATCATGCGTGCATAGAAACACACATACACACATACACACACACACACATGCTTTTTTGTGGTTGAGGGCTGATGATGACAGAGAGGGGTGACACACAGGCTGACAGACAGGCAGATCCGCACAAGCTTTGCCTGATGAGAGAAACTCTGTGCAGGGCTTTGTGCATTTCAAGGTTTTGGTGTCTTTAAAGCCTCCATGGGCGCTGTCCTAAATCCAGAGGCCCAAATGCAGATGATCACAAGAATGTAGAAATTGCCTCAGCTCTGTTTAGCTGAGGTTAGATGCTATAGTAAATCCATCAGCACTGAATGCAGTCTGTGGCAGAAAAGACATGATCCGTGCTTTTGCGCCTGTAATGCTGTCTGTGGCTCAGAACTGTATTTATAAAATGATAATTTCAGTGTTGTAGAAAGCCTTAGCCAGCCACTTTCAATTTTCTGAATGTTTCATCATGTAAGCCTCCCTCCCCCAAACCATAGCGAGAAGCATCCATGAGTCCCTGTAGATGAAGAAGCATCTTATCCCAGCAGAAACCCTCACAACTAACATTCAGACCCACTTTATTGTGCGGCAATGACAATAACAGCACAGAAGCCAGAAAGGCAACAGGGCGCAGGTCCCAAATGCCGTAGCCTTGCCAGGGATAATAACAGCAGCAGAAGTAATATATTCATGCATGCATAGAGTGATCTGTTTCACCCCCAGCCAAAAGAACACTGGCAGAACTCTTCAGCTGAATCACCACTCAGTTCAGCATGCTCCCAATGAGCCAGTCAAACAGAGCAGGGTGAGTGCAGGGGGGTTGACGTGGAGGGTCGGTAGGGAGGGAGAGTGGGTCACGGGGCGGGAGGGGTTGGGGGGTTATAATAAAGGTAATCATATCTGTGTGCGTATTACATTGTCTGTTAAAGATCAATCACTTTCCATATTGGATATGTAAACATCAATTTCTCTCAAGAAGCATTTAATATGAACAGGAATGTATGACGAGCTTTTACAGCTTCCCGTTTGAACAGCCAAGCAGCCGGTGTCTGTACCTGGACAAATCCTCTGGCAAACAAGCAGCCTCAGAAATGCGAGTCGGATGAAATCAATGGAGGAGCATCTGGGTTAAGAACTGAGCGGCCATGGTGGCTGAAGGACCGGCACAAAACATCCACACAGGGAGGCGAGTGCACATAAAGACATTTTTCAACCCAGATATCAAATGCTAGTTTGTTCCCCGTCGGTATTTCAAGCAGAAAAAGACTTAAAGGAATAGTCTGACATTTTTGGAACACTGTCTTATTTTGACAGCGGTTAAATATGAAGCAACAGCCAGTAGCTGGTTAGCTTAACTTAGCATAAAGGCTAGAAATTGGGGGGGTATTCCAAAACACATTTGTAACTATGCTAATAACTAAAAATCCAGCCTTCCCCACTTGTAGCTGCTCTCATGCGTTAGATTTTTTATTACAAACTCCACTAAAACCAACATGAAATTATGAAAAGAGAGCGTCACGGAGTCAGTCTATATTGTCACTGTTATTTTTGATGGCTGCGATACGAACAAAACTAAGGTGTGATGATGTTAAATACCTGCGCTGCTGTGCTTGTAAGTTTTCATGGGAGCTGTGGTTTTATTTTTTCTTTTCTAACAAAGTAATAATTAATTAAGTTCAAATCACAATGGGCTCAATTTCTTACTAATTTCTGACTTCTAGCAGTAAGAGCTGATGTTTAACCCTCTGAGCGCCAAAGCCACAAAATTGCGAGAAACAACAATACTGAACAAAACAGGTGATAGTTCTAATGACAGAGCCAAATCTGGTTTGGACTCTCTACCACTAGTTAGCAGAGAGGCACTACTTTGATTCTAGCCCAAAAATACATAATGTTCCTGCGTTGGGTGAGAGTTTTAAGAGATTGAAGCAGAAAAAAAAGTTCACCAGTGGTGAAGTTATGGATCTGTTATTCGCCAATCCTGATTCTGAAGGAGAATATCTGCCCTTAGGAGATGACAATCGGTCATGTAATAAGGGCAATAGTGGCGGTGTGTCCCTTTATCTCTTACCACTTTCAAGCCACAGTCTTTTGAACTCTTGATGTCAAAATCCAGTATTTTTTTTTTTTTTTTGTTTAAATAAAACCCCAGTGCTTAAAGGGTTAAGAAGTTAGGAAGTAAACTCCAGGAGCAAAAGCAAGTTGTATTGAGAAACAGATGTTGTAGCAGAGGTTAACCAGATGTGACTGCGGGAGTCTGAAGTCAGAACACAGGTCTTCATATCGAGGGCATCTCCTCCTGTTTCCAGCTAACCACCTTAGTTTCATATTCAATGGACAGGTGTTAAAGTGATATTGTGGTACGTGTGGAAGTTTGTTCACTTCTTCACATCAGAGTCCAGGCAGTTACATATTTATCTGATAAAATCCTTTCATAAACAAGTGGTTCAAGAATACAACAGCGGGTTAATCGTGAGAGCAACTAAGGATGAACAGCCTCTACTCACTTAAACTGCAAGAGCAGAAAAAAACGTGTCGCTCAGTGGGAGGCAAGCATGCTAATAGGGAAGAATAAGGTGTGAACACATGCGCTGGCTTTTTTTAAAGATAGAAAAGTTACTTTTGTGACTTTCTGTATTGATTAGATGCTTTAATTTGACAGTCCTTGAACTGCAAATATGTTTCATTATTTGTCTGCTTTAACAGACAGATTTGCATATGTTACAAAAAGCAGGTATGCAGTACCCGAGGAGACAAGTGATTAAACCGACTGCTGCTTTCCTCTCTGCTCTTGCACAGATTACTGTGGGGCAGCGGCCGTCAGAGTTTTGATGGGGACTAAAAGAAGGCAGCACATCCCACGTGTACTCACATCACTGCATCTGCCTCCAGTACACTACAATTGATTTTATAAAGCACTGACTGGCCTTGCTCCACAATCCGTGTTAGATCTCTTCAAAAGCAATGAGCCTCCCAGACCTTTCAGGTCATCTGACATCGGTCAACTTGCTGAGCCAAATCAAACTCTGGTAGACCTGCCTTTTATTTTCTATGCTGCTTCTAGAAGAGCTTTCATGAGGAGATATTTAACTCAGACTTTTGCTTCTTTTAAAACATCCTCAGAACATTTTCTGTTGCCTTTCAAGGACTATTGTACCTTTATTGCCACTGGATGGTTTATGTGTGCAGTATTTTGGGCGCTTTTGTGACAGAGCTGAGACTATTCTTTTCCTCCCTTCCTTTTTCATTTTCATTTAGATGGAGCATTGGGTTTTACCTCCTGAAATTGTACGAGGTAAACAACGTTTGCCTTGACTTGCACTGCATCTAAAATTAGACCCTGTCTTTGCTATCTAGCACTCCTGGATGCTGCCATTGAGGGTGACTAATACTAGAAAGGGTGTAATTCTGATGGCTCTTTGAATATACCATCTCTGTACATCTAAGACCTTGCCTGCACAAACACCAACCAATCAGATTGTACATCTATTCATATATATTTCATTTGGTTGGAATCCACATGGGAACTGCTGTTAGAGTAATTGTTGCATCATATTTTATAATATGCAGCATACAAGTGAACCACAACACAAGATTTCAAATAGTTAAAAGCATACACATTTCTTATATGAGTCATGCTGAGAAACACAACATTTTGAGCTTCAGTAAATCTTGAATGTGACAAATCCGCTTTTTCTTATCTGCATGTGGTCTCACTGTCACAATAATGATCAAGTAACTAATAAAATATAGAAGACTCTTTTTGTTTCTGAGGTTACACTTAATTGTTTTCATTGTATTCTGGCACAACATGACGGAAATATATATATACATATATATATACACACACACCTCTGATCTGGAACCAGTTAGGCTGTTTAGTCTGTTTATGACTAAGGAGAGGAAATGAATAGTTGATGCAGAAACATCGCTAGGAGGAACATTTATTATCAGAGCAAAAAAACAAAAAAACAAAACATATTTCATCCTTACAAATAAGGATCGGAGTGAAAGGGAAAAAATGAGCAAAGAGGCCTGCTGATAAAAGAGAAAGCAAAACATATTTGGAGCTGGCTGATATCAAAAAGAATCGAGAATGGGTTGAATTTTGAGGCAAATCAAAACAGCTGTGGAGGACAGAGGTTGTTGTACGCTGCTTACTGATGTCCTGTGATAATGGCACCCGCTTCTGACACACAGCGTCCTTAGTTACCGTCTTCAGCTCAGCCAAGCAGCTTGAAGTGTGTGCGCGCGCGGGCATGTGTACGCGCATGCGATGACTGGCTGCATATGCGCATCTGCATTTGTAAGCTTGGCAGCACGTAAACATGCAGTATACGTGCATATGTGCGTGTGGATGGTGAAATCCCCACTCCAGAAGAGCTCCAAAGGCGCCCACTCTTTCGGAAGGTTGCATCAGTGTTGCTCTGCAACATCGAGCCCTCTGTGCTTTCCCTGGGAAAACAATAGCTTATCTACCCGACCACCCCCACCCCCCACCCCGCTTGTCCACATCTGACAACATCAGCATTCAAGCCCTCTTTAGCACCCAGACAGCGATGAGCTACTTAGCAGCACAAGCCCATAGGATTAACTGCTGATCTACTCATTCACTTTAAGCACTGCAAACATCAGACTTGATGATAGCGAGGTCTTAAAAGTTGGAGGTGAGGCACTTATCGCCAGATGAGCCACTTGATGTCTCATCTTTCACTTTGTAAACTTTCACAGCAGTGAAGGTGATAAAAAAAAAAAACAAAAAAAAAAACACAGGGCACAATGGCTGTGGGATGACTGAGGTGGCCTCTCTGTGGGAAGAAAAGATGCGCTCAGAGTGCATCCGAAGCAATGGCATGCAAATGAATTCAGACGCTTTTTTGTCTTCCGGAGGCCCTTAAGGCACAAAGTCTGGTTGCCGTATGGGGTGGTGCTGTCAGGACATTGAGGTGCACTGGAGCGTATTAGCGGTGGAAATAGCAGGGGGAGGATTTTATTTTGATATATTTTGGGTTAAATGAGAGGAGATTATTCAGAGGTGTATGAACCTAAAACATCAATAGAGGGTATTGAGGTTTATTGCACAGTTTACTATTATTGCTTGGATCCATTGAGCTCAGGGCGTGAGCTGTGGTTTTGATTTACTACCTTGGTATTGACTGGATTGAGTATTCTCTGTTGTTTGAATCAACAGATTCTTATTTGGATGGTTGCTTCTGAAAAAAAGAGAGAGAGGAAAACTGACTTGATTTGTGTGGTGTTGAAGGAAAGGACCTTCGTCAATGGTCCTTATTAAACATCTCGAAAGCTCAGCGTTCCGACTGAAACTCAAATTCAAAAGACTTTTTTTTTTGTCTCCACGATGAATCCACAACCATTGATGTTTTTCCTTTTTCTTTCCCCCGTGTTTCTTGTCAGCACCTGATGGAGTTTGAGATATATCGAAACAAACCTGAATCACATCATGCTCCGGCTGGTACCAATATCCAGCTGCCCGGAGGAGTACTGTGTTATTGGGAAACAATGACAAAGTCAACAACATCTACAATGATGCAGTGTGTGTGTGAGTCCATGTGATACATTCCATTCAGGAAGTCCCATGACCTTTTTACTACAACAAACACTCTTGTGAAAATTCTTTCTGTCTCTCACAGCCACCCACTCAACCACACACACAGACACACACACACACACACGCGCACCAAATCATCGTCAGCTTCACTTCTCTGCAATATGTCCCGGGGAGAAATAAACACATGGCTCCCAGTTTTTTTTTTTTTTGTTTTGTTTTTTTTTCCTCTCCTGCCAAAAAGATGCATAGCTGCTATTTTTAGCAACTGGCCATTTTCTCAAAGCATAACTAGAGAAAAGACAGAATAATAACTGCAGAAAACAATCACTTCCTACCCAGAAGAGGGAAGAAAAATTTCCCTCATTTCTCTTGTATTATTGAATCATTTCTTGCCCTCAAGAAGTAACTGTGATGCAGAGAAGGGGGGAAGAATTAAGTGCACTGTAATGGGAGCATTTTAGAATACCAAATGTTAATTCAGCAGGCTTAGTCTCAAAGTTTCCGCCTGCCTGGGTGTATTTTTTTTTTTTTTTTTTTCGGAGACATTAGCCTCAGTGTTTCATGTTTTATGAATATATTTAACAGTAAAGGCTGCAGATTTACAGTATGTGTCATGTAGCTGATTCATCTGAAATATTTAGAAGAGAATGCTCCCAGTGAAGGTAGCGATAATTAGCTCCGACACGACCCAAACAGCTCCCTCCACAAGTTCAGCAACCTCTCTAGTGTTCCTTTTTTTGCTGAGCGGTTCATCGCAGCGATCGAACCACTCCTGCAGTGCTGTGTTTGAGGAGAAGGAACACTTCCCTCAGTGGAACAAATTAGCTCCATTAGCCGTATGATAAAGGGGAGAATCTCGATTTCCCCGTGTGAAGTCAAGCGGCTAAATACGGCTCCGCGTGATGCTTGACGAGGTTTGGGAGACTCTGCTGACCGCCGCGCCGGCGTCCAGTTGTTTTGCAAACAGCTACGCGTTTCTTAATTTATCTCCCCTTGCTCATCTGCATGGGATTTTCCATCAGTATCTATTTAGAGCTCCACAGGAAGTGGTGTACCCTAGAGTTCACCTCCATGCTGAGGTCTCATGGGACTGAGAGTTCATGGGAAACAGAAGGAGTTTTCTGACTCCCGTGGCTTCTTGCACCCGTTCTACCCGCTAACAACCCCCCCCCCATCCCAGCAGCACTGCAACCGCTGCTGTTCTTTTTTTTTTAAATCCACATCCCCGAACTCACTTCCGCCACTTCGCTCCCTTTGCCCTCCTCCAAGTCTCTCTCTCTCTCTCTCTGAACCTCTCAGAGACTTAACGACCTTTTCTGCTGCTCCTTTTAGCCCCAACCTCTTTTCATTCTCTCGCCTCCATTCTCCTGAATCAGCTTAATTACTATCCTCCCCTCCATCTGCGTGTTTGCAGCTTTATCTCCCGTCTCCATCATGTTTCTGAGCGCTGTTCGGTTATTATCACCCTCTGCCTGAATCAGCTATGCCACACTTGTATGCATGCGCGCGCACACACGCACACACATTATTTGGTACATGTGTGATCCCCCAAAACCTCTGACCCTCTCTTCCTGCTCGTCTAGGCCCTATTAAAATAAGTGCTGATTGTAAAGCTAACAGCAGACAAGATTACCCTGTAATGAAGGAGTTCTGCTCCTCATTCCTTCTACCTTCTTTTGTCTCAGCTCTCGCTCTCACTGAGTCAAATGAAATAACTAGGACAATCAAGATGGCTGATTGGAGTGAAGGATATTGGAAATGTGTCTGCGGTTTCACAAATTGCTGACCTAATACAAGGGAGTGGATCCATTCTTGTTTTGTAGGTCAGTACTGCAGCAAAAGTCGATAAGAGCGAGCGCGCCTCAGATTAGCTATGCATTACATTATGCTTGACCTTAAAACAAAGCCAGTGTACTTTCTAAGCTTTTTGAGCTTGAAGAACATTGATGAGGTCTTTTTTTTTTTTTTTTTTTCCACTCTTGCAAAATTATATAATGAGTAGCAAATTGTTATCTGGATGCTGGTTTGCTGGAAGGATTGTTCCTTGGTTTTATATTATTATTCCAGCATTCCTCACACCCTTTCTCACCAAGTGCTCCACCAGCGCAGCTGCTATCCAGTTGTTCACTGCTGTTCTAACTGGCAAGCATGTCTTCATTCATGTATAACCCCTACCAGTCAGGGAGTCTCGGTGGGTGAGCATATGTGTGTTTGTGCAGTGTGTTTTGCTCAACTAGCACGCGCGTGCACGCACATAAAAACACAGATGCCCTGTTCTTACTCGTCTTCCCTATGTAAGCATGCCTTGGCTAAACATGCTGTAACACTGGACCTTACCCAGACACAAAGCTCTGTGCAGAAAGGCCCGACAGCTGCACTCAATTACATTAACTACCACAGGCAGAAAACACACACTCTCTCCAGCCACCGGCTCCAGCCATAATCAACGACTTATTCAATAAGCTCAAAAAATGCAGCTCTTTGCTTTCTCAGGAGCGCTCCCCCTCCCGCACGACAAACCATCACACACACACACACACACGCACGCACACACACACGCGCGCGCACACGCACACAGACAGACAGACTGACTCACTTCACTGAGGGCATCTGTTCCCGGTCAAGCTTCCTGCTAGGGTCAAAGTTGAGCTCGTAGGAGATCGCCGTTTACCTGAGCTGTGAAACGTGTGAACGTAAATTGTTGGGGGAATGAAGAGCCAGCCGGGGGGGTGGGGGGTGACAGTTAGTGGGAAAATCATGTAAACATTCTCACGGATAGCTTCGCTGAGGGAATGTCACACATTTCTTGTGCACACACATCCAGGGGAGTTAACATGTAATCCACTGGGAAGCGAGAAAGCGAGAATACGGGGAGGGAGGGAGGTCTGAAGTTCTTATTCATCACAGCTTTCAGGATAAGCAGAAGTGCTGATCTTGGATGTTTTACCAAGCCCCCCTCCCCCCGAAGGTATACTCCGGGTTTACAAGATATGTATTTGTTAATCATGACGTACTGAGTTAGAAATGCTGAAGGGAGATGTCAAAACTTGATAAAATTCGTCAAGGTTGCAAAAAAAAAAAAAAAAAAAAGTTGCTTGGTGTGAGGAGAGTTTCTTGACTGAAGGGTATCAGTGGTGCAGATTCGCCGAGCCTGGTCTGAAAAACTGTGGTATTATGGTCATTAATTGGTTCATTACAACACTGTCGAGGTCATTTCTCTGTTGTAATTGTTTAATGAGGGGAAAAACTAGCTGGGACTATAGCACTGTCACAGCTTGTGCTGTACTAATCAACTCAGAAAAGTTTATTTTCGGTCTTTTTAATTCTCACATTGCATTCAGGTACCCTATATAGCTGCTTTCTTATGCACACAAAGCCATGTCAAGGTGAGATCTTGAGGACTACTTCATGTATTCTCTTCTTCTTCTTCATTCATCACTTCTTTCCTTCACCTCTTGACTCTTGTCCTTTTGGATGTGTTCTTTCCTCTCTGTATTATCCTCACAGGTTAAGATATAAACTCATTCTAGTTCACCTTATCCAGTCAAGTAGGCTTCACCACAAAGGATTCAATGCTCCTCAAAGCCAAATAAATGGGAGGGAGTGATGCTTGAGCTTGGCACATTCATTGTGGAAGTACTTTGAAGTCAAACAATTTTTTTTTTTTAATTTAAAAACAGCCAAAAAAAAAAAAAAACAGCCAAAAAAAAAAAAGAAATTAAAGTTTTATTTACTTTTCTGCAGTGCCAGCGTACATTAGTGCTCACCAATTCCACCAGGCACACAGCCAGGTGGAGCAGGGGCCACTGTTGTACAGTCTGTGAGCATGAGCTACACATTATTCCCTACAATACTCTGTGTCGGGAGTCATATTGTAAGCCGTGCACGAAGCCATGAGGTGACTTGCTGTCAGCTTCACCAACATTAGCTCAATCCCTTTTTTTTTTTTTTTTCACGAGGCAAACACAACACAGGGGTTGAAATATTTGTGAAACAAAAGCAATGTCTAGTAGGAATTTAGGGTTAGGGTCAGGCAAAACCATCTCTCTCCTTCCAAGTCGACGCTAGTTAGCCTAGCGCGCAAGCTTCCGCTGTCAGAGCGGAGTACAATCGCTACAGCACGACAGGTCGTCCCAAAATGTTGTAAAGAGATGGACAATTTAAACCGCAAATGTGGACTTCTACCAATGTCCAACAGGGTGTTCTCCAGTCAGAAGAGCAATACTAAGATGGCAGCAGCCTACATCTCCCAGCCATAGCAACTGATTCATGAAAATTTCTAAAAATAAGTATAAAATGTGAAACCAGTTCAATCTGATCCTATTTGCGTCTTTTTATATTGTCTTTTAATTCAAATTTTTTCTCCTTTTCATCACAAATTCTTTGTTTTATGTAAATGTGTTATGTATTGCCTTGTTGATGAAAGGCACAATACCAATTAATTTGACTTTAGTGTTGACTGGTCTCCACCTGCACCCTTTGTCAGCCCAGTCTTACCAACCGCTTTCCCGACCATCGCCATCTCCTACAGCGTCGAGTCTGTCTCAACTCTGACGGTTATTTTGCACAGGGTGAAACCAGATTGAGTCAGCGCCGGCATCCAGACAATAATGTTTTTGACCCTTAAAACTGTCTCGGCTGATTGAATTATATTTTGCAGCATCTCAGCCGTTCAGGAAAGATTTGGGTGGAAAACGCAGCTGTTTTCAGAGGGAAGAAGACGAAAAAAAAAAGAAAAGAAAAAAAATCAAGGACAGCTCATGTACAATTTTACAGCACATCCATAGTATGGAGCCTTAAGAAATACCTGCATCGGTGACTCTCCAACTCCAAGCCATAGAAATAATAAGAAATGAAAATAATGACATATTTATTAATAGAAATGTGTTTCTATTGTTACCCCCTCGCTCTGTCTCTCTGCTATAAATAATTGTTCATTTCCCAGAACAACATGTCAGAGCATTTATCACCATGGCTTCCTTGGAGAGCCATGTCAGCGCACTCAAGTTTAACAGCCACATGTTTATTATGAAAGCAAATCCCTGTGTTTGCTCAGAGAGACAGAGGAGAGAAGAGAGAGACATTGTTAATGATGTGGAAGACGATAAATAAGTGCTGGCTAGGGCTCCTGCTCTGACACTTTAACTGGAGACATCAATTATTTATCCAAGTAAAGAGGGGTCAGGGTGTGTGTGTGTGAGTGTGTGTGGATGTGTGAGCGGTATGGGATTCAACTGTATTTAGGAGCAACTCTTCAGCATAGTGATCAGACAGTGCGTTCCTCCTCCCGCCACACACTCCAGCGTTCACGTGCACTTTCAAGTCCTCTAACCTGGCTGCAGAGATGTGCGACGGAGCTCACGCTCATTCAAATCTCCATTAGATATTCATGCACTTTTCAAAGTTTCACTTCTCCCATTTCCAGGAGGACTTCTCAGGGATTTCTTTAATGTAAAGGGAAATGGAAATACGCTCTGACTGCTCGAGATAAGGCTTTTAATTTGCTACTGTAAATTGAAGCTATTTGTCTTCAAACCCCAACTTCTGTTTCAACTCACCCATATCTCAGACAGAAATATATCGTTCGAATTAGCCCAATTGTGGCAGCGCGCCGTGGAGTTTCTCCAGTGTTTCTTGCCGCTTCAAAAGGCATGAAAGTGAGTTTGGTGCAGGCCACTGTAGTTTGAAGGCACAGAGGAAGGTTACAGGATGAATAAAAAAGATTTTTTTTTTTTTTTTTTTTGATTGCATGTTTTGATTTTGGATGTTTTTTTTTCTGTTTTTTTTTTTTTTTTCTGTCTTATTTCTGCTTGGACATCTGCATGTAGGTCCCTGAAAGCAGCCAAGAACGGTATTTATCATTCCTTGCCAGAAAAACACCTCTCTCCTCTCCCATTACCCTTCCCACCATCCTGTCTGATTTTCTCTGCACCTCCTCTCCTTCTCCACTTCTCACTTCAGCTCTCTGTCATCCATCACCTTCGTCACTCCTTTCTGTTTCACTAATTTCCTCTCATTACATTTCTCTCTCCCTCCTTCCTGCTCCCATTATCCCTCCCACACATTCCCACAAATGCAGTCACAAGCCTTAAGTGACGGTCACAGTGAAACCAAACCGCAAACTGTTGATTCCCAAAATATTTTTGTCCAGTGGCCCAGACCGTGACTGACCAATCACCATACATAGAATACCATAATCCACATCTTCTTTCTATTTTGTACAGCTCATGTAACTGGACAACATGTGCGCTCCCTGAATCTGAAATGATGGGAAAAGTAGCTTTGATAAAATCTAATGGCTCGCACACATACACATGAACAGTGTCCTTATTGAACAAAAATTGGCAGCCTCTAGTATCCGGGCATCGTAATGGTTTCCATATGTGCCTTGGCTGCCACACACAGACCAACCAACACACACACACAGACACACACACACACACGCAAGTACACAAATTCACAGAGAGCCTCAAATCTCTTCTCACGGGGAATCAAAAACAAACGCAACCTAAACATACACCTCTTTATGTCCCTCCCTCGTACTTTCCTCACATCCGTTTCCCTTAAAGAGGCGATGAGAGCCCTGCCTCCCACATGAATTAGGGGGAAAGTGTTTAAACAAGGCGAATTTATGGCGCCGCGCAGGCTGCTGTGTCATTTCATCAAAGGTGGTGGGGGGTGTTTGAATGTAACGCTGCTGTATGAATGTCCCATTGATCAGGCTGCTGCTGCTCATTTCTCACTTGAACAAGACAGAGCGACAGAGTGGAGCAAGGCAGCGAGTATGAACAGCCAAATAAATGTCAAACTGAGCGGGTGTTAATTGTTTACGAGCGCGTGCTTGTGCGTAGCCAAATAAATATCAGTGTTTGGGATGTTAATTGAATTCTGCAGAGTTTTATTATCCGTTGATAATCAGTCACTAAACAACGTAAAGTGTGCTCTTTTGTTTTCTGTTGTTCCCTTTTTTTGAATTTTTTTTTACCTTGCACGTTGTATCCATCATGTCGCCATCAGATGCCGCCTTCGGTTGCACAGTCCATCTATATTTGATAATCAAAGGAGGCTGGATCTCATCCCAGCATGCACTGGGCCTGAGGGAGCACATTTGCATTCAAATATATGAGCAATTTAGAGAAGCTGCAATTTTCACACACAAAAGAGTCAAGAGCAGACAGAGCTAACCACGTAGCCACAGTGTTTCTCCTAAATGAACAGCACAAACGCGCTTATGACAGCCTCACGTTGTTTCTCTCCCCCCTGTCGACCTGTTCGAGACCTTAGCTTTATGTGCTGCAGTTGACAGGAAGGGTCTTTTTTCTTTTTTTTTTCTTACGCTGCTTCTGAATGCAACAAGTCCTTGTCTGAAAATGACAAAATAAACTGCCTGTCTTCTATATTGTCCTGGATTCTCCTCTTCTGGGAAAGATCACTTCTCTCTTGAAAAGAAAACCAATATAGAGTGCTGGTAGAAAACAAGATACAAACCACAGCATCTGCTGTTAAAGTTACATTTTTACATCCAAGTATATAACCTAATTAACCCATGTACGGGGGCACTAAGGCAAAAATGGACTGCCCCGCCCCTCCCTGTCCATTATGTACACTCCTTTTAGAGAAAGCACTCATTCAATAATATGCACCATGTAAAAACTGCTCATTACACTGGGTTGATGCAGAGCCCAGCTGAACCGCTCATCTTTTTGTCCGTTACATTGTAATTTAGTGGTTAATGAACATCAATCAATTCATCAAATCATGAAAAAAAAAACAAGTGAATGAAAAATGAATTCCTGAAAAGTCATACCACCCTCAGACAGGCGCCTTACACAGTTCAGCCATCCATCCATCCATAATCCATCCCACTCATCCTCATAGGGTCACAGGGGGGCTTGAGTCGATCCCAGCTGACATTGAGCGAGGGCAGGGTACCCCCTCGACAGATTGCCACTCTATCGCGCGACTCACATTGACACCTACAGGCAATTCACCAGTTAACATAACCTTCTTGTCTTTGAGCTGTGGGAGGAATCACCACGAGCGCCTGGAGGCCCACGTAGGAGAAAGTGCAAACTCCCCACAGAAAGGGCCCAGGCCGCAGGTTCAAACCCCTCTTGCTGTGAGCTGACAGGGCTAACCGCCGCACCACAATACCACCTCACAGTTCAGCCAGTTGTGGGCAATCCAGTGTCACCCAGCACAGGGCATGAAGTTATACATTCAAATCCATGCAGGAGTGCAGTCCTGGGTGATTCATGTGTAGGTTTACCTTCAGGCCAAATGCAAAATACTGGACAATATTATTATTCAAGAGTAGTTTTGTTGTCACTAACCCCGCTGGATAGTTTTTTTTCTTAACTTATGTCATCGTTACCTTGAAGCAGCATGACTCAACCAATTCAGCCCTTTGCATTGTTTGCACGTACCACAGAGTTACTTGTCAAGAGAATGTACAATATTCAAAGGGTTATTCTTGAGCAAACAGTCGACTGATGCTGTCATTATTTTTGGGGAGGACGCTGTCCCTGTGAATGTGCCTGTGCATTCCACCACATTATATGGGGAAAAAAAAAAAAGCGGGAATTAGGCGGTGTTTCATTGTCCTGCTGTCCTTCCACGCCACTGATTTATTTTCTCCTAAGCCTGCCCTGCTTCTATCAAACACAATGACAAATCATTGACAGTTAAGGCAGCTTTTATATAATCCTGCTACTCAGGAGATAAAATTGCTGGAGAATTAATACATTTGCAGTGAAAATTTGCAAAATAACATTAATATATATATATATATATATATTTAACAGCCATGTATTTTGTTCAGT